>CAWUFW010000016.1:7577500-8177500 GCA_963921515.1 Calotriton arnoldi
GGTGTGAGGCTGCCCCCGCCTCCGCTCCACCGGTATGGGTGACATTGGGAATAAGACAGACTTGTCCCAGTTTATTTTGAAGCCCGATAGCCGAGCATGGGCGTCTAGTAGTTCAATTATACCCTTGAGTGCCCCAGCCTTATTGCGGAGGTAAATCAGTGCATCATCCGCGTAAAGGGACACTATATGCCACTGTGCATGTACTCGTATGCCCCAGTCTATGACATGACTGCGAAGCGCGCAGGCCAGAGGCTCCATGGCCAGGGCAAAAAGGATTGGTGAGAGCGGACAACCCTGCCTGGTCACTCGCTCGATATCAAAGGGCGGGGAGGTAATGCGGCCCGTTTTCACCCGGGCTCGTGGGCTGGTATATAGTATTTTCACCCAACGTAGGAACTTGGGGCCTATGCCGAACCGAGCCAGCACTGCCAAAAAGTAGTCCCATCCCAGGGTGTCGAAAGCTTTTTCTATGTCTAAGGCGGCGATCCAGTGCTGCTCAGTTGTCGTTTGGGCCCATTCTAGTAATTTGAATAAGCGACTAAGATTTAGCCCCGTGCTTCTGCCCGGGACAAACCCGTTTTGGTCCGTCTGGACTAGTAGTGGGACAGCCTCCAATAGCCTGTTGGCTAGCAATTTTCCTAAGATTTTGTAATCCGAGGTTAATAACTATAACGGACGGTACGAGCGCATAAGGAGGGGGTCCCTACCAGGTTTTAGGAGAACCACTAGCACAGCCTCGCGGAGAGAAGGAGGCAGTGTGTCCCTATCGAAGGACTCTTTGTATATTTGTGAGCAACCGGGGGGCCAGCTGTGTTGAATATGTGTTATAGAATTCTGCGGGCCAGCCGTCCAGTCCTGGGGTTTTACCTCTGGCTAGTTGTTTAATGGTGTCAAAGATTTCGGCCTCCGTAAGCGAGGCCTCCAGCTCTGTATATTGGGCCTGTGTTACCTGCGTGAGAGCCACTTGTTCCAAGAAGAGTTGCATTGCTTGAGAATCGCCTGGTTCTGGGGCCTTGTATAGCGTTGTGTAGTATTTATAGAAGGAATCGTTTATTTGCGCCTGTGTGTTGATTAAGTTGCCTTCCAGGGCATATATTGCAGTGATGGGTGGTTGCGTAAGATTGCTTTTCAACAACCATGCAAGTGTTTGTTTTGCCTGCTTTGTCGCCCCCTCCTTGACGCCTAGCCAAATATTGCTTATAGTCTAGGGCACATAGTTTATCCTGTGTTTTCTTGTGTGCTAATCTGGATGTAGTAAGTGAGGGTATTATGTGCGGGTCCATAGGGGCCTTGCTTTCGCATTGTTGTATTTCAGTTTCTAATTCTTGTAGTTCCCTAGTTAGGGACATACGGGCGCCGTACACTGCCTGTATGACCTGTCCGCGCAGGACCACCTTGAGGGCGTCCCATTCAATGCCGGCATGTGTGGCCGTTCCCTCATTAGTTTGAAAGTATGAGGTTATGGATTGCGATATGGTGGCGCTCAAAGCAGGGTCACAAAGTGCCTCCAAAGGGAAGCGCCAAGTTGGTACACTAGGTCTGGACGCGCCACAGGTTAATTGAATTTGTAGGGGACTGTAGTCCGATAACGTGTGAGCTAAGTAGTCCGCATGGGTCAAATGTGTCAATGCCGTTTCTGTGCAATAAATAGCATCTATGCGCGTGTATAGGTCGTGGAGTAGTGTGAATATGTTCGATCTGTGGGGTGTTTTGCACGCCAGCCGTCAAACAACTGCATCTGTGTGGCCCAGGTGGACATATGGTGTGCAAGCCCAATAGCCTGTGCCCCAGGGAGGGGAGGACGGGAGCAATCCAGGACTAGGTTGGGTACGCCATTGTAGTCGCCCCCCCAGTAAGTAGGAACTGAGGTATCCCTAAGAAGTGCTGGAGTTAACGTCTGTAAGAATGTGGACTGCCCTGAGTTAGGCGCATAAATTGAGACCAGGGACAGTGGGCGACCATCTGGAGAGCCTTCTAAGATCGCGAAGCGGCTCTGGGGGTCAACGCGTGTGTGCATTATTTGTAGTGGAGTGCTTGGAGCCACCCATATCAAGGCACCTCTGGCATTGCCAGACTAAGTTGTGCCAATTGCAGTGCCCCTCCACCGCTTACTGAGTGACTTCATTCAATGTTTGCTGCGTTAGATGAGTCTCCTGAAGTAAAGCTACGGAAATTTGTGCCTGCGTAAGTATTGGTAAACTTTGTGTCGCTTGACACAACCGGCCAGGCCGCGCACATTCCAGGTCATCAATAAATAATTATTCCCTTGCATTTACACCAGTAGTATTGTGGATTTGGGGGTCTCCTTGGAAGACCACCCAAAGGTGCAGGGTCCACCCTTCGTCCACGGGTCTGGGATACAAACTGAGACCAACACTGGAGCGCCGAGAGAGAGGATATTTATTACAATCTCATGAGATGGAGAGAGAGCATCAGCAACAGACACCCGCAGCTTGTCTGAGGAGGCAATCTGCCAAGCACTTTGGTTCCACGTCTTATATACCCTTCATCCCCACCCCATGCGTGTATAGCAAAGAAAGAACACCATGATTATACAAAGGGAGACGTGTACAGTAAAACAATGAACACCATAATTATACAGGCAGAGGTCAATCTGCTAAGTTAGCAGATGGTCACTGTTGGGCCCCTGCAGGGCGTAGGTGAAACCCATAATTACACAACAAGCAGAGGTCAATCTGATAAGCTAGCAGATGGTCACTGTTGGGCCCCTGCAGGGTGTAGGTGAAACCCATAATTGCACAACAAGCAGAGGACAATCTGATAAGTCTGAAGATGGTAGCTGTCAAGCCCTGTAGGGCGAAGGGCAGGGTGAGGACAGTAAGCGCAGGTGAACAGTCCTGTTCAACTGGGGTTAGCAAGAGTTCAGTCAGTTTGTGGCAAACAAGGGCACGGACAGTCCTGCTCGGCTGCTTTAGCATGAGTTCAGGCAGGTGGCGGCAGGTCAGGTCAGGAACAGGGCGTTGGTGGCAGTGCAGAGGTGAGGTGAATCAAGATGTGAAGCCACAGAGCATTTGTGACCCCTGTAGAGAGGTCGCAATGGAGGATGAAGCGCAAAATGGCTGAGCTAATGGCAAGACAACAGACATACTTTTCCAGTCCATCCTTTTGCCATAAGCGAAATCATTTTTAGTCAATTGCAATGTCCATCAATAGCTGTATCTCACGTTCAATCATTATTTTATTGTTCTCGACATGAGTATTTATAGGGACTGGCTTGATAGCACTTGCGCAGAGGCCGCAAAGTGGGGGACCACATTGAATGCAAAGACAGCAAAAGAAAATCAATACAAGAGGTATCAGGACGATCATTCGGACTTTCCATCCCCAAGTCAGTAGAAGTTGCCACAACCAGGGTCCAAGGGACCATGAGCCGGTATCTTGATGAAGATCAGCGGTGATTCGATGAAGCGTGGAAATAGCCTCATAGACAGATGAGGAATGATCTGGGATGTGTACACAGCAGCTGGTACCGATGATGCGGCACGCTCCTCCGCGGTCAGCAAGGATGACGTCAAGGACCATGCGGTTTTGTAAAACGACGAGGCGTACCGCTTGGAGCTCCGCTGTGTTGTTGGCCAGAATACCAGCTGTGATGTTGACAGTTGCTTCCATGACCCTGATGAGGTGGCGAATGTGTCTGCTGTTTTCCATCGGTCCCCAGAAGGGAAGGATGCCTTTCATGGCATCCAGGAACAGTTGAGAGGTAGTGTCTGCTTGGTCGACCACTTCGTTGCTGCGGCGGACGCGATGATGAAGAGGAGGAGCAATATAGGCAGGAGGAAGGAGAAACGCTATATAACATGTGCCTCCCCAGTTTTTGTGAAGCCAGGTGTATGCTTTTGTCCCACACACTAAATAAGTGTTTGGGGAAGCAACAAGCGGTGGTGGAAATGTCATGTTCAGAGTTGCTGTTATGGCACAAGAGCTGTCCCCAACGTACTCAGTACCTAAGCCTTTGATGCATATAAGTCCAGGAATGCGAACAACTGATAGGGGCAATGTTCGCTTGGCGGGGCCTTCTTTTGAAGCTAGAAAAGCGAAAACGGTCAGTGGTGTTGAAGATCAGCATTTCCTCTTGCTCATCTTCCGATATTTTCATGGGACTGATAGTTGGACAGAAAGGGTTGATGGTGTTGCCTGTCTTGTTCCACCATAATTCGTCCCGGAATTGCTGGAGAATGGTATCAGCGATGTTGCTAGTCTGCTGGGCATCCATGATGAGCATCATCCAGGCAAGGCAAGAGGCATGTACAGAATAGGGGTAAGGAAAAAGCGATATTGGGTTTTCCGTGGCTTGAGGCAGGAGACCACAGACCCAACAGTTCGTTTTGTTCAAGACCATATTATGTTGATGCAACATTTGAATAAAAGTGTTGTTGCAAAAGTCTTGTCTTCTGTGTTGGAGATAAGGGGGCAAGGACACCTGCGAGTGTTCAGTAGGTGTGGCATCAGTCGGCAATATGGTAACTTTCGCCGGCGCTTTTTCTTCCATAATCCAGAAGATGATGGTAAAAATGATCGTGAGGCAGAGAAGTATTGTTAGCACTATTGACCTTCGGTTATACAGTTTGTTATGGTATGCCTTCTTCTTCTCGAGGGGTGGTATGGCTGCGTTATTAGGCATAGCCAATCTTCTTTTTGGGCTCTACAGCTGTTGGAGAGGAAGGCCGAGCCCTACACGTCGCCGGTAGCTGGTGGTTGCTTCACTGGCTAGGCTTCTTAATACCCCACTATAAGGAGTATCAATCCACCCTTCCAGACTGTACTACCGCCCTGCGACTTTTTTGTTCAGCCCTCCTGTCCAGTCGCTGGAGCTCCAGAGGTTGTGCGAGGACGGAGTTTGTATCTCTCTTTGGCTGGTACTGTGTTGTCTTCAAACAGTTCAAGCTCTGGTTCTTGGAGGTCGTACACGGGGTGGTCGTGCGTCAGCACTTCCTTGTAGGTGGCCGTCCCCGTGGATCGGTCGGGCAACGCTTCCTGAACCTGCTGATTAATAGAAGACAAAGTTTGTGTAAGTACAGACAAGTAGTCGCTCAGCAATTCACAAGGAGAATCCGACAAGATGGTAGCCGGAGGGGCACCCCAGATGTTCATTGGGCGGCCAAAAATTACCTCGTATGGGGTCAACGAGGTGCGGGAGTGTGGGACAGACCTTATTGATAGGAGTGCTAGTGGTAATGCATCGAGCCATCTAAGCCCCGTAGTCTCCACTATTTTGGCTAGTTTTGATTTGATGGTAGCATTGTATCTTTCCACCAAGCCTGCTGACTGGGGGTGGAAGACTGCGTGGAATTTTGTTTGACCCCTAGTCCAGTTAATATGTGTCCAACTACCTCTCCAATGAAGTGGCTCCCGCTGTCACTCCAGAGTACTGGCTGTCGGTATAGATGGTGACAGCGAGATCCTGGCTAAGGGTACACGCGCGGGTGAGGTATGCGTGCAGTCTCAACAATGGTGTTGGTAGTAGTGACGGCATAGGCAGCAGATGTGGTACCATCTGAATCAGGCGTGCCCAGTACTGGCGCAGAGCAAAGAGCGTGACGTAAGTCTTCAAAGGCTTGGTCATGTTCATGTGTCCAAGGGAGGGGTGTGGGTGTGTCTTTTGTAAGTAAAGCAAGGAGTGGCTTAACTATGAGGGAAAAATTCGGAATCCATTGACGACAAAAAGAAGTGAGGCCAATTAATGCACGAACATCTCTTTGGGTAGTAGGAGAAGAATGGCGTAGTATTGTTTGGATGCGGTCAGGTGTGAGGGTACGTCCCTCCTTAGACAGCAGATGGCCGAGGTAGGTCACCTGCTGTCTACAATACTGTAACTTATTCTTGGACACCTTATGGCCCTGTGACGCCAGAAAGTGTAAAGTAGTAAGTGATGCGGTGCGGGCCAGGGCCGGAGTGTCCGCAGCCAAAAGAATGTCATCGACATACTGAATGAGGACAGTGCCGGGTGGTAACTGTATCTGGTCGAGCTGTTGTTTAAGGGCTTGGCTGTATATGCTCGGACTCTCGGTGTACCCTTGTGGAGCCCGGCAGAATCTGTATGATCTGTTTCTTATGGTAAAACCAAAAAGGTAGCGTGAATCAGGATGTATTGGTATGGAGAAAAAGGCATTTTTGAGGTCTATGACTGTGAAGGTGGTAGCAGTTGCTACACAAATGCTGGTAATACAACCGAACATGGCACACGCATTATTCTCATTATAAGTTGTGCATTTATTAAGTTTGCTTGTTGGTTTAATTTTGGGGGTGAGGACAGGTACATTCCTTAATTCTTTTTAACAGCATTTAGTCTGCACGTCGACCTTGTAAGTGCAGTATGGTGTAATGTAGCTGCCACACTTTAATAATGGTTTATATATATTTTTTAATTTAATTTGATGAGTTACTTTAGATATTGTTCTATCATCCATTAATTGGACTGAGTATAATCTTGCTCCCAAACCTCGTATAAGGATGAGGATTTAGCGCTGGTTATGGGCTAAGGGGAGACTCATTCTTAAGACTTGGGTGTCCTGAGCTGCACAGAGCGGAGTTTCCTAGGTTCAGCTCCTCAGAAGAACATGCCCTACCAGGGTAAGTGAAGGAAGCGCCACATGCAGCTCTGTTAACACAGTGTGGCGATTGTTTGCAAAGGGCTTTGAAGTTGTCCCAAAGTATTTGAGTTTGGGACGTTCCAACTTATTACCAACTGCATTAGCATTAAGTTAGCCAAATACTGTGGGTAGCTTAGTTACCGGCAAAGCAATAAACACAGCTGGTGGGACGCGATTCAGTGATTTCTGATACCTGCTGGCAGCTCACAAGTAGAATATTAAGGAGAATGGAAATATCACCCTCCTGCAACTCACCTGTAGTGGTGCAGCATCTTGAGAGCTTGGTCGGTTATTAGCTGGCATACAAAATGGCTGCTCGAGTAATTTTCGTAACACAGCTCTACATAGCCAGGCAATTCATACACCTAAAAAATAATGTCTTAAATATTTAATTTAGGAAACATATATGTTTATGCTCCCAGTAGACTTGCTAGATTTAAGTTTGTTAAACAGAATTTTTAGTTGAGGTGCAGCCTTTTCTTTTTTATCTACTGTGATGTTTCACACAAGAATTGTTAGGTTATTTTGAGGAATAGCGTCGAAATGCAAACCTGAAACTCATGCTAATTTTCTTTAGTGTATAAGGAACAGTTGCGATAAGATAGGAAGAGGAAAGCACTTCCGCCATTCTGCTAGAGCACACATCACTACTGTACCTTGTCAACTGTTTCACTCAAGTCATTTCTAGTGTCAGCTTCTATCATTCAACTTGCCCCCTCTCCCCCTAATTCTTACTAAAAGATGCTTCAATCACACTCTAAAAGTTTAGCAATATTGCCCTTTTTTTTTTTTATTCCAAGAAATACAACTGATCCTTGATTGTACGAGAGCTCTACATCGCAGTGCCTACATGCATTTCCGGTTTTATTTCTGTCGCTCGACAGTGGCAGGGAAAAAGTTGTTTTCGTATCATCAGCTTGCACATCACAATTTGAAGTAAATAAATTAATTCAACCTAAAACACACGGGCTGGTAAAGGAGACGGTTGAAGCAAATGGATCAAGATGTTTAAAAGTAAAGGAACAGGTAGGACGAGCAAACTGTCGGTAGAGGCCAGTAAGAACAACGGTTTCAGGGAAAAGAAATGAATAACTCCAAGCCATTACTATTGGGACAAAACCAGAGCGAGGCCTCCATGTTGGGATGCAAAATGACAAGTTTTTGAATTCAGACCATCCAATCTGTCTCAGGAACATTTCGCATTCCTACAGCGTGGTTTTAGGGGTTTTGCCAAATAGCCACATTAAAAAAATCATGACTGCTTTGTATTAGGTTGTAATATTTAGTATTTTCAGGTGTAGTTTCCATGGGTTCACAGCACAAATAACTCTTGGGTTAGTAAATGGCACAGTTATTATTTGGAGTGTAAGCAATAGTGGGCCTGACTCCAGAAACCTTTTCCAAGCATATATCAGTGGAAAGAGTGGGCACTTCTGCAGGCAGAACCCGTCCCTTTGAAATGTCGGATCGGTGTAGGTGTTCATGCCGAGCTTTTAATTACACCTGTGGAAGTGTTACCCCGGGTGCAAATGTTTCAGGCGGGATATGGTCCTGGGAAGGCAGGGCATGCACCTGAGGCGAACACCGAAGTTTCAACTTCGTGGTTACTCAAAAACATCTGCAATGCCTCCCTTACACCAATCTGGACTTCCCAATTTACACCTAAATAGCCCATGTGCACGTGATGCAGTAAATGTGGAGAAACGCGAGCGACGCCATAATTTCCTAGAACGTGAGAATAGGGACGTCTTAAATCTATTCTCCTGTTCAAGAAAAGGACTAATTGTGAAATTTTAAATGGGGAAGTGTTTGCACTTGGCCTGTGTGCCAGGCTGCGCTGTGTTTGCTGCCTGGCTGTACCAAGTACATAATACAATAACTGTATGAAAACAAAGTCAGTCCCTAAGGCTTACTCATCATGTAATTCGTTTTACATTCTCCTTTCTACTCCACACTCGTCCTAGGTTGTATCTAATGTTCTTGGTTTTCTGTTCTCCCAACAACTGCAGTGTGTTTGGCTGTGCCTCATTTGCTTTACCGTCTGTTATCCTCACATTTGCAGTAGGCTTCGTTGTGTCTTTTATTTGCCTTCTACCCTCACCAACAGCTGCAGTTTGTTTAGCTTCTTGGCACTGTGTCCCTCATTAACTACAGGTTGCATTTTGCTGATGCATTTTGTGACCACGAGTGCAGTTTAAGTTTGACAGGATTGGGGAAATTGCTAATTCTCACATTAGCTTTCGTTATTTACAGCGAAAGCGATTTTTAACCCCTATTACAGAAGGGAAAGTGCAAGTTATATAATACCTTAGATTAGGATTATAGTCCAGTAATTACTGATTATCTGCGCTGAATTACTGAACCAGTGCTCTCCTCAAAACATGTTTGCAGAGGTAAGAAATGAAAGTATACTGAAAAAGATATACAAAGTGGAATTGCATGTCAATATCCATGTTAATGTGATACAATGGTCAATATTCATTACATGGAATGGAATGATGTTCATTAAAAACCAGGTACGCTTGTGCACGATGAAAATACAGAAGATATCACTTGCCTTCCTAGTTGTTGGAGGCCTGTCTTTAAAAAAAAAAAAAAAAAATAATAATATTATGCTACAATCCTTTCCTGAAAGACTTAGCAATTATTACACGTCTTTCAAGGGCTCGGTCTCTCTAGACAAATGTAAATTCCCTATAATTTGTACCTAAGGTACAGTTTCCTGTAAATTGTAATTCGGAGTTTGTCCATAATACTTTGCATAATGTTTGTTCAGAATAAAAAGTCAGTCACACTTCCATATTCAAAGCAACGTATTTTAAAAGATTTGTTTGAAATGCTGTATACTAAAATAGAATTTAGACATGCTACGCTCCTCTCTCTTCACCTACTTTTAAAAACAAACATTTTTAATCACACCCAAGGCTCTTCCTGCTTTCACCCTCTGCCAATTTCTTTCCCTGATACTTGTTTCCTTAGTGATTGTATATTTTACACCTTCTCCTTTAAGTACATTTGTATTTGACTCTTCAGCTACTCTCTACTTTTTGTGCATTAACTGTTTGTCTGAAAAATAAAGAATAAATACTCTTTAAACTCTCCAAAAAATGAATTGATTATGGTTGTCCTGTGGTTTTCACGCAAAAGTCGATTTTGCAGGTGCTTTGGAAGATCGGCATATATCAACATAGATTTAATGTATTCATTTATTTAATCTTACTCCACCACAGCAGCTTCAGTGCAGTCATCAGCTTAACCATATACAGGCGTAGCAGATTAGTACACTTGTCTTTCTACCAGCATAGTACACAGCACATTAATCCCTTTAGCCATGTCCTATCCTAACAGTTACTCATCAAGATGACTTTTGAGCATTGAGACTATGACGTGGCTAAAGATGATTGTTATTAATTTGATGAAATGCATATATCCATATGGGAGTTTTCCATGTCATTGCTTGAAAGCACGTCGTATGGAAAAAAGAATAGTTTCAGCGCTGACAATGAGTTATATATTATGGGAGCAATACCATATCTTATGTACATATCCTTACTCGGGATACCTTCCGGGGGAGCTGGCTGACTTATCTTCCAGCACCCTTGATGGAGATGAGCAACAAAAATACCATTGTGCAAACTTACTAAACACAAGGCATGTTTTTCTATATTATTTTACCAAAAACGTCTCTACAAGTTTCTAAACCGGACAAAAAAAGTCCACATTACCCGTTTTGCCTTCGCTCTTTGCAAAGAGTGAACAAAAACCAGATAACCAAACAAACAAAAGGTATCGCCAACCGGCGATCCTACCAGAATCCTCTGTCTCGTTTTCCAGGCGGTCTCTTTACTGCAAAGCTCGTCCAAGTCTATCAGGTGCTCCAGTCAGGACCGGTGCCACTTGCGGGGGTCTTTTCAGATGCAGCGAGGGTCGGGTGGTGGCTACGAAGACGAGGGTCTCTTTCGCGTAGGTATACTCCACCACCATCCGTTCAAACTTCCTCGTAGGGACCCATCGACCGGGCAACCGCGTCACTGATGGGGACCAAGTTTGGGCGCCAATTGTGGATATGGGGGTTTCCTTGGAAGACCACCCAAAGGTGCAGGGTCCACCCTTCGTCCACGGGTCCGGGATACAAACTGAGACCAACACTGGAGCGCCGAGAGAAAGGATATTTATTACAATCTCATGAGATGGAGAGAGAGAACATCAGCAACAGACACCCGCAGCTTGTCTGAGGAGGCAATCTGCCAAGTACTTTGGTTCCACGTCTTATATACCCTTCATCCCCACCCCATGCGTGTATAGTAAAGAAAGAGCACCATGATTATACAAAGGGAGACGTGTACAGTAAAACAATGAACACCATAATTATACAGGCAGAGGTCAATCTGATAAGTTAGCAGATGGTCACTGTTGGGCCCCTGCAGGGCGTAGGTGAAACCCATAATTACACAACAAGCAGAGGTCAATCTGATAAGCTAGCAGATGGTCACTGTTGGGCCCCTGCAGGGTGTAGGTGAAACCCATAATTACACAACAAGCAGAGGACAATCTGATAAGTCCGAAGATGGTAGCTGTCAAGCCCTGTAGGGCGAAGGGCAGGGTGAGGACAGTAAGCGCAGGTGAACAGTCCTGTTCAACTGGGGTTAGCAAGAGTTCAGTCAGATTGTGGCAAACAAGGGCACGGACAGTCCTGCTCGGCTGGTTTAGCATGAGTTCAGGCAGGTGGCGGCAGGTCAGGTCAGGAACAGGGCGTTGGTGGCAGTGCAGAGGTGAGGTGAAGCCACAGAGCATTTGTGACCCCTGTAGAGAGGTCGCAATGGAGGATGAAGCGCAAAATGGCTGAGCTAATGGCAAGACAACAGACATACTTTTCCACAATAAAGAGACTGCAGATATAAGCTCCCCTCATACATCGTAAGTTTTGGTAGCGCAAAGCAGGAGGACCTAGTTTCACCCCACCGTCTATTAGAAGTAAAGGATAGTTCAAACAAGTAGGGGTCCTAGCCATCTTGCCATAAATTCTCTCTTAAACCATTCTACCTCCCTCAGCTGCCCAAACGATCAAACACTAGTGCTTTCCGGGACCCCTTGGCGTGGAAACATGCTTTTTTTTTTTAAACATCACAATAGTCACAACCTGCAGGGCCTAATGTATAATGTGGATTTTCACTTAATTATTACACTTATGGGCTTCATTGGTCTAAATGCCCATTTTTCTATTTTTAGATGAAGAGGCTGTTAAAGGGCATTCTTAACAAAGTGTGGACCATCTGATCATTTATTTGCCCTGAGCGAATCCATTATGTCTTTCATTACCCCTCTATTCTTCACGTTTGTGTACGACTCGAAATATTATGTAAATCCATGTATATCCTACACCATCAGCAATTTAAATTGTTTAAATGTAACATTTTTAAAAATATTAAATCTTGCAACGTATTGTACCCGATGATGACAACTGGTTGTCTCAATGACTTTCAAGTAATGGAGGCTATCGGTTGGTTGAGCGACCATTTCCCCCTTCATTGGTGGTGTACCATAGTGTTTCCTTGGTCTCTTTCTTTGTGCCAGAGTTTATTTTTTTAAAAACCATATGTTGGGGCCAAGGTACATGGATCCTTCAGGAAGGGTCCGATTTGAAACCTAGCAATATATATTTTTCAAACTGCACTAATTACATTTTATATAATATTTCCTTCTCTCCATATTTTTTTTTCCATGCGTGCACTTTTTCATGCCTCAGTTAATTTTCATTTCTGCATTGTACACTACTTTACATCTTCTCCTCAATTCTGATTATTGTTTTAAAGAAAATGTCACCCTATATGTCTGATAGTTAGTTTCGACCATTGGATGTCTGCTGCTCACATCGGTGCATGGTCTGCAGGTGGAATTTCTACATATAGACATTGATCTTTTTAAGTGATACAGAATCCTTATTTTTCCTGAGATTTTAACTTCTTTTGTGTGCCCCCCCTACACCCGCCAACACCACCCCCTGAATGTCAGTTTTGCGATATGTGGTTTAAGCCAGCTTTCGCCACATTTATAATGGTTAAATTAATCTGTAAAGTGGTGCGCATTATAGCGTTTTGTCCATAAGCCTAATATGAGCATCTTCGACCTGTCTTTACAAAAATTTTTAATAATTGAAGACATTTCCCAAGGTGTCCCTCCAGGTATTTCAGCCACAGGTCTACTGCATGTCTTTCAAGTGATGCATGGTTACCGGTGCTAGTATTGTGAAACATGAACTTGGATGGATGTGACCACCTTGCTTCATGAGATACATTTGTTTTTGTGTAATACTGTTGTATGCTTTCACTGACTTTGTTGTTGCTGTTCTAACCAAAGATATGTTTTTTTAATAGTGCGTGGGGAAAAAAGAAGAAACATCAGATGTGGTATTTCTCTATGAGGTAATTCTTTTTGCTTGCTGTACTTGCGTACATGGTGCTAACTTAAAAATGCTCACGTTTGTTGAATTGCTGTGAACGAGGAGTTGTGCCTGCATGGATCATGTTTTACTGTTTAAATTGCTATTTTGTAGTTTAACCTGTTGCACACCTCTCTCCTGCAACATCGGTGTTGATAAAGCCAATTTGTATAGCGATTGTATAGTGAAACTATTTTAATTAACACACACAACACATACAGCTTGTGCATCAGCAGTGCTAGCTTCCCTAATGCACACATATAATCAAAACAGAACAAGCATTTGCAGAGCCAATAGGTCTGGGTTTAATATGCTTACCCTTGCAGGGTTGGCACATAGAGCAGGATACATGAAAGGAGCCAGTAGGATTTGATAGACCGCTATTGTTGTAAAGTAATCTTACATTGCAATTCATCGCAAGCAAATCGCATGGAGGTGAAAGCATTATGTAAGAGACAATTCACTACTCTAAGCTCAAGCCAGTGTCTGAAAAAAGCAAGTGGAGAGAAAGCCAAAGCTCACTCTTTTTTTTTTTTTTTTAACCGTTGTCAATAGGCGAGTTCAGTTAAATTTTTTTCGGGCACAAAAGTATCCATGAATTTGCATACAGCAATAAATATGTCATCATTCCATAATAATAAAAATCAATAAAATTGCACAACCGCCCTAGCATTAAAAACTAAAAAGTAGTCTTTGTAAGACTAGCCTGCACAGCTGTTTTCAAAAACATACCTACATGGAAGGTACGTTCATCGGTATTCAATTGAAGCAGTTTACTATACGCATCTCAAAAATCAATAATGCGAAGCCTCTTGATTAAGGGTAATAAAGTACTCTTTGTGTACAAAAAATAAAAATCATAAAATAGTAAGAAGTGTGACATAGATTGGCCTGATCTCCTATTGCAAGGGCAAGTATGTACGTTTGCTTGAAAACCTAGTAAGATGCTTAGCAAATATTTACAGTGTCTGCCCTGAGGCGAAACAACAAACTACTCTCCCATTGCCCCAAGGGACTTGTCAAATAATTCAAGATTAAAGTATTTCCTTCCATATTTATATTCAATCAAGCACTCACTCTCGGTTCAACAGACTCACTCGTCAGTCTCTCAGCCTGTAATAGTTTAAGCCAAATAGTCTGCAACTGTTTTTTGCTAATAGTGTATGGACCTCTAGGTTCCTTAAACAACTGTTGGTAACCTTCCTTACAAAGGATGGATTCTACGTACGCCAGCCAAGGGATGCTCCTGCCTTTATCGCAAGAGAGGCAATCTGTGAAGATATCTCTACTAAGACCTGCCTCCGTATTTCTCCATGCGGCGAGCCATAGCAACAAAGGGCGGGCACTAATCTTCAACAAATAAAGTTCGAGGTAGAGATCGGGACCCCTAAGATTCTTCTAGAGAATCTGTTTTCTTCAGCTTGGATTAAGTTGAACTTATCAATACCCCAGACTTCAGCCCCATAAGTAGCGATTGGGAGGCACTGCATTTTAAAATCTTCAATAGAGGATCAAGAGCTCCCTCCTTCCTGGGTTTCGGTAAGCTAAACCATGAACTGATCGCTCTGGAGAATTTATTCCCACTATATACTATGTGTGCTCTCCATGACCCATTATCAGCGAAACCCAATCCCAGAAAAGAGAAAGTGCTTGTGCATTTTAGACTAAATTCGCCCAATGCTAAAGATGCCAAATTATGCTTCTTTGGGCTGCAGGTCATAATAAAGCTTTATTAAAATTAGTGCGTAAATCCAGCAATGTCATAAAAATTACAAAACCACGTACCAACTGACTGAAGGCCTTCGGAGTACGGGCCATTAACATGGCATCATTGGCATACAGTAGTGATGGTAAAAAAGAGCCTTTAACTTTAGGGACATCAGGCTTAGTGGTTAGTAAAAAAAAAGGATGAAGGTCATTTATATACAAGATAAATAAAAGCGGGCTAAACCACATCCTTGTCTCGCGCATCTACAGATATCCACATCTCGAGACCTCCCCCCCCCCCCCCGAGCATTAATTCTTATTCTAGCCTTCATGCCCCTGTGCAAGTATTCCAAAAAGTGCACCAGTGCTTCATCCATGCCAGGGGTTAATAAGGTAGACCACAGCTTCGAAAGGTTTACACTGTCGAACGCAGTGATCAAGTCCATGAATGCTAGATAAATTGGGCAATTTTGGGCTATGGTGTATTTTCTTATTTGCAAGTTAAGGTTAAGACACTGCTCTACTGTGCCGACCTTAGAACTAAAACCGTACGGACTGGGGAACAAAAATACTAACTTCTCTTCAGTCCTTTCTTTAATCTATTGTATAGGACCCTGCCTAAAATGTTTAAAGTTGTATCTATTAATGATATGGGCCTATAACAACTGGGCTGAGAGCGATCACCCTTTTTAAAAATGGGCACTATAATAGATGTTGACCATGTATGAGGTTGGCGGGGCAAAAGCAAGACTATTAAAAACATTCTGCAATAAAGGCACCCAGAATCCAGGGTTATATTTTAAAAGATCTATTCGGCTTTCGTGCTGATCACAGCACCGAGCTGGCTCTAATTAAATCAACTGAAGAAATCAGAGAGGCATTAGATCAGGGAGGAGCTGCAATTCTGATTATGTTGGATCTGTCTGCGGCCTTCGATACGGTCCACCACGAAGTGTTGTTGGACCGGTTAGCCGAAAGGGGGGTTTCCGGCAATGCCCATACCCTTTTAAAATCTTTTCTTACTGATAGAATCCAAACAGTGGACTTGGGAAAGGATCGATCAAAACCTTTTTCTCTGCCCTGTGGGGTCCCACAAGGATCGGCACTTAGCCCTACACTATTTAACGTGTATGTATCCCCGCTGGCAGTCCTTATTCGATCATTTGGGCTCCAGCTGACCTCCTATGCTGATGACACACAAATTGTGTTGTCAATCCAGAAGGGCAAAGAGGTTAAGACAGGGCGCGATTGCCACAATTGTATGCAGGCCATCGCAAGCTGGAGGACAGCAAACTGTCTTAAGTTGAACGCTGGGAAAACTGAGGTGATCATCTTCGGTAATTCCTCGAACCTTTGGTCACCCGATTGGTGGCCTGTAATCTTGGGTCCACAACCAGTTCCCTCCGCCAAGGTGAAGAACTTGGGGGTGATCATTGACGTCAAATTATCCTTCGGGGATCAGATCAGCAGAGTTGTTTCCTCCTGTTTCCATCTTCTGAGGATACTGAGGAAAATCAAATTCCTATTGCCCGAAGACAGCCTTAGGACAGTAATCACTGCTCTCATTTTTTCTCGCCTGGATTATTGCAACGGCCTTTATCTTAACATCCAAAAAAGACATCTTAGCCGATTGCAGGTCGTGCAGAATGCAGCAGCCAGGCTTCTCTTGGGCATCCCAAGGTTTGTCTCGGTCAAGAAGGGACTTGGGAAGCTTCACTGGCTCCCGGTGAAACAACGGGTGGATTTTAAGGCCCTCTGCACGGTCTTTAAAGCCCTTACAGGTTCTGGCCCGGCCTATATGAGACAACATCTTCAATGGTATGTTCCCGGCAGAGCATTGCGCTCTGCCGAGGCAAAACTTATAAAAATTCCACGGGCAAAGACAGCCAGTTGGGGGTAGGAGTTTTTCTGCTGTGCTGCAAAAGCATGGAACAGCCTTCCCCTCCACCTCAGAACTGCCACCGAGCTCCTCTACTTTAGAAGGGGGCTGAAAACCTGGCTTTTCCCCTGAATCCATCCCTCTTCCAGCAACCAAGTTGGCAACTCCTAGCGCCAGGACACCTTAGGGTAGCAGTGCGCTTTACAAGCCTTATTAACATAACATAACATATTGAAATCCCATTGGGCCGTGGGCCTTGCCCCCAATACTCTGACTAATTGCGTCCTCTACTTCCCCCAGGGTCAACTGTACTAGAGCAAAGTTTGGTTCCGGAAGAGTGTCACTATCCGGACAGTCCAGGGCATAAACATTAGTAAAGTCTGCCTCCCAGGCCTGACTTGTGATGTTACAACCAATCTTTAACTCTTTCTGATTCAATTGCTTCATCTTTTACAGCTGCCCAAAAATGTTTACTCTTCTTGTCATGTGCCGTTAGTACTAAGGAATCCCATTGCTGATTTAGTAATTCCTTTTTCCTGGCTGTGATAACCCGCTTGCACGTCTTATGAGATTCTGCCAGAACTTGAGGGATCCTTGGAATTACCTTGAGTGCCTGTCGCAGTTGACTATTAGCGATGGAGTACTCTCGGTTAAACCATCTGGGCCTATTCATCAGTGGTTTTATCGGGATCATAAGCTCTTTTTTAATAAAATTACAGAGATGGACAAAAGCTACAGCTTAGTCCGCATTGGGCTCAGCAAGGCAGGCCAGCACCACGGGCAAGTTCTCGCTAATCACGTTCTGAAATAAGTATATGGGTGTGACGGCCCCCCCATTTTAGTCTTAATCCATCAGTTGAAGGATCAGGGTCGCTAGTCCCGATCTCCCTGGTGTAAGAGGGTTTTGGGGCCAGGGTAAGAACTACCTCATTTGGGTTTTGATCACCATGACTAGAGGGGATCACTTTACCAGATGACGAGAGAACTTCCAGATTGGACGATTATGAAAAAATAATTTATTGTGGATGTATGACCTCGACCCCTGAATGTAGGGAGTGGTTCTGTGTCACTATATACGTTATCCATGACATTTAATAGGTCAAGGGCTGCCAGAAACGATGCCAGCTCATGTCCTCTGGCATCAGATCTATTTTGTACGCGAGTGATATTGGTGGTGTTGAGGGTGGCATCGTTTGCAAAAACAAAGGTGGAGCTTAATAAACTGTCTTGCATTAAAATCTCCCCCTAAGCAAAAAACAGCAAACTGGCCATTGTCACTAATGTTTTTTGGGAGGGAAGATATATATTCAAAGAAGGTTAAGCATTTTGTGCTGGGCACATTACTAAAATCATTATTATAAAAGTTAATTAAATATATAGTTGGACCGCTTTTGTACCTCACTACCAAAAAAGTGGTGTTAACTATCTCTAAAACCTTCACACTGCCTCCTGCTTTAATACTCACCCAAATAGCCAACCTGCCCATTGCACACCCTGACCTAGAGGGAATTGCTGGGTTATAACAACATACAAAACCATCTGTATATATTTCATGCGTCAGCCAAGTCTCCTGGAACATTAGAACATCAAACTGGCTAATAAAAAGAAGTCAGTCTGGACATAGCAACTTTGATTGTAGCCCTGCAACGTTCCAACTCATGATTTTTAGCTTATAGTCACTAGGACATTCTATTGTGCTCGGGCTAGACAGAATCTTAGGAACAGGTTCGGGAGCCATCACATTAGATACCGAACTGGACCTGACTGTAGACGCAGGCCTCAGTCAATCCAACCCATCAAGGCCCTCTAAAGTAGAAAACGTGTTCCATTGCGCAAAGATTGGTGGGGGGGGGGGTGGGTATGGATTCTCAATGCCAGTGGTTTGTCAAAATAACCAAGAGGAGGCTACAGATATTGGAATTAAGGCCGCTGGAGTCCTCTTGCTGTTTTAGTATATTACGCACGCTCAGTGGAATACGAACAGTAATAACAATGCAGTCGCCCTCAATGTTCTTTCCAGAACGTCCAACCCACCGCACCCTCTGTACTATCAATATATCATTACTGTGAGCAGGGTTACAATTTTTGTGTTTACTAAGCCAGTTAACACATTTGTTCCATAGCTCCTCCCAGGATACTCGTTGAGAGTCTCTCAAAGGTGGTATGCCAGCTAATACCAAAACATAAGGGTAAGCTGCTGTGTGAGAAAGTGCCCTCTTTCTGCATGGTATGCCCCCACTTTTTGCTAAATTGCTGATGTTCTTTGACTGAGTGTGCCCTGGGCTCCTGCTAATCAGGTACCCAGGGCCTATGTTCCTTCCCTAAAAACTGCATTGAAGCCTAAACCAAATTGGCATCCCTGGCCACAGGTAGGCCCCTGGTAAAAGGTACCACAGGTGCCCAGGGCACTGTGACCAGGGAAGGCCCCTAAGGGCTGCAGCACTTATTGTGCCACCCTTAGGCCCTGCACCTTTTCACACACACACTGCCTTTGCAGGCTGCGTGTCTTGGTGCAGAACAATGTGAAGAATCGTCATGGCACACATCCCTGTGTGCCATGCCTACAAACCACTGCCCTGGCATAGATCAGTCACACTTCTAGCTGGGTGCACTATGCCAGTTGTGCGGGTACAGGTGCATGAGCCCTGTACCCCTACAGTGCCCAAGTCCATTCCTGGGCACTGTAAGTGCAGTGCTGCCGTTAAGAATATATGGTGCTTGGAGTTTGTCATTACGAACTCCACAGCACCACAATGGCTACACTGAAAACTGGGAAGTTTGGTATCAAACTTCTCAGCACATTAAACCCACACTGATGCCAGTGTGGGATTTAATGTAAAATGCACACTGAAACTCGACCAACTTCTAGTGACCTGACTGATTGGCTGCTTAGGCTGCCACCAACAGACATGTTTCTGGACCCCTGGGTCGAGAGCCTGCTGCTCTCGGGGGGCCTGAAACAATGCACATCCTGGGACGAGGTGCCAAGCCTCCTCCCCCAGGATGGGCAGGGTTCACGAAGGGGCAGCTTCAAAGGCATGCCGCCTTTGTGAGCCTCCCCAGACCATTTGCTGCTTTCAGCAACTGGTCCCCACTGGTTCTACCCCCCATTTTGGGCGGGAGAACCGACGGGAAAAACAAGTGAGGGAAAGAGTTGTGTCCACCTCTGCCAACTCCACCCCTCAGGTGGGGGAGGCGAGGTGAAGCACAACTCTGAGTCCCCGCCATCTTGAGGATGGGGGACCCAACCAACCAGGGACAGGCTCCTGCCCCCTCCCACTGGAGGGTGGCACGATAGGGGTGTACCCACCCCAGGGAAGGGACCCATTGGTCCCTGCCCTTTACTTACCTGTAACGCCCCTAAATCTAGTATTTAGGTGGCACCCTGAACCTTGCTTCCTCAGATCCAGAAACGACAAGAAGAAAAGAAGGACCGAACAGCCGTGCAGCCAGCTAACAAGAGGAAGACGCCCACTGACTTGGTCCCAGCCCTACAGGCCTGTCTCCCATCGAACCTGCTCCTGTGAAATCCCGGTGTGTCCTGCAGCCAGCAACCTCAGAAACCCCGGAGGACCTGCCTGCCTTCACTTCCAAAGACTGCTTCTCCCGTGAACACCGGATTTGTTCAACTGCAACCTCTGGCAGCAGCCGGAGACCGCGAATCCAGCCCACTCTGCACTCGCCGAACCCAGCCCGAGCTTGAGTGGAAAAACACCACGAGGAGGTCACCCCGGCGATCCTGACCCGAGATCTGGCGACCCCTGACCTGCCTCAAGCCTCCAGCCGACGCCTGCAGCCTAAATCCAGAAGGCCCCCTGACCGCGACCCGGAGCTGGTAAGAAGATCCGACCCCAAAAGGCACCCCTGCACCCGACGCCCCACGGCCTTGTGTGCCCAAACCGACGGTGCCTAACTAACCCTTACCTTCCCAACTTACCTCTCGAAGTGGTGGTCGCACCCAGAAGTCCTTCGTCTCCCTGCCTGCAGTGCTTCTTCAAACCGGAGGTCCTCCATTGAAAACAGGGCACCCGACGTCGAAACAGCACTCTGCACCCGACCGCCTCAGTGCCGCTGAGGGTGCACCTTTTGTGCTACTTTGTTTCCCCATTTGCCCTGACCTTAACCCTAGGAGCTTTGCTCCCACAACCCAGTGGCCTGCTTGCCAGCAGCCACCAACCGGAAGCCCCCTATCCCCCATTGGATAACATTGGGCCTCAACACTCTGCACCCGGCCGCCCTAGTGCTGCTGAGGGTGCAACAAGAGTGCATCACTGACCCTCGGGGACCCCTGAGTCTAACCCCAGAACCTTAACTACCACAGTCGATAACTTACCTGTGAACCGATAACCTGTTTTTCCTCCATAGGATAACATTGACAATTTTCTTCCAAAAAGTTTCGAAGTGTGGAGTTTTGAAATCTAAAAATATTCTTTAAAAATCGCACAAATAACCAAAACGTATTTACTTACCTGTTTGCAGGAAATGTCCTAGTGCTGAATCCAGGTATCCAGCACTGAGTTAGAAAAGTAACGTAAAAGTAACTTACCTGTAATTTACTGAAAAAGCCTATTCATTTCAATGTACTGTATTTGCTAAGTGTTGCAACCTATTGCATCCCCTGTAAATCAAACAAAGTTCAATTTCTATTGCATTTTCAAACTGTTCTATATTAAGCAACTTATTACGGAAAAGTATTTAATGCTTACCTGTGCCAGGCTTGCTTGGTTCTAAAAATAAAACAACAGTATATATTTTTATACAAAAACAATTGGCCTAGAGTTCAGTTCTTGAGTGTGTGAATTCATTTGCTGACTGTGTACATCAAATGCTTAACACTGTCCTCTGATACTGCCTTACTGCTAGACCACCCTACCACAAATAGAGAGTAAGGTTCGATCTAACTTTAACCTCTGCCTACTTCTGGGGTCACTTGGACTCTATACACACTATACCTCATTTTGGTGTAGTGTATATATAGAGCCAGTTTCCTACATTGGTGGATCAGCGGTGGGATATACAATTTGCATTTGTTGGACTACTTGGTTACCACCTGATCACACAACAGAACTCTTAAATTGCCCTTACAATTCTGATTTTTTTCAAATTGGCATTTTTACCAAACTACTAAAAGTCTTGTTAGGGCCTTGCTTAAGTCCCTTTAGAATTTTCGAAAATAAAAAGTCACTGTAGTCAAGGGTAGAGGGGTTAGAACTTTTTTGTTAGAATGTCTCAAAAACAGAACCCATCTATTAGTTAAGATAATAATGACATACAGGACATGGTTGAGGTGCTTGACCTCACCCCTTACCTTCACTTGTCTTTCAAGGAAGTAAGGTCCTTATGTAAAATTAAAAATATACCAATGGGCCCTCATCCAACCAAACAAAAGCTCCAGGAGCTATTGGCTGAGTACTCAAAGGCCCACCCCTCTGAAAATGGTGATGACCAGTCAGAGGGAGAAGGAGGTGAGGAGGATGGAGAAAGGTGCCCACCTCCACCACTTCCTAGGGAAGAAAGGAACCCTGTTCCCTTACTTCCAAGAATCAACCTCTGGGGACCTAGAGGCCACACAGGTGGCTCAGGCTCTGGTGAGGACTTTGAGGACAGCCTCAATGAGGAGGACAGCCTTTTAGCAAGGCTGACCAAAAGACTGGACCTAGAGACCAGACTCCTCGCTCTAGAGAAAGAAAGAAAGAAAGGAGACGGGTTTAGCACCCATCAATGGTGGCAGCAATCAAAATAAGGACAAAGAGCAATCTTATGATCCTAAAATCCCCAAAGGGATTGTCCCTAAATTTGAGGAGGGTGATGACATCACTAAATGGTTCACAGCCTTTGAGAGGGCTTGTGACATGAGAAAGGTGAAGAAACCTCTCTGGGGGCACTCCTGTGGGAACTGTTCTCTGGTAACTGCAGAGACAGACTCCTGACCCTTTCTGGGCCAGATGCTGGATCTTATGACCTCATGAAGAGAACTCTGATTGAGGGATTTGGACTCACAACTGAGGAGTACAGAATTAGATTCAGGGGGCTCACAAAACCCAAAACCAGTCCTGGATTGATTTTGTAGACTACTCAGTAAAGACACTAGATGGTTGGTTAACTGGACACAATGTGCATGACTTTACAATTTGTTTATGAAGCAACATATTTTAAGTAATTGCACGAATGAAAAGTTACATCAGCATTTGGTAGACCTAGGTCTAATTTCTCCCCAAGAATTGGGAAAGAGGCAGACCACTGGGTCAAGACTAGAGTGACCAAGACAACCACTGGGGGTGACCAAAAGAAAGGGGTTACAAAACCTCCCCAGGGGAAAGGTGGTGAGAATCCCCAAGATAAAAAGTCTGAGTCTTCTAAAGGGCCCCAAAAACCTGCACAGTGGGGTGGGTCCCAAAATCTTCTCTACACTCCAAAACCATATGGGGGAAAGAACTTTGATCCTGCAAAGGCCTGGTGTAACAACTGTAAGAAGTTGGGACACTTAACTGGAGACAATGCTTGCCCTAGCAAAAAGGCCCCTAGTCCTGCAGCTACAGCTACTCCTGGTGTAGCAAGTCTCCAGATGGGATCAACAGTGTGCCCAGAGCAAATCAGGTTGCACACTGAAGCAGTTCTAGTTTCAGAGGGGGAAGTTGAGTTTGCCACTGTAGCTGTGTGGCCACCCAACTTAAAGAAATACTTACAATACCCTTGGATTAATGGAACTAGGATAGAGGCTCTGAGGGATACAGGTGCCAGTGTCACTATGGTGAGAGAGACACTGGTTTCCCCTGAGCAATATTTGATTGGGCGTACTTATCCAGTCACCAATGCTGACGGTGTTACCACTAACCATGCAATGGCTATGGTGACATTAGACTGGGGAGAGGGGTGGGGGGGTTACTGGCCTGAAACAGGTAGTGGTCTCTCCAAAGCTACCAGCTGCATGTCTGCTTGGCAATGACCTGGAAACCTCAGCCTGGGCTGAGGTTGAACTAAAAACCCATGCAGCAATGCTGGATATCCCTGAATTGGTGTGTGTAAAAACAATAGCACAGAGCAAAAGGCAGGGTGAGAAATAAGTGTTGGAGCCTGAAAGAATGGCCCAACCTTCCAAGAGAAAAAGTAAGAAGACTGGGGAACCAGCTTCTGTTCAGCAAAAGGATCAGGACCCCTCTCCTCAGGGAGAGGACTTGGACACCCCAGAGAGAACTGAGCCTATGGAGCTTGACCCTTACCAGGTTGAACTCTTGAGCCCAGGGGGACCCTCTAGGGAAGAGCTGTGCCAGGGGCAGCAAGACTGTCCCACTCTTGAAAGCCTGAGGCAGCAAGCTGTTTCAGAAGCAAAGGGAGATGTCAGTGGTACCCACAGAGTTTATTGGGAAGAGGGATTACTGTACATTGAGGCAAGAGACCCCAATCCTGGAGCCACCAGGAGAGTGGTAGTGCCACAGAGGTACAGGGAGTTCCTCCTAACTTTAGCTCATGACATCCCCTAGCTGGACATCTGGGCCAAACCAAGACTTGGGAAAGGCTAGTTAGCCACTTTTACTGGCCCCAGATGCACCAAAAGGTGAAGGAGTTTGTCAGCTCCTGTGTTACCTGTCAAGCCAGTGGCAAGACAGGTGGCCAGCCAAAGGCCCCCCTGATACCACTGCCTGTGGTGGGGGTTCCCTTTGAAAGGGTAGGTGTGGACATAGTGGGTCCACTTGAACCTCCCACAGCATCGGGGAACAAATTCATTCTAGTGGTAGTGGATCATGCCACTAGGTACCCTGAAGCAATTCCACTTAGGACTACTACAGCTCCTGCAGTAGCCAAGGCCCTCATTGGTGTCTTCACCAGGGTAGGGTTTCCTAAGGAAGTGGTTTCAGACAGAGGTTCTAACTTTGTCTGCTTACCTGAAACACATGTGGAAGAGTGTGGAGTGCAGTACAAGTTTACTACACCCTATCACCCACAAACCAATGGCCTTGTTGAGAGATTCAACAAGACATTGAAAAGCATGATTATGGGGCTCCCTGAGAAACTCAAAAGGAGATGGGATGTCCTCTTACTCTGCCTGCTTTTCGCTTACAGAGAAGTGCCACAGAAGGGAGTAGGTTTTTCCCCTTTTGAACTTCTGTTTGGCCATCCTGTGAGGGGACCACTCTGCCTTGTAAAGGAGGGTTGGGAGAAGCCTCTCCAAGAACCCAAACAAGATATTGTGGACTATGTGCTTGGCCTAAGGTCCAGAATGGCTGAGTACATGGAAAAGGCATCCAAAAATCTTGAGGCCAGCCAGGAGCTTCAGAAGCACTGGTATGACCAAAAAGCTGCACTGGTTGAATTTCAACCTGGGCAAGAGGTGTGGGTTTTGGCCCTTACCCTATCCTAGAAAAAAAAGTGAGGTCACCTACTTAGTTGACCTGGGCACAAGCAGGACACCCAAAAGGGTTATCCATGTGAACCGCCTAAAGCTCTACAATGACAGGGCTGACATCACCATGCTGATGGTGACTGATGAGGAACAGGAAGCAGAGAGTGAACCTCTCCCTGACCTCCTCTCATGCAGCCCAAAAGATGGGTCAGCAGATGGAGTTGTTTTCTCAGACACCCTTTCTGCCCAACAGCAGACTGATTGCAAGCAAGTCTTGCAACAGTATTCGAAGCTCTTTTCCTTGTCCCCTGGTCTGACAACCTGGTGTACCCATGATGTGGACACTGGTGACCGTGCACCTGTCAAAAACAAAATCTATCGACAGTCAGACCAAGTCAAGGAAAGCATCAGAGCTGAAGTCGGCAAGATGCTGGAGTTAGGGGTTATTGAACCCTCTGAGAGCCCCTGGGCTAGCCCAGTGGTTCTAGTCCCCAAACCTCATCCACCGGGTGGAAAGAGAGAAATGAGGTTCTGTGTGGACTATAGAGGGCTCAACTCTGTCACCAAGACAGATGCTCACCCTATCCCAAGAGCAGATGAGTTGGTAGACAAATTGGGTGCAGTCAAATTTCTAAGTACCTTTGACTTAACTGCAGGGTACTGGCAAATTGGCATGGCCCCTGGAGCAAAAGAGAAAAACGCATTCTCCACACCTGATGGGCATTATCAGTTCACTGTTATGCCCTTTGGTTTAAAGAATGCCCCTGCCACCTTCCAGAGGTTGGTGAATCAAGTCCTTGCTGGGTTGGAGTCCTTTAGTGCAGCTTATCTTGATGATATTGCTGTCTTTAGTTCCACCTGGCAGGATCACCTGATCCACCTTGGGAAGGTTTTAAAAGCCCTGCAAACTGCAGGCCTAACTATCAAGGCGTCCAAATGCCAGATAGGGCAGGGAACTGTGGTGTAATTGGGCCACCTTGTTGTTGGAGGCCAGGTACAGCCCAAGATCCAGACCATCCTGGACTGGCCAGCTCCAACCCCCCAGACCCAAGTCGGGGCATTCCTTGACCTGACTGGGTACTACAGGAGGTTTGTGAAGTGATATGGGTCCATTGTGACTCCCCTCACAGAACTCACCTCCAAGAAGATGCCCAAGAAGGTAAACTGGACAGTTAGTTGCCAAAAGGCTTTTGACACCCTGAAAGAAGCAATGTGCTCAGCACCAATTCTGAAGGCTCCAGATTATGCCAAGCAGTTCATAGTGCAGACTGATGCCTCTGAGCTAGGGATAGGAGCGGTCCTATCCCAGACCAATGATGAAGGCCAAGACCAACCTGTTGCTTTTATAAGCAGAAGGCTTCTCCCCGGGGAGCAGCGTTGGAGTGCCATTGAGAGGGAGGCCTTTGCTGTGGTTTGGTCCCTGAAGAAGTTGAGACCATACCTGGTTGGTACTCACTTCCTAGTTCAAACTGATCACAGACCGCTTCAGATGGCTAATGCAAATGAAAGGGGAAAATCCTAAACTGTTGAGGTGGTCCATCTCCCTACAGGGAATGGACTTTGAAGTGGAACACAGACCTGGGACTGCCCATGCCAATGCAGATGGACTTTCCAGGTTCTTCCACTTAGACAATGAAGACTCTCTAGGGAAAGGTTAGTCTCATCATCTTTCGTTTGGGGGGGGGGAGGGTGTGTGTGTGTGTGTGTGTGTGTGTGTGTGTGAGAAAGTGCCCTCTGTCTGCATGGTATGCCCCCACTTTTTGCTGAATTGCTGATGTTCTTTGACTGAGTGTGCCCTGGCCTCCTGCTAATCCGGTACCCAGGGCCTATGTTCCTTCCCTAAAAACTGCATTGAAGCCTAAACCCAATTGGCATCCCTGGCCACAGGTAGGCCCCTGGTACCCAGGGCACTGTGACCAGGGAAGGCCCTTAAGGGCTGCAGCACTTATTGTGCCACCCTTAGAGGCCCTGCACCTTTTCTCACACACACTGCCTTTGCAGGCTGCGTGTCTTGGTGCAGAACAAAGCGAAGAGTCGACATGGCACACATCCCTGTGTGCCATGCCTACAAACCACTGCCCTGGCATAGATCAGTCACCCCTCTAGCTGGGTGCACTATGCCAGTGGTGAGGGTACAGGTGCATGAGCCCTGTACCCCTACAGTGCCCAAGTCCATTCCTGGGCACTGTAAGTGCAGTGCTGCCGTTCAGAGTATATGGTGCTGGGAGTTTGTCATTACGAACTCCACAGCACCATAATGGCTACACTGAAAACTGGGAAGTTTGGTATCCAACTTCTCAGCACATTAAACCCACACTGATGCCAGTGTGGGATTTAATGTAAAATGCACAACAGAGGGCATCTTAGAGATGCCCCCTGAAACTCGACCAACTTCTAGTGACCTGACTGAGTGGCTGCTTAGGCTGCCACCAACAGACATGTTTCTGGACCCCTGGGTCGAGAGCCTGCTATTCTCAGGGGCCTGAAACAATGCACATCCTGGGACGAGGTGCCAAGCCTCCTCCCCCAGGATGGGCAGGGTTCACGAAGGGGAAGCTTCAAAGGCATGCCGCCTTTGTGAGCCTCCCCAGACCATTTGCTGCTTTCAGCAACTGGTCCCCACTGGTTCTGCCCCCCACTTTGGGCGGGAGAACCGGCAGGAAAAACAAGTGAGGGAAAGAGGTGTGCCCACCTCTGCCAACTCCACCCCTCAGGTGGGGGAGGCGAGGTGAAGCACAACTCCCCGCCATCTTGAGGATGGGGGGACCCAACCAACCAGGGACAGCCTCCTGCCCCCCTCCCACTGGAGGGTGGCACGATAGGGGGTGTACCCACCCCAGGGAAGGGACCCATTGGTCCCTGCCCTTTACCTACCTGTAACGCTCCTAAATCTAGTATTTAAGGGGCACCCTGAACCTTGCTTTCTCAGATCCAGAAATGACAAGAAGAAAAGAAGGACCGAACAGCCGTGCAGCCAGCTAACAAGAGGAAGACGCCCACTGACTTGGCCCCAGCCCTACAGGCCTGTCTCACCTCGAACCTGCTCCTGCGAAATCCCGGTGTGTCCTGCAGCCAGCAACCTCAGAAACCCCAGAGGACCTGCCTGCCTTCACTTCCAAAGACTACTTCTCCCGTGAACACCGGATTTGTTCAACTGCAACCTCTGGCAGCAGCCGGTGACCGCGAATCCAGCCCACTCTGCACCTGCCGAACCCAGCCCGCGCTCGAGTGGAAAAACACCACGAGGAGGTCACCCCGGCGATCCTGACCCGAGATCCGGCGACCCCTGACCTGCCTCAAGCCTCCTGCCGACGCCTGCAGCCTAAATCCAGAAGGCCCCCCTGACCGCGACCCGGAGCTGGTAAGAAGATCCGACCCCAAAAGGCAACCCTGCACCCGACGCCCCATGGCCTTGTGTGCCCAAACCGACGGTGCCTAACCAACCCTTACCGTCCCAAATTACCTCTCGAAGTGGTGGTCGCACCCAGAAGTCCTTCGTCTCCCTGCCTACAGTGCTTCTTCAAACCGGAGGTGGTCCATTGAAAACAACAGGGCGCCCGACGTCGAAACAGCACTCTGCACCCGGCCGCCTCAGTGCCGCTGAGGGTGCACCTTTTGTGCTACTTTGTTTCCCCATTTGCCCTGACCTTAACCCTAGGAGCTTTGCTCCCACAACCCAGTGGCCTGCTTGCCAGCAGCCACCAACCGGAAGCCCCCTATCCCCCATTGGATAACATTGGGCCTCAACACTCTGCACCCGGCCGCCCTAGTGCCGATGAGGGTGCAACAAGAGTGCATCACTGAACCTGGGGGACCCCTAAGTCTAACCCCAGAACCTTAATTCCCACAGTCGATAACTTGCCTGTGAACCGTAAACCTGTTTTTCCTCCATAGGATAACATTGACAATTTTCTTCCAAAAAGTTTTTGTGTGGAGTTTTGAAATCTAAAAATATTCTTTAAAAATCGCACAAATAACCAAAACGTATTTACTTACCTGTTTGCAGGAAATGTCCTAGTGCTGAATCCAGGTATCCAGCACTGAGTTAGAAAAGTAACGTAAAAAGTAACTTACCTGTAATTTACTGAAAAAGCCTATTCATTTCAATGTACTGTATTTGCTAAGTGTTGCAACCTATTGCATCCCCTGTAAATCAAACAAAGTACAATTTCTATTGCATTTTCAAACTGGTCTATATTAAGCAACTTATTACTGAAAAGTATTTAATGCTTACCTGTGCCAGGCTTGCTTGGTTCGAAAAATAAAACAGTATATATTTTTATACAAAAACAATTGGCCTAGAGTTCAGTTCTTGAGTGTGTGAATTCATTTGCTGACTCAGTGTGTACATCAAATGCTTAACACTGTCCTCTGATACTACCTTACTGCTCGACCACCCTACCACAAATAGAGAGTAAGGTTCTATCTAACTTTAACCTCTGCCTACCTCTGGGGTCACTTGGACTCTATACACACTATACCTCATTTTGGTGTAGTATATATATAGAGCCAGTTTCCTACAAGAACGTCCAACCCACCGCACCCTCTGTACCATCAATATATCATTACTGTGAGCAGGGTTACAATTTTTGTGTTTACTAAGCCAGTTAACACATTTGTTCCGTAGCTCCTCCCAGGATTCTTGTTGAAAGTCTCTCAAAGGTGGTACGCCAGCTAATACCAAAACATAAGGGTAAGCTGCAGGTGGAAGATCCAGAACATCCATGCTGGACACATGCTTTCTCACTTCCACAGGGCCACTTGTATTACTACAGTTAAGATAGTATAAGGTCTGGCTCCTTGATTATTGCTAATTTGGCGACTGTTGTTACACTGTTCTCTTTGGTGCTTTCCTCAGCTGGCTGGGCCAGTCTCTGTTTCTTTTAATGAGTTATATCAGTTAGGTCAGCACCGGAAGATCGTTGCAGAGCTGAAACTTGGAACAAAGGTAGCCCATTAGACGGTGTTGAGGAGATAACGTGAGCTGTTCGGCCGCCGTCCTTGTTGGCATCCAATATCGGGGGGGGGGGTGAGAATGCGAGCAGCGCCCAGACACTTCTCCAACCTCACCAGCCGTTCATCAAGGATATTGCCAAATCTGTTACAAAGGTTTTCAAGTAATAAGGGATCGGTAGGTAGGTCTTCAAAGGCCAAACTGCTCGGAATAGGAGTATTAGATAAAGTCAGAGGTTGAGGCTGAGAGAGATTTACAGCCTGGGGGAGTGGAGGGGGGGCTGTAGCCACGAAAGTAGTTAATTGCTATTACTAGCAGTCCAGGTAGGTTGTTTCCTTTTAATAACTGTCTGTTTACTAGGAACTCTTTTTCTTTTTACAGCTATGCCTTTAGGGGGGGGGGGGGAAGACCCACAGGTGAGGTCATGGGGCATGCTGGGACGAGGTTATTACTGGCACTCGGAACAGAATTCTTACTTGTGTTTGTGCAGGAGGTAATGATTTGTGGCGGCATCGCCCCCTCAGAAGAGATATAACTAGCTGCGTTTTCCCTTATAACCGGAGCTGTTAATAGTGCCCTGTAATCTAATGATGATCTTCTCTCAGTTAATTCTATTTTGTTGGAAACGATCCCCATGACTCTTTCCAACATGGAGTCGATGGAGACATAGGAATGGGGGCAACTCAGCCCCATTCATTCTTGCTCTTTCCCATAATAGATTATCAACCTCTCAACTGTCTGCAAAGAACCACGCCTTCCGGATCTGAGCATGGAGTACTCTCCGATCGACAGGTTGAATAGTACATAATCTGGCGCTTACTGTTGTGTGGAAGAAGGCAGAAAGGAGTTGAGAAAATATCATTCCAACGTTTGAACATTGATATTTTATCTGAGAGCCCTGATAAAGTCAGTGATGCAAGAACATTTCTGACGAAACACGTGTTGGCTATATGAAGGCTATATGAAGAATGTTGTGACATCTGAATGTGACATCTGAAGATGAGAAACTGTGATGTTGAAGAAATCTTGATGAAATAAACCGAACTGGAACCAAGAGAAATTGGACACACTTTATTTGCGTACCTTACGGTGCTCAGGAGATTTTGTTGACTGTTTAGGACTGGATGTTTTCAGTCCGCATGTGTGGGCAATAGTGGCAGCCCTCTATCTTGGAGCACCAAAATAGAGACTTTTTTCATTTACAATGAAGGAATAATTAATGAGTTTGCGCAAGTGTCCCTGCCACTTTCTGGTTTAATTCTGTCTGCAAAGAATGCTGTTTTTCCAAAGTGTTACCACCAAGTTCAGAGTCCAGAACCCAAGAGGAGGGGCCCAGCCCGGCCGCAGACGGACGCAAATGGGCCCGCTCTTGGCCCGGGCGCAGATGGGCCCGCTCTTGGCCTGGGCGTGTCTTACTCTGCGGGACGCCTCAGATGATTATATGGTGCTTCAGCACCTGCAGAGTGTGTTGCGGCCCTCCTCCGGGCCGGGGCAGCTGGGAGATAAAGTCTCTCTCCCCTGAGCAAAGCGGCCAGGTTTTAGCAGCAGCGAGGTAGCTATAACAAGGCTCCCGCGCTGAGGGATGCCTCCGATTGGTTATCTGGCGCTCCGGCGCCTGCAGAATGTGTTGCGGCCATCCTCTGGGCCGGGGCAGCTGGGGAATGGAGTCTCTTTTCCCTGAGGAAAGTGGCCAAGTCCCATCAGCAGCGAAGTAGCTGTAACAAGGTGGGTTTGACTGCTGTGCTCTCAAAACCATGCTGCAAAATAGGGATGTTTTAAATGTATAGTGTACAATACTATGAAGGTGTCACTAAGGTGTAATTCATAGTTTGTCTCTAGTTCTAAAGGCTTATTCTACTCACTTGGGAATAGTGCTCCACTTTCTGTAGGACTGATCTGTGGGATTTGGCCAAGTGTAACAATACAATTTGAAGTATTGTGCCCTGTGTTTATACTCCACCTACACTATAGCTTCAAATTTGAGAAGATTTGGCATATAGTGCATAGTTTGCTAGTTTAGTATCTCGAGTTTGTTACTAGTGGCAGCACATATTGTCCCATTTTGGATAGAATACACTCCTTAACTGATGTTTGTGTATAAGGCAGTGAGAAAGGAGAACGCTGTAGTTACTAACACATGAAATCGAGGTACACAAACTGTAAGCCTCCCTTATGTTGAAAGCACAGATTTGTGGCATTTCTTCAATGTCTGAACTCACTTACATGGATACTTGTGAATGTCTAGCTATAATGGGCTCTCACTAGTCAACATTGTTGGGGGTTAACACAGAAGAAGTTTGGGAGGGACAGCAACGTTTGTCCCAGAAGGGGTCATTGATTGAAAGGGTCTGTGGTTCAAGGGGGGGCGGTCATCATTGCACAAGATAACCTTATGCTCCTGTAGAAGCCCGTCCCATAGGGTCGTAATTGGGGTACAGTGGAGTCCACGCTTTACATCTCTGCACAGGTAAGTAATGTCAGCCTGCGCCAGGTGCCGCCAATCAGTATGCCAGGACCTTATCAGGGGAGGGGCGAGCACTTTCAGCATTTGGTAATAGCCCTCCTAGCAAACAGGAGGGCCTGGTCCAAAAATCTAGTAGTCAATTTAGCCTTTTTCAGGAGGGTATGCATTCCCAAATGGACTGCAATGCAGCCAGTGTGGTCAGAATCCAGACCAAAAGGGTTGCAGCCTCGGACAGCTCCCAAGCATATGCGTCAAGTGTGCTGGTGTACTGTGGTAACTGGGGCATTCTGGGGTGATTGAGGGGAAGAATTTCCGAAGATTCAATGTTAGGAAGTGTATACTATGTAGGCTTGTATGAGTTTTTTTTCTGGGCATTCCGTGTAATCTAGGAGGAATAGCTTGCCACTCCTTATCATTAACAAGCATTGGCATAGCCAATAGGTCTCGCCTTTGGGACCTTATAAGTATTTAGTTATGCAGCATAATATCCTTGGTGCAACAACATCAACTGTTGCATGGCTAAACACTTATACGGTCCCAAAGGCGAGACCTATTGGCTATGCCAATGCTTGTTTTTCAAGGGAAGCTAAACCCCCACTGTACACTCATCTCACACATGGCTATTCATTCTATGCCCAAAGGGAACATAAACTTCTCTAACCCAAGGAGAGTCTGGATCGTATGGGGGCAACCGGGACAATTCAAGTTAGACAGCATAGAGTATGTGCACCAAATTCCACGACCGATTCCGGTCCAAGAGAGTTTGTGTGGAAAGTATCCCAATAAATATTGAAATGAGAGCGACAGAAAGACAGAAATTGGGAGTAAGAGAATTAGTGAGCGGGAGAGAAAGACAGAGGGAGCGATAGAGAATGAATGACAAAGAAACTGAAACAAAAATATAGAGATGGAATTTCGGAATTAGGAGAGAATATGAGGGGAGGAGGGAGAGAAAGGAAAACGGCGGGGTAAAGAGCGAAAGATGGCGGGGAGGAACAGCGAGATGAAATAATGTAAGAGACAGAGGTGGGTAAGTATTGAAGAGATAATGCTGTGAGAGAGAAAGGGACCAAGAGAATGCAAGAAAGTGAACCAAACTGATAGTGGAGAAGACAGATAAAAATGGGGAGTTGGATAGAGAGGAAGGGATGGTGAGGTTGAAGGGGAGAGATTAAACGAGGGAAGTAAGAGCCAAAAGTACGTCAGAGGAATGTAGAGCTTGGAGAGGGGTGTCAGCAAGAGAGGAATAAGGAGATATGGAAGTAGTAGGAGAAGGAGAGATCAGTGGGGAGGGATATAGAAATAGGAAACCTGGAGGTGGGTGGAAGAAAAAGAGAGTGAAAGAGAAGGGAAGGAGAAACAGGTAAAGAGTGGAGGAGGAGGGAGTAGAAGAGGGAGTGGGGACTTAGGGAGGAAGAAATACACGGAGAAGGACTGAGAGATGAGAGAGTGCAAGATAATGAATAATATAGAGACAGGAGAGAGATAGTGGAGGCGAAAAAATGAAAGAAGGAGTTTTCTCAGGTGGAGTTAGGGTCGAAAGAAAGACCAAAAGAAGGAAAAGGAGAGTGTAAAATACAGAGGGAGGTGTGGGCTGAGTGAGAGAGGAATGCTTATAGAGATGTGCAGACAGTTGGCAGAGGGAAAGGGAGAAGAGGAGAGCATCGGGGAGAGGCCAATGGAACTAGAGAGAGGGAATGTCGAGCAAAGGAGTAAGTGAAAGGTCTAAAGAAAATAGAGAGAGTAATAAAAGAAGAGGAAGAGAAAAGGTTAAACAGGGAGAGACTAAAGGAGAGTGGAAGACTAAGAGGGAAGGGCACAGAAACTAATTGGAGTGGATAGGACGGGGTAGGGAGAGAAGAGGGGATAAAGAAAGAGTCAGTGAGATGGAGTGAAACAGAGCGAGATGGAGAAAGAGTAAGGGAGAATGTGTCAGCAAAAAGAAGGGAAAGGCGTAAAAAGGGTGAGAGAGAAGGTGGAGGAATGAGAAACCAAAGAGAGAGGGAATGGGGAGGAAGACATGTAGAGTGACGCAAAAGAGAAAGCAATAAAACAGAGACGTGTATAAGTAAAAGGCGAGAGGTTTCATCATAATTTAACTAAGAATAAAATTAAACTGATAGCAGCATGCGACTCCAAGTGCAGAAGCGTTCCTTGTACAGAGATTTAACGTGAATAATTGTTTTACTCAGTTGCTGAAGTGGAACTAGTGAGCACATGCACAGGGCGAGCAGACAGACAAGGCGGCAGTCAGTATGAACTAGAAACAAAGTGCTAAGTAAATGATTAGGAGGGAAGGAGCGAGGGGTTAGCAGGGAAAGGAGGGACGCGGGGAGGGGTGGGGTGAGAGAGCATGAGTCTGTGTGTGAGGACAGTAAAAAATAGTTTTATGATATGAGAGGAGCACTTATTTCTTTCTGAGAGGGAGCGAGCCTGCTTTGCAGAAACTTCTCTGCAAACTTTTCATCAAAACCCGCCTTTAGCCGGAGTGGAAGGAAAAACAGAAACCTGTGCTTGTTTGTGGGGCGAGGAGGTACACCAAAAAGCGAGGCACTTTTAAGCCAGAGGCTCACCACAGGCTGCTGCCAGGATGCTGCGCGTGCTTCTGCTGAGAGGATTGCTGCTGGGGCTCTGCTGGATTGCAACGAGGGCTACCCCGACCCCGGGGACTGAGGGGCAGGGCTCGGTCTCCGACTGCCCATCCTGCGCCCTGGGCAGGCTGGAGAAGGCGGCTCCCTCCTCGCAGGCGGACATGGTGGAGGCTGTCAAGAAGCACATCCTGAGCATGCTGCACATGCGGAGCCGGCCCAACATCACCCAGCAAGTGCCCAAGGCGGCCCTGCTCAACGCCATCAAGAAGCTGCACTTGGGCAAGGTGGGCCAGGACGGCTATGTAGAGATAGAGGACGACGTCGGGCGGAGAGGAGCGAGCTGCTGGAGCAGACCTCGGAGATCATCACCTTCGCAGAGGCAGGTAGGTGGCCGCTGCGCGCGCGAAACCGCAGCCCCCTGGTCCCGGGCGGGGCGCGAGCGCATACACTGTGCCCCCATTCAGGAGCAGGCGCTTAACAGAGGTGTTGCAAGGGCAGCACATTAAGCCCACCAAACTCTAGGTTGAGCTCAGGAAGATTGGCGCCAGCACATTGGCCCTTCTCATATCTTATTAGACACTTAATGCAGCTGCCACACATGATAACGTGTGGAGTTTGGGTAGAAGGTAGCACCAACTGAACCGCCGTGTATGCTCTGTAGTTCAGGGTAAGGGCGTCGTCTTAGCACGGCCAATTGTTTTAGAGGAGTGTTGATGTTTGAACATTAGCAGGAGATGCCTGCATTTTAACTTGAAATGCCATCCTAGGCGCCACTTTTCCACACAATATTGTTTAGCCTTTATTACCCAAAAACAAAATATGCAGAAAATCAAAAACTGATTTTTTAATTGATATTGACAAGGCTGATAAGTGTGTCCATGACAAGTCCATGACGTGATACCATTAGTCGTGATCCCGACTTGTGCAGTAAGGAGTCACTGCAGAGACTGAGGGAGCCACGAGGAGAGGTGAGGGACAGTAGAGAAAGCAAAGAGACTGAAGAGGGGAGACATGAGAGAAAGAAAGAGAAGAGGGTAAAAAGAAAGGAGAGGCGCTCAACAGGAAAGAGGCGCAAAGAGAGAGAGAGAAGATGGGACAGGTGAGGAGTGAAGGTGATAGAGAGTCAGTGGAAGGTAAAGATAGCAAGGGAAAGAGATAGAGAAGAGGGTCTGTCCATCTGTAACGCAACTGGTGCTTATGTAAAGCGCTCTGATGCCTTCGGGTCAAGTTCACGCTATATAAAACTCCGGGGAAAAAAAAGAAAAGATGAGTAAAAGGACTGGTAGAACCAGATAATATAAGGGATGGGAAGATAGCAGAGACTGACAAAAGGAAAGAGGGAGACAGAGAAATGAAGAGGAGGGCAGTAAGACAGAACTGTAGAGAGGTGTGGAGAGATAATGCAGACGAGGGCTATGTGAGACGCTTAGAGTCACACAGACTTGAGCTGTGAGATGCGTGGAGTCACACAGACTTGAGCTGTGAGACGCTTATGTAGTGTATCTATCCAGGACAGAGCTGCTGAGCTTAGTAAAAAGGCGTAATAAGCAGTATGAGGCTGGCAACTGCTTGATAAAAATACATGCTTTTCAGAAAATACCCGATGAAGGCAGATGCCAAATGAGGAAAAACTGGTTTCCACCATTGCCCAGTGCTTTTCATTTTTGCATATATTGGGCTCTTCTTCCGGTAAATTTAATGATGCCTACATGAGAGTTGAAACCGTAGGTAAGGCAAGCTATGCAGCGAGCTGTGAGGAATTAAGGTTTGGCCACTTTCTTGGGCTGAGGGGTATGGTGGGTGTGAGAAAGGTGTTGAGATGAGGTATGGGGCATATGGTGAGCTTGAGTTGTGGGTGAATGAGCTGCGAAGAGAATCCGACATTAGGTGCCACAAAGCATGAAGGGGGGTGTGAGGCATGATGTGAATTTCGTTGCGAGCCTACTTTCGATGCACCTTTGACGGAGATATGTCAGACAACGAGGCACTGATCAACGAGAGATGTTATATACATCACACACAGTAATGGTTTCCCATAAAACAAAGCCACCGTTTTACAATGTACCATGGCATATAGGTCTATGCAGGCGCTGGGTTATGATGAGTTAAAGCGTTAGGCATGATGGAAGCGGGCTCTTCGATGTGGCATGAGGCACGTTGCAAGCAGTGGCATAGTAAGGGCGCCGCTGCCCTAATGCGAGCAATGATAACGGTGCCCTGGGTCATGAGTAAACAAGTGGTCTTCACTTATCAAGCACTCGCACTCGTGGCGGCATCCACCTTGCGGGAGCGAGCAGCGGCCATATGTTTGTAATTAATGTGGCCGCGCCGCTGCTCGCTCCCGCAAGGTGGATGCCGCCACAAGCACGAGTGCAGTGCTTGAAAAGTGAAGACCGATGGCTAAAGGCCCTCTCCTAGAGCAGCGCATGCGCGCTGCCTAGGCGAGACCTAAAAAGTAGGTGTTCTGTCTCCCTGGCTTGTCGGAGGTTCAACAGTGTCAAGCCAGCAAGTTCACTGATCGCTCTGTATAGCCATGTAATCAACCTCTTCGCAAACCAAGTTGTGTGGAGTGTTTAAAGCACAGCATGTATGAAAGGGGTGATGGGGGGGCAGTGTGTGGTGCTTGCAAGGCCGATTGGTGTATATACCATCCGTATGTAAAAATCCGCCTGCCAGTAAGCCAGATTTCTCTGTCACCCTGATCCACCCCGCTCGCTCCCAGGAAAGAAATTCACACGCAGAGACAATGCCACCTCACAGGGGGATTGCAGGTGCATAGGCAGGTGCCGAACTGGTATACCCCAGGGAGTGGTACCACTAGCAGCGAGTGGCAGAGGGGCCCCCTACAAAAGGGGGAAAAGGGTGTTATTCAGCACCCTATGTACGATTTATGTTAGTGAAGCCTGTCTCAGCAAGGTGGTGTCCAGTCAACCAGTATGCAGGCCATTGCAGTTGGGCAGCATAATAGTAGGCTTGAAAGTCTGGCGCGCCATGGCCACTTCGGTCAGTGGTGGTCTCAGCCTGGCTAAGGCAATTTGACGACATCCCTTGCCCCATACCAATTGAGTTAATAATGTGACCTTAATTTCTTAACCGGGATTATGATTAGTAGATATGATAGTGTGGAAGCATCACCACCATGGAAAGGGATATTCTATCACTGATAAGGGGAGGGTAATCCAGAATGCTATATGGGCATAGAGCGCCTCCAAGGTTGCTCTCAAGTAGGTCCTGTAGGGAGTGCTCTATTTAGATGCCCAAATATCGAAAAAGTCACCTTTGAGCGACTTGGAGCGGGCCAATACGGCACTCCCTGACACTCCAGACACACTGAGACCCACAAATCACAGCTTTTTTGCGTCCACAAGGTACCCCTCTAACGGTAGACACTTAGGCTACAGATGACTGGATCAATGAAAAGTTCTTGTTTAAAGAGTTCCTAGTTCAAAATGCTTTCTTCTACCACACTGACGCACTAACATAACTATATACTGCATTTACATACCACTGACTCGAATGGCACCATGCTATGCTGACTATTGCCTCTAAGATTGCTGGACACATGTCAAGTGAATGCATTTGGAGCATACCTGTTTGTACCCGTTTCTGATTAATGAAATCAATAAAAACATTAAAAAGAGTGGATTAAAAGAAGTATATCGTCGACATATAAAGAAACATGCATGTGATCCTTCAAAGGTGTGTCCTATGCCCCTTTTAACGCGGCGGGGATAAAAGGCATCCCTACATTGTTTCATCAACAATGGAGTAACTGCTGGAGATATGTCTACCTTTCTTAACCCTGGTCATAGTGTCAGTGTACAGTAACTAGATCCATTTCAACAGTTGAGGGGGCCTATCCCAAACCTTTCCAGCGCAGCAAACGTATAATCCCAGCTCAAAGTATTGAATGCATGTTTGAGGTCAATGACTATACATGGTACCTCAGGCCATGCATTGGTGACCGCTTCAATTATATGGTAAAAGCGACTTATATTATTTAATGAAGTATTTCGTCAGGCACAAACCTGTTTTGGTCTGGGTGAATGAGGAAAGGAAGGTGGGGGTAAGAGCCAGTCTGTCAGGATCTTACCTAAAAATTTATAGTCTGTATTTAGAATTGATTATGGGCGATGGGAGGCTCTGTTCTGTGGATCACAGATGGGTTTAGGTGTTTGTGTGAACATCGCATGGTGGTAGGGATCTGCACTGGGGAGATTCGTACATCTCCTAATATTCCACAGGTAGGCCATAGGAGCCTGGTGTCTTACCACGTGCAAGAGCCTTGATTGCCTTCTGCTCTGTGATTGGAGCCTCAAGGTTCTCTAAGTCGTAGGGGCCAATACGTGGCTGGGTTAATCCCATGATAAACTGTTCTAACACACCCTGTGCTGCGAGAAGGAGGGGGTAAATGCAACCTCTCGTAATAATGTTTGAATGTAGTATTGAATAGTGTATTGGAAAAGGCAATCCCCATCCGAGAACTTCCTCCTACTAGTGCTGAAACATCCTGGTAAGTGACAGAACAGTCATCTGTCCAAACCACAAACCATTCCCAAAAGAGGAATATAAGCTAATAACACTCTGAAAATAGATTTAGCAAAGGGGTCGTCCGTTATTTGGAATAAAGGGAAGGCGCAGCAATAGGGGTGGGCTAGCTTTGGCTCTGCCTACTGCATCTATAGGTTTATCCTTAAATGCAGTACAGCAGAGATCATATGGATGGAAATCATATGTCAATCCTGATACCCAAGTGAAAGCACAAATTAGTTTAATATGTAGCAGGTACATTAGGATCAAAGACCTATGTTCATCCAGTGCACAGAATATAGCCTTCTGGAGAATATTAACAGGCATCTCAACATAGGGTGTCTGATTGGGTAGATCAGTTTTGTTTTCATTATTATGAGAATTGTAATGTAGTCTCCCTGGGCAGGAGAGCATATTGCAGACAGCTCAGATCAGTTTATCTGCTGTATGTGAAGTAATCAGTGTTATGATAGTTGAGCTGATGTTCGAGTTGGTGTCTTCTTCTTACTCTTCCTCCCGAGTCCTCCCTTGTGTGGTACCTCAGCAATGTATGAAGTGTGGCGGCGGTTTCAAAGGTATACCTGTGGCCCCCCATGCCCGTTTCTGGGAGGGGAGGCCCTCCATAGACTTGCGTTGCTGGAGTGGGGTTCTCTCTAGCTTGACTGAAATGTTGTTGCAGGGCTCCATACCTGTCATCCAACCAAGCCATGGCGTCCTCTGGCTCAGTAAAGAAGAAAGCTTTGGTCTCAGTGGTTCCCCTCAGACGAATCCGGAATAAGAGTTTGTATTTAAAAGATAGGTCTCTCAGCCTCCTCTTGACAATCAAGAAAGATGCCCTGTGATGTTGGACTGCAGTGTGAAATCTGGGAAAATCGAGATTTTGGAAGCACCTGCAGTAATATAACATGTCTCTTGCTTTCTGGAGTATAAGATCATGATTGCGGAAGTTCATTGGTTGAGAAATAATTGGTCTTGGGGCGCCACTGGAACATGTCTGGTCATTGGCACATGGTGTGCTCCTTCCACTTCATACATGGCTGATAGGCGATTTCAGGTTGCAGCCACCTGTCTATGTAGAGTGTGGTGTTAGGTCCTTCTGTGTTCTCTGGCATGCCATTATATATTTCTATGTATATTATGCCGAGAGCAACCTTTAGCTTCCTCAGATGCCCTTCCAAGATCCTGATTCAGTCTGTAAGTTCTGCGATTTGTTTAGCAGCCTCAGCACACTGAGGTTGAAGTTTATTTATAACTTGGCCATGGGTCATCTTTCTCTTTCATTTTATGCTGATCATCGCATTAGTAGGTTTAAGTCTATTGAGATTGCTAAAATGCATCTGTTTTAGCCTCCATCGCAACTTGGGAGTCATTAACCGCTGCTAGTATTCAATCCAGTTTGTTGGAGGAATTGTCGATGCTAGTCCTTTGAGGTTCCGGCTGTGATACCAGGTGTAAAAGGTGCTCCCCATAAAGTTCCTCTGTGAGGTGAGTCACAGTGAACATGTTCTCAGCCAACCTAAGGTGCCCCATTGGTTCCCGCATATAGGGGAGGAGAACAGACCCGATATCCAGGATGTTAGGAAGAGTTAGGGGATTTATGCCATGCCGATAATTCACTCCACTGTATGAAAAGTGTTCATGCTGGTATTGGCAAGAGAGAGGCCAGCCGCACGCAGTGCCAAGCAACTATGTGTTGGCCAAGGCTCATGAATGGGCGAAGAGCAACAGATTGCCAGACACCCAAATCACACCAGCAATCGTCACTACAGCCAGTGGGGAGGGGTTAGCACTTACAGCTACTGCAGCAGCACGCTTTATCAATGGTCATGCAGAGGGCGGTTAGAGCAGATGTTTGCTGGGGTTGGGCCAGTTCTGTGCAGCTCACAACAGCACAGCAGTGATCCGGTCTTTTCAAAGGGAACATCAATCCACAGTCAGGCTGGCACCCTGGTAAACAAGCATTTGCAATGTAATAGGTCTCGCATTTGCGAGACTTAGAACTATTGGTATTGTAAATGATAATATCTTTTATCTATGTGTTTGCCTTTGGGACATTATAAGTGTTTAGCCATTGAGCACATTATCCATAACTCCTGCGCACACCCACCGATGTAAACGTCCGAGTTTAATTACTTTTGTAACTCTTGCGGATTCTTTTGACATCAAAGTTTGTGCTAAATCATCTCTGATATACTGGCTACGATTTAACTCACAAATGTCCCCTGGGAAATTGGTACGGTGTGAATGTGGGCTGTGGTGGGGTCGGCAGGCAAGCGCATTTGTGGGAGGGGGCTACAGAGACTGGTGAATGCCGTCTGTGCTCTGCATTAACAGCAAAGCAGCCCAGCAATCTTCAAAAGATAAAAATAAGTAATACAGAGCGAAGGGGGTAGTAAGAACACTTCCATGTTGACAGTGATACATGCCCAAGCAGAGATGGGGGAAATGAGTGGGAATACGCGTTAAGCAGCCAGGTGGGAGGGTGTGGTGGACGGGCGAGTAATGAGGGAGGGAGGAAGCAATAATGACGATGCAATAGCAAGTGGGCGAGGGTGCAAGGAATGATGTGAAGACAGCCTGCAGGTGCACTGTATGTAGTGCTAGATACCAAATTAAAACATAATGCACAGCGTTTATTCATACGTATTTAGAGTCTTCTTTTGATTAGGCAGACACCTGCTGCCCCACGTTAATTATCCTGAAATGACTCGTTTTGTGTTATCACTATGGCGGAATTTCTTGTCGCTCTTTCTGTAACTTGTTTTCTACCCGCAGTGTACATCTCCCCTGTGAGTTTTTTTCCTGTTGGTGCACATTCTGTAACTGGGCAGCGGTGCATGTGATTTACATGTGGAAGAAAAAAAACGTTGCCTGGGAAGTGAATACATCCGAGAGTCTGTGCTTAATCCAGAGCAGGGAGGTGTCTTCAAAGCGTGTTTTCAGATGACGTAGTAATAACCAAGCAGCAGTATAAGCACGCGACAGGAAGAAAAAAAATGGCGCTAGGCGCTGATGAGAATACTGTGAACGTGGCTCAATTTCACCAAAGCAGTGCTGCGCTCGTGAAATGGGCGCAGCGCTGAAACAACAAAACACGATCACTTTGAAGAAGTGCTCGTTCTACATAGAAAAAAAAGTGCCACAGACACGACATTCAATGACAAAAGTGGAAGCGGACAAGTCCTCCGGCAATACTCCATGGGAGTTAGCAATTGAGAAAAGGTGGCAGCAGGAAGCAACATTTGTTTTTTTAAAGGACACTGACAAAAGCTAATCAAAAGTTGGAGGCGAGTGTCTAAGCCCATAGACTGAATGCACTATGCCTCGAAGACAGTACATACACGCTGCCAAGGCTCGACCTAAAAAGGTCAGATCAGTCAGCGGGTGCGGAGGTGATGGTCGAAGCCCCAATACGAAGGGAGATTCGTCACAGTGCTCCCCCAGTCACCATGATTTATGGGGTGTGGGGTGGTGCTGCTACAGGGCCCAGCTGTTCGAGATCTGTATAGCGAGTATGGGAAGGATCCAGATCCTGTGTCCCAGGGCGACGTCCAGTTGGCCAGTGAATAGAATAGGGGCCCAAACATGTACATTGGCCCCAATCACCAGGGAGCGTACCCGATAAGTCTGGTCCAACTGCAACACTGTTGGTAAGGGCCAGTGGGCATCAACAGCGCTGGTCCCCTGGCTGGTAAGACTCCAGGCCTCCAAGGCAAAATTTCCCATCGTGGGGCCGAGCCACGCTGTCCCCTCTGCGCTGGCAACTCAAAGATCAGGCCCACAACCACTTAGTCTCACTGAGGAGACGGCGTAGCCCCTGGGCCATGGGAGGCAGCCGTATGTGAGATCAAGTCTTCAGGGGAAGTAGGGGGCCTCCATTCACTCACTCAAGCCCAGCACCAAACTCACTGTCCCCTTCATGTTGTTGTGGTCGGAGCAGCACCCGTAGTACAAAGCTGTAGTTGGGGGCCCACCTGTATGATCACAGGTGGTCAGAACCTATTTGCCCAGGTTAATCAACTGACTCATCTGAGAAGACGTTGCCGGCTTGAGGCCCCGCAAGTCCGTGGCCTGGCTCAGGTAGCCTGTCAGACTGCCCTTGCCGTGCAACACAATTTGTAGGGTGGGAGATTTTGGCTCCCCCGCTCTGCATGGTCTGCAGGGGGTCAAATCCTAGTGTGTGGTGGGCAGGTTCAACAGGTCTCTGCACCAAATAACTGAGGATGTGTGGGCTGAGTACAGAGCTGGTTTAGAGCGCTTCTTCCACCTTCAAAGAACGGCAACACCCACACTCTTCCTCCCCTCCCCCCCCCACTACCCCATCCCCCCACCCCACCGTCCCCACCCCACAGAGAGCATGTTTTTACTTACTAATTCAATGTGCTTGAGAAAATAAAGGATTTCAAAGCGGTTTTTACTTGCAGTGACACAATGCCATAGGTTAACATTTTAGTTCATTATCATCAAACTTATTGCTATAGGTTGTATGAGCCGCAGGAAAGGCCGAGCTCATCATGCCTAAGGCGTGTTGCTCACAAGACATCATAAGTTAGGGATGTGGCTAAGAAGAGTAAGGGTTTTGAGATTTAGTTGTACTGTCGAATACCTTTACACAGCTACCGCTGGGCAGTGTATTGGTGTCCCTGGGGTACTGACCTATTTTTAATTGCCCCATAGATGTCACTGTGACTTGACTTGAGCCCAATTGTGTGCACTTGCTGACAGCCCCTAAGGCTGTGGATACTCATTGTGCATCCAGATCATCACTGAGCGAGAACTTTGGATTCCAAGGACTCTAGTTTCGAAGGGGTGTGCCTTCCAGCATGTCATGTGCAATAAGTACTCCAGTTGGGATTACTCATCTTCCAACTTAACAATGCAATGATTTATATAAAGCAAGTGATGTCTTGCCTTTTTCCATAGTCTACAATGTGTAGAGTACCAAGATGCTAGAATGTGCCCAGTATCGAGAGTGGGTGTATCCTTTAAATGCCAGCTATGAGAACCCTGTTGAGCTAAAGGTTTTTATCAAGGTTTTACATTGATCTTCTCCAGTCAGATATAATGATACAACTACTGCATAGATTATGCATGCTCAATGTGAATGGGATTTTTTTTCAAATGTTAGTGAAGTTTCTACAAACCTTTTAGGTCTTGCCTTTTAGCTGTCTTTTGAGCAAGACCTTTTGTGGATCATACCAAAAACCTACAGTGGATTTTGGGCAGCCCACTGTTTACCATTGGTTGGCTTGCTTTTGTCAGTTGCTTGCTCCTTATTCAATGGCTTTCCTTCCTTTTCTTGCGTTTGTCACTCTCTTGGAGCATAGCCGCTTTACCATACTTTTGAGTCGATGGCTCCTTCCACTGCTCACATTTAGACATTTAGGGAATTTTTTCCCCTTTTTTTCAGCGCTTTCTAGTTCTCCTTCCTCGTGCAGCTTCCCTCTCAAACATCTACCTCCACACAATCTGTGTTCCTCTCATGCCCCCCCTCCTAGTCTCGTCTATTTCTGTCACCGCCCCTGCATGGTTTTTCCTTTTTACATTTTTATTTTGCTTCGCTATGGTCTAGCCTTAAGCACCTGTGTGTTGCTCCCTTGCTCTCACCCCACATGTTCCCAGCCACCCGCTGCTGCGTTGCTCCCCTACCCGTTGTGGTGAGTTAAATAAAAGTTCTACTTTTTTGGAGGACATGGCTGATTACATTTACTTCTGGGCTGCTCTACATTACGATAAGTGTGTTTATGGGAGTATTATTTCATTGTTTTATTTTCCAATCCAAGATGGGGGAAGCCACTTGCAAAGGTAAATAAAAATTTAAAGTGGTACCTGCTTCACTCCTAGGCAGACATGCGTGGTGACACACACACGTTGCCTGGCAGAGGCATTGTGCTTTTTTTTTTGCCGGTGGCAAAGCCAGTAGCAGTAGGTTAGAAAGTTGAGACAGGTTGGTTTTGCCAAGGTTTATTTAAAATAGCTCTCAAAACATCAAAATATAATCCATATTGAGGACCATTTTAAGTCACTTAAAATGCATGCCATAATTATGAATCTTTGATCTGCCCATGACGGCATTTTTACTCATTGCAATTGGCAGTACAATTTATTGATCTGAAAATAAGTATTGTGAATATAAAAATATTGGCAAAGTGCAAAATGTGACTGGGTGCTAATTCCTTGTAGCGATCAATTGAATTTTCTTATCTTTCAATGGCAGTATCTGTTTCGTAGATATAAAAGTTTAAAACAATCCGTCCATCATTTCATATACAAGTTACATATTTGAAGTATTGTATCCAAATACTGGTGCTTGCCGTATAAAGTTTCCATTCCTTAGTAATTAAACTGCAGAGGCAAGATGTCTTGTTTTTTTGTAATAACCAACAACGAATTTAATTCTTGAAAAATGCTTTAACACAGAACCCATCTGACTGACGGGGATTAAAGTACTATATCTCTGAAAACTCGCTCCCATGCAATTAGTTTTTTTGTTAAGTAAAGGTCCTGCAAGCATTGCCTTACTTAAAAAGTGATGTAAATATAAACAGTGTGTTATAAATTTATTGTAGTAAGTCACATTCTCTTCTGGTAGACTCACTTGAGTGCAGTGGACACTTACTTTTTACCACATATTGCCCGCTGCTTGTTGTAATTGGGTATCACTTGACAATATGTCGGTTTCTGCACTGATCTGTGCAATAATGTCCATACTATAAGCTCTTACTGATCCCTCAAATAAAGAAAGTGGAAAGTGTGCAGTTCCTAATTTCCTGCATTGCTGAGGAATCAAGTTTCGATAAATAGACCGACCGTTTAAGTGTAGGAGTAAGTTGATACACAAAAATTAAGAGACCTCTTCGATCACTTTGTTTGCCTGTTGAGAACAAAGATACCGACATTCAAAAATCACTCGTTTTAGTTATTTGAAAGATTTGATTGTTTGATCAAGTCAGTATTTGATCAGTTGGACATTGAAAGCCATAGAGGGAGGTTGGTGCGAGGTGACTGTGGAGGGGAAGGGGCGAGGAAAGCTGGAGAGGTGGGGGATGGGAATCCCCCATGCACCGCCAGCATACAACATTATAGTAGGATGTGCTGGCGAGCTACAGTTCGCGTTACTAGGAGGATTGTACATGAAAACTGAATAGAGGTGATTTAAATGACTAACACCTGCCTCAAACCACTTTTACTAAACACAACAAAGAATCGGAATTTAGTATTACCACTAATGTAAGTGACTGATCATTTTTAGGTCGAGCCTAGCGTTGCAGCGTGCATGCGCTGCTCGCTCTGCGAGGCATGCAGTAGTAGAGTATGGTGTGTAAGCCTCGCCATCTCTTCGCCCATATTTTTGATTGGCTGGTGTCATTGTCCATGGTAAATGCTGGCTTCCGATTGATAATGAGGCTTGTTAGTCCCTCCTTGTTACCGCCCTGTCGCCATTTGGTACTTCCCATGAGGACTGGATCTTTTACTTGTGGCGTTATACGGTCTCCTTCATTAGTCGGTAAGCACTATTTTTTTTTCATTCGGCTTTGGCAATGTGTTTATTTTTGCATCACGCTTTCACTTTAACAATAGCTGCCGGCCAACCCCGGGAGTGCTATGTGGGGCGGCAGCTATTGTTAAAGTGAAAGCACGATGCAAAAACAAGCAGCTGCCTTTTCTCTTCGTAGTTATTTCGGAAATAAACATTTGCATTCTTTTCGTGCCGGAAAGGAGAGCGTTCCACACTACAAGATTACTATGCAGAGCTGCTGTTTTATGGCTGTGCGCGCCTACGGGCGTGTTTCCTTCCATTTCTATTTTGCACTTTATTGGTTCTGTATCAACGGTATCTTGAATCATTCATGATAAACCTACTTTAATGAACGCACATCCATTGGCAGTTGGCTCGTGTGCAGTGCCTCGGTACTAGTGGGCCGGCAGCTTGAAAAACAAGCTGTCGCCATTGCGCAAAGGCAGCCACTTGTTTAATTTTGCATCGCGTTTTCACTTTAACAATAGCTGCCGCCCCACACAGCACTCGCGGGGTTGGCCGGCAGCTATTGTTTAAGTGAAAGCGCGATGCAAAAATAAACAAGCGGCTGCCTTTGCGCAATGGCTACAGCTTGATTTTCAAGCTGCCGGCCCACTAGTACCGAGGCGCTGCACACGAGCCAACTGCAAATGGATGTGCGTTCATTAAAGCGGGTTTATCATGAATGATTCAAGACACCGCTGATACAGAAAATAAAGTGCAAAATAGAAATGGAATGCAACACGGCTTTAGGCGCGCGCAGCCATAAAACAGCAGCTCTGCATGGTAATCTTGTAGTGTGGAACGCTCTCCTTTCCAGCACGAAAAGAATGCAAATGTTTATTTCCGAAATAACTATGAGGAGAAAAAGTGTGATAAAAATGATCGACACGCCAGGAGGTTAGGGGGAGAGACAATATTTGAAGATACATTAACATGTTGGACAACAACACCTAGCAGTAAAATTCATGGACCTTATTTAAAACAAGCATTTGCAATGCAATAGGTCTCGCATTTACGCGAGTTTAAGCTATTGGCATCGTAAATGACAATGCCTTTTATTTATGTTTTAAAAATGAAAACAAAAATATAAGGCATTGTCCGTTGCAATGTCAATAGCTCAAACTCGTGTAAATGCGAGACCTATTGCATTGCAACTGCTTGTTTTAGTGGATTGGCTGGAATGTTCGCGGAACTAGTTTCTTCCACAACAGGCCATGAGTAATCTTATTAAATGCAAGTCCTTTGCCTTATAGTGTACCCAAGCTCTGTTTTAATTGCTGCCATAGAATTTCAGTATTGTAGCTACCATATTTTTCTGATTGATACTTGAAAGTGCAGATTCTTCAAATTTTGAATCCTCCCAGGCACCAGACTGGATGCAGAAGAAGCTTCTATAGCTCCTACGCGTTGGGAGGGGAATCTTTCAGCTTCCACAGCAACTCCATCTTGCCCCTAACATGACAGCATGGAGCTGTATCTAGGTGCCACTCAGGCATGCTAATGTTCTTTCTTTTTTCAAGCCCTTTGTTGCAAATCCAGAGCTCTGTTCCGCTGATTTTCATTTGACTTTGAAGGGCTTTTTATAAATAACTTAATTATCTGGAAGTGAAGTAAGAATCTTACCACAGCAGTCTAAACCATGTTGTAACTGTTACCCCAACACCTCCTGTTTTTGGTGCCTAAAAATAGCAACGAGTCCTGCAATTAATGCCCTAATATGCACTTGGAGGTGATCGGTGGGAGACCAGGCTATATATGGCAGAGCATAATAAGCAAGGTCGTTTCTCCTCAAGGTCATGGGCATCTGCCGACTTAAAGGACAAGCTTAGAAGAAGAAAAACTAGAAGCACCATAAATTTGATTTATAGTTCGTGAGCTAGGTTGTATAGACTTAGTCCACAGGATCTATGTCTGGATTCATCTTCTTACTCTGAGCCCATTTTGCTCCTGAAAAAGATGAGCCCGAGTAGCCTGGGCTGTCTTTGGATCTGCGGCACGTTGGGGCCTTCAAAGCGGATAAGCTGCAAATTTCCATTATTACTTCATATCCCTCTTGTGTGCCATTGGTCCTCCCAGTTGCACTTCTCCCAGTGGTCCCATCCTCTGCTGGTTGGCCCTGCCTGAAACTTGCCTGATCTGCCTTTGGTGCCAGGTTGTGCTTGGTTCCTTTGCCAAAATCTTTGCTGGTTGCCTCCCAACAGCTCCTATGACCCTGAATTCACCGTTGTGGGCCGCAGGGCCGATCTCCTCTTTTACAAAAGTCTGCTCTATGCCACACTATACCATAACAAAATGGCAGCACTCCCTCCCCCCATCGCCCAAACTTAACTTGTTACTCTCAACTGAAGAAGGACTAATATCCTGAAGCATGTCTAGGGAAACACAGCACTGGCTACAACAACAATGGTGAATACTAAAGACTTTCAACTGAAGTGAGTTTTACTGTGCAGTGCATTTACTACAAATTTGGGCGAATTGTGTGCTGGTATGACCGACAGTGTGCCCTCATCTCTCCCCCCCCCCCCCCTTTTTTAAAAAAACAAAACAAAATGGCAGCCCAGGTTTAAAGACGAGCGCTGCTTCTGCTAATCCAGAGGGTTGCCAGGATTGAGGCAGTTTTTGTATCTCGGTTAGACCGCGCATGCGCTGCCTCTTCAGGACTATTGTGTGCAACAAGGGGCCTGCTGCCCACCCATTGCATACATACCATTTGTTGACTTTATTGCCGCTCTTCCTTGCAGCTTTGTAGTTGGCTTGCACGCGCCAGTCGCCATTTCCTTTTCTTTGTTCGGCACATGGACCAAGCACAGACAGGTGATGCATTTTAATTAAAGTGCGTCTGCCGCTTGCGCTGTTATTCCGATATTATTTCACCCCCCTTCCATCCACCACTTTTCAGTGGTGCTGCTCCTGTCCGTCCACCCCCACACCAACCCGTCTTTACTTTAAACATTAACACGCACACTTTCAACTGGCCGTGTGACTTATTTCTCCTACTGTTACCCGAATGTAAAAAAATGTACTTGCACCTCCACTTTGTTTATAAAATAGGGCAACGTGTTGTGACAAAAGGATGTCACGAAGTAAGTTTTTAAATAAAGGATTTATTTATAAATGAGGCCTAAGAGCAGACAGAATAAAAACGTGACTTACAAGTCTAATAAGGAGGCAAGAATGCCGACAACGTTCTATGACATTATATATATACACAGTCAACATTCTAATGATGACCTAACAGTGGTATCAACAAGTGGGCAAATATAGTACAGAGTGGTAACCTGGTATCAACCATAGTTATAAATAATAGACATATATATATATATATATATATATATATATATATATATAACATCTCCCTTTTTCATAAAAAACTAAAACAAAATCTTTAAATTTATCTGGAATTTTTGAAACCCTTCCAAAAGAGGTAGAAATACATTATGAAGAATTCTGTGAAACAATATCTCTGTTACCAATACAACTTTTTCTAAGTTGAACCTTAGAATCATTTGACATATCATTTAAGTTTGAATGTGCAGAAGAATTTACATTAGGTAAAGCAACATTGGCTTGATGTTCAACATTTTGTTGTTCGTCCAATGCATTATCTAAACTATCTTTAGAAGAACTTACATTTTCACTTTCTGAAACTTCTGATTCTTCTGTAATAAATTCATTAACATTTCTTTGTTTTTCAAAATCAATATTATCCCGGATCAACCCTTCTCCCTCCTTATGCAAACTGCTTTTGAATTTTCTATAATTTTGTGTTGACCTGGTTTAAGTTTAATAACATCACTCATATTCCACCAACCCTTTTCTCCTAACAAAAGAGAATTACTGGCAACTTGCTCAACCAAAAATGGTTCAGAATAAACAGATAGTCCTTTCTGTACTTATATGGTTTTTTTTAATTATAACCCAATCTCCTTTTTAGGTCGAGCCTAGCGTTGCACCGCATGCGCTGCTCGCTCTGCGAGGCATGCTGTAGTAGGGTATGTTTTAGAAGTGGTGTGGAAGCCCCGCCCATATTTTTCATTGGCTGGCAGCATCATCCATGGTAAATGCTGGCTTCCGATTGATAATGAGTTCTTCGGCCCTCCTTGTTACCGCCCTGTCTCCTTTTGTGACCGCCCATCAGGACTGGATCTTTTACTTGCGGCGTTACACTGTCTCCTTCATTAGTCTGTAAGCACTTTTTTTTTTTCATTAGGGGCTTTGGCAAAGGCGGCGCATGTTTATTTTTGCATCGCGCTTTCACTTTAACAATAACTGCCGGCCAACCCCGCGAGTGCTGTGTGGGGCGGCAGCTATTGTTAAAGTGAAAGCGCGATCCAAATATAAACAAGCCGCTGCCTTTGCGCAATGGCGACAGCTAGGAAGCGGCCCACACCGGAGTCTGAGTGAGTACTGGGGTCCACCTGGTGGAGGGGCCGTGGTAGGACGGCAGCGCTCCCTGCCTTGAAACCTTAGAGGGGAGGGGGCGTGAGGCCGCCTAGGGAGGATACGGGGCGGGGGTGAGGCTAGGGGTTAGTAATGGGCCAGCCGGAGCAACGATGAGGGACCCGTGTGCTGACAGGAGCTGCCCGGGACCCCCAGATTGCATTGCCTGACACTGAGCCATGCACTCCGGATTTCTCTCAGCACATTACTTGGAGGAGTCCCGCGCTCAGACTTGGAACTTCAACCGCCAGTAACTCTGGAAACTCGTATCATGAGCTCCCTCCTGGAGCCCAAGTTTAAAGAGGCTCTGCGGAAAAAGCCCAAGGATCGGACTCCAGAGGTAAGCAGCAAAGACGTGCCCACACATAGGCTTTCATAAGATGCAATGAAGATACCACACCTTTTTCTACATTGTCTAATACGCTATATTTTAATGTGTATTCCTTTAAAGTTTGCTGCTTACATCACAAGCTTCATCTCCTGACCCTTTTCATAACACTCTTCTTTCAGGGTATTTCTTAACTCTGCCAGTGCTGGTGTTCGGTGTTGGGGCACTACTCCCAGCTTCCATATTATTGGAACCAAAGATGTTACTTCATAGTGGAAATACTTTATAGGACACCTAGTATCAATAGCTACAAAGCCGTCCGATTATTACCAAACATGTCCTTCTCCTATCAAAAACTCCTACCTGTTGGTTTGCCAATGCTTGTTTAGCTTTTTTTATGCATGTAGGTTAAAAATAAATGAGAAATATTGTTTTTCCAGTAAATATTGATCTCTTCAGAAATTCGTATCAATTTAGACTAAGAAGCTACCGTGTCTTCATTAACCGCTGGGATTCAGAAATATTTTTCTTAGTTAGCTCCACCCCATTGGCCAGTATTTCGTCCTTGGGACCCCCTGCTGTTAGAATGCCATAAGTAGAGTGGTCTCCGTGAGTGTCTGGTTTGACCTGGTTATCATAGGCACAGCCTTGGAGCAGACAGGGCTTTCCCTCAGTGCTGTATTTCAAACTCTGCCACCCTGAGTAGGGTGCCACATCTGATTTATTGACTGGGGAAAAAACTTTGTGCTCTTCAGTGTTCGCTCGTGATGTGTGGTGGTGTTCGGTGGTTGAAGGGGATTTCATTATGCATTTGTGTTTTCGCATAATTCGGACTCTGATTTTTAAGACGCTGGAGCACTTTTCCCTGTTGAATGAGCATGGGGTAGTTAGTTACCAGGACGGCGCTACATCATATTCAATTATAAATTATAAGAGTTTTGAAACTCTACAAATATATTGCAGGCACTATCAGGTCACAAGTTATAACAAGCATTTGCAATGCAATAGGTCTCGCATTTGCGAGAGCTTGAGCTAATGGCGTTGGAAATGACAATACCTTTTATTTATGTGTGTTGAAAATCTGCAAGCGATACATAAACATGCACTTTGTACTTATAGTTGTTGCTTACGAGAAGCAAGGCTGGCAGTAATGGCGCCTCTTTTACTGCCAGCCATGCATCTTGTAAGCAAGGACTAGAAGTACAAAGTGCATGTTTACGCACCGCTTGCAGGTTTTAAAAACACATAAATAAAAGGCATTGTAAATTACAATGCCAATAGCTCAAACTTTCGCGAATGCGAGACCTATTGCATTGCAAATGCTTGTTCAAAATGTTTCTTGACTGCCTTATGAACATTGTCATGATAAGTTTTTGCCTTTGTTTTTCAACAATATTTTGATGAACCTTTTATTTTCTGTCATTTAACATTTCCACTTGTTCATTTATTTTTTGAATACTCTCAAACTTGGGAGTAAGAACAGTTTTTTCCATTTCTTCCCCTCATTAAAAAGAATGGTGTATAGCCAGTAGTAGAATTGACAGTGTTATTGTAACCATTAACTTTTTCCTGAATGAAATTAGAAACTGGTAAATTAGATGCTACTGTAAGTTGGATTCCTTCTTTTATAAATCTATTGACACGTTCCACTTGACCATTAGATTTTGGAGAATATAAAGGTGTTTTTTCCTGTTTGATTCCATATTTTTTGAAAAATGAAATCATTTTTGTGATGTAAACTTTGTTCCATTATCTGAAACAATAATAGATGGAAGTCCCTCAGTGGAAAAACATTTTTCTAAAACATTTATAACACAATCGGTAATTATTTGAGAAACAAATTCGAAATAAATCCATTTGCTGTAGTAATCACTCAAAACAATGTATTTGCAATTACTTTCAAGAATTTGGAAAGGTTCTCCAAAATCTTTTGCAACTTTAGTCCAGGACATCTTTGGAATAGAAACTAATTCCATTTCACTTACACTGGATTTCCAGTGTTTATCAGACTTCAAGCACTCTGAACACATATGCATTAACATCTGCATTTAATCCTGGCCACTAGTAATAGACTTTTAAAAGTTTCTTAGTAGATGTTGAACCTGGATGGCCTTTATGCGCTAGATTAATTAATCTTTTTCTTAAGTTAACAGGTGGTACAAATAAATCTCCCCTGAGTAACAAACCATGTTGTATGCTCAATTCATCTGATACCTGTTGAAATGGTTTGTGAGCTACTTAAATTTCTAATTGGTGGCCACTGACTCGTGACAAATTCCATGACTTTACATAAGACATTATCCTGTTTTGTCATGTCCAACCAATCTGATTCAGTTACTATTCCTTCAGAATCTTTAATGATATCAACACTTGAAACAACACACACTGTGTCTTCAAACGCCTCAGATTCAGAATCAGAAATAGGTAATCTTGATAAAAAATTAGCTCGAATGTTGTTTTTTCCAGATATGTTTAATCGTAAAATTAAATTCCTGTAACTTTGCTTAGCGTCTTACCAGTCTGGAAGACGCTCTTCCATTACCCCTTCCTGTACCATCCATCATGAAGATCAAAGGCTTATGATCAGTGACTAACTCAAAGTGTTTTCCCCATAGATACATTTTAAGTTTTTCTACAGCACAAACACAGGCCAAAGTTTCCCTTTCGATGGTACTGTAAGATAGTTCTGCACTGTTCAGTCTTCTCGAAATAAAAGCAACTGTTTGAATTTTTCCTTTCACCTTCTGTGTGAATACGGCTCCAATACCAACACCACTTGCTTCAACAGTCACAATATTGGTACCCCCAGAATTATAAGGTTGCAAAGAAGGTGCTTCAACAATAGCCTTCTTAACTTCAGTGAAAGCATCATCTTGTTCTTTACCCCATATGTATTTAACACCTTTCCTTAATAAACATCTTAAAGGTTCGACTGTATCTACATAGTTAACAACAAATCTTGAGTAATACTCACTCAAACCCATAAATGTTTTGAGTGAATCCTTGTCCTCTGGTTTGGCTGCTTCTGAAATAGCTTTCACTAAATTCAATTTTGGTTTGATACCTATTGGACTTAAAACATGCCCTAAATACTCAATTTCTGTCTTTAAAAATTTGCACTTGTTAAGGGAAACTGTAATTCATCTTTTCATTAATGTACAAAGGACAGCATCCAAAATCTCATTATGTTCTTCCACAGTGCTAGCGTGTATCAGTATGTCATCTTGGAATTTTTCAACTCCATTAATATCTTTAAACATAACATCCATATGTTTCTGAAAAACACTTGAGGCTGATGCTAGCCCAAAAGGTGATCTTATGAATCTAAATGCTCCAAAAGGAGTTATAAAAGTCGTATATTCTTTTGAATCCTCTGAAAGTTTGACCTGATGGTAGGCTGACTTGAGATCTATCAACGAAAAATATTTTGACCCAGATGTTGCTGCCACAATGTCCTGTATTTTAGGCAGTGGATGACAGTCAACAATGATATTTTTGTTTAAAGATCTCAAGTCAGCACATAGACGAATGTCTCCAGTCCTTTTTTTAGGTCGAGCCTAGAGTAGCGCGCAAGCGCTGCTTCTGGCGAAGACTTTATGTAGTGGGGTTTTCAAAGCTGACCACACGCTCGTGCACAATGGCCTTTTCTGTGCGGTTACGCGCACGTTTCAGGCACGATGCACGAGCGTGTGGTCAGCTCTGCACGCTGCCGCGCTCGCTCGCCCCCGCTCCTCTCTTCAACGCTTTGTTCTAGTTATAAAACTTCCAGCTTGTATGTTTTTTCATCACGGGCCACTAGGTGGCATCCTGCACAAAGTGTTTAAGAATGTAAAAAATAGCCTTCAAGTGAGGTCCATGAGTCATCTCGCTTTAACAAAAGATCCTCGGCACAACCCATTTTTCACGTGGGACGGCTGAATGTGGAGACATGCCAAGCAGTAAAACCTGTGTTACAGGTGAATAACATGATCAGGAAACATGACTTGTTATAGATTGACATGCTTTCATTGCGTCACATGTAGTAAAACTTAGATATGCATTTACTTTCGTTCTTTTGTAACCCTGTGATAGTATCTGAAAAGCTTTAAAAAGGCACAGCTGAGGCCATGAAGACAATGGCAACCAATTCTTAACACGAATTACCATACCATCTGACTGTGCATCCGAGAGTGCTTCAAAACACAACACAGCGGGCTAGGTCACCCAGGGGTTACCCATCAATGTTAAAGCCAATGGTGGAGGTGGTTGAATCCTTCCAGAATCTGTCAGTCTGCTGCCGGAAGCTGCCCAATACGTATTTAGCACTGCACACATCGGTCAGTAATTGGTAAAAAAGGGTTTCGATTTTTCTAATCCCTATTGCCTTGTCTTGGTAACATCCGAGGTCCATTTTCCTATCAGAGGTGTGCACGGACATTTCTAAAAGAAAGGAACGATTCTGAAGCAAACTCGGGAGTGCTAAACACCTATATGGCAATCAAACATGACGTCGAGAAGAAAGATTCAGTGGGTTCTTAAAACAACTTTGCCCCTAAGGAGTAAAATATAAGGTTTATTAGAGACCATATCTCACTATTTGCAAATCGATGGATTTGTGTGTTTATTTTACACAGAGGACACACAAGATTTCGCAATATAATGTACAATTCCCAGAGTGCAGCAGGATTTCGGATTGGGCAGAAGCCTTTCTACTTCTCAAAAGGTTCCTCTAATTTTTCTCTGCTAGTTACCGCTGATATTTTGACTCTGGGAATTGAGAAATCACTAGCTGGTTTCTCACTGCATGTGCTTCCTTTAAAACCGAACGAGAAAATGGAAGCCTTATTATGTGAGTACTTGTAATTACATGTAAATGAAGGCTATATAGTTTCTCAACCACAGGCGCGCAGCCTGCCTGTTCTTTGCATGGGGGGGGGGGATACAGAACAGCCGGGCCTGGTCAAACCCACAGAGGCCTGCAGCTTAAGGCGGATTGTATTGTATTGGAATTGCATTTATATAGCGCTTACTACCCCTGACGAGGCGTCGAAGCGCCTTTTCGGATGTGGGCATACGTTACTTTTAACAGTGGGGGCATTTTGTAAGCTTTCAACTGACCACTCATTAAACTGAGTATTAGTCAAATGCGAGAAACCTATAGTAATGTAGGGAGTGATGGGGCTGGAGGACCAGATTAGGGGCATCATTCCGCCTCTACCGCGAATCCTATATCTGAGGGCGTTTGAAACGTAAGCTCTAGATTTGCACGGGCGTACTTCATGTAGTGAAGTGTGCTGCTTGACACCTGCGGGGCAAGTCTAGGTATCAAACCCCAAACAAAGGAAAAGGGTGGAGGCCATGCATGGCAAGTTAGCCACCGGAGCCCGGCCTTTGAAGTGCTCCTATGGCACAGAACATAGCTAGAAGTTGGGCAGTCAGACCATCGACCTATTTAGAGGAGAAGTTGGAAGCAGAGAGACTAGTGAATGTTGAAATTGCAGGAATATCCGATGAAAGAAACAACATCCTCAATGCTGCTTTTCTTACCTGCTCTTTTGCAGTTTTCATGCCCAAAAGGGGTTTATACTGCGCTATACGACCCTTCTGTACTGCTGAAGTACCTAGAGTAAAAGTATGCATGAGGTATTGGTGCTTGTTCGATCGCCGCCTCCTCAGCGGTCTCAGATGGAATTGCCTGGATCCTGTGGATGTTATATGTCTGATTGTTGTATTTTCAACTAAAGAGCATTGATGGCACGAGGCTCCGAGGTAATCAAAGTCAATCCAAGTCCTGTAGAAAGCGCTGAATCTCTTTGACAAAGAAGCGCTGAAACATGATGACAAACTCCACCGTTCGGAGGTGTAAAACTCAAGTCCAGGAGGCTATAATGAGCGCCATTTAGATTCACGTTATGTGAATGTGTCTTATAGGGGATTCATCCTGGAGATCTGGCTAGCCCTCCAGCACCTATGTTGGACGTGTCTGATATAGCGGATGCATAATGGTGACATGCAATTTAATCTTGTGAAGATATAACCGGTATAAATTTTTTTTTTTAAACAGAACATACCCGTCCTTATTCAATTTTAATCTTTTTCTTTTCATCCTATTTTACTCCCACATATTTACTCCTACATATTATTCTAATTTACTGCATTAAGAAAACCTTTCCGAAAAATATAACTGATATTAACTCAAATTAAAAAAAATAGACAAACAGAACAGAGGTGGCACTTCAGTGTAAAACAGACCATTCCAAAAGAAGAGGAAAATGGAGTCAAAGAGGCTCTGCCAAAACAAGTAAAAACACCGCCACCGAGTCCACTTTTAAGAATCCGATCATGATGTCAGGGTGCATCAGATGACATTTAAAATCAGAGAACAAGTTAGATCTGGCTCAAAAATCTTTACATTTTAGTAACGATTAAGAGAGCGACAACCAGCACTAAAGATTTGGGATCACATACCACAGAGGACTAGTTAATTTACAGCTAAACTAACAATCTGGGGATAGGGGCCTTCATGCTGAGGAGTCCAGGTAGACTGCTTCACCCGAAGGAGTAACATGTGCTTCGCAGAAGGAATCATCTACGGATGTCTTGTTTCCATCAGACATCCATCCGAGTGAGATGACCATGTCATGTACCTCTACACTGCGGTCTCAATTGTATACTCCTGTTCAATCAGTCTTCAATCAGTGTGTGCCTCGAAGCCGAAGGGGACAGGATCGGATTGTTAACATCTAACACACTGACTTTGAGTGCCCATATGTAGAGCTGGGATGGCAACACTGGTGTTCCCAGTTTCTTCAACAACTTTTATTTCACACAATTCGACATTCAGAGGGAACAGTGGAAATTGAGAGATGTGTTCCCTTTGACTTTACTTTGCTCTCCCCAAGAAGGGTAAAAATCGGCATTCGAAAACACGGAGGAATAAAGCAAAAGAAACCCTGATTTTTGGTAACGGAGGACGAGAATGAAGGTCTGGAATGTTCCCCATTATTACAGACTTGATGCCCAGACATTGCCGCCCTCCAGCACCTTTTCGGACATATTCGACACTCATGAACAGGGTGGGTGTCAGGAAAGCACAGGAGACACAAGACATGTTGATCATTTCTTGGGTGTTTCCTCAATTAGAGGCAATTGACAAGCACCGAAGGCATGGCATCTGCTTGAGGAGAATAAAAGCCAAAAGCCAGATTACACCAATGGTAGTCGAAGACGGACAACATCGGCCAATACTGAACCAAAGTTAGATACATGTAAGAAACGAGCATTGGCATAGCCAATAGGTCTCGCTTTTGGGACCTTATAAATATTTAGTTATGCAGCACAATATCCTTGGTGCAACAACATCAACTTGTGCATGGCTAAACACTTATAAGGTACAAGGTTTAGCCATGCAACAGCTGATGTTGTTGCACCAAGGATATTGTGCTGCAAAACTAAATACTTATAAGGTCCCAAAAGCGAGACCTATTGGCTATGCCAATGCTTGTTAATGATAGCAATAGCTGAAACCCATTCAGAAGAATTGGTTTGTTCAATGACTTTTTCTCTGACTAGTTTGTCTTATAATTTTTTTAAATCATCCCTAACTGAAAGTGGGATAGGTCTTACTTTATGCTTTATGGTTTAAATGTTTTATTAGCATTTTATAATGAAATAACACAGGGATATGGGTCGATGCTCATTTCTTAGAAAGCTTTATACAATCCCATAGCTTAAATAACAAAAGAAACGAAAACTGTGAACCCCTCCCGCCTCCCTCCCCATAACCTCTATTATGTCATATAAAGTTCTTCAGCATATATTATCCGTGTCAGTGCTTGCCTGGTGTCGTGTCAGGTGGGTCACTCGTGAGCCGCAATACCCGTAGGTAGCAAGGGCATGTCAGCTCCCGAAACTCTTGAGACAAGAGGGCAATGAATGGCTTCCACAGATCCTGGAAAGAGTTCCACCCCCCCCCGCATTAGAGGCGGCTGAGAGCTTTTCCATCCCAAGCACAAACTAGAGGCGATGGAGCCAGCCTAAATGGGTAGGAATGCGTGTAGAGCCCCAGTGAGAGAGGACGTTCTGCAGAGCGGCCCCCAAGGCTATGCCCATTTGCCTACCCTTCAGCGATTTCAAGGGGCATGTCAGAGGATTAGGCAATCCAAGTAAAATATAAGCAGGGAACCTTGGGAGCTCCGTTTCGAAATGTTGGTCAACCTCATCTATGACTTGCGACTAATAGTTGCTAATCAATGGGCATTCCCATAATAGGTGGACCAGCGAACCAATCTCCTGGCAACCCCTCCAGCAATAAGGGCTCTTAGATGGGTCCATCTTGTGTAGACGTTGTGGGGTGAGATACCAGTGCGAAGATATTTTCGTCAGCGTTTCAGTTAAGGCAGTGTGTGTGTGGCCGGATCTATAGTAGATACTTTCCCATTCTTTATGCGTTAGTGTCCTCCCCAGTTCGCCCTCCCATCGAGCTTGATTAGTTTTGTGTGTGAGCCGAACGCTGCACCAGAAGGGAGTAAATTGTTGAGATCAGTCCTTTATTAGACGTGTTTGTGACCAGCCATTTCTCATATGTTGTGAGGTGTCGTTGTGTGTTAGCACTATTAACCGGGTGGGATATCCAATGCCTGAGCTGCAGATACTGTTGCCACTCTGACTCACCTAAATTAAAGTCTGATTGTATCTGTGAGAATGGAATTATCCCGTCGCAATCTATCATATGGCCCATCGAATGACAGCTGGACTGCCTCCATTTGGAAAACGCTCCGGAAGGCAACCCGGGAGAAAAGTCAGGGTTATCGAATAGGGGCGTCGTAGGGGATGGGAACGAGGTGAGACTGACTTACTCCGCAGGAGTCCCATGCCGTCATAGTAGGTTTAGTGATCGGGTACAGGTATACACTCTTGGGTCGGTGTGCTTTCCTCAGGAAGGGAATCTTCCATAACGAGGTGCCAGCCACTGCCCTATCCTGAAAGAGCTACCGCCGCTCGGACCATGCCTTATTCCATTCACTTAAGAATCTCATCTGTGTGGCTTGATAGTAGAGATGAAGATTTGAAAGTCCGAGACCGCCCATGGAGGTGGGGAGGTAGCTCTGTTCTTTCCTCATCCTTGGTTTCTTCCTCATCCATGGTTTCTTCCCTGCCCAAATGAAGCGATACGTTTCAGATTGTAGTTTGTTTATCATTCCCGCAGAGGGAGCCAGAGAGAGTGCTTGATAAACGTACAGTATCTGAGGTGGTATAGTCATTTTGATGGCTGCGATTTTCCCCAGCCAAGAGATTGGATAATGCGACCACTGCCCCAATTCTGCTTTGACTCGTTTAAGTAAAGCGCAATAGTTTATGAGGGCGGTCTTTTGTAAAGAGGGTGCAATCCGCACCCCAAGATAGAGTAGCGCATCCCGTTCCCAGGCGATTAAGAATTGTTTCGCTAAGATAGCGGTTGTATCCGGGGGTAACGATAGATTGATTTTAAAGCCGGATACTGCACCGAATGCTTCCATCTCAGCTAAAAAGTTGGGAAGAGAGTTCAGGGGATCGACCAGAGATGCCAAAATATCATGCGTAGAGGTTAATTTTGTGGTGTTCCCCTCCCAAAGCAACACCTCTTATCTCCGCGTTGTCACGGACCTTTTGAGCAAATGGCTCCATGAATAGAGCGAATAGTAGTGGGGACATTGGGCAGCCTTGACGGGTCCTCCTACAAATAGGGAATGGTGTGGATAGAAGGCCATTCACCCTCACTGATGCAGAGGGGGAGCGATAGCAGTTCTCTCAAGGATCCCAAAGTGGACCAGCACCCGCTCGAGAAAAGGCAAGTGCACTCTTATTGAAAGCTTTCTCAGCGTCGACCCCGAGAAGCATGTAATGATTGGGAATTCTCGAAGCTTTCTCAATTAGATGTAACACCCTTTTCGTATTGTCGCTGGCTCGGCATTGGGGGATAACACTGGTTTGATCAGGATCTATAATATAAGGGAGTTGTGGGCCTAATCGTGAGGCAAGAATGCTAGTGAACAGCTTAAGATCGACGTTAAGGAGCGAGATGGGGCGGTACGAACCGCATAGCTGCCGTTCTTTACCAGGTTTGGGAATAACGGAGATAGTAGCGGAGGGCATGTTGGGGGGGAGGGGGGATTCCTCCAGTGGATGAGAAACTGTTGAATAACCGGGTTAAGATGGGGGCTAGTTTAGTGCAAAATGTTTCAAAAATAGGGGGGAGAACCCGTCGGGCCCGGAGATTTGGGTGCGCTTAATCTGGAAATAGCAGATATGACCTCCTCTATTCGAATGTCTTGTTCTAGAGTATCGGCCTGTACCGCTGTGAGGTAGGATGTGTGTGCCTCCTTCAAGTAGGCCTCGCTCGCTTCTGAGTCCAGCTGTTGATCAGAGTATAACTCTGCATAAAATTGTCGGAAATCATCAACAATGGTAGCGCTCTCTGTGATAATCGAGCCAGACGAGTCCCTTAGCGAGAGAACCGCAGTGCGCTGTTGCCAAGCTCGAAGGCAGGCTGCCAGTAGACGTCCACACTTGTCGCCACCGGTTTAATAATTATGTCGGAGACGCAGGGCATCGTATTCGGCCTTGTCCATGTCTATACTGGCCAGTTGGGCGCGAGTGTCGGACAACTGTCTCCAAACTCGTGGGGCCCAAGTGCGATGATGTATGCACTTCAAGACTCTGACCTGCTCCGTCAGTTGCTCCCTTTTCTCTGAGCGATGTTTGTCAGCTGCGGAAATCGCTATAAACTCACTGCGGATTACTGTTTTGAGAGCCTTCCACAAAGTGGAGGTTGCAACCTCAGGAGTGTCATTAAATGACAGGTACTCCACAATAGATTTTTCTATTTGTTGGCCCGTCTCTGTGCACGAGAGAAACGCGTCCCGAAGTGGCCACATGCGTCTAGGGCAACAAGCAAGAGGGATGGCAAGAGATAGTTGCACCGCTGAATGGTCTGATGAGGCAGGGAGGATATCAATTGAAGATGTAAGGTGCAGTAATTCAGTTGAGCCTAGAAAGAGATTTAATCTAGCATATGTTTTATGAGAGTGTGAGTAGTAAGAGTAGCACGCTGCTGGGGGTGCAGAGTTCTCCAAATATCGCTGAGCCCCAAGTCTCTAAGAGCCCTACAGCCGGAGGGGAAAGAGAATTGAGTGTCCGAATCTGGATGTGGATCTATCTAGTTGGTTGTTGAGAACCAAATTAAAGTCGCCCCCTATAAGGACATTTCTGTCTTGTGTGGCTAACGTTTCCGCTAAAGCATTGTGAATGAACGATTCCTAGCCCTCATTTGGCGCGTATAGGGAAGCAACCACCCCAGACCATGCGTCTACCGTCACCCCAAAAGCTAATAGTCGCCCCCTTATTTCAGCAACATTGTCCCCTATGGAACCTGTAAAGGAGCGAGAGGCCAAAAAAGCTACCCCAGCTGTTTTAGTGCGGTTAGATGAGAAATGCTGTGTAGGGAAGGATCGTGATCTCAACCTATGGTAATCTTGTGGTAGGAGGCGAGTCTCATGCAATAGACATATATCAGCTCCAGTGCTTTCTAGGTAGGACAGGACAGCTCTCCTCTTCACCGGGTTATTAAGGCCCTTAACGTTTAAGGTAACAATTTTCAAGGGGTTACCCATACCCATGTGCGTGATGGAGCGATGCCTTGGAACTGCCAGTTAGTGCCAATCGCTGAGTCGGAGTGTCCAATCCCCCTGGGCAAGCTCGTGGTTATAAGAACGTGAAGGCAGTGGTGTGAGGTATGTACCCTGTAAAACCCAACTTTCGAACAAGAAACAATTTTTAAACAGAAAAACAGTTAAAGTAAAAAGGATGTACAGTTGGCAGTTTATGATCGGATGGATCATCTTGGGGTATCTGCATGGCCTTACTCCCTGCTCCAGACCCCCCCTCCCGCCGCCCAGGAAGCAATCAATGCGATTCACCCAAATGCCTCAAGAAGGGTCCGACAGTGTCAAAACTTTGGGTAGAGTCCACCGCGTCTTGCTGGCCCTTAGCTATGGTGCCCGGATCTGGCTTGGTGATTTTGGTTTTAGGGCCCCTGGTGCGCCAGCGTACTTGTTCTGAGGTATTACGTCGAGAAGGCTGCTCCACGCGCTCGCCCTCCGCCTGGTCCAGGCCCAGGATCTTGCACATCTCCTCGTAGGAGGCCAGTTGCAGTAGGCGTCCGTCCCAATGAAAAATAAGGCGAAAGGGGTGACTGCAGGAGTAAGTTATGTCTTTACTGCGCAGAAACGCAGTCGCTGGCCGGAAGGTATGCCTTTTCTGAAGTGTGGATGCCGCCAAGTCCTGATAAAGCGACACTGATTGGTTCTGAAAGCTAATGGGGTTTTCCTCCCTCGCTTTCCGTAAGATTTCCTCTTTCAGTTCGTAATCCTGAAGGTAGGCCAATAGGTCTGCGGGGGGGGCATTGCCCGAACGCTGGGGGCCCACTCGGTGGGTGCGTGGCATTTTGATTTCAAGGGACGAGTCGGCATCTAGAATGAAGCGGAAAAGGCTAGTGAGGAAGTCTTTGATGTCCGCGCCTTCCGCCTTAGGCTGCACACCCCTGAAGCAAATGTTATTGCGCCGGTATCTATTTTCGAGGTCCTTAGTGTGCGCCTGCAGGTCTAGTTGTTGGTCCTGGAGCCGTAGGATTTCTTGCTGAAGCATTTCCACTTCTTCAATGTGGCTACCACTCTGTTCCTCCAGTGTGGCGACTCTCTCCCCTAGGTCATCCATGTCCTTCCGTAGGACTCGAATGTCGCTTGAGTATTTTTTGACCTCCTGCAAGTCCTCTTGGAGAGATGCGAATAGTGACTCAAGAAAGGCCCGAGTCACCGGTGCTTCAGTCTCGTCATCCTCTGGGTTCTGATGGGCGGCCTGCGTGTTGGGTCCAGGGGTCCCATTATTTTGCTTAGTGAGCATGTCCCTGAGCGACCTGTCCTTCTTTGGCCTGGCAGCAGTCATCTTGGCTGCCCCGCAGTGAGATCGGGTGAGTGCCTCGGGCTAGGTGCCTGAGGCTATCTGTGGCAGCTGGGCACTCCCCTTGGTCCAGGGAAAGGCAGTCGCAACTCCACGAGACCCCAGTTGTGGGACAGCCCGCCCCTAGTTCCGGTGTTATAAGCACAGCCTCCGGCCAAGGCCTCTGCGGCAGGGGAGGGCGATGCGGCGTCTTCGGGGCCAGGCGCAACAGGAATCTGGTCACCAAGTGGGGGAGGGGAGGGCAACCCTCCCCCTAATTCACTGGGACCGGCCCTCTACGGGTCCCCCTCCCAGCAGTCCTAGAAAGCGTGCTCCGTGGCCCCCTCAGAGATATCCAGCCAGTGGGGGAGCCAACGTGAACCAGGCCCAGCCGCCGTGCTTCATCTCAGCCTCCTCACCTCTGTGTGCCAGGTGGTTGTCTCGGGGACTCCGCTCGCAATGATCAGTGGGTCACACCAGAGGCACTGGAACCCCCGGGGAGCTCCTCCGTGCTCCGTTAGGTTGGGGCCTCTCCCTCGCCGTCTCAGGCCGCACAGCCCTGCCCACGTAGCTGTCATCTGCTAGGGCCCGATCAACTCCGCTTTCAGCTGTCCTCTGCCTCCGAGCCCACGCTCACCTTGCTGTCCAGTCGGCCGTCCGAAGCCCAGCTCTCTGGGTGCGTGTTCTGGCAGGGGACGCGCAGCGGAGGGAGAGCAGCCCCGCCCCCAGGAGATGAGCCGTGTCTGACTCTGGCGTCCCCTCAAGCTTCGTCGACCCCGCACTTTCACGAGCCGGGGGCTCAGGCAGGTTCCGGCCACAGCCGGCACAGCACCGCTCACGGTCAGGAGTCCAGGTAGGGCCGCAGCGCGTAGGGAAAGCGATCTCCGACCGCCCACCGCTGGTGTCTGACTGGGCTCCTCCTCCAATGCTGGCTGGCGTTGATAGTCCGACTGTGCTAGGCCTCGCTTCCCATCCGGCTTTAGCCCGTCCCGGAGCAATCCGCTGGGCCCGATCAGCTCGTCGCCGGGTGTTACGGGTGCACCTCGAGCTCCGACGCCTTCCAGCTGTAATTTGGGGGGGCTACTAAGCCTGGGTGTCGGCGGACTGGGCAGCGGCGGGGGAGCGACGAGGAGAGACTCACTCAGTCGCCACCCTACTTTATGCTTTATAGGAATAGCACCTTTTTTAATCTTTATTTTGTGCTCAAATCCATTCACACAACCTATGCGGTCCTCAAATACTGCTTCATACTTCTTTAATAAATTTTCCAAATTTTTACTTGAACTCTCTTCATTAACATAGCATATATCTATGTCACCAAGAATTATTGGTTCTTCTGCACCTGGTTTTAAGATGATACCTAATTTTGCCAAGTCCTTCCAACCAACTATATTCCTTCCTTTTTCTGCTACATATATCTTTGTGTTTATTGACCTTCCTTTAAAATTTAAACTGTCTTCAAAATAACCGTGCATTACAATATCAAACTCTCCAAACGCCTTGGGATTAACATCAGATGGCAAAAGAGCTTTACTTTCCCATAATTCCTCAAACCATTTGTCTGAAATAATGGTTATCGGTGATCCTGAATCAGCCATAATTTTAAGATCGACTGATCCTATTTTTACATAACCAAGAGGACCTTTGATTCTGCCTGAACTTCCTTCTACTGTTAATACAATGTTGCTGCACATTTCTTCATCAAACTCTTCAACATTGCTTACTTTAACTTTTCGTGAAAACTTGCTTTTAATGTTTCTGCAAACCGATGAAAAGTGCCCTATTTTTAAACACTTTGCACATTTCTTACCTCTCGCCGGACATGTTACGTTATCTGCTTTGTGACTCTTGGAACCACACCTGTAACAAACAATAAATTTATCATTCTCATTTCCACTTTTTATAACCTTTACATTTATAAATTCTTTTTTCTTTCTATCCTGTAATGCAAAAACACTTGCTGAGTCAACAGTTTCTGTTGCAAGAACTTTTGAAGATTCCAGTGACCTTTCTATTACTTTTCCAATGTCTATAACTTCTTGCAAAGTTGGATTCCTGCAAGCCAATAATCTCTCTTGGACTTTTTTAGAAAGACAGTGGAAGACAAATTGGTCCATAATGTACGTATCAACCAAGTCTTTAAACTCACATTTCGTTGCCAAAACTCTCAAACTAGCAATGTACTCCTCTATTGTCTTGTTCTCTTGTTGCTTCCTCATGCTGAATATGTCTTCCAATCATTATGTTTGGTTCTTCACCAAACTGTTTTTCTATCCTTTTGATAGCTTCCTGGTAATCATTTAATGGAATAAATTGTCCTGGTGGACTTTCATACTCTGGTAAACTGTCTAAAATCTCTTGACCTGCTGCTAATAGCCCTAATAGCCCAAACATAATGGCTTTCTTACGCTCTGGCTCATATCCTTTGCCATCTATAGCCACTAGATAATTTTCAAATACCCTCAACCAATTTTTCCATTTCATACTTGGTTTTCCTGGCTCATTAAGGCATTCAGCTGGTATACATATTGTACTGCTTTGAATTTTTTTCTTATGTAGAAATGTCTTTTATTTCTGTCACAAATAAGTAATTTTTCAGAAATGTTAAATATTTCAAGATATTTTCTTTTGTAAATATATTTCTCTATTTGTTTTTTAAATGCGTTACACTAAATAGTTTTCCTTTACCATTAATTTTATTATTCGCCGCTGTTCTCCGATTCGTTTTTCATTGCTGAAGAACTATTGAAACAGACTGAAAAGCTCAACGCGTGTATGCGTACTATAGATTGTGCCTGACCTCAAAATGGCTGCACGCACGTACACACTGCACACGTGATGACGCGTGCTCTTCCTTGCTCATGCAGGATACGTCATAAACACCAGGAGTTCTGTAGGGAGCTGCGCGCGAGGTGCATCGGTTGGTTTTAACCGTTGGATTTAACAGTAAGCGAGTAACGCATAGACTCAGTTAACGCTTAACCCCTTCGCTGCGGGGGTAATTCCCCCGCGGGTGCGGGGGGGGGTGAATGCGGCGCCGCGGTGCTCGTGACGAGACCAGCTCGTCATGAGTCACAGTGGAGCTGTGCTCATGACGAGCTGGTCTCGTCACAAACCCGCCCACTCATTAATTCTCCCGCACAGGCGGGGAATTAATCACGCGTGGGCGGTGCGCACCTGTTATGACGAGACCAGCTCGTCATGAGCACAGCTCCACTGTGACTCATGACGAGCTAGTCTCATCATAAGCACCGAAGGGGTTAAATATAATGTTAAGCAAAGTACGTGCTAAATGTCTAACACCAACCTTCATCTTCTTTTCCTTGTTTTTCGTTGGTATTCACCTGAATACGTTTTCGTTTTGAATTCCTTCGTCTTCTTCTGCAAGCCTTATAACATTTTTCTGTCGTTCCTTAATTACTCACAAAGATCGTCGCCAAATTGTTGTGACAAAAGGATGTCACCAAGTGAGTTTTTAAATAAAGGATTTATTTATAAATAAGGCCTGCGAGCAGACAGAATAAAAACGTGACTTACAAGTCTAATAAGGAGGCAAGAATGCCAACAACGTTCTATGACATCATATATATATATATATATATATATATATATATATATATATATATATATACACACACAGTCAACATTCTAATGATGACATAATAGTGGTGTCAACAAGTGGGCAAATATAGTACAGAGTGGTAACCTGATATCAACCATAGAGTTATAAATAATAGACATATATATACAACACAACGTGATGCATTTTAAGTCCATGTACTTTTATGACTATATACAATGCACATATTTTGATAGCCTAAACATTTTTGTATTCCTCTCTTCTTATTTGTAATAGCCAGGATACCTTTATTTAAACCCACACCTTCTTTCATTCACTTAACACACGCAAGCATATTTGCGCACTAAACGTGTCACTACTGTTTCTAAGATGTCGAAGGCAAATTCCATCGCAGACACAATCATTTCAGATCATTCTCCAGTCACTGTTGTAAACTTTAGAAACCCTTTGTCAGTGACGCAAGTCTGCGCAAGTTTCCACACAACACGTTTTCTTTATAAACACTTTCTTTCACCACGTGCTGTTTAATTTGGCTGCTTATATTTATCGCATTAATTCACTCCACATACATCCAATTCACTGCACATAAACCCACAACACGCAATTCCACTTCACTCCACATAATTCCACTCTGTGCCACGCAGTTCCACTCTGTGCCACGCAGTTCCACTCTGTGCCACGCAGTTCCACTCTGTGCCACGCAGTTCCACTCTGTGCCACGCAGTTCCACTCAGCGCCATGCTACCTAATTCAATGCCATGCAATTCCGCTTGTGCCACACTATTCCACTCCATGGCATGTAATTCCACTACACACAATTCCACTCCACTACACACAATTCCACTCAACACATTTCCACGCCACGTAATTCAGCGCTATGCCACACAATTCCATGTCCCACATAATTTCACTCCACGGCAAGAGAGTCCACAACAACTAATTCCACCCTACATAATTTCACTCCACGCCACATAATTCCACTTGAGTCAACTCCATCATTTTACTCTGGGTTGCATAATTTTACTTGGGGCTGCCTAATTTTACTCTGGGCTGCGTAATCTTTCTCGGGCTGCGTAATTTTACTCTGGCTGCGCAATTTTTTGCGTCCTTTTTCTCAGGGCTGCGTCCTTTTTCTCGGGGCTGCGTCCTTTTACTCTAAGCCACATTTCGTTCCGGCCACATATAAACTCTATGCCACACAATTTCACTCTGTTCCATTGCACATAAATTCAGTCCACTCAACACAAATCCAGCCTCAGAATTGCTCGCCATGCCACACTGTTACACACCACACCATTCCACTCCACACCATAATGCCACTCCACACTATATTATTTTACACCATGCCACTTAATTCCACACCACTTCCCATAATTCCACTCCACACAATTCAATTCCACGCCACATATGAACACTCCACGCCACACAATTCCACGCCACAAAATTCCACACCACGCCTCATATTTCCACTCCACGGCATTCCACACTGTCACTCTACTCAACTAACTACACACAATGCCACTCCACTCCTCCATTGCCTCACAAAGCCACTCCACGCCACACAATGCCACTCCACACAAAATCGACAATGCCCATGCTGTTCAGCAGGAGCAACAGGCAATGCCAGAGGCAATAGTCTCTTAAGACTATACCTGTTGACTTTGCCAAAGCTTCTTGATTCGGATTCTGCCATTAGATGCTTCAGATTATTCCATGTGATGATGATGATATGTTGAGGAGGTGGATAATTTGAACCCCAAGTGCGTCCCACCCATTATACAGGTGCTGGCGTTTACTAAGAATTATGAAAATCCAGTGCTTTGGGCACCTCACCTGAATCGGCTCTAGGATCTCTACACGGCCCTCCCACTGAGGAGAGCACACCATTTGCAGTAGTCATCCGCATACCTGCAGAGCTGTTGGATCATCCATTTCAATCAGAGGGAACTAAAACCAATTTGCTTACAAAAATCCTCCAACCTGGCCCATTAACATCTGGACCTCCTTCTCCCCTGTAACGAGGCCCTAGTGGACCTTATTCTGGCAACATGGTCAAAGCAATTTTTTGCTGTTGATTTTCCCTTTGTCAAGTGTTATAAACAGGCCCATTGGAGTCCGAAATTCCTAACAGCATATGTCGCCCTAGATTTTTGTGGTACATACTTCTGCTTGTGAGAATAATCTGAACTACTTGCATCAGGCCATAGTGGTGGGGCAGAAGTTTTTTTTTTTTTTTTTTTTTAAACCGGGCAGCTTGGCACTGCACTCTTTGAACTCTTACTTGCTGCTCCACTACTGCCATATCCTTTGGGATCTGGCTAGGAAGGGTCCTACCTGCCTTACAGGAACATTATGAGCATTTTTATGCGGATATAGGATGGTTTTGATGCGGCCACAGTCTGTGTTGCCCGTGCTCTGGAACTCCGCATTTATCATTAAGACATGTCTGGAAGTACTCGTAGACTTTCTGGAGACATCTAGGCTTCCCTGATGGCACCCAGCTCTTTGATGAGAAAGCAGATTCTACTAGTTTAGAGCAATCGGGTTTTAGAGGAGGCTCAAAGGGTGGGGGAGCAGGAGTCGAAGTTGCTATTCCTATTACTTCTTGGTCCCCAAGAAGGATGTGTTCCTTTATCTGATTCTTGACCTAAGAGAGTTAGTCAGTCCTTCCAAAGGAGAGAGTCAAAGTGTTGATTCTCGCTCAAGTCTTGTTGTCCTTGGACTTCGATGACCTGACTTAAAGAACGTATACCTTCATGGTCCAGCCTATAGTCCCCCAAGAAATCTCTGCGTTTTGTGGTGTTTTCCACTCCCTTTCAATTTGCAGTACCGCCTTTTGGCTTTACACAAGCAGTCAGTGCTATATGAAGATCATGTAGGTGGCTGTGACACATTTTTGCAGGTTGGGGATACACATGCTGATGTAGATTTATTTCAGCTAGTTTACATTCCCCTGCAGAGCATGATGTTGCTTCTGTTTTCACCTACAAACTATACTTCACTATGACCATCATGGACACTGTCTCATTGAAGGCTTTACTGTCCCCCTCACCAAATCTGGGGCATTCAGGCTGTGATCCAGATGTTAAGGGCAAAAGCTGTTTCCTCAGCTGCTTTGAGGCCGCCAAGCCTGTTGGTGTCAAGTCTGCTTTTCGTGCCTTTTGCTCAGTGAAATATGCTGTATCTTCTGTAGTGAGCCATGCACTGGGAGTGCCTTTTGGAGAAGGTCTACATTTTTGAGCAGACCTCTTGGGAACTGCAGTGGTGGGTGAGACAGAATTCTGTTTTCCCCAGCTGGTAGTTACTGTGATAGCAGATATCTCAGCTTTTGGTTTGGGAGACCACATGGACTAAGTTGAGATCCAAGGGTCTCTGGTTCCGGTTGGAGCAGCGCTGTCGCATAAATATTTTACAGTTGAATGCCATAATGTTGGCTCCGAAAGAGTTTCTGCTGTTGATTAGGGGCATGTCTATTCAGGTGCTCACTGACAAAAGAAGCAGCATATATTCAAATTGTAAAACATGCTTTTGTGGAAATGCTGATTTAGGGCAGACCTTATTTATTCTCAACTCAAAGTCATCTTAAAACCATTGTATTAACAGATCATTTAGAATTTTGCATACTCTAAGCATTTTGTTAAAGCATGATTGATTTACCTCATGATTTTCAATAGAGATCCAGTAGATTTCCTGAAAATGGTCTTTTGTGTGTGGGTTTAAAAAAAAAAAAAGTGTTTATTTTTCACAATACAATATTTATCTTCTGCTGCTCTTGCGCAGGAACGTGTTAGAGAGGAACATGGAACACTAGATTTATTATGGAGTTGTCTTTGTTACTGGGATACCAAACTTGCACACTTTTAATAGATTTGGGATCTTCACTGACAAATGTAGCAAAAAGATCTGATTGATTGTGAGAAGGGTGTGTGGCCCTTTCATTTGTTGTACCTCGGTCAGTTTCTTTGGAGCATGCAGTCCTAGGGGCCACTAAGCTCCCCAAAAGGGAGAAGGCTAGGTGTCTCTGGTAAATGGTGTCGAAGATATCAAGTCCAAAACCAACTAAACTTCCCTTGTAACCTCCATGAACCTTTGGGTAGACGTGGGTGAGGAGCAAGATGCATGGGTTGAGTATCTGCAGTTCAACTCAATTCTCAGTGTTGCAGTCATGTACGGGTATCCACCCAGAGTTGTGATAAACCAATGCAGATATCAAAATGAGAATATCCAAACCACAATACAATTCACAAATCCTATGTAGTAAGGTAAGCCATAATAAGCAATTTGTGACATTAAACCAATAATCTCACTGTAAGAATGGTTATCCGCTCTAGCAGCTAAAGTACATTTAAAGCAGATGGTAGTCATGCTATTCTTAAATAAAACCATGTCCTTGGTCAACACTCCTCATCTCTTAGACCACACCTAAAATGAGACTGGTAAAACTCACACAATGCAATATGGAAACAACTTTAGGTTTCCAAACAGTAAATATACATAAAATGCCACTGACTAAATGAGAATTGCATTCTTTCCACTTGTATTCTTTCATTATTGATTGTTTTTTAACATTGTTTAAAGTAAGCTTTATGGAGCAGACAAACAAACATTTTAAATGCAGTGTTGATGGTACGTCAAACGAATGGAACAGGGTATTTGCTTGTTCCAGACACCAACTAGAGACACTGATCTCTGGGTGCAGAAAGGTGCATGTCCAACATCATAATGGGCTCCTGACAGGCCACTCAAGTCACTAGCTCAGCCCCGTGTCTGGTACTTGCTAGCTGCCTAGCCACCCAAAATCTGGACTGCCACATTTATCAAGTTTAAGGGAGCATGATTTAATGCTTAATAATCAGTGTAAAGAAGGGGGTTCATGAAGAGTCAGAGGTGCGGAGGTGTAAAGTTCTTTCATACTTTCCTCGGCATCTCTGGTCACCGCAGTTTGGGTAGGGGCTTCTACCCAGGTTAAGGATGGCAGCAACAAGGCGTTTCATCTACTCTCTTTTGGTAACCTAAAGGTTTTGTTACATGCATTTGTGTATCACACACTTCACCTGGTAGAATATCTTGGAGCTGAAGCAGGAGCTGTATGGACCAGGCCATTGGGTGGGCTAGGTGAAGAGCCAGGACTTACAATTGTTGCAGGATTCAAGAACTGAGGAGGCAGCTCTAATGGGCAGGAGCAGTTGTTCCATGCTTTAGGAGTGAGGCAGGAGAAGGCACAACAGCTGGATCTGGTTCAGCATATGCTGGGGCTTGGGGGTGAGTGGGGGTCGGTGTATGAGTTAGACTGAGCGGAGTGTCTGGGAGGTTTGTGGAAGTTTACGCAGTTGTTGAGGTATGTAGGGCCAATGTAATGTAATGCTTTGTACGTGTTTGTGAAAAGTTTGAAAACTGCCCTTTTGTGGATTGGAAGCCAGTGGAGGTTTGAAGGTTGTGGGTGAGCCTAGTCGCTAGCCTAGGGTTTTTTATGGTCTGGAGTCTTCTGGCCAGTTGAAAATTAATTCTACCTTGGAGTTCGTTGTTGCAGTCCAGCTTGCTGGTGATAAGGGCTTGAGTTGACTGTTCTGCAAGTGTTGAGTGTGTGAAAGCTGAAGATGGAGACTGCGTTCACCTGACCTGTCATGATGAGTTGGTTGTCGATTACTATACTGATGTTTTTTTAGTAGGTAGCCTTGGAGGGGTGGGGGCCAAGTTCAGCAAGCCATCTGGTGGAATCCCAGAGTGAGAGGTATCTTTGCCGAAGATTTCTACTTCCATCTTGTCTGTGTTGAGCTTGAGACAGTTGGCATTCATCCTCTGTCGATTTTAGTGATGCGAGTGGAGAAGTTGGTCTGGGTGTTTTGCTTTTTGTTGGAGAGGGATATTATGAGCTGAGTGGTGTTGGTGTAGTATATAATGTTGATTTGTGGGGTGGGGAGGATGCTGCCAAGTGCGATCATGTAGGCTTTGACCAGGGTGGGGCTGATTGAGGATCCTTGCCGAACCCCGTAGATGAGGTGACTGTGTCAGAGGTGAAAGGGGCAAAGCTGACAGACTGGGTGCGACCTGTCAGGATGGAGCAATTCCAGAAAAGTTTGGGTCCTTGGATGCTGGTTTCGCTCAGTTGTTGGATAAGGATGGGATGGGAAGCTGTGTCGAAGGCTGCAGATAGCTTCAGGAGGGTGAGGGCCGGGGTGTCCACTCTGTCCATAATCATCCGAAAGTCTTACGTGGCGGTGATGAGGGCGGTCTCTGTTCTATGGTTGGTCCTGAATTTGAATTGAGTGGTATGGAGGAGGTGGTTGTCGTTCAGGTGGGTAGCTAGTGTTTTATCATCTTTTCAATGACTTTTGCCAGGTCAAAAAGCAAGCAGATAGGACGATATTTGGCTAATGTCTTCGGGTCTGCTGAGGGTCTTTTTTGAGGAGGGGGACTACTGTGATGTGTTTGCAGGATTCCAGGTTTCCAGGTAGGTGGCTGTGGTGATTGAGTCATTCAAAATCGAGGTGAAGGCTGTGTTGATGGTGTCCAGTCCTTTGATGAAGACATGGTGAGGACTGGGGTATGAGGGTACTCTGGCGTGTATGGACTACATGGTCGTGTGGTTTCTTGAGTGGTAATGGTAGGTCAGGTGGTCAGGGTGGTCCTCTGGGTGTTGGTTGATATGGGCAGCAGGGCTTGAGGGTGGAAGGATCCGGTTGGGGCTTGAAGTTGTCTTAGAAGTGGGTGATCTTGTTGCTGATGTATAGGGACAGCTGATTGAAGAGTTCTAAAATGGGGTTGCGCTGGTGAAGGTAGCTTCCAGAGAGTTGAAATCTTTCACTATTCTGAAGATTTCCTTATTGTCAATGACATAATTTTCCCCAGTAAAGCAATACACTGGATGGATGTTTACAGCAGGTTGATTATCAAATATATTCTTGCACAGATATGTAGACCAGTTTGAATCATGGTGGTCTTTCATAACATATGGCAATACGTAACTGGAAATGGGGTGTACTAAATATATAACAAAGCTGTAGGCATCTTATTTATTTATTTTGATAATATAGTTCATGTTGGTGGTAGCATTCTTTTCCCTTCGATGACTGTTCAAGAAACCACATAGATTATGCTTTTTCCTTGAAGAGCTGAAATTTTCAGAGGCCCCACTCATACAGGTGAGCAGAGATTTGCATTTTCTTTTATCATGCTGTAAGGATACCATATGTTGGCAAGAGTTTCTGTCCTCTGCCTGCACATAATTATTGCTCCCCATGGAGTCCTCAGGAAATCTTGAGCCTATGCCTCCTGCACCAACTCTAAAGTCAGTTTCCACAACGGCCAGTCACCTTACAAAACACTGGTGGCATAGATACATCCCTGAGGTGAGTTTCCCACTTCAGAGGAAGTTGTGCTAGTAGAACAGCACACTTCCCTGCCTTTTTTTTTATTATAGGCCCGCAGCCAAGACATCCTGACTTCATGAAATAGTCAATTATAGATAGACACTGCGATGCAGCTAGACTATTTGACGGCCTGCGTCTCTTCCGAGAAAGGATTCTTGCCTCCTGTACTTTTGAAGAGAGCAGACCTACTTAAAGTGCTAGACTTACCTATAATACAGAATATTCAGAGGATTTAGCTACCAGGCCAAAAGACCACCTGACTGTATCCTGCTGATGCCACACTTTTGGTCCTTGTTAGACTTGTCAGCCTTAGGGTGGTCTTCCTCCAAACTTTTTGCCTTCACCCTCCTATTATGCTGAAGACGTTTTTGTTGACTTCATTACTCTGTGCACTTTACCGCTGCTAACCAGTGCAAAAGTGCTTTTGTTCACTTCCTAAAATATGGTAAAATTGGTTTACACCTGATTGGCATATTTACTTAAGTCCCTAGTAAAGTGGTATACCATATATCCAGGGCCTGTAACTTAAATGCTACTAGTTGGGCCTGCAGCACTTATTGTGCCACCCACTCACATAACCCCTAAAAACATGTCCCAGGCCTGCCATTGTGGCTTGAATGCAGTTTTAAACTGCCAATTTGACTTTGCAATGTACCCCCCCCCCTTGCCAAGCCTTAAACTACTCTTTAATTGCATATAAGTCCCCCCTAAGGTAGCCCAGGTGGCAGGGTGCACTGTAGTTAAAAGATTGGGCATGTACTTTTAAGTTTTACGTATCTTGGTAGGTAAAAACTCCTAAATGAGTTTTTCACTACTGCAAGGCCTATCTCTCCCATGGGAGAACATTGGGTTGCCCTATTGCATTTAATAACTTTTAACATTCAATTGAGAACAGGTAAACATTTCCTTTTTGGTGTCTGAGAAATTGTAATTGAAAACCCGCTTTAATGGTAAAGTCAGATTTTAGGTTTCAATTTTGAAAATTCCGCTTTTAGAAATTTAGGTAAGTGAAAGCTGGTGTTGCACTCAACTCGTATGCAGTTGTAAAACAATTAAACCAAAAGTAAACATATCAATTATATTTTGTGTGCACTCTGTGAGGGGACTGCACCCATGTCCCCGCTTATAAAATAAAAGAATTCCTAGAACAGGTGTCCCAGACACAGTGTGCACTACTTACTCCCAAATATGGGCTAACAATAAATCCACTATACAACCAAAAGCTTATATGAAAAGTTCAAGTTGTCATCAATTCAATAATAAAGCGTCCATGTACACGAAATCACCAATAGAAAATGATGAACTGTGCGTAAGCTCCGTTTTTCATCCAATCACTTTAACGACAGCGATGTGAATATTTGTAAATAGTTTCAATGCATCAGCTAGTCTTGACAACCTTCAGATGCTAGCTGTGAAAGGGGTTCCCAATGCATTTCGGGCTACTGAAAATGCTCTTCATCAGGGGTAATTCTAAACAAAACATATGAAATGCGAATTAATTTCGAATCAATTTCTTGCAGGAAATACTGGTATTGCCAGCTTAAGCAACCTCATAATGAGCAGGACATACGTCCAGTACAAAGCCATCGACCAAAAAAGAGAGGATAAAAACCTGGAGAACCAGGAAAAGGGAAAGAAGAGTGGACACTTAGAAACATGGTTTCCAAACACAACTAATCGTATGGTCATGCATTATCCATTCACGAAAAATGTGAGGAAAACAACTAAAGCACGAAGCTAATAAGAAGGAAATCAATCCAGTGGAAAAAATGAGAAACCATGCGCAAAAAAGTAGAGCAGGAAAGTCACCCCCATACATAATGAATAGTGTGGCAAACAGTATCTTAATACCTGTCTGGTAATCAATAACGGTTACCATCGATATTTGTGCCTTTGTCAAAATCTGTGTCTAAAACAGAAAGAGAAACCCAAAAGTGAAATTACAGGTACCCCGATGTATAAATCACCTTGAGTGCCCACGCGGAAATTCTTATCGAAGAGAAATGCGCGAACCAGAAGAGCGCATAAAAAATGAATTGCCGACTGGAAAAAGAACGAGGAGAACAGTAAACGGAAAACCGAAAATGTGTAAAGAATGGTGAAAACATGAATAAAACATTGTGAGCCTTACTTGAAAGTGCTGCAGCTGCAACAGAGTGACGCGGTCCGTTACACAGAGTTGGAACATGAAACCCGGAAACGAAGTGCTTTTAAGAAAGCCAAAGAAACAAAAAATTGACTAAGTGACCAAAAGTGAAGAAAGACCTAACAGAATTGGACGGTGGTGAAGTAAGAGATGATTCCCATGAGAAAACTAGGGAAAAAAAGAAAAAGTAAAGGAAATCTATAAAAATAGTAATCACATGAAAGCTACATTTGGTGCAATCCAAACATAGTAATTACAAAGAAAACTAAATCCAATGCAATCCAAACGTTTGTGTGATGACATATCATAATTTTCTAATGACAAAATGACTGGCTATTTTTGTAATTACACCAATGAAAATAACAATCATAAGTGTGAAGCAGCATGTTGAGTGGTGATAAATAAAACAGCGTGTTGATTTGTGATGAATGCAACAAATAAACAATCCTCATGAATTGAGTAAATAGCAATGACAAGTTAGCAAATCCGGATAATGTTACACAAGAGAGAAGGAAACACATCTATATAAAACAAGGTGCTGTGTGTACCACCGAGGTGGTATTGTATGTGTTAACAAGATAATCATCTATCAAAGGAAACACGTCATTTCCAGCTTATCATTCAGACCTTTTTGGATGAGTGTGTCAAGAAACCTTATCCAATGGGTCTCTCGTTGTAATAAGAGCTATGTCAAATCCCTGCCGGGTTTTGGTGACACAACCTCCAAGATGGTAAAACGTAATTGAGCAATAGAGTGTTTACATTCAACCCAAAGGGGAATTGAGAGCTTTGGTTCTAATGCGACTCTTATGTTCAGTTATCCTGGTTCTGATGGATCTCTCGGTTTTGCCCACATGAGTCCGCAAGGACACTTGATGGTGTAGATAACACCTTGGGGTGTTACAATCTGCATGGTATCTAAGCACAGTTTGCTTGCCTGTCCATGGGTGCTAGATCGTGTTGCCTACTAATGCATTGTTGCAATGCTTGCAATTGTAACATTTGGTCATCCCTTTGTGAGTTTCAACTGGTTGCCTCGTGTCTTTAGATAACAGTTCAAATTGTGTGAGCTGTTGTAAGCGAATAGAGGGGGTTGGCAAATATCCTTTTGAAATCCGGTTCAGTCTGTAAGAGCTCCCACCGTTTGAGTATGATGTTTTTGATAGTTACAGACTTAGTTGAAAATGTGGATACAAACACCTCTCTTGGTTCTTGAACTTTTGTTTGTTTCATCAGTAGGTTTTCTCTGGCAATGGAATGTACTCTCTCCTCAGCACTTTCAACCACCTCTTGTGGATAGCCGCGAAGTGGAAATTCTCGTTTGTATTCTTCAAAGGTGGAGAGGAATTGATCAGAACTAGATGTGATGCGTTTAATTCTCGTAAACTGGGAAAACGGTAGATGCTTTTTTAAACTTGGGGGAGGAAAGCTGCTATACAGCAGCGAGTTATTTCTGTCAGTTGGCTTCTTGATCACCCTGGTCTCAATTTCAGAGCCATTGACTATGATTTCAACATCCAGTTATGTAATGCTCTGTCTTTCAATTCGATGAGTGAACTGTATCTTCGGATTTTTTGTGTTAAGATCTGTTAATAGACTTTCCAGCTCCAGTTTGTCACCTTGCCAAATTACAAACATATCGTCAATGTACCGATGATACAGAATGGTTTTGTGTTGCCAGCTGCTAATATTCAGAATATGCTCCGTTTCAAATTTTAACATAAACAGATTTGCATAGCTGGGGGCCCCAGAAAAGCCCATAGATGTCCCAGTGACTTGGAAATAATATTTCTGTTTCCAATCAATCAATCAATCCGGTTTTGTTAGGCGCGACTACTCACCCGTAAGGGTCTCAAGGCGCAGGGTGCGGGGGGGGTGCAGGTTACAGTCCATCAAGGAGGGGCTCCGTCGAAGAGCCAGGTTTTGAGGTTTCTTACGAAGATGGGAAGTGTTGACTGTCTGAGGTGGAGCGGAAGGGCGTTCCAGGCTTTGGCCGCGAGGAAGGAGACCCTCTGAGACCTGTCCTGATTGGGCCCTGTTCCACTGTTTGAACACAGGACTACCAGAGCGACTCAAGCCATCTTCAACTTGCACCTGGGCCCAACCTGAGTGAGTCTGTGCCCCTTCCGGTCCTGGACCCCAGGTGCACAGATAGCAAAAATCCAAAACTTAGGACTTCAAAGGTTTTTGGCTAAAAACTTCTCTAAGTTAAGCCTGACTGCTTTTGTGCCAAGATACTAGAGGGTGAAGCACAGGTTAGTTTAGTAACTTTTGTGGTTCACCCTGACCGGGATTGTGGCTGCTGCTTTAGTGGAGTTAATACTCCACTCAACTAGCAACCCACTTTCTCACAGTCCTGCTCAGCAAATTGCAGTGAGAATTCCTGTCAGAACAAGTTGTCATGTTTATTTTGTCCCCTGGACAAGTAGGCCCCAACCCTTTGGCTTTCTGTCTACAGTACCACAGAATAGATATGTGAAAGAGGATTGTCTGCAACTAAGGCAAGATGTATAAGCTCCTCACACTTGAATATATGGTTTAATAATGCAAATCCTTTACAGTGAGGATGAGTGCTCTGAGGAAATGCACTGCGCTTGACCTCCACTCACGGTGCTGACAGTGGTTCCAGTATAAACATGTGTACACGTCTACAAAACATAAGAATTTGAGACTGCTTATAATGTTCCCTGTTTATATGCAAATACATGCAGATGGCTGAATGCAATATTAGTAATGTTTTGGCTTCAAAATAAAATGCACACAAAGAAATGTGTAACTTAAGGGGGGGGCGGAAGTTTTGTGCAACTTGGATATCCTTATTCTGAAGCATCATTTAGTGAGACTTTTGTTGCATGTCAGTATTTAAAAAATAAATCAGTCAAAAGATGCATAATTGAGATTCAATGAAAAACCATCATAGGCAACACAAAAAGAAATTATGGGCCCAATTTTTTAAAGAAAGTCAATAAAGTGTCCCCTCATATGCCCTTGCATTTGTGCAGATTTCTGACTTTCAGGAATCCAGAAGAGTTTACAGAAGTTGACTTCGAAACCTTTCTCCTGGCAAACTTCGTAAGTCCCATTCTACATGATCAAAGGTGTTGGCATATGCGAAATTCGGCTGAGTGATTGCAAAATCATTTTCGCTACACCCATAGTGCTTTGCACTTTAGATCATATTCTCCCTTCGCTTGTGCTTGGCCTCAAGAGAAACCCATGGCGGTAGAGGTACTCCACTCATGCCAGTAGGATATACACCTTTACTCATACTTACTTAGATGGCTTGCTTGTGAAGACTTCCACACCTCACGTAGCACGTGGGAGGCATGGTCAGAGTTGGTCCAGGGGTATCCATGTGGTTACCGAGCATCAATTGCTTCTACTCTGGTCATTTGCCAGTGGTGTCCTGGGGCCCCCATAGTTGAAAACCATACCCCTTCATCGTCTGACTCTGAGTGACAGCAAAGCAGTCTAAAACTCCCTCCAACCAGTGAGTGCATTTTAATTTATGGTAAAGTAATTTATTCCACACAAAGCTACATACTTTGCTTAAAATGACATTTATGTACTGAGTGTACATTTAGCATAACAGTATAACATGCTCTTGGTGGGGAATAGCCCAGATGATGAGGGTGCAAGATGCCCCTAGCCCTAGTCATTTTTTTTTTTTATATCTACAAGGTACTACTTCAGAGAATTGCATGCCTTTATGCACTACTACGTGCAATTAGCAATGCCCCTAACTAGGCCTATTGCTGTAATAATGTTAGGCCCAGGTACTTTGTCATGGTTACATTGTGCCCGAACATACTCCTTTGAGGTGTCTGGCCACGGAACCGGTTCCTCAGTTGGTCCAGATGCACCTGTAATTTGGAGGCTGTCCACCCCGCAGCAAACCAAAGCATTCAAATAAGCCATGGTGCAAATTTTTTGTGTGTTCTTGGGCCCCATGGAATGGCTTGGGCCTTCCGTTTGGGTACTGCCCGTGGGTTCCTCCCAGGTGCTGTTTAGCCGCAAGGGGACAATTACTGGGCACTTAATGACACCTTTACAGATTTCTACTCCAGCCCGAGATCCATGCCAGTTCCTACCACCCAATGCCAATGTCAGACTGCAAACTGACATCGGCCTGATCCTGACTGATGTCATGCTACAAAATTACAGAAGTGCAACCAGTCATCATGCAGCAGAGACTCCATTTTTCTTTTCGTTCTCTCCCAGACTAGCGATAAATCACATACGGCAGAAGAGTCAGATTGTTCTGAATGTGTATGCCCTGCTTTTTCTGTTCTCCCCACCCACTATTCCTCCCACACCAGAATGCATTTCTGCAGAGCTACTGTTCATCCTGTTAAAGGAATTCTGCCTAATGCTCTCCAAGGGTGCCATTGAGAGAGTACCGGATGCTGAAAGAGGCTAGGGTTGTTACACTCGCTATATCCTCTTCCTGAAAAGGGACGGGATCCCCACTCCAATTTTGGACCTGCAACATCTGAATGCCTTCCTGTGGAATGACAAAATCAAAATGCTCATGGCGGCCCAAGTTATGTCTGCTCTGGACTTGGGTGACTGGATTGGTCATCCATGGACATGAAGGCCATGTTTTCAAGTGTGCTCCCGCCCCATGACTGCACAGCCTCTCACAGCACAAGGGCCACTTACTACATCAGTCTGTCACCATGCTGAACCAAAATGCTTGGAACTGGAGAGGCTACTCCTATCTTCAAATGTCTATCCTCTCAGATATAGTGTTCGAGACCTCATTCAAGTAGTCTACTTTAGATGGTTTTCTTTTACTTCTAGTTGCAGAGCTATCTTGGATCCTTTAGAGGTAGCAATTTTGCGTGTTTCTGAGATTCAGTGTCTCTAGTAGAGAGAAATGTATACATCAGAACAGTTTTAACTACTCGCGTGACCAAGGTTCATTAGTCGAGTTACCATTTTTTCCCCCCAGATTCTTAAAAGATCTGCTAAACAAATGCCCATCAGTCCCCGTCAGCATTTCTAGTGGTGCCCCGATTTGGTACTCTTCTTTTTATGGGTCTGCCCTATGAATCTATGCATATGTGTCCATCAAGGTTTCTTGCATGAAAATCTGCTGTTCTTGTTGTCTTTAATAAGGAGGGCTTTATCAGCTTCTTTGCTTTTCACTACCTTCTCCAATGATAAGGTGACATTGAGAGTTAACCTGACTTTCTGCATGAGATTATCTTAGAATTTTACCTAGCTCAAGTAATATATTTACCATTACTGTTTCCTTCCACTCCTCTATCCAAGGAGGAGTAGTGGCTGTGAAGACGCGAGTCTTGAAGGGCTATTAGTCATTACATTTATTGATCTGTGAATTACTGTTGGTCAGGTAGTGCCTAGGGACTCTGTGCACTCTTTCCTAAACACTGATTTCTGTTTGAGCAGAATGGAGCACTCTGGAAGAGCAGAGCTTTATGGTTTTTAGGTCTCGCCTAGCGTTGCAGCCCGCATGCGCTGCTCGCTCTGCGAGACATATTGTGAGAGAGGAGATTTCTGAAGGTGGGGACAGTCTGTACCCTTCCCAGCCCTTTCAAGGTGGCTCCGGTTCCACCGCCCCCCTCCCACCCCCCCCCCCTCAGCTCTCACTTTCCTGTCCAGCCAAAGCAGGCATCCAAGGCTGGTTACCATTAAGCACCACTGCCCGGCCACCTAGTGTGGTGGGAACCTTTTTGGGATGAACCTTCCCTGCACAAGGCTCCCACGCCCCCAGTCCCTTTACCTTGCTCTCCCCCAACTGCATTGATGAGACCACGTTGCTGAATTAAGCGCTTTACAGGACAGTTTGTTCAAATAAACTACAAGCCATTGTGATCGAGGCAGAAGGAGAAGAAATGTGCTTAGTTCACCATTCGACCCCAATCTTCAGTAAGAGCGCCTTGGGCCAATCCGGGTCCCCCAAGTCGATTTCTCGGTTGATCTTCCCAATGGGGTGGGATGGTGGGTAAGGAATTTTAGGGGGAACCATCAGAACATCTGTTGCCCACCCGGGGTCCCAGTGGGACAAACAAAACCGCGTGGGGGGAGGGGGCGTCGAAATCGGAGAGTTGGGGGCGGAGCGGCGGCCATCTGGGCCCCGCACCCCACCTCCTGCCTGGGCGCTAAAGCGTCTCAGCCGAGAGCTGCCCTGCGTGGAAAGGAGGGGGGTTAGATAGGACTGGAAAGTGATACAAATCGCATCTCTCGTGCAGAGGAAGCTGAGTCAACAAATATCCAATGAGTTGTCATTGTTTGGGCTAAAAATACTCGCAGGCCTGAGTTGTACAACAGATTCATTTAACGCATGTATAGGATTGTTATTATAAATCAATCCGTGCTCTTCCTAACCTGCATAAAGGCAGTGTATCGAGCCATTTTTATATTATATTATTTCACCATATACATCCTAATTCGAAGATACCTCAGTGGGTTAACGCGACTACTGAAAACGTAACATTCCAGAGTACTTCCAGGCGCTGTTCCGCTGCGGCCATTGTATGCAGGGCAGTTATAAAGCCCTCGTCTTCCTCCCCATAGCAATGCTGTGGCTTCTTTGCACTAGAGTCATCAGGTGTAATTCGTGTTCGATAAACCAGTTTTGGCGCCAATAATCCATTCTATAGGGCAGTTAGTTGCCCACAAGCCCAGTGCCTCTGGCACGGGGAAGTAGTGTATGACCGCTTTTGTTCTCGTGTGTTGGGGCGCCTATGTATATGTTTGCGATTGTAACTTCTGAACTGGACAGTCGGAGTCCTAACTTTACTACTCCTAAACTGAGAAAAATCCTAACTTTAAGACTTTCGGTATTCACAGAAGGCATTTAGGAGTCCTAAAGTTAGGACTACTAACTTCTGTGAATACCGAATTGAGTAAGTGCCTTCTGTGAATACCAAAATGAGTAAGTGTATTCTGTGAATACCAAAAAGTACTAACTTTACGTTTTTGACGTAAGTTAGTTCTGTGAATCAGGCCCGTGGAGTGTAGGAACTTGACGGCATACACTGCCCAGATGTCCCCCTTTATTTCCCAGCGCCACAACTCCAGATTTCAGAGTTCGGTTTGAAAAAGAAAGCAATAGGTCTCGCTTCTGTGTTTCCAAATATCCTACAGTTTTGCTCAAATATTCCTTTTTCATAGTTTATGTCCCCGTTAGACTTTAAATTAAAAGAAAGTTTCTACACTTAGAGTTGGTCGGCATGTTTGAGAAGCGATTTCAGATGCTCTCCTCTTCTGCAGACTGATTTGTCCTTTTTCTGTGTTTACCACCGCACAGCGAGGCTGGAGCTTGGGGCCATAAAGGTGTACGCATAACCACATGATCTGTGCATTAAGATGACCCGATTGTATTGCAGGGTTGCTTTGTGAAATAAGGGGGACAGCCTCTCCTTACCTCCACGACCTGCCCAGTATGAGTTGCAGCAAAGACAGCACAATGGTGACCGCTGTGGTGATCATGGCAGACAATGCCAGGATCATGTCCCCTTCGGAGTCTCCCTTCTCTTCCACCCCCTGCATGATCCTTCTCTCCACACTAGTGTAAATGCAATGCAATAGGTTTCGCATTTACAAACATTTTAGCTATTGCCATTTTAAATCACAATGCATTTTATTTATGTTTTACAAAAGAAAAACAAAAAACAGTCATTTACAATGTCAATAGCTCAAAATAATGTCATTGCGAGACCTATTGCGTTGTAAATGCTTGTTAAGTTATGGATCCATAGTAGACCTCACACCACCTTCTTGTCAGAGCTACTTTACCAGTGGTCCTTAGACTGAATCCCCTGGGGTGAATATCCATTAGAACAATCTATTTACCTTTTATAACCTTATTACCAATGGACATAACATTTAATGCAAATTCCTTTTGCCATTTTTTAGGTCTCAGATAGACAGCGCTTGGCTGTCTCTTTGAGACATGCTGTATTGAGGTATGTACTTGAAGCACCACACACTCTCAGCCCTTCTTTTAAATTGGCTGCTGTCACTGTCCTTTGTAAATGTTGGCTTTTCATTTGTTAATAGGCTTGTTAGTCCCTCCTTAGGACCTCCCTGTCTCCTATTGTCCCCTCCTAAGATGACTGGCTCTTTTACATGTGTTGTTACTCAGTAAGTTTCATTTACAGCCTGTCTGCACTATTTTCTTAAACAAGATTCTCCTACCTGCTGTTCCAGGCACACTTTTTGCTTCCTAGTTAACACGCAGCATTTGTATCCTGCTCATCGGAGCTTCTGGAGGGCGCCTGCTCTGTTCCCTGCACCTAACAACTCCTGCCCCCACCCTGCATGTTTTAATAATTGTTGACATACTTTATCAGCTCTGCGCTGGTTTCACTTTTATGGTTGTGTATTTCCCAGCTCTTCTGTCCCAACTTCTGTGCTCTACCCCCTCCCGCCCCCCCCCCCCCTCCCAATCAGTCAGCCGGTTCCAGCCTGCCTCACAGCAGAGCCAGGCCTCAGAGCAGGGGGCACTGCTGTCTGTGCCTGCCCTCCTCCTCGCAGCTGCCTCAGCTGTGGACTGGCTCTGGTTTCTGGGAAGACCAGAAGGGCATGAACTCTTTCTATGAGTTCTTAGTTTCCATCAGCGCAGCGCCCTTTCAGAGCACCACGCTGGTTAGCTTTTACTCTCCTGTCTCCCCCCATCCCTGCTCCTCTATCCACTCTCTCTGCTCTCCCTCCCCACTCCCTTCCAGTCGGTCATGGGGCCTGCCTCACAGAGGAGCCCGGTGGAGGAGATGGAGGGCTGTCCTGCCAGTTGAGCATCACAAACAAGGCCTGGTTTCTGTCAAGCGCTGACATCGTTCTTTCACATTCTGTGGCACTAATTAGAGGCACCAATGCACTTTGACATTTATACTGAGACAAGAGTAGAAAGTAGGTATGGAAAGTACACACTATGCTTTCCCTGCTTTGGAGTCCACATGATGTAACCACACTTAATATGCATAACTTCCCTCTTATTTGTTTTTCTTCAAAAGACTCCTTTTCTAGGAAATCTCAATTAGGATTGTATTCACAATTATGTATTTCTGTTGCTAACATGCTGTTTGTTTGCTAAATTAAAACGTATTTTTGTTGTAGTTTTCATACATTTTCTTTATTTTGCGCACTGTTTTTCGAGACTGCTTTGTACCGGGCGTGTTATGTAATATGCCGTTTGTCTTCTATAACATGCAGAAGTGAAAGTTATCAGTGTTATATATTTTTTTAACAACAAATTTTATTTGGTTGTTCCAGTGAGATTTGGGCCGTAGCCCTCTGTTATATTTTTATTTTTCACAATATTGCTTTTGTTCGCGATGTGTAATAAATAAGTTGTGAATTGATTTTTTCAGTGTACTGGGTGTCAATGTATTGTGGCTAAAATTTACTTTTGACGGTGTGCAAATTTTTTTTATTAACTATGTACAGTTGTAGGCACTTGAATTTTGACCCCTAGCTTCAAAGTCCGCACCATTCTCCCTTTATTTTGCCGATGTTTTTTCCATCCTAACTCTATCATATACTGTATCTTTGCTAAAATAAAACGTATTTCTACTCTAGTTTAGCTATATATATATATATATATATAATCACATTCACCAACGCTGCTCCTGCTGCTCAGCAAGGTATCCGCGGCACCGTGAAGAAATCCGGTCTGGGCAATTGTTTCTTTTTTAATTATTTATTTCAATCCACCATTTGTGCAGAAATATGGACGGTCTACGCGTTTCGGCGCTATGCCTTCAACTGGACCATAGAGTCCAGCTGTCTAGATCGCCAATTTAAGGTGACAGGTGCTCATTATAATCCCTTGTTTGTTTTTACCCTTGTGCTCGTTTCTAGACTGCTGACCCACTACTCACATTACCACCACTTTTACTTTTCAGTAACTGTAAAGTACATTAATAAAATTAGTAAAAGTTTGAAGCATGATACAGTAGAAAGAAGAGTGTAATAGGTACAGATAGTGCCAATGCATCAAAGTGCTTTCAATTATAAATCAAATATAGCAGTTCTTTTAGAAATAAAGCCAAAACATGTAAACATTTCCACAGTAAACGGGGGAAAGTAAAATTCAATTTTTAGCAGCATAGATGTTAATTCTAAAAAACTCTGGAGTTTGAAATTTAAAAGTTTAAAATTCATGTAAACAGGTCATTCAGTTTTGTCAGTCGCATCATTAGAGGCTTAACATATGTATTTTTCTTTCTTTTCCTCTTCCACTAAAACCTAAAAACAGTTTAAAAGGTTTGTTTTAAAAAGGGAAAGGGAAGCTAAACATCTCAATGATAACAATATATACACACATATATAAATATATAGTTATATATACATTTGTACATATAAATGTAAAGTACATAAATAGTCCGACAAACTTCATGTCATTAAAAACAATTTGGAGATCATCAAAATAATATTGTTCAATAGAACTTTTTCTAAAAAGAGGTTTCAACATTGTGGACCCCCATCATCTAAACAGTATAGATAGCAGGAGGAGTTAGTCTTTAGAAAGACCTAAATGTGGTAGATTTTATTAACTATTTCTAAATCTTAACCATAAGGTCCTTCAAAGGCATAACACTTTTTACCTTTAGTAGAAGATATATATATCTCAACTTCTTTTAGGTTGGATTTTTTGAAAAAGGAAAGGGAGTTAATCCCCCTTCCCTAAGCATATCAAGTCCCCATTTAATTGTTAAAGTGACAACGTGCATGAATTAATAAATAAATAAATACATAATTCTCCATTCCCCATTTTTTTAGATCTTATCTCTTCACATAGTTCACTATGGTGCAATGTAAGTTCTCATTTGGAGATTATTCAACTTATCCCTTTTCTTTTTTTCAATTTAATGACGTGGGAGTTCAATTAAGGATGTTAGAGCCATCATTGTAGATGTATATGGAGCTCAGCATCCAGATTGTGACCAAAAGGTTGCTCTGTTCCGATAGCTAGGATATATCTGGACTCCATCTTTCTTAGCTCCATTGTTCTATTACCACCCCTGCATCCTAAAGGCACAATTTTTATGCCAAAATATCTCAAATCTCGCTCATTGCTAGAATGGTATTCAAAAAAATGTTTTGCAATGGGGTAGGTAAAGTCTTTATTCTTGATGGCTCTCAAGTGTTGAAGTATCCTTAATTTTAACTTATTGATCGTACTCCCAACGTATTGTTTTTTACATGGACATTCTAATATGTAAACTACATATTTAGACTCGCATGTAATGTGGTCCACGATCTGTTCTATTTTTCCATTCTGTAATGTGAACAATGAGGTGTTTTGGCCATACTCACATGCTCTACATTTAGGACATCTCCAAAATCCCGGAGTGGTCAGCCAGGATATATATATATATATATATTTTCTGCGCAATGTTGGTTTTGTGCGTGTTCTGTAATATGCGGTTTCTTTTATAACAACCAGTACTAAAAGTAATCTGTTATATTTACTATTTAGATTACACTATATTGCTTTTCTTTGCGGTGTCATAAATATGCAGTTACATTCTTTTTACACTTTAATAGCTAAAACAAATTTTTGTTGCATGTATTTTTTGCCATCCACACTGTATATCTGCCTTAAGTTTTTTTTTTTTTTTAACTACTTACTGGGTGTAAATGTGCGCTCACTTATTTATATAAACAATTTGAGACTTAAAACTACTACTTAATTTCAGCTGGGGTTTTCCTGTACACATCATGGCACTTAATAAGTAACACATGCTCTTATAGTGCTTTTAAATAACACCACTTAATTCCATAATACATTTACGTACACACAAAGTAAATAAAATATTTGCCCAGGATCACAGGATATTGGGGCCACAGCAAAACTTTTTTTTTTTTTTTCCAGCATCAATGTCACTATCAACACATTACACTTTCTCTTTAGTTAAGATGATAAAACGATAGCAAGGGAGCATTGTAAGCCCAAATGATAATTTTTTTATTTTATTTTAAAGATTTTTTTATTATGTATTTCAATACAAAAGCAACAACATTTCCAGCATATTAGACGTTGCATAGTAAATGTTACACAGTATCACACACTGCATCAGGTAGAATAACAGCCAGATCGTATATCCCGAGGTTAAAGGTAGTGTAAAAATACGTTCTATACATCATTCGTAAATAAACCAGGGTGCTCGTTTAGATAAACAGTAAGGGGTTCCCAAAAATTAGCAGGTTTGGAAGCAGTAGGTAGTTCGTCTGTATATAACATAAAATTATCTCTGCAGTAAATAGAGTCCATTATTTCACTGTGGGGGCTTTCTTGCTGTCCCAATGCATCGCCACCCTGCGTTTCGCCAAGAGCAGGGCTATGGCAGCAAACTTTTTTTTTGACGATTTCAACGGTATCACATGGCTCAATAAGCATAGTTGCAGTGTGCAACTCAATTTACAGTTCAGGATGGCACCTAGCAAATTTACCACATGATCCCAATATTCTTGTACTCGCCCACATCCCCAGGCAAGATGAACAAAGTTAGCTTGATCTAGGCCACATCTTTTACTGTGTGCGTTATCACGTAGACCATATTTGTATAATTTCAACGGGGTGTGGTAAGCCTGATGTAAGTACTTGTAATGCATAATACGCAAGTTCCTGTTGGGAGTGAGCAGGGTAGTAAGTGCACAACAAGACTGCCAGTCCGCCTCGCTGAGGGGTGTGTCCAGCAGCATGTTCCATTTTTCATGTGCTTTTGATGTGGTGTTGCCAATCTCAGATTGTATAGTTCTGTAGAGTTTCGCTACCATATGGTTGTTGTCAGCACTGGTAATAAGTAGTTGTAACGAGTCCAGTGTAGGGGGTTCAGTTGGGGAAGAAGGGTATAATTTCTTTGGCTTCCCGGAGTCTATGATAAGTGAATTTAAATAACCTCGTTTGGTTATTGACAAAGGAGAGATCCTCTGGGGTGACGAACATCCCATCAATATAGAGATCCCCGAATAGGGTGATGCCCACTTGCTCTAGTAGCTCCATACTGCCTCTGTCTTGAGTGCCTGATAATGAGGGGTGCTGTGCCAGTTTCATGTTCGGTGCATAGAGTGGAAGTTTTTTCGTCATCTGACCAATACGCAACCACGCGTCAGTGGTGGTGCGGATCGTATTAATCTCCTGCCTGGTCAGGTGGTGTCGTCGATGTGTCAAAATACTCGTTAAACAAATGGGGTTGGCGTCTCCGTCTTCCACTGCAAGATGTGGTAGATATCGAACAGGGTGATACCAATAGTAGGCATATTGTGCTTGGGCGCATAAATAGTTTAAAAACAGGTCCGGGACCGCGAACCCCCCAGAGGCATACGGTAAGGTCAGTGTTTGCAATCGGATTCGTGCTTCTTTGCCCGCCCATATTAAGTGTGTGAGAAGCACACATATTCTGCGAAATATTGGGGCTGGAGGAGTTATTGGTATGTTTGTGAATAGATATAGTAATTTGGGTAGAATCCATTTTTATGAGAGATATTCGAAAGATATCCTGGCCTTTCAGGAGGGGCTAAAAGTTTACTGGACGAGTCCTGGGCACCTGGCACAAGAAAGAGATATCTGGGTATCTGGAAAAAGTGGTGTAGTTGGTGCGTGGAGAGGGACTTGGATCCCGTGGAAGCCCCTGTTCAATTAATAGCTAACTACTTAGCACATCTTTTTGATTCTGGTCTTTCCTACAGAACTATAAACTGTTATAGATCTGCAATCTCCTCAGGTCACGCTTTGATTAATAATCTAGCGATTGGTAGTAATTCATTAATTAAAAGAGTAATGAAAGGGGTTAGATTAAAAAGACCCCTAAATGTGGGGGAAGATCTAGAGCTTCTAACCAAGCATACCAAGGTAAGCAATTCTACTATTTACAAACCCCTAAAGGTGGGGGGGAGACTAAGTTTCTTTATTCACAATTGGCAAAAATTACACAAGATCCCTGGGTTTTGGAAACCGTAGCAGGTTTCAAGATAGATTTCTGGGATACCCCGTCCCAGCTAAAGATCCCCAGAGAAATGTACGTGAATGCAGATCAAGCAAAATTGATAGACTTGGAAGTTTCTCAAATGTTAGAGAAAGGTGCTGTGGAGAGGGTCACTCCAATAGATTCATCAGAAAAAGGTTTCATAAGCACAATATTTTTGGTAAAGAAGAAAGACAAGGGATGGCGTCCAGTAATAAACCTCAAAGAGCTGAACAGTTTCTTGGTTTACAGACACTTCAAGATGGAGGGGATCCATCTTCTAAGAGATATTCTGCAAACTCAAGATTGGCTGGTAAAGTTGGATCTCAAAGATGCCTACTTTACAATACCTATGGACAGGGACTGCCGAAAGTACCTCTGCTTTCTGTGGAAGGGAACTCCTTATCAATTCCTTTCTCTCCCTTTTGGTCTCTCTTCAGCTCCTTGGTGTTTCACCAAAGTTCTTCGTCCAGTGGTAAGTTTTCTGAGGGAAAGAGGTGTGCGACTCATTATTTACCTAGACGACATTCTCATTATGTCGCAGAGCAAATCAGAAGTCCTGACACACTTGTCCTGGACTATGAACCTCTTGGAAAATCTGGGGTTCATTGTAAACAAAGAGAAATCTGTCACGTCTCCCTCTCAGGAACTAGAATTCCTTGGTTTCCAAGTGAATACCATCCTGTCTCAGTTAGTTCTACCTCGCAAAAAAGTTTTAAAGATAAAGAAAGAACTCAAATCAGTCTTATCGAAGGATTCCATCATCCTCAGGGACTTAGCACGAGTTCTGGGCCTCCTTTCCTCTTCAATTCAAGCAGTCTCACCTGGCCCCCTCCACTACAGAGCCCTCCAGAGACTCAAGGCCTGGGGCTTAAGGAAAGGTCTTTGGTACGGGGACGTAATTCCCCTTTCCATGGACGCACGGGAAGATCTTCTATGGTGGCAGTTGAACCTAGAAGCTTGGAATGGCAAAGCCATCTTTGGGAACCTACCGGACTTCATCCTAGAATCAGATGCTTGCAACCGCGGTTGGGGAGCACGGTTAGGGGAAATGGAGACTGGGGAAAATGGTCCCTAGAAGAACAGTCCTTACACATAATCTGCTTGGAAATGTTAGCGGGTCTGAATGCCCTAATGAGCTTCAGGGGTCAATTAGCGAATTCCAACACTTTAATTCGTCTAGACAGTTACTCAGCTGTCTCCTATATAAACAGGTTTGGGGGAGCGAAATCCAAAGCTTTATCAGACATAGCAACCCAAATTTGGAATTTCTGCTGGCAAAACAAAATCACCCTCAGGGCAGAATTTATCCCAGGGACAGCAAACATAAGAGCAGTCTGGAACTCAAGATACCTCAAAGACTACAGCGACTGGATGCTTCATCCAGAGGTATTTTCATTGGTAGACAATCTTTGGGGCCCAATTCGGTTGGACCTCTTTGCCAGCAGACTGACCTGTCAGGTCCAATCTTACTTCAGCTGGAGACCAGATCCGCATGCCCTAGCAGTGGATGCCTTTCTACAAGATTGGGGGAGAATAGGGGCTTATGCCTTTCCACCCTTCTCCATGATTCAGCGAGTACTTTGGAAAGTGAGACAGGAACTCTCGAATATCATTCTAATAACTCCCTTTTGGAAGTCCCAGGTTTGGTTTCCAGGGGTAATGGAACTCTCAGTAGACTTCCCACGTTTTATCCCAGCTTCCTTGGGTCTACTTCTGGGCCCAGATGGAGAGGAACATCCTCTTATTCTAGAAGGGAAGATGAACCTTCTTGCTTGGAGGATATCAGGCGTTCAGAAAGATATCCTGGCCTTTCAGGAGGGGCTAAAAGTTTACTGGACGAGTCCTGGGCACCTGGCACAAGAAAGAGATATCTGGGTATCTGGAAAAAGTGGTGTAGTTGGTGCGTGGAGAGGGACTTGGATCCCGTGGAAGCCCCTGTTCAATTAATAGCTAACTACTTAGCACATCTTTTTGATTCTGGTCTTTCCTACAGAACTATAAACTGTTATAGATCTGCAATCTCCTCAGGTCACGCTTTGATTAATAATCTAGCGATTGGTAGTAATTCATTAATTAAAAGAGTAATGAAAGGGGTTAGATTAAAAGACCCCTAAATCTCGTTATAACTCTCTTTGGGATGTTAATTTGATTTTTGAACTTTTCTCTAGTTGGCAAGACAACACTCTACTCTCTCTCAAGCAAATCTCTATGAAACTTGCTACCTTGCTTTGTTTAATTTCCTTTAGAAGGGTTTCTGACATTAACGCTCTTGAAATCTCTAACAGGTTTTATTCTTCTGAAGGCGTTCATTTTGACATCTGGAGGAGAACCAAGACTATGTCAGAGTCCATATTCTATCCCCTCTTCCATGATTGTGCGAAACTGTGTGTGGTTAATTGTATGAAAGTGTACGATTCAAAAATTCTAAGTCATAGAACAGTTGGTGTGGAACAGCTACTTTTATCTTACGTTAGACCTCATAAACCAGTTTCAAATGCTACTTTGGCAAGATGGGTTCGCTCTATTATGAACGAAGCTGGGGTGGATCTAAGCAGGTTTAGTGCTCACTCTTCTAGGGGTGCAATGGCTAGTAAGGTATTCTGGGCAGGGGGTTCTCTCCCAGAGATTCTTAAAGCGGCCGACTGGTCTAATGCTAGTACTTTTGCTAAGTTTTATTTAAGACCAGTAGAGCATGTTAGTAATGTAGCCTTGAGTGGCTTTAAACATGCATAATGGTAGCCTCCGGTCTTGTAATGAAATGACGATTCTCCAATTTTCTATGCAGAGAGAATCTTGATTTCATTAAAGACAACGGAGGCTGACATTATCCCACCCTCCTCTCCCGAGGAACTTGGGTGTATATATATATATTATTTATTATATTAATTAATGTTTCTACTCTGTATGTTTAATGCTAATGTTTCGTGCATGCTATCTTACTGTTTTTGCAGTACTTCCTTACTGTGAGAACCTTTCTTCTTTTTAGATCAAAATGCTTAAGGACTTTCTCTTGCCAAGAAAGAAGCGTTTCACCTCTTGGATTGCGCAGCTAAAAGAGGAAGATGCTGCAGTGCACAGGATACTTATACTGCTTGTGTGAACATTCTATTACTTTGTGATGTGTTTAATGTTCTTTAAAGGGCTGCATGTTGGGCAGCAAATAAAAGTATTTTATCGACGGCTGTACCGTAATTCGTTCTTAGTACTATTTCCTGATCACGATGAATCTAGATACCCAGATATTTAATGGGGTCCGTCTGCCACACCAGCGGGAACTCCAACGACCGTGGTTTAGTGACTTCCGTCAGTGGTAGTATGGCGGATTTGCTCCAATTAATCTGTAAACCAGATTGCCTGCCAAATTTGATATATTCTCTAAGGACCGGTTCCAAATTCGTGCCTGGGTCACGGACATAGAGCACCATATCGTCCGCATACATTGAGATGCCAATGGGACGGAGGTGGAACCTCAACGCCTTTGGCGTATTTTGCAAGCCAACGGTTCTATTGCAATGGAAAACAGCAGAGGTGATAGTGGGCAGCCCTGCCTCGTGCCTCTTTGGATGTTTATGATGCCTGATACGTGGCCATTTTCCTTTATGCGTGCAGTTGGTTTGGTATTTGGCAACTTAATCCAATTTAAAAGCATAGGCGGTAGACCAATCCGTTGTAGAATTGTGAATAAATATACCCACTCAATAGAGTCGAAAGCTTTGGCCGCATCTAAGAGGACGGCCGCCACTTCCAACTCCGGATTTAATTGATGCAGGAGTGCAAATATAGTGCGCAGATTATGGGATGTCGATCGATTCGGTATAAAACCAGATTGATCCGGTAGGACTATAATTGGCATAAAAGGTTGCAATCGTGTAGCAATAATCTTGGCCAGTATCTTAACGTCGGTATTTATTAAGGAAAGTGGTCTATAGGATTCTGCATGGTCGGGTTGTTTGTCCAGCTTTAACAGTGCCACAATCGGTGCTTCCCGTAGTGTTGGGGGGAGAGTCTGACTGTTATATGCTTCATCCTACATTTCAACAATATGGGGAGTGAGTAGTTCTGCGTAGGCTTTATAGAATTCCCCCGTAAAGCCGTCAGGCCCAGGGGTTTTGCCATTAGGTAAGGACTGTATGGCGGTCTGCACCTCTTCCAGTGAGATGGGTTGTGCCAGGAATTCCCGCTGGCCATCTGATAGCCAAACAAATGCAATGTCTTCTAGATAGTCTAGAATTTCTTGTGTGTTTGCTGTGTCACGTGCAGCATAAAGCATGCCGTATGCATCCATGAAGGTGCCCAGTATGCCCTGATGGTCGTAGTGTGTTGTGCCTTCGCGATCTGTCATTTTCAATACGGTATGTTGTTTGTGTTCTATGCGTATCTGTTGCGCCAGATGTCGACCAGGCCTGCCCCCTTCACCCATTTTGCGGGCTATGCATCTACGAGTGATATATTTAATTTAATCTTCTGCGAGTTTGTTATATTGTGTGACTTCATCCCGAATTGCACCTAATAGAGCACCATTGTGGGTGGTATCATATTCATCTTCCAATTTTTTTACTCGGGCTTCACTATTACTCAATTGTGTGCGGATGTCTTTTAAAATTCCAGCAGTTGTGCTAATACATATACCCCGCAGGGTCGCTTTAAAGGCCTCCCATAACGTGCCAGCACTGTCTACTGAATGTTTGTTTAAATGAAAAAAATCTTCTACGGCACTATGAATGGTCTCTTTATAGATAGGGTCTAGAAGAGAAGTGGCATTGAAGCGCCATATAAACGGAGGAGGGGTATAAGTCGGGGCCTTAAGAGTCAGAACGACCGGTTTATGGTCCGACAGTGTTTTCGGGAGGTGCTGAATGTCTTGCACCCATGCACAGGTTATTTTTCCGTGAGTAGCCAATAATCAAGGCGAGCCCAGCTTCCATGTATGGTGGAGGAGTGTGTGCTTTCTAGCATTTGTGGGTTGCGCATACGCCAAATGTCGTGCATATGAAACTCCAACATCCCATTGAGAATGGCGGAGGCCGCCCGATGATGTTGTTCAGTGGTTGCATGAGATCTATCACACGTGTCATCAAGTGTAACATTGAAGCCTCCCCCTAAATTAATTCCATCTGTGGGAGAGACCGAAGAGTGTTCCATAAGTTAGTGGAGAAGGTAGGATCATCGATATTGGGGCCATATGTATTAACGATTCCTACACTGGAGCCACGCAGGATGCCTACAGTTATGACATATCGGCCATTGTCGTCAGTTAACGTTTGTTCCTGTATAAAGTTCGTCCCCTTGCGTATCAGTGTTATAACACCTCTGGCGTATGTGGAATATGAAGAAGCGGCCTTTGCCTCAGCCCATCTTGTCCCCAGTGTTTCTGCTTTCTTTTTGAGAAGGTGTGTTTCTTGCAACAGGGCAATATTTATTTGATGCCTATCTAAATATGCAAGTACCTGTCTGATCTTACGGGGGTTGTTGAGACCCCGCACATTCCATGTGACTAATCTCAGTGGTGTAGTATCAGTCGTCCTGTGCATCAGAAGAGCATTTACGATCTTGGCCGTGCGGCGTAACAGTACCTTGTCTACTCTCAGGATCTACCTCCATTTTGGTTGTGGAATTAAGTGCAATGAGTATCAACATAAGTGTGTTGTGTATTGAGCTCTTAGCAGTTGCCTGGAAAAACAGAACATATAACTCAACTCCCCCCCCCACCCACTTTAGCATCCCAACCATGCCAAAGACATCCCCAAAACTTAAATGCAAACGACAACAGATTTGCAGTGGGGTTTACCCGTTAGGGGGCAACTAGATGCTCGGTGTTCCATCCGCATGCAGATGGAGCCAGAGCGACAGATCTGCTTAGGATTGCAGCAATGAGGGTGATGTTTAGAGAGAATTATTAGCTACTAGTATCGCATTTGACACCCCGGTGGTCGTACAGAGGACCAACAAGCACAGGTGAGTTACAAATATAGCAACATAGTGAGGGGTCACAGTTTGTACAGTACTTGCAATAAGTCTTTAGTCCAAACAGGGAAGGGCATACAGTTATAGGCTATTGGCATGAACATAATACCTTACCCTATTCCCTGGTACAATCAAGGCACCAACTTCAGGTGTATAGTACAGTGACTTAGCATTCCAGTATAACAATTGTATCGTTGTGTTAATCCGAGTCCGTCTGCGTGGCAGATCGTTTTTCACGTGCTTTCTGTTTGACGTGTTTGAGGAACTCCTGTGCTGTTTGAGGCGTCGATAGGATACGAGTTTTGCCCTCGTGGGTGACGCGAAGTCTGGCAGGGTAGAGCATGGCATACGGTATGTTCATGTCTCGCAGTTTTTTCTTTACCGAGCTGAACTCCTTACGTGCTAGTTGGACAGTCAATGTGAAGTCCGGATAGAAGGCTATCTCACAGCCTTTGTATTCCAGTGGGTGTTTCTCTCGGGCTAGGCGCAGCGCTGTGTCCCGCTCACGATAGTTCAGGATCCGGGCTACTATGGGCCGTGGTGAAGCGCCCGGTGGTGGCTTTGGTGCAAGAGATCTGTGTGCCCTTTCTACAATGAGCATTGGTGAGAATTGTTCTGCTCCAAACATGTCCTTTAGCATTTGTTCAACGTAGTCTTCAAGCTTGCCGGTATTTGTACTTTCTGGTACACCTGCTATGCGTAGGTTATTGCGGCGCGATCTCTATTCAAGATCCTCGTTCTTTGCCTTTATAATCTCCAGGAGTTTTGCCATATCATCACATTTAGTAGTAGTGTCGTGTGATTCGTCTTCGACCGCCGATATCCGCTGTTCAGCTTCTTCCAATCGTTCACCCTGTTTGTCAAGTCTAGCGGATATGTGGTCCATTCGAATGGTGAGTGCATCTATCTTACCATCAATGGCCTGGAGACTGTGCTGAATGGTGTTGAGGGCTGCCTCCATCTTAGCGTCCGGTGCTGGGTCGGTTTCTGGAATCGTATCGACCGTGGCACCTGGGAGTCTCGATGTCGGTCTGGGCTCGAACGGTAGTTTGACTTGTTGCTTGTCCGGTTTTCCCATTCTCCAGCCTGTAGCGCAAGCCTGCCAATACCAGGTCTTCAGAACAGGAAGGTTGATGGTGCTTATGTGTATCTGACCCAAAAGGAGTGCGCTCGTCTCAACGCAGCCCAGCGCAGTGCAGCTGCTCTGCAAATAGAAGGCCAGTGGAGAATGTCCGGAAATAGCAGAAGGAATGGAAGTCAGCAATACGTGGGGCAGCGAGGCAAAGTGCAGCGAGTGTGTATTACCTGGAGAGGCGACGTCGGTGCGTTCTCAGGCGATATTATAGCGCAGTCATAGTGTACATCTCTGTCGCGTTTTTCATAGGCAGTGCTGGTAATCAAGATGAGGTCAGCGTGTGGTAATTAATTTCCCAATGGTCGGGGGATTTGTCACACATTGAACATCATGAAGAGGAACAGGACTGGCTGATTTTCGGCGTGATTCTTATGTGTGTCCAGCACTTGTTTCCACAGGGACCGTGGTTGATCCCTTTAATAAGCCGATTCAGCACCCGCAGCACTTAAGCGTCGCCACCCGTTGGGTCTCGCCGAATTCCGCGTTACCAAACCTGCAGCACCAAGCGAGCCGCGATCTCTTTCATGAGCTCGTCTCAGCCGTGCACCAGTTGGGAGGCACCAGCCTCATCACACAGATCGGGCGATCCGGTCATTAGCAAATCCTCTGTACAGGAGAGGCAAGTTGGGCAATGCCGCATCGTGTTTTGCTCCTCAGCAACGATGATTCACAGCCCGTTTCATTCGCGCCTATTATTCAGCGTTTCCTCTACATGCCGCCATCTTAGCCGCCGAGGGTACGTGCCGGTCATTTCAATTTAAACACACCACGCTGCATTCATATGTCACTCAGACGCACAGTAGAAGTGGCGCTTATCGGTGCCTCGATCAGGGATTGTCCGTACGTACGTGGTAGGCGGTGTGCGCTGCCAGTGTGTTGTTTCTTCGGTCCGATCCGGTGACTGCCGCCATTTTCTCGTCTTCGCGTACAGTACAATATCCACGCAGATTTTCCTAAGCGTGGAGAACAGATTACTTGGGCATACTGGTATCAGTCTGCTTCGCTTCTATTCCGATATCCGAATTTGCTGCTTGGGTGCTGCAGTGTGCGATATTTACGCCGATGTTGTGCAAATCGCCACTCCGGCCGTCAGAGCAGCGCTAGTGCACGGCCATTTTGCAGCGGGCTCTCTAGCGCCCCCCCGGGGCCACAGCAAAACTTGAACTTTAATCCCCAACCTCAAATTCTGCACCTTTCTCCCTTACGCCACATCCACTCCACAATGACCTTTCTCTCACAGATTCTGTTCCTTCTTTACAGCACATTCATTTACCTTTTTCACCTGATCCCTTCCTTCTTTTCTTCTCTTACTCCCTCTCACACATTTTTCCTTTTAACATTTTCTCCTTCTCTCTTCCACTCCTGTCCTAATTTCTCCCCACACTCGCCCTCACTTACTCCTATTCTGTCTCTTAGCCACTCTCTCCACACTTTCTCTCCTTCCATTCTCCTCCTCTTCACATCTTTTACACCCACCCTCTCTCATACAATGCCACACCAAACGCAACACCAAACCACTCTATGCAATGCCACTCCACTCTATGCAATGCCACTACATTATACGCAGCGCAACTCCATTATATGCAGCGCCACCCATGCAACACAACACTGCTTTGCTCCACGCCACTCGGCTTTACTCCACGCCACTCGGCTTTACTCCACGCCACTCGGCTTTACTCCACGCCACTCGGCTTTACTCCACGCCACTCGGCTTTACGCCACTCGGCTTTACGCCACTCGGCTTTACGCCACTCGGCTTTACTCCACTCAACACTCTGCTTTACTCCAATCCACTCAATTCCACTCTACTTACTCCAATCCACTCAACTCCACTCTACTTACTCCAATCCACTCAACTCCACTCTACTTACTCCAATCCACTCAACTCCACTCTACTTACTCCACTCTACTTACTCCGCTTTACTCTACTCCGCTTTACTCTACTCCGCTTTACTCTACTCCGCTTTACTCTACTCCGCTTTACTCTACTCCGCTTTACCCCACTCCGCTCCGCTTTACCCCACTCCGCTCCGCTTTACCCCACTCCGCTCCGCTTTACCCCACTCCGCTCCGCTTTACCCCACTCCGCTCCGCTTTATTCCACTCCGCTTTACTCCACGCCGCTCTGCTTTACTCCACGCCGCTCTGCTTTACTCCACGCCGCTCTGCTTTACTCCACGCCGCTCTGCTTTACTCCACGCCGCTCTGCTTTACTCCACGCCGCTCTGCTTTACTCCACGCCGCTCTGCTTTACTCCACGCCGCTCTGCTTTACTCCACGCCGCTCTGCTTTACTCCACGCCGCACTGCTTTACTCCACGCCGCACTGCTTTACTCCACGCCGCACTGCTTTACTCCACGCCGCACTGCTTTACTCCACGCCGCTCTGCTTTACTCCACGCCGCTCTGCTTTACTCCACGCCGCTCTGCTTTACTCCACGCCGCTCTGCTTTACTCCACGCCGCTCTGCTTTACTCCACGCCGCTCTGCTTTACTCCACTGCACTCCATTCCACTCCACTCTGTGCAACACCACTCTGCTTTACACAACTCCACTCCATTCCACTCCACTCTGTGCAACACCACTCTGCTTTACTCAACTCCACTCCATTCCACTCTGTGCAACACCACTCTGCTTTACTCAACTCCACTCAACGCCACTCTGTGCAACACCACTCTGCTTTACTCCACTCAACGCCACTCTACTGTACTCCACTCTACACCACTCTCCTTTACTGCACTCCACTTTACTCTACTCTCCTTTACTCCTCTGCTTTACTCCACTCTGCTCAATCCCCCTCTGTTTTACTCCACTCTCCTCAACATTACTCTACTTTACTCCACTTCACTCAACGCGAATCTGCTTTACTCCACTCCACTTTACTCCACTTTGCTATACTCCACTCCACTCTAATTTACTCCACTCCTATCAACAGCACTCTGCTTTGCTTCAATCAACTCTGCTTTACTCCACTTTCCGTAACTCCACTTCACTTTATTTCACTCCACTTCGCTTTACTCACTCCACTTAATTTCACGCCATTTGGCTTTACTCCACTCCACTCTGCTTTACTCCACGCACTCTGCTTTATGGATTCAGGAGTAGCGTGCTACTCACGGAAAAAATGCTTTAACACCTCATCATGGGTAGCAAGCGCTATATAAATGCAAACCTTTTTCCTCTTCTATCCCTCCACTATCATTTCTCAATCCAAATAAGTGACTAACATATCCACCATCAAATTACTTTCATATTTCACTATACTAATTAACCGCTAATCGTTTATGGGTTCTGGAGTAGTGTGCTACTCGCCGAAAAAGCGCTTCGACACCTCGTCAGGGGTAGTATGGGCTATATAAACGCAATTACATTACAATACTTTACTCCATGCCACTCTTCTTTACTCCACTCCGCTCAATGCCACTCTGCTCTGCTCCACGCCACTGTGCTTTGCTCCACGCCACTGGTCTTTATGCCCCTCTACTTTACTCCACTCTGCTATACTCTGCGCGCCTAAGGCAAGCCCGTCTGCGCCTGTCCGCGCCTGGACGCTGCCAGCTGCCAGGAGATGCTGCCCGTTCTCCCCCAGGTATGTCCTCCACTTAGGATAGGGTACTCTAGAAAAATGCTGCTGAAGCTTGGACACTTGTCCCCTTGTATGGGGGGTAAAGACAACCCACGAGTAGAGGACGTCATCCTTTCGGGGAAATGCCCTTGCTGTGGTTGGTCATTGGTCGAACAACAGCAAGCTTCTTGCAGCATACATTCTGTCTCCAGCAACAATCGATTATGTAAGGAGCAGTTTGTTAGGCCTGAGAAGCATACAGGGGGAGGGCAAGCAGCGCTCTTCCAGGGGCTATACCTCAATGCAAGATCTATTCCGAAGCATGTGGCAGAAATCTGGGATTTGTTAGATGACGCAAAACCAGATATATGTCTCTTCACTGAGACCTGGTTGCACAAGGATTCCACGCCGCTATTGGCAATGGCATTCCCTGCAGAATACTCAGTTTTTTTTTTTCAAACAGAATTTTATTGATTTTCTGGAAACAATACAAGCAACATCATGGACATCAGAGTATTACAGTTGGGGAGACAATATGCACTTCAATCATGACCATCAACATTCCTGTGATCCTCCCAGTGAGCTACAAAGGAAGAGTCTCGCCAGGGCCCCAAGAAGCACCCTACTAAATCCCCATCAGCCCCCCATGGGAGCCCAACTCACATCTTCGTTCACTACCCTGCCTGTTACAGTCCGAAGGGCAGAGTCAGACAAAACCCTCTAAATTCCCAGCCCGCCCCCCTAACCCTTACCCACCCCAACAATACCTCCCTCACCCTCCCCCAAGCATGCCGCTAGCCACTAATATACTCAAGGGGTCCACCAGACCCCTGCACCGCCCATCAAAATCCTTGCCTTGCTTGTCTTCACCCAGGGTAGACCGCAAACACCGGGGAGGACCTGTGCAAGACCCTCAGCTACCTCATCATGCCTCTCCCATCGCAAGCGTCAGCCACTTCAGGTAACCTGTGCACCCTCCCTCTCAGCAAGGGGACCCTCCTCGTCTTCAGGGGGTGCTTAGTCAGCTCCACAAGTGCCACCCACGCCCGAGCCATATCCAATGTTTTCTCGTTCTCGGTACGCCTAGCCATGCCCATCCTGTAATTCCCTTCACTCTCCGCCCACTTCGCAAGCTCCCTTCGCCAGCGCACAAGAGCGTGTCCCTGCCTTGCCTTCCAATGAGTAGTAAGTTCTCGTTTTGCCAGGACTAACCCCAGATCAATGAACCTGCTGGTGACTTTGGTTTTAGCAGTATGCGGAAACTCGTGTAGCAAGCAAACCCTTGGTGTCAGAGCTATCTCCCTCTCCGTCACAGTCGCCAAGGTAGTCGTCACCCCCCGCCAGTAGTCCCCCAAATGCGGGCAGTCCCAAAACATGTGAAGAAACCTCGCCCCTCTAGCGCACAACGAGGGCAAGCTGCCGACGCCCCAAAATAGTCATTGATTCTACCAGGCGTTAAGTATGCCCTATGTAAGACATAGAATTGAATTAGCTGAAAGCGAGCGTTCGAGTGCTCTTCCACGCCCTCTCTACCACCGCCCCCAAGGTTTTTCCTCAATGGGTTCCCCCAAGTCCGCCTCCCATTTGAGTCGCAACGCCTCCAGGGGCTGGCGCAAGTCCTGGGTGATTCGCCGATAGAGACAAGTTACCGCTTTAAAGGTTCCCGCTGCCAGCACTACATACTGGCAGGGAAGGAACGTGTCCGGTTCTATTAACCCTTTCCGCCAGTGCCTCCGGACAGCCGCCGACGGGGCCGCATGAAACAGGAAGTCCCCCCGGGGAAGATCATGGCGCTCCATGAGATTATTAAAAGGTAGGAGGTTGCCGTCCTCGTAGAGGTCACCCAATGTGATAACTCCTGCCTCCTCCCAGGATTGCAGCTTACTCCAGTCACCCCCGTGCGGCAGCACCTCACACACACACGCAGCGGGATCTCTGGTGCATACGGGATCCTGATGTGCATCCTCCTAGCCATGCGCGCCCAGCACCGCTGCACCACTCGCAAATCTGCTGGCACTGCTTCACCTCTCAATGGTATCCGCAGAAGGACACAGGACAATAGCCGCCAACTCGGACCCGACCCCCCCAGGTCTTCCGGGTGCCTGATGTGGCCCGCTACCCATTTCGTGAACCATTGGAGCTGTGCAGCATAGTAATAGGCCTCAAAGTCTGGCAACGCGAAGCCCCCCTCTGCCCTAGGTCGCTGCATGGTACTTAGGGCAACCCTCCTTCTCCCAGCCCCCACAGGAACCCTGTGATTAATGAGTTAAGCTGCGCAAAGAACTTACCCGGGATCCAGACAGGGAGCGTCCCGAAGCAATAGAGGAACCTCGGCAGCGTGACCATCTTCACTAAAGCCACCCTTCCCGCAACGGATAGTGGAAGAGTCCCCCAAAAGTCGAAACAAGTCTTAGCGCTACGCAACGCTCGTCCCACATTGCCCTCCAGCAGGTCATCATGATCGTGATAAATCCGTGTCCCCAGGAAATCAAACAACGGGATTCCCATGGGACGCCTCCCGCACTCTGTCGGTCCGGCCTGTCCGCCCCGGTGGGGAACAGACATGACTTGGACCAGTTCACGCGGAGCCCCGCTATTCTCCCCAAGGTCTCTAACAATTCTTTCGCTCCTTGAAGCGCATCCCCGGAGTTCGGCAGAAACAGGAGGAGATCATCCGCATACAAGGCTATATGTTGCACCTGCCCCTCCACCAGCAACCCAGGGTAGAACCTCCCCATCCTGGCATGAGCAGCCATGGGCTCCATCGCCAGGGCAAATAGCAGAGGGGACAACGGGCATCCCTGTCTCGTCCCCGAGCAACCCCACAAGCAGCAGAGATTAAGCCCCTGTCCTGACTCTAGCCGTGGAAGCACTGTACAGCAGCGTTGTCCACCGTATGAAACCCTCCCCCAGGCCAAATTCCCGCAGCACATCGAAAAGGTAGGGCCACTCCAAGCTATCAAAGGCCTTCTCAATATCGACCGCAAAAATGCAAGCTTCTTCTGTATCATATGTATCAGACCCCAAGATATGCACAAGTCTGCGAACATTCATTGCAGTATTCCGGGTTGGGATAAACCCGGCCTGATCCTTGTGAACCAGCGCCGCCATATGGGGCATCAAACGACCCGCCAGTACCCGGCTTAAGATCTTATAATCTAGGTTTAGCATCGCAAGGGGTCTGTACGAGGAGCGGTCCCAAGCGGGTTTGTCCGGCTTGAGGAGAGGGACTATGATGGCTTCGCGCGTAGAGGCAGGGAGGACACCCTCTTGGCGTGCTCTATTGTACAGCGTCACCAGATAGGGAACCAGAACCTCAGCATAGGCCGCATAGAATTCCACTGGCAGCCCATCTGTGCCCGGCGTTTTATTCCTGGCCATGCGCTTTATAGCACAACGGACTTCACCCGCCTCGATGTCCCTACCCAGGGCTGCAACCTCCACAGGGTCAACTTTAGGGAGGTCTGCTCCCAGCAGAAACCCCTCATCTCCAGGAAGTCCGGGGCCCACCCTGCTCCGGTACAGCTCAGTATAGTACTGCAAAAATTGTTCATTAATACCCCGCTGGGTATAGAACACCTCATCTCCCTGGCCTCTCAATTCTAAAATTACCGTCCCTCTACGCGCCGGGTTGGCCAGCCATGCTAGCAATGCCCCAGATTTGTCACGTTCCGCATGCGCCCTGTCTGTATAAGCCTTATAATCGAAGCAGCGCAATCGTTCGAGCTGGACCGCTAGCTCCTCTCGGGCCGCAAGCAACTCATCATGCCTGTCCGGACACTCCGGGCGCTCCTGTTCCAACACGCGTAGTTGCTGTTCCGCCTTTGACACATCCTGCAGCAGTACTCTGCGAACCCCCACCACTTCCCTATACAGCGCCCCCTAACCACAGATTTAAAAGCATCCCATTCCACCAGCGGAGAAGATGCTGTATTGACATTATCCCTAAAATAGTCTTCAATGGCCGAGCCCAGAGCAGCCCTAAACACCGGGTCTTCCAACGTGTCTGGCCTGAGCCGCCATGTGGGAATAGCAGGACGATCTCGTAACCAATGTAAGACCACCAGCAGAGGGTTATGATCAGATGACGTTCTAGCCAAATATTCACTATGCACCATCCCCCCATGTACATCCGGAGAGCAAAGGACTGAATCCAATCTAACATGCAGATCATGCAGTGACGAGAAGTACGAGTACTCCCTGTCAGTCGGGTGATGCGCCCTCCATGTATCGGTTAGTCCCCATTGTTGCTGCCAAGCCCGTCGCACCGCAGCCAGCCTGTGCACCAGGGCGTCTACAAGGGGGGGATGGGAGCGGTCCAAAGCGACGTCCGTGATACAGTTAAAGTCACCCCCAGGAGCACAGATCCCACCAACATTGGTGCGAGCTTCCGTGAAAGATGCGCAAAAAATGAGGCTTGATCAGTATTAGGGGCATATATACTCCCTAGGACAATGTCTCTACCATCTAAGCGCCCCGTCACGACGACATATCTACCCTCAGGGTCAATCAACTGCCCAGTACTTTGGAACGGGACTCCAGCTCTTATCCAGATAAGTGCGCCCCGCGCAAACGCCGAGTATGTTGTGCAGAACACCTGCCCTCGCCATCTGCGTTGCAAAGCTAACCCCTCTTGCTTAGTTAAATGCGTCTCCTGAAGAAGCGCAATCTGCACTCTTCTCCGTCTAAGATAGGCATGGATCTTATGGCGACGTGTCATAGTATGCATCCCCCTAATATTCCAGGATAAGCACCTGATACCTACGGCGGTTCCCATAGCGCAGTTGTATGCATCCTGCCCTCCATATCCCCCCCAGCGGCATGCTTGGCCCCAAGAACTCCCACCCCCCCAAGATCCCAGTACCCCCAACTCCCACTCCCCAGGACAGGTTCCCTTGAACTAGTTCCCATCCAAACTGATACAACCACAACTGTGTGCAAAGGGGGTAGTGTGACGACCCTATGGGACCCAAAGCCCCTCCCGGCTCTCCCCGTTCTGTACCGTATGAGGATCCCCATTAAGACTGAGCAATTGGCGCCATCCCTCTCTATCTGCAGACCAAAACCCCTGCAGCGACCAAGCCTGGAGCCAGGCACAATCTATCCCACCCCACCATCAACTGTCGAATCAGCCAAGCAAGTCCGCCGTGCGTGTGTGGAGTGACCACCGGCATCTCAGAATCAGAGTCCCCATTCGTGCTTCCAGGCAGAGATGTTCCAGAACTGCCCAGCGCTCGGTTAGTGGAATCAGAGCTCGGGCTGATCCCACCTTGGCTGATCTCTGCAACCGCCTGCACAGCTCTGTCTCGCTCCAGCCGTTGATCTGGTAGCAAAGATGGCCTCCGCGGACTCACGCGCTCAGGTGATCTCTTCTCTCCGTTGCTTGCTGTAGAGGTCCGGCGCGTCTCTAGCCACTGCCATCCATCCTGCGGGGTACTGAAGAAGAGCGTGCCAGCGCCGTCCACCACTCGTAGGCGCGCTGGAAAGAACATGGCGTATGAGATGTGAAATTGGCGCAATTTTCGCTTTAGAGCAATGAAAGAGGCCCGCTGCTTCTGGACCTCCCTAGTATAGTCCGGGAATATCATCACCTTGGAGTTTTCGATTTGCAGTTGTTGCTTCCCCTGGCCTGCTGCAGAAGGTGATCCCTGTCCCGATAATGCAATAGTCTCGCCACGAACGGCCGCGGTGGCGCTCCCGGCTTGGGAGGTCGAGCCAGGACCCTGTGGGCTCTCTCAAGGGCAAAAAACGGGGACAGTCCCTCTGGGGCAACCTCCGTCCGGAGCCACTCTTCCAAATATCGAACAGCGTCGTCACCCTCTGCTCGTTCTGGAACCCCCACTATGCGGAGGTTATTCCTGCGGGAGCGCCCTTCACTGTCCTCTGCTCTCATCTCCAAGACCCGAACTTTGTCCTCCACCTGCTTCAAGGAGCGCTGCAAGGTGGCCACCACCTCCGGGACCCCCTCTAGTATTTTCTCGGTCACTTTCACTCGCTCCTTTAGTTTCCTGTGGTCATCCTTGAGCAAAGTAAGGTCCACTCCAATGGCGTCAATCTTCGTCTCAAGGGCCTCTCTGGACGAGGTGATGGCCTGCATTATATCGACCAGCGTAGGACCTCCCGGGCCAGCTGTGTTGGCGCGCTCCATCACCTCATCCTCGTCGTCAGTCTGCTGCCCTGCTCCCTCCACCTGAAGGACCGCGTAGCCCTTCCTCCTGGATACTCGCCCCATCTCGGCAGGCCACCAAAGGCCGCGGAATACCCCACCAAAATCAGAGTCACTCACGCACCGGTATTAACTCCGCGCTGGGGCAGCCTCTGCCAGCAAGCGGGCTACCGCAGCAAGGTTGGGCCCCACATTCCCGTCTTCAAAGCTGCCCCGGGCCTCAGTGCATCCAGCTGGGTCTCAGTGCAGTGCGCCTCCGCCGGCACCCAAGTCGTACCTCCTTCAACGCACTCGCTTCGGTCCAGTGGGCCACAAGAGGTCGCGCGGCGTCCCTCCAGCACCAATATCGGCGACACACCAGCGTGGATCCGCTCTTCACCCAGGACACCGCAGCAGCAGAGGGCCCCAACCACAGGCGTGCGCCCAGTACAATAGCGCCCAGCCGCAAAGATAATAGACCAGAGGTTCTCGCCCGGGCCGATATCCCCCAGCAACCAGGAAAGGTCAGCCAGCTCCCTCTCTCTGTGTCTCGCTCTCCACGGGCCGCACTGCACGGGCCCTCCAGTCACCTCCGCGTAGGAGGGAGGCAGAGCGGGCGTCCCGCTTTCAAGCAGCCCAGCGCGCACTCACCAAGGTCCGGCAGGCTGGGGCAGTCTCCTTCTCCTCGACGATCCACGCCTATCCGGACCTCTCCAATCAGCCTCAAATGCCTCCGCAGCGCAGGTAGTTCTCACGCACCGCCTGTTGTTCCAACTCTGCCCCGCCGGGGTAACAGGCTCCCGCACAAAGTGTCGCTCACAGGCCTGACGGGAACCAGGCGGATCCGATCGCCTCACTCCTCCGTTGATGTCAGGCAAGTCAGGTCCAGTTCGCCAGCTTCTGGGGGTCAGTGGGACTTAGGAGCACCCCAGAGCCGCTAGCTCAGCATTTCAGGATCGGCAGGCAGCAGGCTGTCTCTGCAAGCTCCGGTCGCCCGCACCCTTGGCAGGCAGCTCAGCCAAGTCAGCGGGCCGCCATTTTAGGATCCGCAACGGTGCCCGATCCAGTTCTGCCCACCACTTCGCCAATTTCCCACAGCTGTGGGCAACCGCAGACCCTCCCTCCGAGGTCGGGTTCAGAGAGCCTCACCGTCGTTCCGGCAGAAATCGCCAGGCACAGCTCAGTGCGACCCACGTCGGTTCCCGCGATCGATGGCAGCCGCCATCTTAGGTCGCCACAGGGGAGTGCGAGCAGTGCAAGAAAGTGGAGTTTTCTCCGTCGCTCAGCCTCCCAGGTCGTCGCCAGTTCACCCCCCAGGGCACCCGGTGTTCCGACGCGATATGGCCGATCAGGGGCCTCTTTAGGGCATCAGGATATCTTGTTATGGAGGGAGGCCACGGAGGAGCTTCAAGGTCCGCTGCCTCCTACATCGGCGCCAAGCCACGCCCCCCCCTGCAGAATACTCTGTTGTCCGTCTGGATAGATTAGGAAAGAGGGGCGGAGGTCTAGCTATTGCCACGCGTCCTCCTTATTTTATTAAGACCTTGGACACAGTTTCCTCCCCCAATTTAGAGTTGCTGATCTTTAGGGTGGAGTGAGCCCAGTCGACGGAGTGGGTGGGAGCTTTAGCTTACCATCCACCAGGAGGAAATAAGAAAGAGTTTTGCACAATGTTATTAGAAAGGTTGGCCCCATATACTTTGCATACGGACAAGTTCCTACTGGTAGGGGACTTTAACCATCATCTGGAGGCCCTCTCCAACGTAGAGTCTGCCAGCTTAGTGGCAGCTATGGAGTCACTTGATCTCTCATCAAGAATCGTCAGTCCCACACATGTCGCTGGTCATGTGTTGGACACTATCTTTTCCAACATCCCGGAATTAGTAGTAGAGCCCCCTCAGATTTTAGGCTGGACTGACCACTCGGCGCTAAGCTTTTCTTGGGCGCTCACTAATCCATCCGCCCATCCGCAAGTTCGTAAAGACTTTCGCAGAGGTTGGAGAAAGGTGACATCCTCCACCTTTAGCCGAGTATACATCGCCCCTTCGTTCTCGAACTGCGAAGATTGTGATACAGCCTTAGGGAGGTTCGAGGCTTCAATAACAGAGGCCCTTGACCCCATTGCACCACTTAAGAGGGTAAAAATTCAGGACAGGGCAGCCCCAGCCCCTTGGTATTCAGACACTCTCAAGAGAGAAAAAGCCCTATGTAGGGTCAAGGAAAGGAAGTGGAGGAAATCCAAAACTGGGCTAGATGAATCGTTCTATCGAACGGCACACAGAGCCTATTTAAACAGCTGTAATTCAGCCAGAAGAGCACATCTAGGCTCCCGCATTACGGAAGCGAAGAACTCCTCGAGGGAGCTTTTTAAGATTCTGAAGGAGTTCACAAACCCGAAGGCTAATAACCCGCTCCCGCCATCCACTCAGGAGTTATGTGAGGACCTAGCCAGTCACTTTATTCATAAGATTGACGCAATCTATCGCTCCTTTGGACGAGAGGAGTTAGACCATGAGGGAGCCCCCCCCTCAGGATAATCCACGCCCTCCCAGCCTAGATTTTATTCCTGATGTCACGGGTGAGCAAGTGGGCTCCTTATTAATTCACGTGAAATCAGGATCCCCACTAGACCCGGTACCCCCTGCCGTTATGTCAGAACTCACCCCGGTCTTAGCTAATGTGCTTGCGGAAGTCTGTAACATCTCATTAGCTACAGCTATGTTTCCGCGTAAGTGGAAAACCGCACGCATTAAAACCACTGCTTAAGAAGGCCTTAGCTGATCCGACCGATCTTCAAAACTATAGGCCGATCTCTCTCCTCCCTTGCTGCTCAAAGATCATGGAGACATTAATGAATAGGCACCTGTCTCGCTATCTGGAACAAAACAACCTACTGGACTCATCTCAGTCCGGCTTCCGTGCTTCTTATAGCACTGAGGCCGCATTGTTGGAGGTCACTGACACAATACGGATGTCATTGGACAATGGGACCCCAGCGATGTTAGTCCTCCTCGACTTGTCAGCAGCCTTTGACACCATCTCTCATCGTAACCTTCTGGATAGGCTGCGAGAGATTGGTGTCAGAGGCATGGCCTATAAATGGATTCAAAGCTATCTATCCGACAGAACACAATGTGTCCAGCTGGATTCCTTTGTGTCACAAACCACTCGTGTAGATAAGGGAGTCCCACAGGGATCTATCTTAAGCCCCACCTTGTTTAATGTATACGTGGCCCCCTTGGCCGGAGTTATCAGAAGTTGTGGGTTTGAGACCATATCGTATGCAGACGACACGCAGGTGATAGTCCCTATAGAGGATGGCGCTGCAGCAACCAAACTAAAGTTCAAAAATTGTATGTCCAATATAGCGAGATGGATGAGGAAGAACTTCCTTCAGCTTAATTCCATCAAAACAGAGATTCTGCTGTTTGGTAAAGCTGAGGAATTGTGGACTCCAGCTTGGTGGCCATCTGAACTAGGAGAGGACCCCTCCCCTAAAAGTTGGGCTAAGAATCTAGGCATCAGAATCGATAACAAATTATTGATGGAAGAACAGGTGAAGACGTTGTCAGGCACCTGCTTCGGAACAATGCGGATGCTTAGAAAGATCTTCCCCTGGATCCCTCTATCGGCAAGAAAAACCCTCATCCAGTCGCTCTTGGTTAGTCGACTGGATTATGGAAACTCTTTGCTGGTTGGAATAAGGGAAGACCTACTATCAAAACTGCAGGTGGTGCAAAACACGGCAGCCCTCCTTGCCCTCAATAAACCGGCCCGCACCCCTTCTCTACCGCTCCTACGTCAATTACACTGGCTTCCTATTAGGAAACAAGCTATTTTCAAGCTGTTATGTACGGTTTTTAAGTCTGCAGGGGAGTGGCCCAGCTTATTTTAAGAAGCAACTTGAACTGTATCGACCCGTGCGTCAGTTGAGATCTAGTAATCGCAATCTGCTCTGCACGCGGAGAATTAGGAAGGTCAAGCTGGGCGGTCGGGCCTTTTCTCATCTTGCCCCCAGCCACTGGAACAGTCTCCCTGAGGAGATTCGTACCTGCGCCGACCTGTCTCGATTCAAGAAATTGCTAAAGACCTGGCTGTTTTAAGATTATTCTGCTCATTGGGTGTTTTCTTCTCAGGCGCCGAGAGATCCCCCTGGGGATGATTCGTTGCGCCCTACAAATGAGTATAATAATAATAATACTCCACACCGCTCTCCTTTACTCCATGCCACTCTGCTTTACTCCATGCCACTCTGCTTTACTCCACTACACTGAACCGCACTCTGCGTTACTCAACTCTGCTTTACTCCACTCTACTAATGCTCAATGCTACTCTGCTTTACACCACTCTGCTTTGCTCAACTCCACACTGCTTTACTTCACTCCAATCTACTCCACCCCACTCTGCTTTACTCCACGCCACTTTGCTTTACTCCACGCTACTCTGCTCCACGCAACTCTTCTTTACTCCACGCAACTCTTCTTTACTCCACGCAACTCTTTTTTTACTCCACGCAACTTTTTTACTCCACGCAACTTTTTTACTCCACGCCACTCTGCTTTACACCACGCCACTCTGCTTTACACCACGCCACTCTGCTTTACACCGCGCCACTCTGCTTTACACCACGCCACTCTGCTTTACACCACGCCACTCTGCTTTACGCCACGCCACTCTGCTTTACGCCACGCCACTCTGCTTTACGCCACGCCACTCTGCTTTACGCAACGCCACTCTGCTTTACGCCACGCCACTCTGCTTTACGCCACGCCACTCTGCTTTACGCCACGCCACTCTGCTTGACGCCACGCCACTCTGCTTGACGCCACGCCACTCTGCTTGACGCCACGCCACTCTGCTTGACGCCACGCCACTCTGCTTGACGCCACGCCACTCTGCTTGACGCCACGCCACTCTGCTTGACGCCACGCCACTCTGCTTGACGCCACGCCACTCTGCTTGACGCCACGCCACTCTGCTTGACGCCACGCCACTCTGCTTGACGCCACGCCACTCTGCTTGACGCCACGCCACTCTGCTTGACGCCACGCCACTCTGCTTGACGCCACGCCACTCTGCTTGACGCCACGCCACTCTGCTTTACGCCACTCTGCTTTACGCCACTCTGCTTTACTCCACTCTGCTTTACTCCACTCTGCTTTACTCCACTCTGCTTTACTCCACTCTGCTTTACTCCACTCTGCTTTACTCCACTCTGCTTACTCCACTCTGCTTACTCCACTCTGCTTACTCCACTCTGCTTACTCCACTCTGCTTACTCCACTCTGCTTACTCCTGCTTTACTCCGCTCTGCTTTACTCCACTCCGCTCTGCTTTACTCCACTCCGCTCTGCTTTACTCCACTCCGCTCTGCTTTGCTCCACTCCGCTCTGCTTTGCTCCACTCCGCTCTGCTCCACTCCACTCTGCTTTACTCCACTCCACTCTGCTTCACTCCACTCCACTCTGCTTCACTCCACTCCACTCTGCTTCACTCCACTCCACTCTGCTTCACTCCACTCCGCTTCACTCCACTCCACTCTGCTTCACTCCACTCCACTCTGCTTCACTCCACTCCACTCTGCTTCACTCGACTCCACTCTGCTTCACTCGACTCCACTCTGCTTCACTCGACTCCACTCTGCTTCACTCGACTCCACTCTGCTTCACTCGACTCCACTCTGCTTCACTCGACTCCACTCTGCTTCACTCGACTCCACTCTGCTTCACTCGACTCCACTCTGCTTCACTCGACTCCACTCTGCTTCACTCGACTCCACTCTGCTTCACTCGACTCCACTCTGCTTCACTCGACTCCACTCTGCTTCACTCGACTCCACTCTGCTTCACTCGACTCCACTCTGCTTCACTCGACTCCACTCTGCTTCACTCGACTCCACTCTGCTTCACTCGACTCCACTCTGCTTCACTCGACTCCACTCTGCTTCACTCGACTCCACTCTGCTTCACTCGACTCCACTCTGCTTCACTCGACTCCACTCTGCTTCACTCGACTCCACTCTGCTTCACTCGACTCAACTCTGCTTCACTCGACTCAACTCTGCTTCACTCGACTCAACTCTGCTTCACTCGACTCAACTCTGCTTCACTCGACTCAACTCTGCTTCACTCGACTCAACTCTGCTTCACTCGACTCAACTCTGCTTCACTCGACTCAACTCTGCTTCACTCGACTCAACTCTGCTTCACTCGACTCAACTCTGCTTCACTCGACTCAACTCTGCTTCACTCGACTCAACTCTGCTTCACTCGACTCAACTCTGCTTCACTCGACTCAACTCTGCTTCACTCGACTCAACTCTGCTTCACTCCACTCCACTCTGCTTCACTCCACTCCACTCACCCCAATACCACTCAGCTCTACTCCAAGCCACTCTGCTTTATTCCACTCCACTTTACTCCACTCTGCTTTACTCCATGCCACTTCGCTTTACTCCACGCCACTTCACTCAACACCACTCTACTTTACTCCATGACACTATGCTTTACTCCATGACACTATGCTTTACTCCGCACCACTCTGCTTACATGACACCACACTGCTTTACTTTACTCCACTCTACTTAACCCCACTCAATGCCTCTCTGCTTTACTCAAAGCTTTTTTAAATTTATTTTTTAGTACGTATTGGGGGTAAATGTTTGTACAGTTATTTATGTAAACCATATTAGCCTTTAAACTAGTGCTTAATTTAAGCCAGTGTTTTCCGGTGCGCACCACCCCACTTAATAATTAACACATACTCTTACAATAAAAAAAAAAATCACCCCAAGGTATTGAAGTGATTTTAAATAACACCACTTAATTACATAATAAATTTACGTACATACAAAGTAAATAACATTTTTGGGTCCACTTAAACTTTAATCCCCAACCATAGAATTGTCATCATTCTCCCTCACGCCACATCCACTCCACAATGGCCTTTCACTCACACATTCTGTTCCTTCTTTACAGCACATTCATTTTGCTATCTCACCTGATACCTTCCTTCTTTTCTGCTCTTACCCCTTTACACTTTTTTCCTTTTAACATTTTCTCCTTCTCTCTTCCACTCCTTTCCTAATTTCTCCCCACTCTCGCCCTCGCTTTCTCCTATTTCATATGCCTCTTAGCCACTCTCTCCACACTTTCTCTCCTTCTCCCATTCTCCTCCTCTTCTCTTCTGTTTTACCCCCTCCCTCTCTTACACTCCTCTCGCTAGGACACATTTCACAGTGAAATTAACTGTATTTAAATTAGTTCTTCATTTTAGCCTGGGTTTTTCCAGTGCGCGCCATGCACTTCATACCGAAAAATCACCCAAAAGTATTGAAAGTACTTTTAAATAACACCACTTAATTCTAAAATACATTTTTTTATATACAAAATAAATAAATATTCTGTCTCTTTGGTTAAATGTTTTCTTTCATATTTAATGTACAACACTCAGTTTTTTGTTTTTTTCGGCTTGGATGGCCTTTTAAGTCAACAGTGCACACATGGCATTCTTTCTTTTGTTTTCAAAACCTGAGCCATTAAGCATCCTGTTTACCACTTGCATCGGAAGGCCTTTTGATAATTATCAGCATCGCCATCTTTTCTATATGGTTAATTTGCACCCAGACAGTAAACAGAAGATGTACTTTACCACATGCTGTTTCATTTCACAGTTTGTTGTGAACTTTCAGCCAATGGGCTAAATTATTTCCTTGCTGGATACATTAACATCCTGTTTTCAAAACACAATTGCACTTTACTATAGGTTTCTGCAAAATGTTTGTACCATCCATACTGCAAATATGTTTATATAACCCGAAGATATTACACTTTTTTAAAACATTGCTTTAAGGACATAAATTTTCATACAGACAAATACATTACAGGATTTTCCCAAACACACATGCTGTTAGGCCACGCCACGTTTGTTGTTGTAGGCTGCACAACATGTGTTTTGCTTGTGCAACCCGTGACGCTGCAGAGTAGGTATTTTTTTATATTTAGAGCTGTGTAACATGCTGTTTGTTTTAAACAATTTTAGCCTTTAAATTAGTGCTCAATTTGAGCGGGGGTTTTCTGGTGCACACCACGGCGATTAATTATTAACACCTGCTTTTATAGCATAAAATTCACCCAAACATAGTAAAGTGAATTCAAATAGCAGCAGGTAAGGCCATAACATATGTTTTTACATATAAGGAAACTCATTTATTTGCCCAGGATCACAGGATGTTGGGACCACGGCAATACTCTAACTAATCCCCAGCTTCAAAGTTGGCACCTTTCTCCCCTTATTTTTGCCAAAGTTTTTTTTCGTCCTAGTTCTGTAATACTGTTTCTTTGCTAAAATAAAACGTATTTCTACTCTAGTTTAGATATATACTTTATTCTGCGCAATGTTGGTTTTGGGTGTGCTGTATAATGTGCGTGTTCTGTAATATGTGGTTTGTCTATTATAACACCCAGTACTAAAAGTCATCTGTGTTATACTAACCATTTAGGTTACACTATATATTACTTTTCTTTGCAGTGTTTTATAAATATGCAGTTACATTATTTTTACACTTTAATACCTATAACATATTTATGTTGCAAATCCATATGAATCTTTTAGCCATATATGGTACTGCACCCTGCAGCATGGCTTGTAAAAGAAGCATTTGCAATGCAATAAGTCTTGCATTTGATAAAGTTAGAGCTATTGGAGTTAAAAATGACAATGTTTTTTACTTTTGCTTTTTTATACCAATGGCAATAGCACTATGCAAATATAATTACTGAACTGCAAATAAAAAATGAAAAAGTAACTAACATTGTCATTTTCAACACCAACAGCTGTAACTTTAACAAATGCGAGACATATTGCATTGCAAATGCTTGTTTTAAAGGTTGGTATGAACATTTATTGTTTTTACAATGTTTTGGTTCCATCAAGTGTGTCCTTAATCTGTATTGGGACGCAGAAATAATACAGCAGAATGCATTGCACTGGCCTTTGTGGCCTCCTTCCATGGATCATTAGATGAGGTATCCTGTGGGGTCAGTTGGCACCATGGACTGTTGTGAATTGTTGCTCTGGTGACATGCTATTGTTAATACATTTTCAAGTCCAGTCTGGCAGGATGGAAGAAGGTTGATTTTACAAATTTGCAGGAGTAAGATTATCCAAAGGTAACTAATTTATTTTGATGTCTCACTATACCACTGTGTCTTGGCACAACAAAACATAAATAAAAAAATAGCCCGCATTTCATTCATTTATAGTTATTGGTGTCAAGCAGCGAACAATCCTGCTAGTTGAACACTTGGGGGATTTTATCTGCCCTTCATCTGCTCTCCTTTGCATCCTGCATAATGGAACTCTTTGAATGCATTTAGATTGTGTGATACAGTTAAACCAAAAGTATTTTCTGCCACTCCTGTAATCTTCTTTCTTCTTTACAGAATGAAATCCAGGTCCAAATGATCAGAGAAGGACACAAGAGCCCATTGGATACATTTTGGAATGGCCAGGGCATACTGTTTATTGCAGAGAAAAAGGTGCGTACTAATTAAGCACTGAATCTTCTAAATTAGTATGATGCTTCCTTTTACCAGATCAAGTATGGTGCAGTAAAAAAAAGCTGCATAACTTATGTGAACAGGTTAACGTATTTTAGGGTATGAGATGGATTTTGTTGGGTTTGAGCAAATTGGAGTAGAGAGCACAAAGTGCTTTGCATTTTTGAGATTGTTCTGTAGGTATTCACAAATGCTAATTTTACATTGTGCTGCTGAAATGCCGTCTTGGTTTAAATAATGCAAAATGTATTTTGCTTAATTAATTTTATAAGGCAATTTCTAAACGTCATTGATGAGAATACCTTCTTTGTGAGATATTGTATGAGAGGGAGGAATGTGGAGAGCCCTGTGCTTTATACCTTAGCCAGAACGCAGCAACCAGTTGGTTGGGGTTAACTCGCCATATTCTTTAGAAATGTTCTACTCTGGTTGGGTTAGCTGTTCAGTTACTAGACATTGTTATAGAATGTGCCAGTCAAACAGGCCCAGTGCGAGCAAATTTGACTGAAATTCTTAGACTTTATTGAGATGTTGAATGAAAGACCATAATTGGATGAAAAGTGTCCTCCATCTTATCCTCTGGGTTTGTGGTAAGAGGTGGTGGCAGGAGAGCTCTTTGGATGACTTTACGGTATGAAAAATCCCTGCATTAATGTATCTTTTAAAAGATGTAAGAAGATTGTTTATAAACAGTTTAATGTAGTAAAACCGATGACATACAATGTAGACAGCAGATTTACAGAAAAACAGATTGTATCAATCAATCAAATAGCACTTATAAAGCACATAGCTACCCTGAGTGTGTCCCATGCTGTAGGTACTATAACCACTGAACACTGCATAAGAGAGTTAGGGATGTATGGCGGAACCACGCATGCGATTATATCGCATGCCTTAACGCAGTCTTCACCACAACTGCGTCTTTACCATGCATGCCTTTACAATAAATTTCATTGTAAAGGCATGATTGGTAAAGGCATATGCATGGTAAAGATTACACCCATCTCTCAGCCCTGAGCCCTAAAACTGTCAGGCACCCCACAAGACTTACCTTATGCTTGTGAAGCGGTCTTGCAGAGACGACATGACCTACCGCCACCGTACCCACCTTATCCCAGTAGAACGCGTAATCTAGCTAGGATGGCGTTGGGAGCGGGGAAGGAAGCTAGAGGTGATGGAGTTGGTGTCCAGATGACAAGGAGGGAATCATCCGTAGTCCAGTAAGATGGCCAGGTGTACCGTCTAATGAAGGGAGATGAGGGAAACCCTATTACACGGGCACACGCAAACCCCCATTCCTTATACAACAGTCTTTTGTGGAACAATTGATCACCTTGTGTACATATACATCCAACTAAGGAGAAAGTAACAGACGGCCAGGAACTAGTTCGAACTCCGGCGCACCAGAAGAGAAAAGGGGCTAACTACACCACCTCATCCTGACAGTAAAAGAAAACGTGAGCGCTCCTGTACAAAACAGTCAAATACTGAAACAGGCAAAATCAGCAAGGCGCTCCAGCGCGGGTAAGTTACAACACAAAAAAGGCAAAATCAGCAAGGCGCACCAGCGCAGGTAAGTTGCAAACAGGCAAAATCAGCAAGGCGCTCCAGCGCGGGGAAATCACAAAACAAACAGGAAAAATCAGCAGGGCGCTCCAGCGCAGGAAAGGGACAAAACCAAACAGGCAAAATCAGCAAGGCGCTCCAGCGCGGGTAAGGCACAAACAAACAGGCAACAAGAGGCAAGGCGCTCCAGCGCGGGGAAACCACAAAACAAACAGGAAAATCAGCAAGGCGCTCCAGCGCGGGTAAGGCACAAACAAACAGGCAACAAGAGGCAAGGCGCTCCAGCGCGGTTCTTTACCTGCGGCTCGGCAGCTTCCAGCGTGGTGTTCTGCATGTCTGGAATTGGTGTCCGGAATGGCAGGGCGTCCGATGGCGGTTTGGGCTCAGAATACGAAGCGCTGACCTGGCGGAACCGCAGAGGTTTAAGCGGCTCGTACCGGAAGCGTTGAGTGACGTGGCAGTGGCTTCCGGTGCTAAAGACTAGACCACGGACCTTTTTTAGGGCGGAAGTGAGGCAAGTCTGTTCCGCGGAATCGTGGAGCACGATACATTTGCTGCTCGTGATTCACGGAAACCCATCGCAACCATGACAAAAACCTAGCCCCCAGCCTTGAAAACAACCCTGCCGTGAGCCCTAAAAACACCCAGCCCCCCGCCGTGAGCCCTGAAACCGACCCCCAGCCCTATAAACGACTCCAACCCTAAAAACACACCAGCCCCCTGCCCTGAGCCCCAAAACCGCCCCCAGCCCTAAAAACACACCAAACCCCCGCCCTGAGCCCTAAAACCGGCCCCCAGCCCTGAAAACTACCCTGGCCCCCAGCCAAAAAACTACCCCGACCCACAGCCAAAAAACCTTCTTGTTCCTTCCATTCTCCCCACCCATCCACTCTGAATCTAGAGCCCTGACTGCCTTAACTAGGCATATGCGTGATAAAGGCAAGCGTGGTAACGGAACGTGCAGTTCCGTGCTCGTTATAAATGCCGTTTCCTGAGAGTTAGAAGGCACCATTAAATAACCAGGTCTATAAGCTGCACCTAAAAGAGCACGAAGGTGCAAGGAAAGAGAATTCCAACCTGCGGCAGCCAGTGCAGAGAAAGAAGAGCCTCCCCATCTCTTCCGTCTAGTTTTGGGCACTACCGCAAGCAGCGCATCAGCAGAGGATTGGCAGAAAGATAGTGTGAAAGACGCTTAGTAAGGCAGCTAGGCCCTAGGCCATAGTAAGCTCTGTGGGCAAGCACTAAACCCTTGAATTTAACTGTCTCCTGAACGATTAGCCAGTGCAGTTTCTTCAGATGAGCCTGACTAGGGGTGTTTTGGGGTATATTAAGCAACAGCCGAGCAACAGTGTTCTGCACCAACTGGAGTCTCTTGAGTTGGTACAAAGGGAGACTCCTGTATAGTGCAATGGTGTAGTCCAGCCCAGTTGGTATAAGGGCATGGATTACAGTCTTGTGGAAAGAGACTGAATGAAGGAACAAAAATGTCCTCGAGAGCCGAAGGAGACCGAAGCAGGTCCCGACAACACTCTGTCTGAATTTTGAAAGACAAGTTGTTATCGAACTTCACTCCAAGGTTCGGCACCACTCTGGCCAGGTCAAAGGAGAGGGGGCTGAGCTAGGCCATACCCCACTGTCCCAAATTAGGGAAGGGGAACCAAAAACCAGCACTTGTGTTGCACTGGAGGGTACTCTGGCTCATCCACTGGAATACTACTGACAGACAAGCAGCAAATCTATCTTGGGCGACGGAGATGTTACTGTCCCAACTCAGAAGAATCTGTGTGTCATCATAAGAGAACCTGCACATCAAAGGAATCCACCAGGGTTGCCAAGGGGGGCTTATATACATTTAACCATGTAGGGCTTAAGACAGAGCCCTGGGGAACACCAAATTTGAGGGGTTTGGGGTCTGATGCAAAACATGGAATCCATACAGACTAACATCTGCTGGAAAGGAAAGAACCCAGCCAAGTCAACACAGCCCCACCTACACCTATTTGTATGATAGCGAGAGACTAAGAATTTAGACTCTAGGTCAGTGATACTCAAAGTGCGGCCCACCTGACCTTTACATGCGGGCCCCTGGTCAACAGCAGAACTGGGCTGCTGTTAACTCAGATTGCCACTAACATTAAAAAATATGTTAAATAAACAGGCAAACATGTATTTAAAGGTAAATTAAAGTTACAAAAAGGAAGTAACTACGGTGTCCTGAACCACTTAACTTTAGAAAAACCTTCATTTTTAAAGACATCTTGCAGCGTAATGCAAAAGTTTGATAAAGTGTCTTCAAAATTCTAAAAGTTTATTTCACTAACATGCAGAACTGTTTCACCTTACTTAGTACATCAGATTGTATCGGTGCATTGTTCAAACCTTTTCAAACATGATTTTGGTAACATTCATTTTTCGACTCTCGCCACACCCTGGTAACAATACTAATAGTGAACTAAGCGGTAAATCAGTTATGTGCAGTCTTTGGGTGGCCTGTGTTCCTATTTTACATGAACATCACAGTTTTCAAACACTGGAGAAAGTTTTCTACAGCACACATCCTGAAGTCCTGTATTTAAAGGTTCTCTTATATGTGATTGTGAAGAAAGACGAGGGAAAGTGAAATAAAACAATTACCTAGGATCACACAATTTGATTAAGTGGAGAATCCGGGATTAATCCCAGGTTTTCTGGTTTTACATTGTGCAGGTCAGCCACCATATGTATATGCTTCAGTTCCCCTACACCCACCTTACTGCCAACCCCCTCCCCTAATTCCAAACCTCCACCCTGCTGGCATCAGTGCGGCCCCCGACCACATCACTGACCAAACATTTTGGCCCGTGGCGAAATGTTTGCGATTATCAGTAGAAGAGGCAGCTGTTATGATGTTATGAGGACTAATCAGGAAGAGGAAAATATGCTTTCGGGAAATGACACTGAGAAAGAAACGCAATCAGAAATTATAATCAGTATGAATTAGCTGGATCCTAGTTAATTGAGAGTAAAAACAATCTGGGAGAAAGAGAAAAAAGTGCCCCTGAAAATCGAGGAGACTGAAATAAAAGGTTAGGAAAAAATCAGTTACTTGAGTGTATTTTTGGAAAGTGTATGCCAAGGAGCGGAGTAGTGAATGAGCGATAGACGTGCCATCGAGGAAAAGATAGTGCCAGAGTGTGATAAATATATTCACTATATAATTTAGTTACTATACAGTATTATAGCAACAACTATCTTTATTGGAATTTCTGTTTAATATTGTTCTTCAATAATCTGAAATTCTACTGGTTCTATACTGACTCTAGCCAGAATGGAATGTTTTTTTCTAGGTAACCACTTAGTTTCCATTATTTTACTGGAACTTGGGAAGGTGAACCATTTTTAATACTTTGCTGAGACCTCTAACTTATGCCTTACTGTTGACTAATTAATGTTGTTTCTCTGTAACCTCCTTGTTTCACAAACAGTGCTTAACTAGCAAGTTGTACTGGTGTCCAGGTGAGGGTTGTCTTTTTTTATTCTAGTTATAGATTGCATTGGAGTCCATCGGACTAGGAAGTAATCAGACGATTCTGGCAACAGATGTATATAATAGCAGGCATAATGCACTATTGTACTTCGTCCCATTACCACCATGTAAATCGAGAATAATATCGCTCCACATTTGCTAACCATGTATGCAACTTGTAAAAGAAACTTCAATAAACAGATTTAAACAAAAAATAGATTGCATTGGAGTCACTGCTATGTATTTTTCTCTGCATTGTATTTATTTTAGTCTTTTAAGATGCAACATGATTGATGCTTTGTACCTCAACCTTTTGTTTTATTGTGTACTCTATTCCTGAGGCATAATTTACAACACATTTCTCATAGAAAACTGCCTGAGGCTCTCAGCACCCACTCCCTTCACCCTTTTCATATAATAATTTCTTTATGCTGCCTTTTATTAGCAAGTAATGTAACATGCAGAGCTAAGAGCATGTTGAGAATAACCTTTTCTGCTAGTTTCCAGACTGCAGTGAATTTTGGTTTGTTCTACATGAAGGGAAAACACTTAAGAGTAAAAGGTGCAGGGGAGTACTCCGGGGTCTATTTTCAACAAAACTTAGTATTTCTGTTTTTATGTGCGGGCTGATGTCATCTTGCCTGTCTCACATTAGGAAGGGATTGTCCTTTAAAGAAATGATTGTACTGTACCACTCCATCTTTCACAGTACTTTACTCTACTAATAACCTGTCATCAATCCAAGTTTCCATTGTACGTTAGTGGATTAGCAAACCTTTATGGTGAAAAGACTTCTACAGAACATGATTCCTTTAATCCATGTAACCTATTTTTGGCTAGCTGCAATGTCCGTCTGAAGATCTTGTTGTAGAAGTGAGATTTTTATCTATTTCACTGGTGCAGGGACAGACTTAGTCTAGGGGTTCACAAAATGAGGATCAACACTGGAGTGGAACAAAACACAAGTTTATTACATCTCATGAGAGGGCTCCGTCATACAGATAATGCAAGTGTCTGAGAGGGAACTGATGAGCATAGTTTCAAACCCGATATTTATGCAAATTTGGTACAGTAATACGGGCACTAAAACCCCTTTGTCATTGTTACATAATGCTTACACAACCCCTTTGTCATTGTTACATAATGCTTACATGCTGAACTGTTGAATCCTGATAAACCCCCTCCCACGTCACTTTCATAGATAGGCAGGGGTGAGTACAGGCATTGGTGGGCTTGTAGATAGGAACATCTGCGTGCTCGGGGCCTTTCGGCAGGGCAGGGCCTCTACTCTGGCACGTAAGCATTATCAGCACAACCAGCTTTCAGTGAACATGTAACTTCTGACTTTGCGAAAAGAGGCCCCACAGAAACACAAAATGGGGGCTGGTAGACAAAATGGAAGAGGAGTAGAGGCTAACTTAACAGAATACATTTTTTACCGTTCAACAGTCCCTCCTTTTAGACTCTACTAAACACATTTTGTCTAATTAAATAATAAAATATATATATTCCAGATACATAAAACTTCATGAATACAGAAAGCATAAAAGAGAACAAATTAACATACTTAGTGATGTAATCACCATGACCACCATATTCCTCCACTTCTAAATCTGATCCTTTTGTCTGTGGGTTACCATCATCATCTGGATAACATGCTATATTTAGCTCTTTATTAAGACCTCCTATATCAAAGGTAAAAATCTTACTAACGTGCTGCCCATAAAACTCCAAACCAAGCCGTGCAAGAGCCATTGTGGGAGAATGGGAGTGGTATGAGAGGCGTTCCCCCTTTTTCCTGGTGTGCAGGCAACAATCCACAAACTCAACAATCAGAAATATTAGCAATACTATGCGTATAATGCAACATTCGAATAAATGAATTGTTCTGGTAAGAAAACCTATGTTTCTCATCTAACAGTGAAAGAGTAAAATAATAATGTTCAGGTGTAGGTGTTGGGCGTACAAGTGTATGCATTGGAAATTTCACATGTAGGAACCAAGCTATTACACAAATACTCAGAACACTAGATAAACTTGCTGCCAAACAAATTAATGTCCATTTATGCTTGGCCTCTCTTAACATAGGATGTTGAATATCCGGGCGTTTTTCCTCCATTTTTGACATCCACAAAAAATCAACAATGTCTTTAATTGTATTGTCTCTTACAACGTTGCCAACTCTAATTCATAAATGTTCCTTTTCAGAATGTTTATAGTTTATGTCCAATGCATATATCAGTCAGTGGGGGAGATTTTAAAAAGAGAAACAAACGTTTGGGACAATCAAACAACGTTTTCACCTCAACAGACTCCAAGCCAAAAAGTCAAGCAATCGTTGAAACTTGCAGTTCGAGCATAACTATAGCAATGAAAAATCAGTGTAACAAGTACTTCAAGAAAGGTCATCCACAAGTTCATCTGCAACAGCCTGAAGGATTGTTAAAAAGATTGCTTTTTTTTTCTCCAAGAAATATTTCTGGGCCAACTGGTGGAAAGTTCAGATTCTATTTCCAATCCTGGACAAAGCAAAGTAATGCACACACTGATAGTGTCAGCAGTTTTCTGCACCACAAATCTTCTTATTCTGTCCATTCAAAGATTATTTTCTCTTCAGCTCTTGACAGTTCTCAGTTATTTATTTCAGCATTTCTTGACTCTTTGTTATCAGCTTGCCATCAGGGTGGCTCATACAGTTCAAGCCTCGCATTACACCGTTCATTTCAATGTGGCATTCTGCACTTTTTTTCATGCAATTTTATCACTCCGGTGCTGAGAAACTCCGACAGAGCACCATCAATCCTTTGCACATTTTCAATCCAAGCTTTTCACTTTTATTTTCACTTTGATCAGTTTCAGACGTTTCAGCTATGGGTGCAAATGATTCTTTAAGGGACCACTGCAGACATTTTGGATACCCTTTCAGCCAGCTTTTTTCTACCTCCACTCGTAGGCCCACAGCACTAATTTTTCCTTCAGAGGCTGCACCTGACTCATTCACCTCTTTGACACTGCTTTCATCTGAGTCAGTTTTCACTTTTTGCTTTTCCAGTGCAGTTTGCTTTAGTGCTGCTTCAGACTGTGTGTGTTCCCTTACAGCTTGACTGACCTCTTCTGTTGGCTTTTGACCACTGCTGGCATCTTTTCTTGAAGAGGAGCTGTTTTATCAGGGGGACACAGGACCATAGTGTGTGAGAGGCATACACCCAATTTGGAAGGCCACCATATTTCACAACAGTCCTTGCCAGGATCATTTGGAACAGGCCTTTCCATTTCACAGCATCTCTCAGATCAAAGTTTTGGCACCAACCATTATGCAGATCTTGTGTAGCCGCTGCAATCTGGTGAGAAACTGCACACTCCACATCAGCCAGACCTTCACAGCAATGGCTAGTCTTTTCATCAGTGTTTTTCACAAGTGCATTTGCATGTACATATTCAAGCCACTTCAGTGATGCTGAAACAGTCTTTTGCAAAGTGTAAATCTGTGCTGTCTTTGTGTTGCTTTATTGTGCTTGAAACTTCAGGCAGATAGCTATAATCCAATCTTTGTCCAATCTGTGGTTCTGCACACATCATCTTTGAGACCTCATTATGATCTGATTTCAGAGAAACTGGCAATCTATACATGGGCATCAGTTTTTGCAATAACACATTTGCTACTATACAGTTGTCATTTTTCTCAGATTCTGTTCTGATACAACCTTGTTGTTCTGCTTCTAAAACATTTTCTTGTACCTCTTTTAGTTCTTTAGTCATTAACATCAGCATTAAATAAACAGTATTCTTTTCAGGTTCGCCTGTGAAAATTCCATTGAATGTATATGCTAACAGGACACAATATTGTACAACTGAATTAGCATTTGTCTCTCCCATGACAATAATGATCCCATTTAAGCAGTTATACTGCATGTTATGGTAAGGGCAATCAATTTTGAATTTTGAGGTAACTACTGAAAGCCATGAAGCTTTGACAACATAATGTATAGGGAGCACAGCATGTGCTGCTCCTAATCTGTCATTGTTACCTTTCAAACATGGGCAATCTACAAAATGGACATTGTTGGGCTCAATCAGACGTTCATCCTTAAAGTCTAACCTTGGCTTTATGCATAGATTCATGACACCTAGACATTCAGGTTCAGTTTCATCACAAACAATTTCATTTGTTGGCTGTAAGCTCAATGCATTTGAATTCAGACCCTTCTTGTGACTGACATTTACCATAGCTCCTAAATTAAGGCAGCTGGACATTTCTGTGATGTTGGGGTCAAGGGTCATTGGGAAATACGTCACAGACCTTTGAACACATTCATGTTTCTGAACAGGCACTGAGAGAGCGCAGCCCTCCCTCTCACTGCAAATTGGTGTATTTTCTTTTACATAAACTTGCACTCCTAGTGCCGGGGCGCGACACTTTTTCTCTTTCAACTCTAGGAATGCTTTTGTTGTCCAGTGGAAGCGGATCAGACACATCCTTGTGTGTCAGCCTCAGTAAAGGCTTAGCCACTAGGGAAAGGTTTGGTAACCACTCACTACAGCAGCCATCCATTCCAAAAAACATCCTGACTTCTTTCTGAATTTGAGGTGGAATTATCTGGTGAATTATTTCCGCTCTCTCTGGTGACACTTTTGTAGCTCCTTTTCTAATTGTGTCCCAGACATTCATCTTCTTTTTGACAGTATTCCTGACTATTCTCATGCAATAGCACTGTGACATGAACTTGACAAAAATCAATAACAGTAAGCCATTCTTCAGCACATGGAATGTGAAAAAATATATTGGCTGGATTCGGTACCATAGGACAACCTAGAAAAGTTATACTGCTACTCTCCTGCATTATTCTGTTCTTTTCATTTAGTTTCTGTGAACCTGTGATCAGAAAGTTACATAAACTTCCAATCAATTCCATTAAAAAAACCTTTACTCCGTTTATCTCCAATTATTAGTAAAATTTCTGCAACTGATGGTGTTCTTGAACACATGTCATCTGGTTCTAATTTGAATAAGACATGTTCTGCATGTTTTATTAATCTGACATCTTTCTCTGTGAACTCCCTTACTTCTGTGTTTATTATTTCTTTCAAATCAGAAGGTAATTTTTCAACTGTCATTTCAGCTATAGCTGTCTCTTGTTGGGCCATTTTAAAATGTACATCCTCATCAGGAATCTGATAATTAACATCATCTGCTACTTTCTGGTGCGCACTACACTTGACAATAGCCACTCGCTTTGGTAGTGTTAATGCAGTCAGCAAATTTTGAACTAACTCTCCATGCTGTCTCCACAATTGTATGCAGTGTGGTAATAGCATAAGCTGCAGTCGTGGTGCCATCGGGTAGCTTAAAACAAGATCCATCTACATACAATTCAACCTGAGCATCAGGCAGGGGTATGTCAGTCAGATCCACTCGACCCTTTGTTTGTTCTTCAGTGGTAAAAATACAGTCATGTATATCACTAGGCTGCTCAGAGGGCAATGGCAACAAAGTAGCTGGATTCAAGGTCAAGCATCGTTTGAGTGTAATATGTGGTGCTAACAAAGTGAGTTCGTACCCAGTAAGACTGGCAATCGTCAAATGTTGTGTCTTAGTTTGATTCAATAATACATCAACTGAATGGGGAACAAAAACCGTCAATTTATGATCCAGTACAAGTCCTGCTGATTGTCTGATTGAAATGGCAGTTGCTGCCACGGCCTTCAGGCAACCAGGGAGTGCCCTGGTCACATATACTTTTTGCATTTAAAGTTTAACCCTTCTCTCATCACTTTCTACACTCTCTTCTTGTGCTTTTAATTGTAATTCTTTAATTTTCTGTACAATAGTCTGTTTTTCAAATTTCTTCCTATCCTTTTCTTTTTTTTTAAACATCTTTTTATTAACAAAAATAAGAGCTTTCCATGCAGTGAGACAACAGACATAGCAGTGGGTCATTCCAAACAGTTATATGGCAGTATTCATCCTGTACAGTTCCCTTAGTTCGCAATTAAACCCGTGGCACTCCCGGTTGACCCCTGAATCCCCCCGCACCACTGTTGGCTATACCCCTCAATCAATCAGTAAGTCCCCCCGGTATGTCATCCATGCCTCCCAGATCTTTTCCCATTTACGCGGGCTATCCTTTTCTTTAATCTGTTTTTGTTTCATTTGTTTTCTCCATAACCCTACAGCATCAAACATACTCTGCCTACTTTTTCTCTTAAAGAGCTGCTCTTCTACATATTGAAGTTCATTTAAATCAAAGGTACCATTTAAGTGGCCACTGTATACTGGCATCTGCCTTCATATATTTGTTCCACAATGTGCTAAACAGTATAGAAGAAATATCGTATTTAATGTACATTTCATAATTCAGAGTGCCTTCTAGAGGCGCTGGCTGTCTTTCTTCCAAAATTCTGATTTTGTTGCAACAACAACATAATGCACGAAGTGTGCTCAAAACAGGCATGTTTACCAAATTTCTTCTTAACAATGTTGTCAAGAGACTCTTATACCAAAACTGAGAAATGAGAAAAGTTTCCCAATTTCCTGCCAAAAACATTTGCAAATGTTCTTTACAAAGACCAAAACCAAAAAGACAACCGTTTCGATCCTACCTGATCGCAATTCTCCGACTCCCACCTGCCGATCCTCAGATCAATAGATCACCTCCAAAATGCCAACCGAAGAGCCCCAGTTGAGACACACAGCCGCCACAAAGGTCAGGTCGATTAGCTGAAAGTCACCTCGGCCGCGAGAACCAAGTCTCCTCTGCGGGGCGCCCCTTGGTGTTTGTCTCGTCGAAGCGACCTCCTTCTGGTCCAGCTGCGGTCTTCAATGGGGCCCCACGTTGCCGGCGCCAATTGTAGAAGTGAGATTTTTATCTATCTCACTGGTGCAGGGACACCCTTAGTCTACGGGTTCACAAAATGAGGATCAACACTGGAGTGGAACAAAACACAAGTTTATTACATCTCATGAGAGGGTCCGTCATACAGACACTGCAAGTGTCTGAGAGGAAACTGATGAGCACAGTTTCAAACCCGATATTTATGCAAATTTGGTACAGTAAGACAAGCAGTAAAACCCCTTTGTCATTGTTACATAATGCTTACACAACCCCTTTGTCATTGTTACATAATGCTTACATGCTTAACTGTTGAATCCTGATAAACCTCCTCCCACGTCACTTTCATAGATAGGCAGGGGTGGGTACAGGCATTGGTGGGCTTGTAGATAGGAACATCTGCGTGCTCGGGGCCTTTCGGCAGGGCAGGGCCTCTACTCTGGCATGTAAGCATTATCAGCACAACCAGCTTTCAGTGAACATGTAACTTCTGACTTTGCAAAAAGAGGCCCCACAGAAACACAAAATGGGGGCTGGTAGACAAAATGGAAGAGGAGTAGAGGCTAACTTAACAGAATACATTTTTTACCGTTCAACATTGTTGTTTAGCATGGTCTTTGCCATCTGAGTTTTGAGTTCTTTAAAGGTATTTGGATGACGAACGGTTTGGTGCATTAGCAATTTGTTCCAAAGCTCTCATGGTATTATCACTTGCTTCACTAGTTTGCTTCATTATAATAGCTTGACTGCATGCTGAAATCATTGGGGAGTTTATAGTGCAGCAGTTAAGCACCGACTATTTGGCCATTCAAGTGCACGATACAAGTGATGCATTTACAAAAACACAGACCGCAATAGTCTTTCGTACAGCGAGGAGACTGTCAAACTTTAAATATTTTTCGTCTTGATATTTGTACCAAAACAGTTTCTATCAGTTCATCGACTAAAGATTGTTTGCCTTGAGCTTAGTGACACAGGGAAAGAGGAAAGTGATGGCTCAAAGCTATTACGATTTCTACTATGATACCAATGTGTAGCCTGGAGAGGTGGGAAAGGCTCAAGCGCCAAATCACTGATTTGTAATCAAGTTCACATTACCTCTATGGCTCTGCTCATCAGTTAACACTAATTATACAACAAACCGTGTCTAAAATATCACAAGTGAAAAGTTTCTCTTGTGACTTTTCTGACTTTCTGAGAATAAATCATACAGCAAATATTCAGCTAGTGGCCAATTTCAAACCACTTGTGGAAAATGTCTAGTTAGTTTACAGTATAAAGCTGTGGGGAATGGGTGTCCTAGATGAAAGATCACCAATTTCTATCCCGTTGCCACAAGATTCTAAGATTACTCTAATCATTCATCCAATAGGTTCAGAGTTTGAAGACAGTAGCACAAGAAGGCTGACTTCTGTCCCTTAACATTCTTTAGACTGCTCACCAAACTCAATAGATAATACTTTATAATAAAATCCAAATAGCCGCACTGGTAAATCCAGACAGAACAGAGTATATCCTTAAAGAGAAACCAATGGCCATACACCTGTTAGGTAGCCTCATTTCACTGAAACAAGGTAATATTGTATGACAATGTCACGTAGAGAGCACAGGATACCTGCAACTTGAAGGGGGTCGGAAGCTGGAAGTAGTGTCATATGAGCATCATCATGTGTGGCCAAACTCGTTTGTTTGTTTGTCTTTTTCTTTAAAGTTCAAGAAGACTACAAAAAAATAGTACTGGAAAGGTACATAGAGTATGTGTGAAGATAACAAAGGAAATATTAAATATTCATATTATAAATATGTATAGGAAGTAACATTGAGGAACAAACAATAGCTACTTATGTATATATTTTAACTCTGATTAATCCGCAACCAATATTAATTACATTTACGGAAGAGCATGCAAAGAAATCTAATAATCAGCAAGTTTCCAAAACAATTGGTATGAGGTGGTATTAATAGAATAACCAAGGTATCCAAGGAAAAGGCCTGTAAGAGTTCTTCATTCTAAAAATTACTAAGAAATAATAAATCACCATCACCTGTATGTGGAGAAAGACTAAAAGCAGCTAAGCACATTTCCTAGTCTGGAAAAATGGTTGTGAGGATAGTGTTTGGAAAAGCATTAACCATAGAATTGCATAAAATGTCATGGTTATAGAGATATCTGCTGATGGTGATAAACATTTGTTGTAAATCTGAAAAAGATAAAAAGGCGTTGTCACTATAAATATCATTTAAATAAATACCCACCTCAATCCAAGATTTCCAAGACATAATATTGTGGTTAAGCTTAATTAATGGATTATACCGCAGTGAGGCTTTATTAGATTTAGGGATAGGTGATTCAAAGAATCAAAGTCATGCAGAATTAATTTTGTATATTTGATAATAGGGGCGGAGTTAACCAGCAAATTTGAATTGGGTATAGATAATGCTGGTAAAGGGAATGGGAAAAAGTAGTTGTTAAAGTTGAAGCTATTTAGGTGTATCATTAGTATTGTGTTGTCAGAACTATAAGGATCATTGTTTTAATATAAAAGCTTTATAATATTTGCGGAAATCTTGTAAACCAAGCCCACCATGGATTGTAGCAATTTTTAGCTTAACATAAACAAACGATGGGGATTTATTATTCCAAATACATTTGGAAATGATTCTGCCTATTTTCTTTTAGAAAGTGTGAGGCAGTTGTAAAGGAATCATGATTAGTACATACAATAATTGAGGAGCAATGGTCATTTTGATAGATTCAATTTTATCCAACCATGTTGGATATAGAAGAGACCATTGATGAATTTTGTCTGAATATTTTGAAAGCATAGAATCACAGTTAAATGTAACTGTTTGACCGAGTGTGAGAATTGAATGCCTTAGTATTTTATTTTATCTTCTTGCCAGAGAATGTAAGTAGTATTTAGAAAGTCTGGGGTACAATAACCACACAGAGACAAAAGAATAGGTATGTATAAGAGTGAGAACATTAGATTATAGTGATATCTCAGTTACTAATAAATGTCCTATTCATATGCAGTTGTTTTAATATTCCGTTTTTAATATTTAATCCTATAGTGAATAGCAGGAACTCTCTCCATAGCTTAGAGAAAAGGTAAAGGAGATAACAGGCAACCATGTCTAGTTCCTTGTAAAAGGGAAAAAGAGTCGGAAAAATGCCCATTAATTAAAAGCTTTGCGTAAGGGGAGTAATAAAGGGCAAAAACCATTTTAATGAATGAATTACGAAATTAAAGGTAGATAAGGTGCGGAGAAAAATTTCCAATTAACTTTATCAAAAGCTTTCTCAGCATCTAGAGCTAGAAGGCCAGAAGCAGAAATTAATGAAAGGATAGCTTCAAGTATGTGAAATAAGAGCCTGGTGTTCTATTTTTCATAAAACCTGTTTGATCCTTGTGGGTGATATGAGGCAGTATATTGTGCAATCTGGTATCAAAAATGCTTACAAAAACACTTGCAGTCTTCATAATTAAGGGAGATAGGGCGATAGTTAGATACTTTAGTATGATCGTTATCAGACTTGGGTAATTCTATGAACAAGTCTTCCGTGAAGGATCCAGAAAACATTCCTGTAGTACTGAAGGCAGTAATTAAGGGAAATAAATAAGGGGTAAGATACTCGGATAATGTTTTATAGAATTCAGCAGGGATTCAATCAAAACCTGAGGATTTATGTGGTTTTAAAGATTTAATAGCTACATTAATTTCTTCAATACAGAGTGTAGGGTAGATTTATCAGATTGCGATATTGAAGGAAGGCTACATAAGGCGAGAAAGGAATCTATACAATAGTTATCTATGGTGTCTGGTACACTATATACATAGGAATAAAACTCTAAAAACTCTTTAAGGATATCTGATGTAGAAGAGGCAAGTTTCCTATCTATCCCATGAGCTGCATGAATTTGAGATGTCATGCTTTGCATTAAAAGAAAATGTAGATTTGTGGTTGGTAAATTGTAATCCAGTTCTTTCACTTAGCAAAGAATTCTATTCATAACAAAGCTTCTTCAAGGTATGTTTAAAAAGATTGTTACTAGAGATAATAAAGAGACATTCATATTTAGCCATTTCGTTTTCTAGGTTGGAGAGTTTAGAATGAAATTATGTATTTTCATGAGACATTAGAGAGAAGGTTGCATCTCTAATACATGGTTTAAAAGCATCCCCACGCACAATATTGGATATGATACCATCATTAATAGAAAAATACTCAATAGCCGATAATATTTTTAGCTTGTTAACATTGTGGAGCACAATGTTCGCATGCATACACCATCTTGCCTTAGAAACAGGAGAGTTACCTAATTACAAACACATGGAAATGAGAGCATGTCCTGAGACTTCAATGCTTCCAATAACAGGATTAGTGACAAAGTGAACTAGATTTCTTGAGACAAGTAAGGAATCACTTTGGCCACAGGAATTATAAGGATTGGAAAAAAGGTAAATACTTTTTGAGTTGGAATGGAAAATAGAGTTGCCAAATATCAATAAGTTTATTTTTAAACAATGTTTTAAATTATTGGAAAGACTTGGGGGTGGGTGGGGTCTGATTTTAGTAGCTGAAAGTCGATCGAGAAGAAGGTCGCATATTTTAAGTTAAAATATCCACCGACAATGAGGGGAACATTGCGAAGTGTGAGAATTTCAGATGTACTCTGGTTCCAAAAGGGCAGATCATCTGTCGTAGGACCGTAAATATGAGATGTAAAGTAGTAGTATCAATTTTAACCTTAACAAATATGTATCGACAATCCGAATCAGAGTATTTGTCTAAAATCAGTATCTCCATTTTATTACCATTTGCTGGAGAGGAAATATTACTGACCCATTTTTTTCCAATATAAGATAATATTTTATCCTCAACATGAGTTTCTTAAAGCAAACAAATAACAGCTTTATGTCTAGTTAAATCTAAGATTTTCATACGCTTAACCAGATGTCTTAAACCCTGAACAATAAAAGAAACAAGTTAAATTTGTTTTGATGTATCCGTATGGCAATATAATAATGAAGAAGAAAAGGCATTGGAAACTAGATATCCTTAAAAGGTGTAGGAAGTGAAAGACACTAAAGTAGCTTTGAAGATTAATACACAGAGAACAAAAGAAACAAAAGACAACCGAGAAACCACAACAAAGAATATTAATGACAGATGTGAGTCTCACACACACACGTATGCAAGATAAGCCAGCAAGAACAAGCCTGTATATCTTTGCTGATTTTGCGCTTGTTTAACCATATAATGAGTTTAAAAATTGGGCTATGTTTTACCACTTTGCAATGATAGCCTAGTTACATCATATATTATCCGTTAAGGGTTTTGTTTCATTTTAGATCCCAAAATAGCTAAATATCAAGTAGAAAAGGGTGCGGCAACCCTTTAGGTATGTCGGTTCAAATAACTTTCGACTTGACAATGTGTTGCTTTTCTTGGTTTGAATGCATTAGTTCAAATGTGGTTTTAACTCGGAATTTCTCGGGAACTCTGTTTTGAGTTGATAAGGTAGCACCACATAGGATATGACACACTATCTGGTTAACGCACGTTTTAATATTGGAATTAAGAAATTGGGTATATTGAAGGTGAAAACGTGCCGCTGTTAGGTTCACCTCAAAGTAGTTTTGTCGTTTTTGCACTTGTTTTAGAAGATTATTATGAGGTCAAAAAAGGTTTTTCTGTTTTTGGGCTTGTTTAACCATATTATGAGTTTAAAAATTGGGCTATGTTTTACCATTTCGCCGCAAAAATGTAAGAAGTAGAGCAATGTTACAAAGTAGGCCATATTGAGAGACTATTATTACAATAGAGCGGATTATGTGCAGAGTATGAACTGCCAAATTTTAGCTTTTGGTATGTTTATCATTGAGTTCTTGTTAGTGAACATGGCTCCTTTGAAGGACAATATTGTTGAGCTCTATCTGGATTACCTTATAGAATATCTTTACTTAAAGTTTTTTTCTTGTCTTGAAAAGGAATAGTTTTGAGCGAGGCTTATTCTGGGAAACCCTCGCATCTCTATAAACCAATATCAAGGGATGCCTCCTCGTGCTTTCCAAACGTGGCATTTAATTTGAGGTTACTTAACTATATATCCTGTAAGTAGACAGTGCAAAACCACCTCAGTACCACCTCCGCACTAGTCAGCGTCTCTCCGCACCACTTGAGCAGCACTCAGCAGGACCTAAGCACCACCTGAGCCGCAGCGCAGCACCACCTGAGCCCCAGCAAAGCACCACCTGAGCCCCAGCAAAGCACCACCGCATCCCCACCTCAGCAGCAACTCCGCACCAACGCAGCACCAATTCTGCATCAGTGTAGCATCACCTCAGCACAGCACCATCTCGGCTTCAGCACAGCACCATCTCGGCTTCAGCACAGCACCATCTCGGCTTCAGCACAGCACCATCTCAGCTTCATGACAGCACCACCTCCTCATCAGTGCACCCCCACCAGTGCAGCACCACCTGAGCCCACCACAGCACCACATCAGCATCAGCACAGCACCATCTCATCAGTCCACCACCAGCGCAGCCCCACCTCCACAGTAACTCAGCACCACATCAGCACAGCAATACCTCTGCATGAGCGCAGCATCACCTCAGCACAGCACCAACTCAGCACCACCTGAGCACAAGCACTGCACCACCACCTCAGCACCACCACAGCATTACTCAGCGTCACCACAGCATCACTCTTCGCCACAACAGCATCTCGACACCAGCGAAGCATCTCCTCAGCATCACTCAACACCACCACAGCACCACCATAGCATCAGCACAGCACCACCTTAGCATCAGCACAGCACCGCCTCAGCATCAGCACAGCACCGCCTCAGCATCAGCACAGCACCACCTCCGGATCAGTACACCACCACCAGCTCATCACCAACTCCACATCAGCACAGAACCTCCTCCGCATCAGCACACCACCAGCACAGCACCAATTCAGCATCAGTGCAGCCCCACCTCAGCACAAGTGCAGCGCCACCTCAGCACTAGTGCATCACCTCAGCACCAACTGAGCATCACTCAGCACCAGCTGAGCATCAGCAGAGCACCACCTCAGTATTACCCAGCAAGCATCACCTCAGTATCACTCAGCACCACCTCAGCACCAGTTCAGCACCAACTCTGCACCACCTCGGCACTACTACAGCACCACCTCGGCACTACTACAGCACCACCTCGGCACTACTGCAGCACCACCTCGGCACTACTGCAGCACCACCTCGGCACTACTGCAGCACCACCTCGGCACTAATGCAGCACCACCTCGGCACTAATGCAGCACCACCTCGGCACTAATGCAGCACCACCTCGGCACTAATGCAGCACCACCTCGGCACTAATGCAGCACCACCTCGGCACTAATGCAGCACCACCTCGGCACTAGTGCAGCACCACCAAAACATCACTTAGCATTACCTCAGTATCACTTAGCACTACCTCAGTATCACTCAGCACTACCTCAGTATCACTCAGCACCACCGGAGGGTGACCTCAGCACCACCGGAGGGTGACCTCAGCACCACCGGAGGGTGACCTCAGCACCACCGGAGGGTGACCTCAGCACCACCGGAGGGTGACCTCAGCACCACCGGAGGGTGACCTCAGCATCACCGGAGGGTGACCTCAGCATCACCGGAGGGTGACCTCAGCATCACTGGAGGGTGACCTCAGCATCACTGGAGGGTGACCTCAGCATCACTGGAGGGTGACCTCAGCATCACCGGAGGGTGACCTCAGCACCACCGGAGGGTGACTTCAGCACCACGTAAGGACAACCTCTGCATCTGCGCAGCACTCCCTCTGCATCTGCGCAGCACTCCCTCTGCATCTGCGCAGCACTCCCTCTGCATCTGCGCAGCACTCCCTCTGCATCTGCGCAGCACTCCCTCTGCATCAGCGCAGCACTCCCTCTGCATCAGCGCAGCACTCCCTCTGCATCAGCGCAGCACTCCCTCTGCATCAGCGCAGCACCCCCTCTGCATCAGCGCAGCACCCCCTCTGCATCAGCGCAGCACCCCCTCTGCATCTGCGCAGCACCCCCTCTGCATCTGCGCAGCAACCCCCCCTGCATCTCCGCAGCAACCCCCCCTGCATCTGCGCCGCAGCACCCCCTGCATCTGCGCCGCAGCACCCCCTGCATCTGCGCCGCAGCACCCCCTGCATCTGCGCCGCAGCACCCCCTGCATCTGCGCCGCAGCACCCCCTGCATCTGCGCCGCAGCACCCCCTGCATCTGCGCCGCAGCACCCCCTGCATCTGCGCCGCAGCGCCCGCTCTGCATCTGCGCCGCAGCGCCCGCTCTGCATCTGCGCCGCAGCGCCCGCTCTGCATCTGCGCCGCAGCGCCCGCTCTGCATCTGCGCCGCCGCGCCCGCTCTGCATCTGCGCCGCCGCGCCCCCTCTGCATCTGCGCCGCCGCGCCGCTCTGCATCTCGCGCCGCCGCGCCCCTCTGCATCTGCGCCGCCGCGCCCCTTCTGCATCTGCGCCGCCGCGCCCTCTGCATCTGCGCCGCCGCGCCCCTCTGCATCTGCGCCGCCGCGCCCCTCTGCATCTGCGCCGCCGCGCCCTCTGCATCTGCGCCGCCGCGCCCCTCTGCATCTGCGCCGCCGCGCCCTCTGCATCTGCGCCGCCGCGCCCCTCTGCATCTGCGCCGCCGCGCCCTCTGCATCTGCGCCGCCGCGCCCCCTCTGCATCTGCGCCGCCGCGCCCCCTCTGCATCTGCGCCGCCGCACCCCCTCTGCATCTGCGCCGCCGCAACCTCTCTGCATCTGCGCCGCCGCACCCTCTGCATCTGCGCCCGCCGCACCTCCTCTGCATCTGCGCCGCCGCACCCTCTGCATCTGCGCTCGCCGCACCCCTCTGCATCTGCGCCGCCGCACTCCCTCTGCATCTGCGCCGCCGCACCTCCTCTGCATCTGCGCCGCCGCACTGCCCTCTGCATCTGCGCCGCCGCACCTCTCTGCATCTGCGCCGCCGCACCCCTCTGCATCTGCGCCGCCGCACCCCCTCTGCATCTGCGCCGCCGCACCCCCTCTGCATCTGCGCCGCCGCACCCCCTCTGCATCTGCGCCGCCGCACCCCCTCTGCATCTGCGCCGCCGCACCCCCTCTGCATCTGCGCCGCCGCACCCCTCTGCATCTGCGCCGCCGCACCTCCTGCATGCTGCGCCGCCGCACTGCTCTCTGCGCCGCGCACGGTCTCTGCGCCGCCGCACCGTCTCTGCGCCGCCGCACTGTCTCTGCGCCGCCGCACTGCTCTCTGCGCCGCCGCACTGCTCTCTGCGCCGCCGCACTGCTCTCTGCGCCGCCGCACTGCCTCTGCGCCGCCGCACTGTCTCTGCGCCGCCGCACTGTCTCTGCGCCGCCGCACTGCGTCTCCTGCGCCGCGCACCGTCTCTGCGCCGCCGCACCGTCTCTGCGCCGCCGCACCGTCTCTGCATCTGCGCCGCCGCACCGCCTCTGCGCCGCAGCACCGCCTCTGCATCTGCGCCGCAGCACCGCCTCTGCATCTGCGCCGCAGCACCGCCTCTGCATCTGCGCCGCAGCACCGTCTCTGCATCTGCGCCGCAGCACCGTCTCTGCGCCGCAGCACCGTCTCTGCGCCGCAGCACCGTCTCTGCGCCGCAGCACCGTCTCTGCGCCGCAGCACCGTCTCTGCGCCGCAGCACCGTCTCTGCGCCGCAGCACCGTCTCTGCGCCGCAGCACCGTCTCTGCGCCGCAGCACCGTCTCTGCGCCGCAGCACCGTCTCTGCGCCGCAGCACCGTCTCTGCATCTGCGCCGCAGCACCACCTAAGCAGCAACTCCGCACCAATGCAGCACCACTTCACCATTAGTGCAGCACCACCACCTCAGCACCAGCGCAGCACCACTTCACCATTAGTGCAGCACCACCACCTCAGCACCAGCGCAGCACCAACTCCATTACCTGAGCACCATCTCAGCATCAGCACAGCACCATCTCAGCATCACCTCCGCATCAGTGTACCTCGGCACCACCTAAGCACCAGCGCAGACCACCACCTCCGCATCGCCCAGCACCAGCACAGCATCACTCCGTACCACCATGGAATCACTTAGCACCACCTTTGCACCAGCACAGCATCTCAGCATCACTCAACATCACCACAGCTCCACCTCAGCATCAGTGCAGCACCACCTCCGCATCAGTGCACCACAACCAGCGCAGCATCACCTAAGCAGCAACTCCGCACCAATTCAGCACCACTTCACCATTAGCGCAGCACCAGCGCTGCATCAACTCATCACCTGAGCACCAGCACAGCATCACCTGAACACTACCAGCGCATCACTCAGCACCACCTCAGTATAACTCCTACGTACAAGCACACCACCAACTCCGCATCAGTGAAGCCCTACCTCAGCACCAGCGCAGCCCTGCCTCAGCACCAGAGCAGCACCACCTCTGCAGCTACACAGCACCACTTCAGCGCAGCACCACCTGAGCACCAGCGCTGCACCACCACCTCAACATGACTCGGCACCACCACAGCATGCTTCTGCACCACCACAGTATCACTGAGCACTATCACAGCATCACTTCAACATCAACACAGCACCATATCAGCATCAGCACATCAGTGCACCACTATCGGCGCAGCACCACCTCAGCGCTGCACCACCACCACAGCATCACCCAGCGCCACCACAGCATCACCCAGCGCCACCACAGCATAACCCAGCACTACCACAGCATCACTCAGCACCACCTAGACCCAATTGCAGCATCCCCTCAGCATCACTCGACACCACCTCAGCGCCACCTCCGCATCAGTGCACCTGCACCAGCGCATTACCAACTCATCAGCATAGCCCCACCACAGTACTAGCGCAGCGCCACCTCAGCACTAGTGCAGCATCACCTCAGCACCAACTGAGCATCACTCTGCACCAGCTGAGCATCAGCACAGCACTACCTGAGCACCACCAACAGCATCACTCGGCACCACCAACAGCATCACTCGGCACCACCAACAGCATCACTCGGCACCACCAACAGCATCACTCGGCACCACCAACAGCATCACTCGGCACCACCAACAGCATCACTCGGCACCACCAACAGCATCACTCGGCTCCACCTCGACACCAGTGCAGCATCTCCTCGGCATCACTCAACACCCCAACAACACCACCTCTGCATCAGTGCACCACTACCAGCGCATCACCAACTCAGCATCAGCGCAGCCCCACCACAGTACTAGCGCAGCCCCTCCTTAGCCCTAGCACAACATCACCTCAGCACCACCTGAGCACCAGTGCTTAGTTTGTAAAAGACTAAGTGCCAGAGCCCTCTTCAGAGGCCACTGCAGCTTGCACCACCCATTGCCCCTGCCAGTGCAGCTAGTGCCTGTAACAACACAACTATTAATCCTCATGCTCCTACAAGTTTGACAATCCAACTTATTCCAGGCCCCCAAAGCTATAAGAATGATTTTGGTGACATGTATTAGTTGTTTTTATGTACATTTAATTAATAAACAGCTGCTGTTGTGCTCATCTCCAAATTAAACAAATAGTGCCACCATGTGGCAGGATGTCATAAGTGCCGGTGTTGACAATTAAGTGCCGGTGCTGAGCACCCGAAACCACTGGCTCAAATTAAGCACTGCTGAACACCACCTCAGTACCACCTGAGCACCAGCACATCTGAAAGAGACACGTTAGTGACAGATTCCTTACCTTAGAATATCCCCAGGCGTCAGGCTGGATCCGGAAAGTTTTTGCGTAGCAGTACCCTTGCGCGTCGGTAGGCGGCGTCGTGCGGCTCCGCGTCCGTCGTCGGCGTCGTGGCCGCCGGGATGACGTCGTGGGCAGTACTTAGACGCCGCCCCTGCGCGCTGACGTCAGTTCTTCTTTTTCCGCGCCAGTAAGCGCAGATCCGGGAAGAGCAGTGCCCTAGTCATTTTTTGACTAACTTTTTGGTGATTTTTTCACTGTTTTTCTTCGAGTCATCTAGGCTCCGAGGTGTCGGTAGGGATGCCCGGCTTCAAGCCATGCGACGCCTGTGGTCGAATGATGTCGATCACAGACCCGCACTTAGAGTGTCTCTACTGTCTCGGCCGCGACCACGACACGAAGTCGTGTTCCGACTGCCGGGCCTTACACCCGAAGGCTTTGCGAGAGCGGTCTCGAAAGCTACTAGAGGTCCGGCAGTCGGCTCCGCGCCGCACCAAGCCCCGGTCACGGGAGAGGTCGAGGGGCCGGTCGCGGAGTCCTCGCCCGTCATCGGAGTCCAAGTCTTCGCACTCTTCGGGTAAGTCGAAGCACAAAAGTCTAAGAAGCACCATCGCTCTAAGACTTCGCCTCGCCGGTCTCGCGACTCGGCTGAGGCCCCTGTCGGCACCGTCCCCGCGGCTCCGGAGGTGCCTGTGGAGCCGCCCCCGCATTACCCGTCCTTCCCGGGTTCGGGGCGACTCCGGCCGAGATGCAGAAATTCCTGTCGGCCATGGCCCGCCTCTTCGGGCCTCAAGGCCCTCCGTGCGCCTTCGGGCCCCGCGGGCCCTGATGGGGTTGCCCCGGCGCCGCCGACGACTCCGGTCCCGGCGCCGCCTGTCTCACCAGCCCCGGCCCCGGCTTCGGCCCCGGCCTCGATCCCGGCTCCGGTGGTACCGCAACCCCCATCGACGCCGGTTGACCTAACTACGCCTCCGCCGACGCCGATGTTCCCGGTGCCGTTCCTGACGCCGCCCGGGGCTCCGGGCGGCGTCGTTCCCCGGTTCTCTCCGGATCCGGACGCGGCGTCGGACCGGCGTTTGCCCGACGCCGGCTCCAGCGCCAATAAGACCTTGGGTCCCTGACGTCCCCCTCCTCCTTATTTTCTGTCAGAGGAGGACCAGGAGAGCTGGGAGGGGTCGGAAGACCCTCTCACACAGCAGTGTGAGTATGATCAGGACTGGGCAGAGGAACTTGGGGATGCTAGTGGTCTGGACACTTCTCCTGACACTGGCATGCTGTCTCCTCCTTCCGTGGCTACGGAGGAGGGAGCAAATCTCGCAACGGTGTTGCATAGAGCAGCTGGAGCCTTACACCTCCAATTGTCTACAGTGGCTGTCAGGACTAACCTCCTGACGGAAGTGCTTCAGCCGGCAGCTACCTCCTCGGAGCCATTGCTGCCGCTTAATGATGCACTGTCTGACGTTCTTTTGGGCACCTGGTCCAAGCCCGCCACAGGGGCTCCTGTGGATAGGAACGTGGCCCGACGCCATCGCCCTGCTCCGGGCGACCCCTTGTTTCTCTCTCAACATCCCACCCCCGAGAGCTTGGTTGTTCAAGCCTCTGTCTCCCAAACCGCCTTCCCTACCGCCCCTCCGGATAGGGAATCCAAACGCCTGGACCAATTTGGGAAGAAGGCCTTTTCTTCCTCCAGTGCTGGCTTGCGGTCAGTCAACACTGCTTGCCTTTTGGGCCGATATTCCCACTCTCTGTGGGATTCGGTGGCGCTCGTTTTGCCCCAGTGTCCTGAGGAGGTCCAGACACTGCTTTCCCGCACCATTGCGGAAGGAAGGGATGCGGCAAAGTACACCATCCGTTGTGGCCTTGATACCGCCGACTCGCTGGGCAGATCGCTTGCAACGACGGTGGCGCTGCGTCGCCACGCCTGGCTGAGAACAGCTGGTTTCTCGGGTGATGTCCAGAATACACTCATGGACATGCCCTTTGATGGAGTCTGTCTTTTTGGTTCCAAAGCAGACCATGCGCTGGAGCGCTTTAAGGACTCACGGGCTACTGCCAAGTCCCTGGGCCTTTCTGCTGTGCGCCCTCCGCTAACCTCTGCTTTTCGCCCCTTTCGTGGCCAAGGAAGGGGCGCCCGGTCACGTCCGCTGCCCAGCCACCGGCCCGCGCAGCAAGCGTCTTCGCGTGGCCGAGGACGTGGCTTCCGCCGTGGCGGATCGGGCAACCAGCGTGCGGGTCAGGCCACCAACCCCGCCCCGTCCGCGGCCTCCAAGCCCTCCTAGTCCTTTTCAGGTGCACAGCACGCCAGTAGGGGGCAGGGTCCGCCATCACCTTCACCACTGGCGTGCCATCACCTCGGACAGGTGGGTCTTCGACATTGTCCGAAGGGGCTACTCCCTCCCCTTCGAGACCACCCCCCCAGCCATGCCACCTCAATTCCACTGCATGTCAGGGGATCACTTGGTGCTTCTGCAGAAGGAAGTCACGGCCCTCTTGGTCAAGAGGGCCATCGAGCATGTTCCGACCCCAGAAGTAGGACGTGGTTGCTACTCCCACTACTTTCTGGTGCCCAAAAAGAACAAGGAGGACATGCGTCCTATCTTGGACCTCCGGAACGTCAATCACTTCCTCCGGAAGGAGAAGTTCAAGATGCTCACCTTAGCTCAGGTCTTGACTGCCCTCGACCCTGGAGACTGGATGGTAGCGTTGGACTTGCAGGACGCTTATTTCCACATCCCCGTCCTGCCGGCCCACCGGCGTTACCTGCGGTTCATGGTAGGCCTCGAGCATTTTCAATTCACCGTGCTTCCCTTTGGCCTCACAAGTGCCCCTCGGGTGTTCACGAAAGTGTTGGCGGTGGTCGCAGCTCATCTGCGCCGGGCAGGGGTTCCAGTTTTCCCCTACCTCGACGACTGGCTGCTGAAGGCGGGCTCGCCCCAGGCAGTCGTCTCCCACCTCCAGACTACGGCCGAACTCCTGCACTCGCTGGGGTTCTCCATCAATGTGCCGAAGTCGCACCTGATTCCTTCTCCACAGCTCCTTTTCATCGGAGCAGTTCTGGACACGACGCAGTTTCGGGCCTATCCTCCCGAACGGCGAGTCCGGGATATTCAGGCTATGATTCCGATCTTTCAGCCTCTATCCTGGGTTTCGGTACGGATGACCCTGAGGCTGCTGGGCCTCATGGCCTCCTGCATCCTGCTGGTCGATCATGCCAGATGGCATCAGTGTTCCCTTGAAGGTGCGCGCCTGGGTGCCCGCGCACCTCAGTGCCCCCGAGCGCGCACTGCTGTGTGTGTGGCGCGCACACACATCCCTGAGAGCATTCGCGCCGCCGAAGCAGCGCGAAAACGGGTATTTCTGACTTGCTAAGGAAGAGGCATTTAGCAAGTGCTCCCTCCTAAGGAGGGAGCACTTGCTAAATTTCTTTGTTTTCTAGAGTGCGGCTGTGGGCTCGTTGTGTGCTTTTGTTTAAGTATTCGTGTTAATTGCAGAGCGTGACGAGCTGCAATTAACATGAATGCTTTAAACAAAAGCACACGATATGCCTCGCAGTCACACTCTAGAAAACACAAGAAATGCAGCACCAAACACAGCGTGTACTTTTAGAATCACCTAAAAGCACACGCTGTGTTTGCAGACTTGCTGCATTTCTTCTCTTAATAGAGTTGGGCTGCGGTGTGATTGTGTGCCTTTTTAAAGTTTTCATGTTAATTGCAGCTCATGAAGGACGCTGCCATTAACATGAAAACGTTAACAAAGGCGCACAATCACCCCGCAGCTGCGCTCTATTAAGATAAGAAATGCAGGAAGCCTACAAACACGGCATTTGCATCCAGGTGCATATGCAGAAGCGCAAACCACATAGCTGCCCAGGTTTCAGATTGCCATGTGTGACATTTTCATAATTTCAGAGTAATCATGAGTGACATTTTAACGAGTATGAGTGATACTTTCTTACGAGCAAAATCAAGCTATGAAGATGAGGGAAACATATAAATATGAAAAATTACACTCATTTAAGGATTGGGAAACTCTGAATTAACTGGTGCACAGCGTTAGAAATAATTGTTAAATGACTTCCATTTATCAGAGTCATGTCTAAGTCATAAAATCATATAAATATCAGAGAGCTCCTTTGCAATATATTAAATCAAGGCGTTTCACACATGCTCAGGAGCTGTTTTTTTCGGTTGTGTGTTGTTTTGAGGCTTGTGCTTCCAGCCTTTGCCAAACAGAGATTGTCAGCCTTTGTGGTGGGTCCCTCCTTCTCAGCAAAATCAGTAGAGCTTAGGGTCTGGGCCTCTCCGACGTTACGTGGGTTACCTGCCAACAGGGACCCGATGTCAGAGAGGCGCCAACAACATGAAACACTCAGTTAGTTACACACCTTACAGGGTGCCAGTTGAGCCACCTATGTCACCTTCTGAGCATTAACACCAGGAGGCAACGCAGGCTGCAGCTGCCTGATCGCGCTCTGCCACATACAGCCTAGATACTTTAACTTAATTAGGCCGCAGATGGGAGTCAATTCGGACTACGGTGGTGGTGCCGCTCCATTGGAGGCAGTGATGCAGACTCTGCCAAGGCTGGCCAGGAGGCTGGAGGTACTGGCAGGCTCAGGCCTGAGCCACTGCAGCCGCGGCAATCCAGGTTTACCGCCGGTCCCCAGCCCGCCTCCAGTGTCGTCGAGGATGGACAGTGAGTCCCACTACTCACAGGCAGTCATAACCATGCCGTGATCTCCAAATCATTAGCCATATCAAACTGTGCAATTAGCTGGACACCCTGCAGTAGCCGCATGCCTGTTTTGCCATATTTGCACACCAGCTTGAATACACACCTCCTGCCAGCACCCAATGAGCACCATAATACAAGCCGGCAGACTGGCAAGCGCCTGAAGTAAGAAGGGGGACACACATGACGTCAGACACACGTGTGTGATGTACCTCAGACAGCAGGGTCCCCAGCTGTTTCTCCCTCGGTGCTGCAGTATTCGGTCTCCATTTCAGCTCCTGAGTGTAATGCAGGACTGTATAGGCGACGCAAGATGAGCACTGCTGACGACGTGGCACGTAGCAGGGCTAAAGGGCTGCTCAGCAGTGGGGCTGTCGAGGCGGCCACTGCACCAGTGTCTCTCACTCCTCTCGGTCTTCCTTTCCTGCGGCAATGAATAATTGAATTCGAAGGGGAGCTGACAGTACACAGGCTGTGGCCCTGGCTGGTGCGAGCTGCAGTAGGGAGCGGGATGCTGCGATCGCCATGCTTGAAGACACAGTATAATGAATGATTTCTGCTACATTGTAGCAGTGAGTGTTAGCCTTCAGGCGAGCTCCAAGCCTGCCTGCGCACACCACGGTAGGCGCGCTGCGAGCTGCCACACTTTTAGGCAGCCTTCAGTACAGTGACAGATGCTGACACGCTGACTATGCATATGCCTGACAATGCATTTCAGTGCGGAGCACCACACTGAAATGCGTTAGTCTAACGCCTGATGCGTGGTACTTGGCAGGACTGAAACCATTTGACTCCGAGCCATTCAGCTTCTGTCATCAGCACTTCTCCCTTTTTCCACAAGAGCAGTTCAAGCATGATGGCAAAATATCCTAGTTTGCAAATGTTTTCTATATAATTCTGGTTCTGCAATATTTACCGCATAATGCATCATCTGCTGCAGAATTTGACCATTTTAACTAATAAATTGTTTGTATCTCAAATGGATCAAATGTTACTAAAAATGTGACTAGTGTTTCTGCAAAGTGGACGGCCCTTTGCAAAGGTTGACTGATCACCTTTGTCACTGCTGGATTTGTATGTTACACTGGTACTAATAAGGCAACATTTTTCCAGAGACTCTTAGCGTCTGTAAAAATGTAAAAATCATAAAGTATCAGAAAATATACTGCATTACATTGCAGCCTCTTTTTGCTGCATAATTTAGTCAACACTGCAGCATAATTTTGTCTTCCAATGGTGCATAATTCCAGTGGCCCCAAAGCAGGCAGCACAAGTTAAAAGTGCTTGTGCATGAAGCAGAGAGACTGTGAAGATTGTGAACTTAGTTTGGTGTGCTTGCAAATCATGCATTGCCGACTCCTGGTGAGTTACAGCTACTACTGCTGAAACAAGGCCAACGGAGGGACCAATGGGTGAGGCGGCCTGGGCTCAAGGGCAGGGCCGGCATGAGTGCTGGTGGAGTTCTGTGCGACAATGTTTGTTGGTGCCCTCTCAATGACTCCCTCCGCCACTGATTCCCTCACTACCATCCTTTAACAGTGCCCCTCAAGGCTCGATAACCATACTCTCGCTCAGATGAATTTAACTTGATTTACAGCGCCACTCATACCAGTGTAGGGTGGCAGAGCACTTTACATCACACTCATTACACAGAGACAATTAATCATATGTGTGTAAATCTCTGTATAGCAAATGTTACATAAGACAAAGAACTACAAGGTGTAGGAGTCACATGACATCCATACTAGTACGCAGCATAGTTTAATAGTGATTGGTCTGGAGAAACACACTGAAATTAGAACGTAATACCATGATTGGGGGTTCTCTTTAATAACCAGAATTGATTTCTATTCAAATGAACCCTTTTTGCAACATTAGGATAATCAGACTGGGGAAAAACATGCAGCTCTTAGATGAAAGTTAATAGCTCACTGTTCTATTTTAGGATTTTGACTTATAAACTGCAAGTACCAAAAGGATCTCACTGACAAAAGCAGTAACCCACTGACCCATTTACATTATGTGCACTTTGTGATCTGGATGGTACATGTTCTTTGCAGCAGGCAAATTAGCCCTCTGCGCTACCTTTCCATGAGTCAAAACTTCCACTTGACAAAACTCCATCTCTCTCTAGGAAGAACATTAATCACCGGAGTTATCATGACATTTTTATTGTTGCCTAAAATTGCTAGAGGCCAGGAAGGAGGCAGCAAGTGCTTTTAGAAACATAATATACTTGCAAGCATGACACCCCACCCGAAGTCAGCGCCCAGTGCGATCGCACCGCCCTAGAGTCACCCTGCTCAAGGGTCCTGTGACCTCAGTGACTGTGCTTCATAGGCCTGCCCGCAAGACTGGAGGTGAACTTCAGTATGGATTGTGGTGGACAAGCCTTTAAGGTTAACCCACAATTGCCACTGCTAGGGTCCACCTGCTGGTGCCAAGACACCAGGGCTTCTAAGGTCTAGCAAGGGAATGTGCTCCCTCAGGAGAGTGGTCTTGTGTGCCGCTCTGACGACAATCAAGTACCAGGATCAAGTGACAAGACCAATACTGTGCCTCAGGTTCACGAAAGTACACATGTTCAGAGGGCACGGCAGGGGCTGAGAAGTTGACTGTTTTGTCAACAATCTCTGTCCAGGCTGATGCGGGGGCTTAGGAGGGAATGGGCCCAGCAGGCTGTAAAACTATAACATCCTGCGCAAGAGGCTCAGGTAATGTGACTTCTCTGCTGGAGGGTGCAGGAAGGAAAACCAACCTACCATCCGCCGGTGTGTCCAATCTTCGAAGCATGTGTGCGCTTCTGGTCACCAAAAGGGTGGTGTGATTGTGGGAAAACAGCAGGCAAGACCCGCCCCATGGATCACCCACGTGATGGCTGGTACCCCCAGCGTAGACTCACCGGAAGGCTGGTTGGGGCACAGCTTTTGATCTGTTAAACTCTGGCCTGCCTGCTCAGCGCTGTTCATGAATATTCTATTTCTGACACATAGCATTTTAAATTTGAAGGTGCAGTTGCATATATGAATATGTTAGACAATTTTAGCGTGCTGGTGCTGCCTCATTGGCAGTCTGCCTCAAATGCAGTATTGACAGAGGGCGCTAGAATACGGGACTAATGCATTTTAATGCGGTGATGCGGACACCAGCATTAAAATGCGTTAGTCGAAAGCCTGATCCGGCCCTACCCTGACCCAGCCCTGAAACTGCAAAAAGTAAAATTATAATAATAACGTTATTATAATTTTATTTTTCCTGCTCAAAGAGAGGATTTGTTAAAGTTTCCATGGTAATCGCAGCGCCCATCATGAGCTGAAATTAACATGAAAACTTGAACAAATGCACACAATCACCCGCAGCCCAGCTCTTTTAAGAAAAGAAATGCAGCAACATAGCTGCCAAGGTTTCAAATTGACATGTGGGATGGTTTCAAACCTGCTTTAGCACCGTTCACTTGGATCTGTATGTGAGGAAATGCACTGTCTTTTCACTTTTTTAAGCAAACGTTTGGAGTGATATTTGGCGCTGCACCCACACACGCGGTCTGGTTACTGGCGCACATAGCCTTGGTTCCAGCGCACATAGACCTTATACTGCCGCACACAGAGGAAAAATATTAGAGGGAACATTGGATGGCATATGCGGGCTCTGCAGTGGGACCTGAAGTTCCAGTGGGCGCAGCACCAGGGCAACCTGTCCGATCACGTCCAGATCTCGGAGGGGACTGCAAAACAGTTGCAGTGGTGGCTCTCGAACCGGCAATGGGTCATGGGCAGATCCCTCTCCCTTCCCCAGCCAGAGCACACAGTCGTGACGGACGCGTCCCTTCTGGGATGGGGCGGTCACATGGGAGAGGCGGAGATCAGAGGCCTCTGGTCTCCGGCGGAGTCCCGGCTCCATATCAACCTTCTGGAGCTCCGGGCGATCCGACTTGCACTCAAGGCATTCCTTCCCTCTGTCAAAGGGAAGGTAGTGCAGGTGTTCACCGACAACACCACCGCCATGTGGTACTGCAACAAATAAGGCGGGGTGGGGTCGTGGACCCTATGTCAGGAGGCTCTGCGCCTCTGGACATGGCTGGAACATCAGGGCATATTCTTGATGGTTCAACACCTGGCAGGTTCCCTGAACGCCAGGGCGGACGAACTCAGCTGCAGGTGCATGATGGATCACGAATGGCGTCTTCACTCGGAAGTGGCGCAAGGACTCTTTCTACAGTGGGGAGAGCCTTGGTTAGATCTATTCGCCACCGAAGAGAACGCGCAATGTCATCACTTCTGCGCGTTGGAATTTCCAAGGCGGCACTCGCTCGGCGACGCTTTTCGTCGCGAGTGGAGTTCCGGTCTGTTGTACGCCTTTCCGCCTATACCACTTCTACCCAGAGTGTTCAAGAAGATTCGGCGCGACCGGGCCCAAGTCATTCTTGTGGCTCCGGACTGGGCTCGAAGAGTTTGGCATCCCGAGCTACTCAGTATGAGCGTCGATCCCCCGATCCGTCTGCCTCTTCGGGAGGATCTTCTGTCGCAGCAGCAGTGGACGGTCCTCCACCCGAACCTGTCCAGTCTCCACCTGCTTGCGTGGAGATTGAGCGGCGGCAGTTAATTCCTTTCGACTTGCCTCCCGAAGTTTGTGATGTGATTCTGGCAGCCAGGCGTCCCTCCACTAAGGTGGTATACGCCTGCAGGTGGAACAAGTTTGTGGCATGGTGCACAGCAAAGGCGGTGAATCCCCTCTCTGCCCCTCTTTCTGAGGTTCTTCTGTTCCTCCTTTCTCTGGCCCAACAGGGTTCTGCCCTGGGTACCATCAAGGGCTATCTTTGTGCGATCTCGGCCTTCCTCAGGCTCCCTGATCAGCCCTCTCTTTTTAAGTCCCCTGTTGTTAACCGGTTTCTAAAAGGCATTACACACCTCTTCCCTCCTGTTCCGTTTGTCATGCCTCAGTGGGACTTAAACTTGGTTCTTACCTTTTAATGTGCGCTCCCTTTGAGCCTCTACATAACTGTCCTCTTCGTCTTCTTACTTTGAAGACAGCCTTTCTGGTGGCCATCACCTCCGCTCGGCGGGTGAGTGAGGTCCAGGCTCTATCATGCAAACCTCCTTTTCTGTCTGTCCATCCAGACAAGGTTGTTCTTAGGACGCGTCCGTCCTTCTTGCCAAAGGTGGTTACTGCCTTCCACATTGGGCAGACCATCACTTTGCCCACCTTCTTTCCGCCTCCGCATCCTTCCAGAGAAGAAGAGAGGCTCCACCGTCTGGACCCAAAATGTGCGCTTTCTTTTTATATCAACCGCACACAACACTTCCGGGTGGATGACCAGCTCTTTGTTGGCTACGTGGGCGCCAAAAAAGGTCGGGCGGTGCACAAGAGAACCATCTCCCGCTGGGTCACCTTGTGTATCAAAGCCTGCTATTCTTTGGCTAAGAAGGAGCCTCCTGTTGGGCTGCGTGCCCATTCCACCAGGGCAACGGCTGCTACCACGGCTTTAGGCCGCGGTGTTCTGCTGCAGGATATATGTCGGGCAGCTACGTGGGCCTCGCTGCACACGTTTACCAAGCATTACTGCTTTGACAGCCAGGTCCGGAGGGACGGCTTCTTTGGCCGCTCTGTCCTCCGTGACTTCCTTGTCTGATCTTTGTTCGCAGACCCACCACCGGGGTTGGTATTGCTGGGGTATCTATTCTAAGGTAAGGAATCTGTCACTAACGTGTCTCTTTCAGATGCACAAGTTACTAACTTGTGTAACGATATATCTGTAAGAGACAGTAGTTAGTGACAGATTCCTTACCGCCCACCCATCCTCCCCGTTCTGCGAACTGATTTCTAGGGTTAAGGACATCCCTTTCAGGGCCCTAGTATTTTTCAGACACCTATGTCAGCTTCTTGCATGGCTCTGCGTTCCTGGCACGGAAAGTCGTGTACAGAACTGACGTCAGCGCGCAGGGGCGGCGTCTAAGTACTGCCCGCGACGTCATCACGACGGTCCCGACGCCGACGACGGACGCGGAGCCGCACGACGCCGCCTACCGACGCGCAAGGGTACTGCTACACAAAAAACTTTCCGGATCCAGCCTGACGCCTGGGGATATTCTAAGGTAAGGAATCTGTCACTAACTACTGTCTCTTACAGATATATCGTTACACAAGTTAGTAACTTGTGCATCAGCACCACCTCCGCATGACTCCGCACCACCTCCGCATCAGTCAGCACCACCTCAGTTTCAGTCAATATCACCTGAGCACCACCATACCACCTCAGCATCAGCACAGCACCACCTCCTCATCAGTGCACCATCGCGAGTGCAGCACCACCTCTGCATCAGCACAGCACCACCTCAGCGCAGAACCATCTCTGCATCAGCAGAGCACGATCTCAGCATGAGCACAGCACCACCTCTTCAGTGCACCACCACCAGCGCAGCCCCACCTTGACAGCAATTCAACACCAATGCAGCACCACTTGAGCATCAGTGCAGCATCACACCCTCTGCATCACTCAGCACCAGTGCAGTAACACCAACTCAGCATCACTCAGCACCATCTCAGTATCACTCAGCATCACCTCTACACCAGCACACCACCACCTCAGCATCACCTCAGCATCATTCAGTATCAGCTGAGCATCACCTCTGCACCAGCTCACCACCACCACCTCCACATCAGCAAACCACCACCTCAGCATCACTCATCACCACTTCCGCCTGCCCTTGGAATCTGGCAACTGTTGATTCTCCCCTAGTGTCCGTCCACTGCTCGTGTTGTAATTCAGGTACTATTTCCCAATCTCCACCCTCCCGTTGTTTGTGGTCTATTCCACCCCCATAACAAAAAAAATAAAGCCATAACAAACGAGCATTAGAACAGGCAGGAAGAGGTTGCTAGCATTGCAAGGACAAAAAAAACCTAGAAGACATCTTTTATGTTCTTTTTTTAATAGGGTCGTTCAGTTGTACATAATGTCTTGGGTATATATAAGGTAACAAAAAAATGCTTATAACACTTTTTTATTATAACTGTTGTAAGCCACAATGCTCTACAACATAGCTTAAAGACAGTGGCAAAGCCAAACAGCTCTGGCTAAACACTTATAAGGTCCCAAAGGCGTGACCTATTGGCTATACCAGTGTTTGTTTTTAGTTTTTGTCTAAATGGTTCTTTAGCATGGGTTTCAAGCTAAGACTTGTAATGGTGTATACGTGACTATGGTGCTTCAGCATCTGTTCGGACTGTTGCTTGAAGACATTTTTGTAATAATCAAATATGTTGCCACATCTAAACTGCAAAGAAGAATGTTTTTGCCAAAGGAAATTATAATGGATCTACTCTGGAAGGAACATCCTTTTTAGAGTTAATCCATTGTAATTTTTTCCTGATCGCAGCTGTTGATTAAACACATTTTTTTCTTTGCAAGATGACGATTTTCTTTTTTTCGCTATTGTCTAGAGGACTTACAACTAATTGTCGATAGGTTGCCTTTCTCTCACTCTTGTTGTAGAAAAGAAAATGATTGAAATGTACTTACTCTATGCCCAGCTGCTGTAGCTTTGAGGAGTACAGGAGGACTTGCTGTTCTCCACATCCTGCTACCCCCTTTCTTCCTGCTCTCCTTCCAGAAACGTAGGCAAACACCAAGTGTACGACTGCGCATCTACCAAACTGCAGTTACACCACTCTACAACTGCAAAGGACTGCAACTATTTAGTTTTGCATCTGTAGCTGAGTTGTGTTTATTCACCACCTGTTATTCATAGTCCTTCAAAATGACAAAACTGAGCACTTTTACAACAAAAATTGCTCATCTGCAGCATTACAACCAAGCTGTGCTTCTGCATCTGCAGTGGCACATTGAGAGCAATGCTTCCAGTGCACAATTCTGCAATTACACCACAACAGCATGAGAATACTACAACAAGACGACACTACACAACAAACTCCGTAGTACTGCAGGCACAAATATAGAAAATCTACATTTCTAACTGCAACACTACAGTTACAGCTGAAACAATACAATTGCAACTGTAACACCACATAATTTTGGTTTTCATAGAAAATATATTGCACTTATGTTGATAACCTACACGTGCAATACGTCAAACCTTTTGTGTTTGTTCATGTTTTTAAAATAAATTGTGCAGGCTCAGGTCAGGGCATCATCTGGCTTGCTTTGCACAAAAGCAACTTGCACTAGTAAGGAGTGTGTTTTAAGAAAATGATTGTGCCCTTCTGTCCTCACATGCCACTTTCATCTACTAATAATCTCTCTCTCATCATCCCAAGGTTTCGTCGTACACCACTGAATGGCCGATGATTTGTGGAGAGAGGACTGCTTCTATGGAACACTCTTCCTTCTGAAATCTGTGCTACTCCTTTCTGTGCTATCTTTAAAACGCTGCCTGAGCACCTGGTTGTTTAAGATGGGGTACACTGCCTGAATTCTGATTCTGACCACTTACGGTGATCAAATGGCGGTGCTTAGAGTCTTTTGAGAATTGCACCCTATAAAAAGAATGTAACACTACGAGCCTAGTTGCAAGATTGTTTAGTAGACAAAATGAATGCAGTTCAGGAGTTGCTCAGCAAGGCATTTTTGGGTCGGACCCATGAAGAGAAACTTCAGTTGAAATTATTAGGACCTCATCAGCCTGATATGAAAATGGAACAACAGAGCTCTATGGATAGGAATAAGGCTTACACCCGTAGGTTTACCACAGGATGGTATGCAAAAAAGAAATGGCTTTGTGGGTGCCCCTTGAGGAAGGCATTGTTCTGCTTTCCATGCTTGCTGTTTGGTGGTGATAGTAGTTGGACAGAAAAAGGAGTTAATGATTTGAAACATCTTTCTGAAAAAATAAAAAAACATGAAACCTCTAAATTTCACTTGAACAACTCATTGAAGCTGGTTATGTTTGGGCGTGTGAGAATTGCAGCACAGTTGGATGAACGCTATCGTGTGCAAATAAGTAAGCACAATGAGGAAGTTGATAAAAACAGATACACCTTATCTAAGATCATTGATTGTATACGTTTTTGTGGTGCCTTTGAATTAGCTTTACGGGCCCAAGATGAGGTGGACTGCTCTTCAAATCCTGAAATATTTAGTGGCCTTGTGGATTTTGTCTCCAGCATAGACAGCGCCATGGAAACACATTTAAGAACTGCAACAGTGTTTAAGGGATCTTCAAGAACTATCCAAAGGGAGCTGCTGGACTGCATGCTGGATATCACCAGAGAGTTTATTGTACAGCAGTTACAAAGAACTGAATATGTGGCTGTCCTAGTTGACAATACTTCTGATGTGTCACCAAAAACCCAGTCGGCGGTAGTCTTTCGTTATATTGATGAGAAATCCAAACTTGTTGAAAGATTTTATTGTTTTACATGTTTACTAGATTCTAGAACTGAAAGCATAGCTACAGCTCTATTGGCTCACCTGCATACGATCTTTCCAGAGCAGTGTAACAAAGAAAAAGTGATTGCTCAAAGCTATGACGGTGTCTACGATGGTGCTAGTGTAATGCATGGAGAGTCTGGTGGGCTGCAGCACAAAGTCATCACTGTGTACCCAAATGCACATTATGTCCATGGCTATGCTCACCAGCTAACCCTAATTGTACAGCAAGTTGCATCTAAAATCCCCCAAGTAAGAAGCTTCTTTTGTGATTTGTCTGGCTTTCCATCCTTTTTTATACCATTTCCAAAAAGGACAAAGGTGTTGGAGGACATAGTGACCAGAAGGTTGCCAGACCGAGCTTCAGTACGATGGGACTTAAACAGCCCGACAGTCAATATTGTCTATGTGTACAGAGAAGATCTCTTTGAATGCTTTAAGACTGTTGAACATTGTGGTCATTTTGAGTCAACGGCTATATGTGAGGCTCGGGGACTTATCAGAGTGTTAGGAGACAGGGAGTTCCTTTTCTTTCTCTTTTTATTTCATGACATAATGGCTCATGTTGATGCATTGTACAGCCAGCTACAGAAGCAGGACATTGACACATTATTTGTTCATAGAGCTACAGCAGACTTTGTTAGCAGTATCTACGGTGTCCGAGGATCTGTTGAACAGTTGGGTTCTAGGCTTCCGGAGAATTCTATGTTTCCAAGCCAACAAATGGATATTAAGACCTTGAACCAAGTTGCAAAAGAAGTGTGCGATATTCTAGTTGTTCATATAAAAGGACGCTTTGCGTTCACAAAACACCTGGTGAGTGCCAAGTTATTGAAGAGTAAACTATTTGAAAGCCACGATAAATCGTTTCCTGTGGATGCAATGACTGATGCTTTGGAAACATATCCCACGCTAAACAAAGAAAGATTGCTTACTGAACTCTCACTCATATATAGTAGGAGTGAGTTCCGCCATGCTAGTGGTATGGTTGCTTTATTTAAATTCTTCGTTGAAAATCATCTACAGGAGGAATTTTCAGAGACATTGACATTACTAAGAATTCTCCTTACCACACCCATGATTACAGCTGAACCAGAGTGCTGCTTTTCTACTCTGAAGAACATTAAAACATTTTTAAGGAACACTGTGAACCAGGATGGCCTCAATGCATTGGCAATGCTGTCACTGGATAAACAGCTCATCCAAGATATACCAGATTTTAACAAGAGAACTATTGAAAAGTTTGCTGGTCTTAAAAATCGCCAGGCAATGTTCATGTACAAGTAATAACATGATTAATGTTTGAATGTCTTGTTTATCATGGCTTGTACATCACCCTAAATGCACAGCACATTAGCCACAGAAAAAACTGCTTATTACACCTGTCTAGAATGTTTAATGATGCAAGGTTATTTTGTTTATTAGGAAGGTACAGTAATAGGTCTGTTGAGGATAGCAGTTTGAACAGGTGCCTTAAAACACATGTAAGTGTTTATGTATGTTTTAAAAAAAAAATGTTAGTAGAATGCGTTTTCAATCAAGAATTTTTCAATATGTTCTGTCCCCATATGGCCAGTAAAATGCCTGAGAAACTAAATGTGAGTCCATGAAAGCAAGTTGTTTTGAACAGCGTACACATTTAATCTTTAAATCAATGCAAAGCTAAATTTGAATGTTATTTGCTGAGTACAGGCTAGGTTATCCTTCAACTTCATCTTTGATATGAGTATGATTCTTACCTGTTCATAACTTTAATACATACAAACATAGCATTGTATACATCATATGTTTTATTACCTTAATTGATAGAAGTAAGGCTGCCATGACACATTTAAGGATTCATCTATCCAAATAATGAGCCTCCTTACTCATAATAGTGGTGAAACGTATTACAATCAGACTAGCTATATGTTTGCAAAATAAAGGTACACATTAATATGCATATGCTCACAAGTATGGGTTTGCAGCATAAACCTGTAGATTCATATGCTGACATTATTCCCACTTGTAGTTTTTGAGTCCAGAATATTCCCAGCAAAACAAGTTTTGTTTTTGGATGCTGACCATTGTCATGTTAATTTCCCAGTAAGTGAGCACCATCCTTAGTTATCTTTTAGGCTGCTCTGTGCAGAACCAGGTAGGAAGTGGTGGTGGTAAGCTTCAAATGTGAGGTACATTTAACAGAGAATTGTGTTTTGGAGTTTGGATGTAGACCATAACAGATGTATCCATAAAATGCTTGTTCTGGCTTGAGGATTCTCTCTGCACTATTGACAGTGGATATTTATTGTTACCAAACTCAGTGGTCCTTATTTTATTGAATCAGAAGGTTGAAAGACTGACTGGATTTCCTGGAATTTGAACCTATGGCCATGTGGGAAAACGCAGATCTCTGGAGGGGATGCATTAGCCTATTGAGTCACCAGACCCAGCTTAAACCTGGACTCATTCTGATATTTAAGCAGATTTTAGTGACTATCCTACTTACATGCATACCTAAAGATATAGGTTTTCTGTGTAGTCTTTGACTATTTGCGGTCCAGTTCTGAGAATGACTGTTTACGCTATTTTTTTTCCTACTAAAAATTAAAGTTTTCGTTAATGAAGAGACCGCAGTTTAATTTTTGTTGAAAGTGTCACTGTCAATGAACAAATTATTGATGAGCACATATAAACTAGTTAATTACTTGGAACCTAGGTTTTGGTTTGAAACTTTGTCGATCCACATGCTGTACATTATATCACCATCAAGTACCGGGTCTTTAGCAAAGTTCATTATGAAATCGACCATAAAACCACTATGGCACAGTACATGACTACCACCTCTAGATTTTTCATGTTGCTGTGTGTATAGTTTGCAGGTCAAATGATAGACACTGGTAAAATGGTTCACAAAATGCAAGATTCAGTTTCGAGAGGCAAAACAAGCATTTGGATTTTGAATGTAAGAGTAGGCCATCGGATCCTGAAGTAAAATAATAAAGTATTTAAAATATTCAGCTTTTAAAAGCAAAACTAACAGCTTGAACTTGAAAAATTGCTTCAAATGGAAAATCTTTTGATGAAGCATTAGAGCAACATACTATACCATATAGGGAAGAAAAACCAAAGTGCCTTATCTACGACGTGCAAGAATGATAAACGCATAATTTATTTTAGTGAGCTAAGTTTTCATTGAACTGTGTGTTAGTCTTGTGCATCTCTGATTGTAGGAAGGAAGATCTTGGGAGTGAAGCTCTAAGCATTTCCTTAGTTCACGTATTGTCGAGCCAAGAGCATTATTGTATTTGAGTATCTTTATGTGGTTTTGCTGCATCCCTGCTAGCCCCTTACAGGACTGACATTAAGGATGAGCAGTGCTTCCTTTTTCTTGATACATAGTTTAGAAGTGGGTGAACTAGACTGCCACCATCTGAATGCTAGAAAGGGATTTAGCTTATTGAATATGAATTTTGGAGCTTCTTAGCTAGAAAGAACAGACATCATGGGCAGGCTGTAAATCCAAATAGAAACACAATGCCCAATCTAAAAAAAAAAAAGCATATGAATAGATATCCGATCCACTTCAAGGTCATTGGAAAGGCCATTCCTAATTTGTTCTGAGGTTAAGAGGGAAATGTGGAGCCTTATCGAGCTGTCCAATGAGCGCTAACGTTAGGATTTCAGCTAGACAGGGAAGCAAAGTAAATTATTTTCCAGATGAGCATTTGTGAATAATCTCACTAAGCGGCCTTTTATAAGCTATTGGGCAACATGGCTTCAGTGCATTTGTCCTGGGTGTAGAAAATCAGAGTATATGGCTGTGAGGGGACGGACAGGATCTGCAGTCTTGATGTGAGTTTAGACTGAGTTCCCAGAAAGTCTCAAGCTTCTGACCCACAAAGGTGTAAGCTGCTTTTGTTGAGGGATCCTTAAACACCCGTTGCTAGCGTGGCACAAGTGAAGTCCTTCCTCAGTATAAGAAGTGCATGAGATATATGTGCAACAATTAAACATCAGTGTGGTTAGGACATAAAAGAATGAAGCAGTCCAAATCAAGTCATTACAAAATACACATTTTGTAATCAAATATTCCCACGAATAAATAGGAGCATATGATGAAGTGATCAAAAGTATGGAAACTGTCCCAAAAGTAAGTATGAAGAGTTGTGTTGGTTGGAAGGTGGGGGAGGGGGGAGCATTCAGTCTTATGCTATAGGAAATATGAAAAAATGTCAGTCATCCATGCACTTGACCAGCACCTACACGGTTATGTGGCAGACGTATGATTTATAAGAAGACAAATTCAACTTGGATAAGTGAGTGTTGTTCTTGTTGAATTGTATTCTTTTGGCAATTAAACTTCACACTTAAAGGTCAAAAGTCTTCATTGGAGAATTCCTGGACGCTGTAGCCAGAATGGGGCCTATGACATAGAATGCTCTAAGTGATGCTTATGTGGCCTTAAACGCATCACCATAAAGCTCAGAATAGAAAAAACTGTTGAGGATGAAGTTTTGGGAGAAATTGGGCAGGTTATCCTAAACCTCTAGAAGTGCATTTTTATCCAAATCCTGCTAGTACTACTCTACTGTATGGAAATGGTGCGTCAGCAATCTGTTCAAGTTGGATTTCTCGCTTGACAGTCCCGGGGGCTTCTCTTTGCCTTTCCATGACATTTTGTGACAGTAAATGTCTCGTGGGTAACAGCATGATCACAGAACTGTGTGTATGCCTTTTGGATATTACTCCAGTTGAGTTGCGGCAAGATACATATCATAATCTACTTCTCTGCAAATGTAAAATTGCTTGCAATTTCCTATCAAAGTTTCAGTTTTAAGTATTGTTTTTGTAATCTAAATTCAATTGCTATGCTTTATAAGTAGGTGGGACATATATATATCCATCACTCCTCTTTCCAATGTTACTACTTTGTGCAACTAAGCAAGAGTCCTGGTCACAGAGTTACTGTGGCATACCATAGCATTTGTGTGACAGTCACAAGAACATACAACAATCTCTGCTTACTTTGGCAGTGACGGATCAGTAAGAGCAATCGGCTGACTCTCCAACCAAACAACTACACACTTTTCGCAATAAAAACTGTACTCAACTTGTGTGATTGGGTCTAGTGCCCATGACAAAGTTCCTCAAAATGCAACATGGACAGATCACATTTTCTCACTCAAAACCGGCCCTTTTTAGGTCTTGCCCGAGCCAGCGCGCATGCGCTGCTCTGCGAGGCTTTTAGTAAGGACTTTAAACTCTGAACACACGCTCGTGCGTGTGCTTTTTTTTTTCATCCCCCGCTATTGGCCTTTGCGTGCGTCTTTCTAAGAAAGACAGCACGCAATTGGCCAAAGGCGGGTGCTTGTCCCGCCTTCTCTCTCCCCTGGCCTAGGGAGCTCAGGAGCGAGCAGCAGCGCGGCCGGGTGCCATCTGTTTTTAATTAGCAGCGGCGGCGTGCAGTGTGCCAGATGGAGGGCAGGCTGCATTCCAGTCTCAGGTTACTTGTTCTCTCATGTACTTCTCCCCCAGGCTCTGTGTTCTCCCCACTCCCAGTGTTGCTATCACCTCCGCCTGCTGCTCGCTCTCTAGAACGCTTCTCCCTCACCCGTATGGTCTGTATTCCTCCGCCCCACTCCACCGTGTGTTTCTACGTGTGGGTCCATCCCCAACCCCTGTGTTTCTATTTCCATCGTGAGCTGCTTTTACCCTCTGCTCACTCACCCGCTCCTCCTTTACCCCCCACTTTAACCCACCCTACTCATGCGTTCTTCGCTTCTCCCGTGTGTGTGACAGAAGTAAGCCTTCAGCGCCAGCGAAATATTGAGTGCCGGGCTCTGCTGCTGTGCTTCATGTATGAAAATATAAAGTTATATGCTGACTTAATTATTTTAAATGACTTGTCATGCACTGGCTGAGATTGCACACATTCCAAATTTTCTGCGTCACGCTGAGATTATTTTGCGGCTTGGCCGACATTAACAAAGACCTTAGAGCTTCAGGAATAGCTGCAAAGAAAAACTAAGTTGAGCACTTTCTTTTTAGTATTCGTGTTTTCCTTCCGCGTCATGCCGGCAGTTCTAGTACAGGTCCCCCAACATTACGTAAACAATTGTTTCGTCACATTAATGACTATCTGGAAAGATAAATAAAGATCTGCACTATCTTGCACTGCCATTTTATAAACATGAATGATGGCACAGTCAGTTGGACATTCACTGTCATCAAATGCAGTGATTTATGACAAAGCGTATTAAACCTGCCATACTATTGACGCAACCAAATTGAATAGCATAAATTGGATTATAGTAACACCTGCGATTTGCAGTGCTTTGATACTGTAGACATCTGTATAGTTGACATTCATGTGTCGATTTTACTAACCCTGAGACTCCAGCTCTTAATTGCTTTTTGTCCAGGATAAGACTCAGTAAAGGAGGAATGCAGACCTGCCGGCTCTTGAATATTATTGGCATTTATATAGTGATTGCTACCTCTGAGGCTCTGTAGCGCTTTTATAGTTTGTAAGGAGGCTTTCTACTGTCTACGGACTTCTATGACGGGCAATAGATATTTCCATTCACTCCTGGCGGGGGAGCATCAGGCCACCTTTCCCAGGAGCGCATCAGACCGTCTTTCCCTGTGTAAAATGTAGAGGGGCTGCGTGGAGTCTCCCAAGAAGAGGGCATTTAAAAGGAAGGGCATTTAATAGGAGGGGCTTTCATTAAAAGCAGCCCATCATATCACATCTCAACTAATTCTACTGCCTTACTTTTAAGCCAATTAACTGTCGGCTTTGGCAATTCCTTTTAGCCTTGTTTTACAGCATCCTCTACATACAAAATGAAATAAAAAGTGTGAAACCTCCTTTGTTTGTTTTTTGGGAAGCGGGTGGAAGCAACAGGGACAAAACTGGAAGGGGGAAACACGGGCAAGGGACTGGAAGCAACACAGAGGGGTGCAGCTGAGGGGTGGGGCAACATGGAGTGCGAGGCAGAAAAGCAAATGGGCGAAGGGAGTGTAATGGTGCTATGGGGAGAGAAGCACACAGGTAAGAGCAACATGGGTCAGCAGCGAGCACATCACGGAGTAGGGCAGGGAGATGCACATGGGCGAGAGCAGCACTCAGAGGGGAAGACAAACACACTTGCTGCTGTTATTAGGAGGGCTGCTGAGGCCATTGACCTTCACCTCCTCCCTACATATAATATCACTCAGTGCCACATAATTATACGCCACATATTTACACTCTACTCAGTGCAACATAAATACACAACGTAATACCACTCAGTACCACATAATTACACGTCACATAATTATACTCTATTCAATGCAACATAAATACACTCCACAAAATACCAGTCAGTGCGACATAGTTACGCCACATAATTACACTCTACTCAATGCATAAATACACTCCACATACCACTCAGTACCACATAATTACACACCACATAATTACACTCTACTCAATGCAACATAAATACACTCCACATAATACCACTCAGTGCCACATAATTATATGCTACATAATTACACTGCACTCAATGCAACATACACTCCAAATAATACCACTCAGTGCCACATAATTACACGCCACATAATTACTCTACTCAATGCAACATAAATACACTCCACATAATACCACTCAGTGCCACATAATTATATGCTACATAATTACACTGCACTCAATGCAACATACACTCCAAATAATACCACTCAGTGCCACATAATTACACGCCACATAATTGCACTCTATTCAATGCAATATAAATACACTCGACATAATACCACTCAGTACCACATAATTGCACGTCCCATAATTATACTCTATTCAATGCAACATAAATACACTCCACATAATACCACTGTGCCACATAATTACACGCCACATAATTACTCTACTCAATGCAACATAAATACACTCCACAAAATACCAGTCAGTGCGACATAGTTACGCCACATAATTACACTCTACTCAATGCAACATAAATACACTCCACATACCACTCAGTACCACATAATTACACACCACATAATTACACTCTACTCAATGCAACATACACTCCACATAATACCACTCAGTGCCACATAATTACACGCCACATAATTACTCTACTCAATGCAACATAAATACACTCCACATAATACCACTCAGTGCCACATAATTATATGCTACATAATTACACTGCACTCAATGCAACATACACTCCAAATAATACCACTCAGTGCCACATAATTACACGCCACATAATTACACTCTACTGAATGTAACATACACTCCACATAATACCACTCAGTACCACATAATCACACGTCATAATTAATCTATTCAATGCAACATAAATACTCTCCACATAATACCACTCGGTGCCACATTATTACACACCACATAATTACATTCTACTCAATGCAACATAAATACACTCAACATACCACTCAGTACTACATAATTACACGTCACATAATTACACTATTCAATGCAACATAAATACACTCCACATAATACCACTGTACCACATAATTACACGCCACATAATTACACTCTGCTCAATGCAACATAAATACACTCCACATAATACCACTCAGTGCCACATAATTATATGCCACATAATTACACTGCACTTAATGCAACATACACTCCAAAAAATACCACTCAGTGCCACATAATTACACGCCACATAATTACACGCCACATAATTACTCTACTGAATGCAACATACACTCCACATAATACCACTCAGTGCCACATAATTACTCTACTCAATGCAACATAAATACACTCCACATAATACCACGCAGTGCCACGTAATAACACGCCACATAATTACACTCTACTCGATGCAATATAAATACACTCCACATAATACCACTCAGTACCACATAATTACACACCACGTAATTACTCTACTCAATGCAACATACACTCCACATAATACCACTCAGGACCACATAATCACACGTAACAATTACACTCTATTCAATGCAACATAAATACACTCCACATAATACCACTGTGCCACATAATTACACGCCACATAATTACTCTACTCAATGCAACATAAATACAGACACATACCACTCAGTATCACATAATTACACTCTACTCAATGCAACATAAATACACTCCACATACCACTCAGTGCCACATAATTACACGCCACATAATTGCACTCGACTCCATGCAACATAAATACACTCCACATAAATGCACTCTATGCCACATACCACCAATCAACATAAATGCACTCCACACCATGACACAATTTCACTAAGCATAATTTCACTCAACACCACAGTTCCAGGCCACACAGTTCAACTCCACACATTTCCAATATACACCACATAATTACACACCAAACAACATATTTCAACTCCACAACTCCACAATCCACAACGTACCTCTTATCCACACCATATAGTGGCACCACATGAGCACCAAACATCATTCACCACCACCATTTTGCATCAGTGCACCACCTAAGCATCACGTCAGTCTGACCTCGGAATCTGGCATCTGTTAATTCTCCCCTAGTGTCCGTCCGCTGCTCATGTGCTAATTAAATTACGGTTTTCCAACCTCCACTCCCCCGTTATTTATGTCCCGCTCCCCCATAACAATTTTTTTTTATAACAAACAAGCATGAGAACAGGCAGAAAGAAGTTGCCAGCAGTGCAAGTACAAAAAAACTAGAAGACATTTTTCATGTTAAAATCTTTTTTTAATCCGGTTGTTCAGTTGTATATAATGTCTTGGTTTGTATAAAGGTAACAAAAATGCTTAACACTTTTTATTATAACTTTTCAACATGATGCGCAGCAGCCACAATGCTCTACAACATAGCCAAAAGTTCTGGCTAAACGCATAAGGTCCCAAAGGCGAGACCTATTGGCTATGCCAATGCTTGTTTTCCAATGTGGGTAGCTGTGGATTTTGACTCTGTGCTTGGCTGGCAAACAGGGAAACTTGCCAAATTCCAAGGAAGTCCAAGGTGGTGTTCCATGCATGGATCACATGACATCTTCATACACACAGTGCCCTTTAAACTTTGACAAAACACTAGTTTTCCTCACATTTTTGTGAGAGAAAGTTCCAGAATCTGAGTATTCCACAAATTTCACCCAGCGTTCCCGCATGTCTCCTGATAAAAAAAGGGTACCCCACTTGTGTGGTTCGACCCAGAAAGACTGTATTGCCCCCTATGGGTGGGGATATGGCACCATGCCATGGTGGTCTGCCACTCTATTTCTTAAACGAAAACTAAACAAGCATTTACAATGAAATAGGTCTCGCAATGACATTGTTTTGAGCTATTGGCATTGAAAATGTTGTTTTTTGTTGTTGTTTTTTTTTCCCTTCGTGAAGCATTATGGCGTTGTAAATGACAATGTCTTTTACCCCCTGTTGACCCCCGCAAAGCTCATCAGCATGTGCTCATCATAAAAAGGAATATCTGACAATCGCATCTTAAACATTTTGCAACAATTCTATAGTTTCACCGCAGTTCTAAATTAAATTGTAAAATAAAATTTATATTAACAGATTATGACTAAATTCATTACCCTGGCATGTAGGCTTGAACTTGCTTGCAAAAACGAAAACATTATTTTGGTTTCACACCCTTAATATAAAATTAAGCAACACAGTTTGACATCTTATATAAATAGCTGCGAATGATGTATAACAAAGAATACTACTATGATTCCATCCTGGTTACCCTATCATTTCACACCTTCAGTGACAATAAAATTACAAACACCTTTTATGTATCAAAGATGAGTCCCAAAAGCAGAAAAAATATAATTGCGTTAGTTCCTTACAATTAGTAATTGCTAAGAGGTGGGTGACCCATTCAGAGACCACTAAATCTGGCTACTTCTGATCTCTACTGCTATGGTCGCACACTATGTAAACTGTTGAGTTTGTACTGAAAGGTGCTAACTGAACTGATCAAAATAACTGGTAAAACATGTGTCGGTTTAAAAAACAGAAAGAGTTAAAAAACTGGAGTTGTGATGCACGTCTTTATGACTAATGAGAACAACTCCACTACGCAGAGTATACAGAAATAAAATCCCGATTGCTGCCAGTCCAAAATAAATCGTGAATTTGTCAACTAAGCAGCACGAGGTAGGAAGACTCCTCCCAACACAACTACCCGAGGCATCAATAGGGCTCAATCGTTTTCTGAGGAGCAGCTGCTTTCACGCCAGACCCAAAAACATTTGTCAGGCTTGTCAATCTTAAGAGCCCTACTGACAATGCGTTTGCGATGGGAATTGTGCCGATACACGGAAGTCATACTTACGATAGAAAAACACCATTTCTACATGTGCGAAAAGATCAATTGTGCTTGCCGACTATTATTGAAAGGATCAAAATCCATCTAATTCCTGAAACATCCATTATGGCTATCATTAGAAACAAAATACATGCAAATAAGACCGTTATTTTTTACATCATCAGCAAAATACTCAAAAACACCGTCAACACCTACTCCACAAGCGCTCGCAGCCGCTTGTTTATCTTTGCATCGCGCTTTCACTTTCAGTGAAAGCGTGATGCAAAAATAAACACGCGGCTGAAGTAACCTGATACTGCTGATTCTAAACAGATGGCCCTCCTAAAGATAAGAAATTGCTTTGCGACAGCCGCAAAGCAGACGAGCCTGTCCGAATGGGCCGTCTGAAAAGGAGAAAGGGCAGCGACAAAGAAAACCCATTTCCAATGGCAGGCCACCGTTTAGCATAAAAGGTGACGCAAGCCAATGGAAATGAGGGGCGGGGCTTCAAGCCCCCTTCTAAAATCTCCTCTCTAACTATAGGTCTCGCCGAGCGAACAGCGCATGCGCTGCAACGCTAGGCGAGACCTAAAAAACGAATGTGTAATGGGCTTTCAACACTACCCCCTGGTTTGGGGCAAAATGATTGGGGGAGGGTGCAGAAAAAGGGCATTTTCCCCTTTGGGGTTGGGGGCAGCACTAGAGATATTCACTGCCCTTGTCCCTTTGAGGTGACCTTAATGTCAGTAGTACCTAGCGTGGAGCATGGTTGACGTGAAGGCCCCTTTGGTCCTATCCAAACTGTTAATTTGTGGATAAAGTCTGTATATTGTGATGGATACTTCGAACTGCAGATAATTAACCTTTTGCATGCCTCCGGATCCGGAGATTTTTGTCAAAATTGTTCCGGCGCACCAGCAGGTGGTGCCATGAGACTCTGCTTCGACTCAGTCTCCTCCTTCCCCCTGGAAGTAATACTGGAGCCACATAGAAGCGCCGCCCCTGTTTGCTCACGTCAGTTCCCTTCTTCCGCACCCACTGATTTGGTTCTGGAGTTAGCTGCTCTTTCTTCGTCAATTGAAGATTTCTTTTTTCTTAATAAAGTTACAATTTTCTTCAGTGTGCAAGGGACATGTCACTTTTTAATACAGGCTTTAAACCTTGCAGAGATTTTTGCAATCAAATTAATGTGATTGACAAGGTGTCCCTCTGGTGTCTAGGGTCTGGCCACGACTCACAAGTCGTGCAGGGAGTGTGCTCTGATGACTCAGAAGAAGGCAAGCTATACGTTACTGAACATCGTAAATCATGAAGAGGCTGCTCCTGCTCAAAGTAAAGATTTTCACTCTGCCCATTCCTGCGGCCAGTCCTGCGACAAGTCCCTGTTGCACGCCAAGTCTTCAGGTTAACCCAAATCTAAGAAGAAAAGCAAGAAGTCAAAGCAGGCCTTGTCCTTACCTCCCCACTGTCCTGAGAAGTTAAAAGGATGTCAAGGTGCCCTACAGTCTTGCTCATGGTCCCCTGCTGAGGAACTGATCCTGCAGTTGATTCCAATGCACCCCAGGTTTCTGGGTCTTTCGACGACACCGCAACACATTAAGGAGTTTAAAGATGCCATGCATTGCATCTTCTGCAACTTACCGGTTCTCTCTGGTGCATCTTCAGGCCTCACGGATCCACGGAGGACTCTAGCTGGGTTACCTCCAGCAGACCTGCCCTTGGAGACAGCTATGCCTTCTGAACCTGCTGTGTGTTCTGCTCAGACTCTGGAGCCGATCCTACGCATGCCACTATAATCCACCCTGGTCCTTGCTGCATCTGTGTTGGAGGAGGACTTCGAGCCTATAGTTTTGTCTGACGTTGAACTGAATCCACCCTGTCCTTAAATGAGTTTAGCTCCTACGTGACCCGCCCATATTTGTTCTAACTGAGACAAGACAATGTCTTTGCCTAGATGCTGTCCTCCAGTAATCCAACAAATCTTTGGGTCCGACTCTGATCAGAGCCAACCTTCATTTGATTGTGATGCGGATGGATGATGAGGGTGTTGGTGATATTTCCTCCCAAAACAAGTTTGACACTTTTTTATATCTATAAGAAGCCAGTGGGCACAACTCATTTCCTGAGACATGGCTGGTTGTCCCCCCATGGTCCTGCTGCAGAAGAGTTTGTGTCCTTCGCCATGCCTTTTTAGAAGGGCAGCCAAAGTCCTGTATTTGCATCCAACATCTATTAAAGTGAAGGCTAATATGCTCACAGATGTTCTACAACCAGAACAGCCTTCTTCAGAACCTCTGTTACCATTTCACAAGGCACTTACTGATACGCTCATGGGCACTTAGGCAAAACCTTGTCTGTGCCTACCAGTGACTAGGCAAGTGGCATGTCGCCATAAGCCAACTTTTGGTGACTCCACCCACTTTCGTAGCATCCTACTCTGTAGAGCTTTGTCAAGGTAGAAATCCTCAGGGTTGGTTTGTAGCTCAGAAGGGTCCACCTCTTGATATTCCAAAGCCAGAACAGCTATAATAGCACAGGACAGTGGGACGATCAAGCGAGGGAAGGAAAGGGAGTGAACAGCAAGGAGGGAGATCTGAAAATCCAGCAAAAGATCATAAATACACCATTTTGATGACGGCCTCAGCATGTACTTAACGCGTCACAATTCCTCAACAGATAAAGCATTTCAAATACCTGTAACAAAAAATTACACTTCTATGCAGCATGCGATATTCTACGAATTCCGTAGGTCCGGTGGGGAAAAATCTATTCTTCCTCTGTGATTGCTGTATCCAAATACACATGAACAAATGTGTCTATACATCAACAGCATAACAATACAAGTCAAGAACATAAGCTAAAGAAGTAATGCTTTTCCCCCACATCATGCCATACCCTTTTATCAACTCCATATGACGTCACAGGTTGAGCGTAGACCAGTACCGCTCTGCATTCACCCCTGTTAAATAGAGCCAAAAAGACAGCAAACGTATAAACAACTTAATCCGCAATCCCACGTAAATAATATACACTCATAAGCACATGGAGGTGTAATGCAATACCAGAATTCAGTGTATAAGATCAATCCGCCAACTCCACGCAAAAATGCTCACAAATAATAAGCGTTTTAGGTTGAGTGTATCCTCACCATAAAGCAAATGGCAATGTCAGGTTTAACATAGAGGGAACCAACAGACGTGATTCTATGTTGCAGGATTGAACCAAAGTCTAATGGAACTGAAACCAAAATGCGGAATCCTCCTCAGGCTTTCGGGACTAAAGTCAAGTTTATAAAAGAACAAATCGAACTGGAGTGGTTCAACTTAATATCTGTGGGCACGAGATGTTAGATGCTGCGCGTTGGACAGTGGAGCAGGAAATGCTGTCCCAACGCGATATGTGTGAAACGGAGGCTCCCCGTTATACAGAAAGCAACCAGGATAAACAAAAACGGGAATTGACAAGGTGGTTTGCGCGTTGGACAGCGGAGCAGGAAAGCTGTTCCAACGCATGGTAAAGTAACGAGGGCCACCCCATGAAACAGGGAAGCAACAAGGGAAAGGGCGAGTGGTGCAGAGTACCCTTACCACACCAGCAGGCAGACGTCTTCTTTCCTGGATCGGGAACCGTAAAGAATTTCCGACAGTGTCTCGGAGTCCGTCTTCTGCTTAACCCCTTCGATGCGCGTGACGAGCTCAGCTCGTCATGCGCAGTAGCGCTGTACGCATGACGAGCTGAGCTCGTCACGACCACACCCGCGATCGGAATGTCCAGCACACGAGCGGAATTCCGATCGCGGTCAAGGGGTTAATAGACGGAATGCCTCCACGCACAGCGTCAACTGGATATGCCTCATGGGAATTGTAGTTGCCAATTCTTCCACTTTTGTGTGCCTATCCCGATGCAGCGGATTCTAATCACACCACCAGACATGTCAGAATCCGGGTAAGGCGTGCATGAGCGATTAGTCTGTAACAAGCTTAGAGTTAGAAGCATCCGCCAGCAGAGTCAATCCCAGTTCCTTTCCAATGACCCCTGCAGATAGGCAGTCCAAGTGGTTGAGGCTTTTAGAAAAAGGATGTTTTTCTTGGCCAGCCGTGCCCTTACTTCTGTCAACGCTGCTTGCTAGGATGCTACTCTCATGCATTGGGACCCTGTTGCTGAAATTCTGATGGCAGTCCAGGGCTAATTTGTCTCTGTCCGTTCAAGGTAGTCAGGACATGGTTAAGTATGTCATCCACTCTGGGCTGTAGACCACTGACTAATTGGGTAGGGCAGTTGGTACTATCATGGTTAAGGTGCCATGCGTGAATGTGACCTGTGGAGTTTTGGGGTGTCCAATAAAGTGTTATAATAGACCTGCCATTTGACAGTGCTAGTCTCCTATGAGATAAGGCAGATTTGGCCCCAGAGTGCTTCAAAGAAAGGTTGGGACACAGCACACTCCCTCTGCCTTTCTGCGCTTGTGACCCCAAGTTTTGGAAGGGGCTTGGCTCAAAGACAAGGTAATGGTCTGCTCCACAGCCCCAGCCCCCCCTCCATCTTTTTGAGGCTGGGTTTGGGCAATCAGCCAACACCCAAACCCACGGGGGCAGCATACTGCTAAGGCTCTACCTCTCCCGCTACCGCCACCAAACTACTTTAGTTTGCCTTCTGCAGCTCATTTCAATTCCTTTGGATCCATAAGGTATTACCTCCATGGTTGGCAAAGCATTACTCCTGACAAAGTGCTTTAGCTAGTCCAACAAGGATATGCCCTACCATTGATTTCCGATCCACTGCTTATTCCACTTACATTAAAGCGGCTGTGTGAGAACCATTTGTCCATTTTGTGGGAGGAGGTCCAGGCTCTTTTGGCTAAAGGATCTATAGAGAAGGTCCTGGCAACAGAAATAGGGACTGGATGTTACTTCAGTTATTTCCTGGTGCTTAAGAAGGATGGATACCTTAGTTTTATTTTTAAATATAGTCCTCTCAATTTCTTCCTTAGAAAGGACAAAATCGCGGTGTTCACATTGGCCCAAGTTCTATTGGTCCTGGATCCAGAAGATTTGATGGTAATGCTGAACCTGCAGGATGCCTATTTTCACATTTCTGCCCTGCACTCCCACTGGTCTTTCTTGAGGTTCAAAGTGGGCCAGCTGCATTTTCAGTTCTCGATGCTCCCCTTTTACCTTACCAGTGCCCCTCTGGTGGTCACGAAAGTGGTGACAGTGGTTTGCAGCACATTTTCAGAGGGTAGGGAGGTCAATCTTACCCTACCACGACAACTAACTGTTGAAGGCGGGCTCACCACATTCAGTAATAGACTACCCTCCATTCGACGGTGAGCCTTCTAGCATCTTTGAGGTTCTCAATCAATGTGCTTGACTGCAAGCCTTCTAATACCTTTGAGTTTCTCAATCAGCATGCCCAAGTCACACAGGACTTATTCGCAGAGGCTCCCCTTCATCCGAGTTGCTCTGGACACAGTGCAGTTTCAAGCCTTCCCCACCTCTTCAACGAGTCTAGGACATTTCGCAAATGAGCCCAATGTTTCTGCCATTCTGGATTCCAGTGAGCGTGGCTGTGAGACTTCTTGGCCTTGTGCATCCTCCTGGTGGACTGTGCCAGGTGGCACATGTGGACTCTGCATTGGGATCTGTATGCCCAATGGGCTCAGCACCTAGAGAACCTGGGAGAGGATGTGGCCTAACGGCTAGAGAGCCCAACCTGGGAGCTGGGGAACTGAGTTCGAGTCTCGGCAGGGACGCTCAACATCCTGTGATTCTGGAAAATCACGTAATCTCTCCGGTGCCTAGCAGAAATGAATGTGTCCATCTGTAACGTAACTGGTGCTAATGCAAAGCGCTCTGATACCTTCGGGTCGAGTTTGCGCAATATATAAAAACAAAAAAACCCTGCCTGATTCCATCCAGGGTTTGTGGGAGACTGCAAAAGACATGCAGTAGTGGCTATTTGACCACAATTGGAACAGCGGCAGACGAGACTCCCTACCCCACCCAGAGCTGACTGTGGTGAAGGGCAAATCACTGTTGTGTTGGGAAGGTATTTGGGAGATATGGGGATCGGAAGACTCTGGTCTATGGTGGAGACCTGCCTCCACATCAGTCAGTTGGAGTTGAGAGCCATTTGCTTGGTGTTGAAGACCTTCTGTCTGTCCTTTAAAGGAAGCCTGGTACATGTCCTCCCTGACATTACCACTGCAATGTGATACTGCAACAAGCAGGGTGGAGTGTGATCCTGGGTACTGTGACATGAGGCCTTGCACCTGTGTAATTGGCTTAGTCGGCAGGTCATCTCCCTGGTCGTAAACCACCTGATGGCATCCTTAAACGCTAGGGTGGGCAAACTCGGCTATCGACTTTTAATGGATACTGAATGGCAGCTACACCCCGTGGTAGTACAGGGCATCTTACAGCAATGAGAACTCTGGCAAGTGCTATTATCCACTGCAGACAATGTGCAGTCTCAACACTTTTGCCTGTGTGTGATCCCAAAAAGACTCTTTCTCATTCTGCCTAGAAGAAGCTTGAAACTTATGTATGCCTTCCTGCCTTGCATCTCCAGCCCTAACTTCTAGGCATGGGCATCTGCCCTCTGGTCAGGTAGCCGCTTCGGGAGGATCTCCTGTCACAGAATTAGGACAGGGTTGTGCATCCACGCCTGGGCAATCCACACCTCCGTGTACTGAGATTGAGCGGTGACAGTTGACTGCCTTCAATCTTCCTCCAAAAATAGTGGATGTCATTCTATGGTCAAGGCGTCTGTGTATGAAAACTGTTTGCGCAGGGTTAGGCACTTGGCATGGTGTACATCCTGCCATATAGACCCATTACAAGCGAAGTTGTCGGTGTTTTGCTTTTTGTGCTGTCTTTAATGCAGCACGGACTTGCCGTGGGCACTATTAAAGGTTTTTGTCTCCTCTTTCGGCCTTTTTGCACTTACCAGACCAACAACCCTCATTATAAATACCCTCTTGTGATCTGGTTCATATGTTTCCACCCAAGCCCTTTTCAATGCTGCTGTGGAACCTTTATTTAGTTCTCACTTTCTCCATGTGTACCTGATTTGAGCTGATGTACAACTGTTCTTTGCACTTACTCTCAAAACGGTCTTCCTCATAGTGATAACTTCATCTTGTCACACGAGTGAGCAGCAAGCTGGTTCATCCACTGTACACTACCATTTTTCCCTGACTAACTAGTGTTGTGGACTAAGGCAGCATTCGTGCCAAAGGTGTGCCTTTTCATGTCAGACAATCCATCACTCTTTCGGGATTCCTTGCTCCTTCTCGCCCCTCGAAAGAGAAGAGTCTTTACCACTTGGACCCCAAAACAGCATTTAGTTTTTACATCGATCAGACCAAGGACTATCGGGTGGATGATCAGCTTTTTGTGGGGTACGCTGGGCCAAAGAAGGAGAAGCAGTGCTAAGAAGCACCATATCATGGTGAATAGTCCTCTGGATTAAGATCTTATCTGCATTGGCCAAGAAACAGCCCTTGTAAGGTCCAAAGTTGAAGCTGCCAACACTGCGCTGGCATGCAGAGTGCTTGTTCTGGACATCTGTCAGGCTATGCCACATTAACAGTGTCCAATAACCTCAAATAAATCCCCAAGTCACTTATCTAGAAGATTTGCACATCTTTACATTGGTAGTTTGAAGACGTCTCCGTATCAGCTCAATTAGAATCTCCGTATGATATGTACTCAGTGGCCCCTGTATACCTCCCACATACCTCTTCCCCACTTCCGTGGACATCTCTCACTGATACACAACTTTTTCGGCTTTGCTACACCAGTCTAGGTCAATTTTCCAGTCTGCTACTCTCGGGGGATGGAGTCTCATATTTTTAGATGTTTGTTGCACAATGTCTTGTGGTGTTCCTAAAGAGAAGTTTTGCAGGACCCCTTCTTTGCTTCTTAGCCGTCACTTTAGTTTTGGTTCAAGTAAATGCTTGCCCATTTAACAGCTTTCCGAATGTTCGTGCTTTGTCCAGTAAAGAGTATGCCAGTAGTACTGTACACCAGGAGGCATATATAGAGCCCCCGGGCTGTTCTTTGAGTATCCCAGGGATAGAGTTTCGCAAGGGCATTGGTGTGGATGAAGAATTCTAATTCAGGATCTCAGCATGAGGACTGTAGTGAGATAGTTGGATCCTAAAGGTGGGAAGAGAGTTTGAAATGAGAAAAAAAGTCATCTATGTATAATTGGAAAGAGGAGCCACAAGAAGGGTGTAGAGAGGAAATGCTAGAACCCAAAACAGATCTTCGAGGGGCTGCCTGCAAGTAGAGACGTGGATGTAAAACGTTTAGAATCACTCAATCAATCATGTCACTTATAAAGCGCACTACATACCCGCGAGGGTCTCAAGGCGCTGGGGGAAGAGGGGGGTGGTGCTGCTACTGATCGAAGAGCCAGGTCTTGAGGAGTCTTCTGAAGGCCAGTAGGTCTTGGGTCTGTCGGAGGTTGGTGGGGAGGGTGTTCCAGGTCTTGGCGGCGAGGTGGGAGAAGGATCTGCCGCTGGCGGTCGTTTTCCGGATGCGGGGGACTGTGGCGAGGGCGAGGCTGGTCGAGCGGAGCTGGCGGGTGGGGGTGTAGAAGCTGAGTCGTCTGTTGAGGTAGGCTGGTCCGGAGTTGTGGAGTGCTTTGTGTGCGTGGGTGAGGAGCTTGAAGGTTATCCTCTTGTTGACAGGGAGCCAGTGCAGGTCTCTCAGGTGGGGTGTGATGTGGCTGCGTCGGGGGATGTCGAGGATAAGACGTGCAGAGGCGTTCTGGATGCGTTGCAGCCGTCTCAGTAGCTTAGCCGTCTTTCTTGCGTAGAGGGCGTTTCCGTAGTCCAGCCTGCTGGTGACGAGGGCCTGGGTGACTGTTTTTCTTGTTTCGGTGGGGATCCACTTGAAGATCCTGCGGAGCATTCGGAGGATGTTGAAGCAGGATGAGGAAACGGCGTTGACCTGCTTAGTCATGGAGAGGGTGGGGTCGAGGATGACCCCTAGGTTGCGTACGTGGTCGGTGGGTGGCGGGGCTGTTCCCAGTGATGTTGGCCACCAGGAGTCGTCCCAGGCTGAAGGGTTGGAACCAAGGATGAGGACCTCAGTCTTGTCCGAGTTCAGCTTCAGGCGGCTGGTCCTCATCCATTCGGCGACGGCCTTCATTCCTTCGTGGAGGTGGGCTTTGGCGGTGTGAGGGTCTTTGGTGAGGGAGAGGATCAGCTGGGTGTCGTCGGCGTAGGAGATGATGTTGAGGTTGTGCTGTCGGGCGACGTGGGCGAGGGGTGCCATGTAGATGTTGAACAGCGTTGGGCTGAGGGAGGAGCCTTGGGGTACGCCGCAGATGATCTTGGTGGCCTTGGATCGGAAGGGGCGAGGCAGACGCTTTGTGTTCTGCCGGAAAGGAAGGATGTGGTCCAGTCCAGGGCCTTCTCTTGGATCCCGGCGTCGTGAAGGCGTGTTCGTAGTGTGTGGTGGCAGACCGTGTCGAAGGCGGCTGATAGGTCCAGGAGGATGAGGGCTGCTGTTTCTCCGTTGTCTAGCAGGGTCCTGATGTCATCGGCGGCGGCGATGAGGGCGGTTTCGGTGCTGTGGTTGCTGCGGAAGCCGGACTGGGAAGGATCCAGGATGTTGTTCTCCTCGAGAATCACTGGCTTCTGATAGCGAGTGGTCAGAGAGATAAGAGAAGCAATTTAGGGCTGGACTAGTTATACCTAGTTTATTAAGGGATACAATTAATGTAGGATAGTTGGTGGTGTTGAATGTAGCAGATATAGGATGGAGGAAAGGCAATTTTTATGAGCTTATAACGTCCAAGAGCGGTTTCTGTAGAGTGTGGTGCATAAAATCCTGATTGGAGATGATTTTGTAGGTTGTTAGCAGAAAGGTGTTGGGTAGCATTGGAAAACTTAGTGGTAGTTATATAGCAAGGAGGGGGCGTTGATTTGAAAAATTTAGGATAGGCACCATATATGAGGGAGTGGTTTAATAGAGTGTATATTAGTTAATCTGAGAAAAACTTTGAAGTACTGTGATGGTGTGGCCCCTGCAATGCCCAGAATGATTGGTCAGGAGAGGTGTTCTTTGGTTAAAAAGACCTTGGCCTCCTTTCTGCATCTCGGGTAGGACTTCCTCTTCTACCGACCAATCCAGGCAGACACTGCTGAAACTTACCACCTGGACTTAAAATCTGAGCGTGATCATGGACTTCAACCTCGGGTTAACAAAGTGACCTTATGTGCCTTATGTTCACCATGAGAATCCTATGCCAGATATTCCCTTAAATAGCAGTCTCCCATAGGGTGCTGGCCTCAAAAGAATTACTCCTACCATGCCTCACTATGCCAGTGAAAGACACACAATTGATGGACGGAATGCAGAACAAATCAAAACATTCACCCCCAGTCAAAAGATCTGGGTTAAATCCATCATTCTTTTGCTCACCATGCCACCCCAGTTTAGACCTGGCCATATGCAAATCAGTCTTGACCCTGTGCCTCATGGGAACAGTCCAGCCCGAACTGCCAAGCCAGGTCCTCCCTGGACCGGAAACAAGCATCCTAGGACCGGTTTCGGGGTTTCACCCCTCTTCAGCCAGGATAGCTTGATTCCAGTGGCACAGTGAGCCCAGGACCCACGTCTGGGCATACCTGGCGCACTTAGGGCGAGAAAGCAAAAGACACACACACAGACTGATTTGCATATGGCCAGGTCTAAACTGGGGTGGCATGGTGAGCAAAAGAATGATGGATTTAACCCAGATCTCTTGACTGGGGGTGAATGTTTTGATTTGTTCTGCATTCCGTCCATCAATTGTGTGTCTTTTGCTTTCTCGCCCTAAGTGCGCCAGGTATGCCCAGACGTGGGTCCTGGGCTCACTGTGCCACTGGAATCAAGCTATCCTGGCTGAAGAGGGGTGAAACCCCGAAACCGGTCCTAGGATGCTTGTTTCTGGTCCAGGGAGGACCTGGCTTGGCAGTTCGGGCTGGACTGTTCCCATGAGGCACAGGGTCAAGACTGATTTGCATATGGCCAGGTCTAAACTGGGGTGGCATGGTGAGCAAAAGAATGATGGATTTAACCCAGATCTCTTGACTGGGGGTGAATGTTTTGATTTGTTCTGCAATCCGTCCATCAATTGTGTGTCTTTTGCTTTCTCGCCCTAAGTGCGCCAGGTATGCCCAGACGTGGGTCCTGGGCTCACTGTGCCACTGGAATCAACCTATCCTGGCTGAAGAGGGGTGAAACCCCGAAACCGGTCCTAGGATGCTTGTTTCCGGTCCAGGGAGGACCTGGCTTGGCAGTTCGGGCTGGACTGTTCCCATGAGGCACAGGGTCAAGACTGATTTGCATATGGCCAGGTCTAAACTGGGGTGGCATGGTGAGCAAAAGAATGATGGATTTAACCCAGATCTCTTGACTGGGGGTGAATGTTTTGATTTGTTCTGCATTCCGTCCATCAATTGTGTGTCTTTTGCTCACTATGCCAGTGGGCTCCATCTTGAGTTCCTAAAACGGCTAACTGTAAACTACAGTAAATCTAATCTAGAGTACTGCAGCTGAGCAATTACTAATCTTCAGCCAACACAAAAGCATCTCTCCTGCTTTCAACACAATGTACTGGCTTCCTTAGCAGAGTATTTCATATTCTTTTCATTGCCCTCTTGGCCGTACACAGGACCTGCTTTTCTAGGACCCAAACTCTGGCTCTATTGCTAAAGAAATCGATGTAGAATTATTCCCATGATTGTAGTGCTCCGGCATGTTAGCACAGTGGTGAACTCAGAGGGCAGATACGCATTGGTAGAAGGCATAATTGATATAAATACTTATAGCTGAAACATGCTGTCCTCAATTAAATTTTTATTCAGAATTAAATGCTGTTTATGAATGAATGAACCTATGGGTTTTATACTGTGGGCAAGGGGCATTTCAACACCATCTTATATACTGCTTTATATAAAATTATTCCCATAGGCTTATCCACAGGAAAACCCGATTCAGCAAGTCATAGAGTGACATGGTCTGGTGGACATATGATGGTATAGGTACCCAGTGTCTCTAGAATTTGTTTTACTCCGGCCCATGGGGGTTTGCCATATATGGATTTCTGTCTAATCTCGCAAGAAGTGTGCCAATGGTGGATGAGGTGATGCACTTGCTGCATACTCTTATTCCAGGACTGTACCAACTCTGTATGCCAGCTAGGTCAGCCTGCTCCATTGCTTGTTGGTTCCCATGAGAGGCACTAATTGATAATGCTTTACAGGCTGAGCTTCCAGCGAATGGTAAAGAATATTTCTGAATCCATTTATATTCAGTAGCTGAGAAATGGAGTGGGGAGCTTTTAAGGTCTAGTTTGGAGGTGGTTCTGCCCTGCAAAACAGGCATTGTTTTAAAATCTATTGGGGATAGGCTAAACACCTTGGAGACCTCCTTCTGAAATCTTGAACTGTAAGTTTGAACGGGAGATTCAGCTTTGCTGTCGGAGGGACATGCAGTTCTCGGGAATTTAGAGCTCCTGCTGACCAGCAAGTCCTATATATGGGATACACTAAGACCAGATTAAAACTTGCCAAATGCTTAAAACCCCCTAGGGCTACCAGTAAGGTTGTGAGCGTGGACTCTGAAGTAGGGAGCTGGTATAAAATGCCTCAGTAACATGCTTCAGGGATTACTACGTCGAATTCTATCATTCCCAACTGATTCCTGTAAGAGTTGACATGCACTTGCAAATCTCCGTTTTACCGAGTGGCAGAATACAACCTTAGCTTTCCCCCACTAGGGAAATTTTCTGGGTAAAGATAAGTGGGTGTGCCCGATGTACCCCCAAAGACCAGGATCCCAGGTCCATGACCCACCGTACACACACACTGCAGGGGGAGGACAGTCGCATGTTCCACTCCTGTCATTAGTAGGCCTGAGGTGCCCTGGCAGAGCTTCTTACTTTCCCAATGGTGAAGCAGTAGAGGTGCAGATATGCTGCAGTAGCTGGAAAGAGATGAGGTGCATTGGCAGAGTTATGAGTTTGCTAGTGGTGGAATAAAAAGGATTCTAATGCTGCATTGAAGGATCGAGGTGCACTGGCAAAGCGCTCTGTGTTCCCTGGCTTGGAGCTATAAAGATTTGAAGCAGTGCGCTGGTATAGACTGAGTATACGTTTTTTGATGTTGCTGTGGGCGATTGAGACGGTCTAGATCCTGATCAGTCTGTTCAAACAGTGCCAATGGGATCATGCAGCAGTGAAGGATCACATTGCGTGACAAAGTTGACAGAATTATGCAGCGAAACACTTTGCTTATTAAAAAAAGGGCAAATTATGATCCAAATTATGCAGTTATGGCAAATTAGCCAGCTTATTATGTGCAATTATTTTATAGATATTTTGGCATTTTAAAACCTGTTCACACATAGTGAATGCCATTACAGTCTTGAGTCGATATTTAGTGGGTCGTTAAAGTCCAAGCAATAATTAAAGATACCTTTAAATTCTGTATTTATCTTGTCACATTTGCTGCGCTTTTAAGACCGGTCAAATGTCAGGCTATGTCTTCTAACAAATTGCTACTTATTTTTTTAACATGGGGATTGGTGTTTTCAAGCTCCTCTCACTTTGCAGTCAGAGAAAGTAAATTGAATTATATGACAATCTTACTAAGGTACAGGGAGTGTGGAACATTGGTGCCAGGGCATTTTCACTACACTTGACCGAGGAATCGGTTCAGCATCCAGTGTATGGTAAGTTATTTGCACTGGTTGAGCAATAGAAAAGGCTAGTGCTCGGCTCCTATCCTTGGTTGAAAGGATCTCCATCATGTAGATGATAATTGTTTTTAAAAAAAATCTATTTGTGAACCTTCCCATATTCCACTGGTGCCTTCTTTAAGATCACTAATGATTAGATTGGCAAGCGTGGGTAAACCAGCCCAGGGTGAGATGGTGGCAGCTCTGTATGCGCTGAGTACTGTGGTGGCACCACAAAGCCTTGGCACAGGCATGCAAAGAAACAAAGTCTTGACAGTCTACTTCTCCTCATCCAGCTGGAATGCAATCCCCTACTGCCCCTCACATCAGAGTCTAAAGCAAAGGAGCAGGTGAACAGGCTTAGTCTGCTGTAGCTGGGAGTCATTTTCACAAATGGAAGGGTTATGGAACTGAAGCAGTTAAAAACTGAAAAGGGAGGCTTGGATCGTTACACGTTTCTGCTATGAACTCGAAGGTCTCTTAAAGGCCTGCTTCAGTACTTTCCTGACAGGTGATCAGTGAGACACTCAGTCATCTTGCCTCACGTATTTATCTGAATGCACTACGATCGATCAACCGGACGCCCCCCAGGTGTCAGTGGGATTGGGATCTAGGAGCACCACTGACATATGCACAGTGGGTGTTCTGCTGCGCATAAACAACATATGTCTCTTGTAACAGCAGGTCCAGCCTGTTTCACTTTAAATTTATTCAGCATTTTTAGGTCTCGCCTGCGTGAGCAAATATGCGCTAGTCCATGCCCTCACGCTTGCGAGACTTGAATTGAGTAATGGGCTTGGAGCCTGCCCATGCTAACCTGTGGGTTTCAATGTCACTCTTATTTGCTGCCTTCTAACTGGGCAGCATATGGCCTTGCTTCCTTTTCTTTCGGTGCAGCAGGGATCAAACACTGATTGAGTCATATGGATTTAAGGTCCTTCCGCTGCCGGCGCTGTGATTGAAGTACTGTTTTTTTTTTTTACTTTGTTCTTCTCCTGCCTCAATCAGAACGCCAACAGCGGAAGGCCCGTCACTACTGCCGTCCTTGTTTTTTTTTTTTTTCTTCCAGTGCCAATTCTACTGAACTAGGGCTTTAAGTGGGCCGGTTCCTGCCGATGCTGAGCACGGGCAGTTTTTAAAAAGGGGCATCGAAACAGGCCCCCATCGGGCTCGGTTTTTATTCCCTGACACAGAAGGTCCAGATTTTGCTGAAGAGGTAGCCTCTAAGGCAGAGGTCTTCAGTCTGTGGGGTGTGAACCCCCAGGGGTGCCGTGGAGTCCTGGGAAGGGGGGCGCACATTCCCAGGCTTCACTTCGGCCTGAAATCCAAAACGTTTGGTTTTGGAAAAAGTAAATCGTCCCAGGATGGTTAATTCCGACCCTTAAAATGCTTCAGCTGAAGTTTAATTATTTGAGTCTCCTGTGCTGTGAAAGGAAGAAGCAGGGCAGACAGCTAAACATTCCTTCGTGCCAGGGTGCCTGCTTGTCTGAATGAAATGCAAATGTGCGCTATGAGTTAATCTCCAAATGTAAAGGATGCTTGGGGGCCGGTTCTGGCTTTAATTGCTCAAATCACTCCATGCATTGTGATTGTAAAGATTTGTTTTTTTGAGTGATAGTGTAAAGAGTTAACAACTGGGCTGTGAAGTGTGTCCTTTTAATCGTAATTTTATTTACACAGCGCTTAGTACCCCTAAGGAAGTGTTGAAGGGGCAGTTATGTAAAAAATAAAATTGCATTACTTGCGTTCTGGCATTACTCAAATCTACATTTTGGAAGCACTTTTATTGTAAAACTATTTGCACATTTTGTAGCAATCTATCTTATACTGTGTGTAATGCAAGTATAAAATAATGACTTACACATTCACAGTGCTTTCTGTCGCTGGCTGTGACCTCGTAAAAATACACAAGTCACTATTCTCCACTGCACCAACCAAATTTAATTCTGTGGCTCTCTGGTTACACACAGACCTCTGCAGTGCATTAACTAATAGGTTTCATAATGTACTACAGTCCATTTACCACTCAGTAACAACTTTTAAAATCTATTTTTCATTTAAGCTACCCATTTTTAGGTCGAGCCTAGGCAGCGCGCATGCGCTGTCTGCAAGACCTGTTATCTCCTCTATCGGCTTTTGACATGCCCATGAATTGCCATTTGTTTGTTCTACTGCTGTTTAGAAATACAGGGTTTTTATTGGTGCATTGGGTCTGATTCTCTCGCCTTTGCATGCTTGGGTCACGCCCAGGCGATTTCACTCATTGTTTGGTTGCGTTGGCCATCCCAATACGTCTGCGGTTCCTCCTGGTCATCCTGATCTGCCTTTTTATTTTGTAGGCTATCAACATCGTTTTAGGCTTTCAGGCCGTTTCACGGAGCAATGCTCTGTTCAGCACCTACAAAGTGGCAATTTCTGTCCGGTAGCTGTTGAGCTATGCCAATAGCTCTAACTCAAAAAAACGCGAGACCTATTGCATTTCTAATGCTTGTTTTTTTATATGTAGCTACCTGATGGTGAAAGACCTAAACATCTAACAAAATATTTTAGGACTTATTTATGAGAGGCTTGCGCTGCCGGAGCGTCACTTTTTTCGAATCTGTGGCAGCACAAGCGTCTCAATCATATCTATAAGGCGATGCAAAGTCACCCTGCGTAGCTTTGCATGGCCTCATTGATATGGAGTAAGACAAAGTAGCGCAAGTTGCTGCGTTGCCTTACTCTGCATCAAGGAGGCGTTCCATGGGCATTACGGTGGGTGTTCCCACACAACACTCATGGATTTTGACACTGCCCCAGATTTACAAAATCACCTAAGCCGTGGGCAGTGCCAAAACCGTATGCCTCCCCACAGCAGGCGTAACGAGGAGAAATGGTTTTATTTCTCCTCGATTTTTCCTCTTTCCATGTGTACTGCATTCTGTAGCACCTATAGAAAGAGGAAAACGCCTCTCTGGATTGTTTTTGTGCAGAAAGGTCACTTCCTGCACAAAAACAATCCTGTCTGTTAGCGCTAGGCAGCAATTTGTGCGCAAATGCAGGGGGTTAAGGAAAAGAATGCACCGTATTTCATAAATACAGTGCATTCCTGCCCTTTCACATTGGCGTAGGGAAGCGCAGCAAGAAGAATTGTGTCGCTGCCCCAGGCCAGATTCACATAAATGAAGCCCTTTTTAAAAAAAGTTATTGACGAATCTGTAAATGACAGATCTAAGAACCTAACCAAAGGGAAGGGCTTCCACTAAATGTGCGAAACAACGCCCCGAATATAAGAAGAGAAAATTCTCTTCTTGAGTCCCCTCACTCACCAAGGGTTGCCCCTAGGTGACATGCTTCATCATTGGGGCCATCCCAGACATCTACTGTCTGGGGCGTGCTGCAACTTGCGGAACTACGTAGGAGCACTTTTTGTGAAAAAATGTGTAGTGCAGTGTTGGGGGGAGTGGTCATGGTGATGCTAAAAAAATACCTAGCTAGTGAGCGATTAGTTTATTCCTGCTCCTAGTTGGTATAGATAAAAAGGGGGTTAATAATAGGGAGGAAGTGTAACTGTTGTGTATTCTATCCCTAGTATTTGGTCGACATGTTTCGAGGTGTCCCCTAAACCTCTTCTTCAGGACCACATGGGGACCAGCCCCATGCGTACCACTCCGTGAGAAAAACAATCCTACACTAAAGAAATAATATAATAAAGAACAGGTGCACACCTAATGTGTGAGCACCAAAAATTAAATACATACGGTTGAAATCAAACTCGTAGTATCTGTTCAAGGAGATAAAGTGACAAAGAGATTAGTACATATTGTCTGCCCACCTCTCGCGTGGGCAGGTCCAAACCATATGCAGTGCTTAAATCAATGCGTTCCTCTATAGTTTGTGTCGGTGCCCTTAGTAGTAAAAATTATTGAATTAGTGCTTGTATCCAATGTGACACCTTGGAACACATCGGACTACTCTATTTTGAGAAAGCATGGTTATTCGTTAAAAACATTGGTAAAAAGGGAAAGAAACACTCGTGAGCAAACATTACAAGACAAAACAAACATATAAACATACTGTTAACAATTTGTAAGAACATACTTCTGTTTTGGCAACGCTGTGCCTCATGGACTGCCAGGGTGGAGGGGCTTGTAGTAACCCTAGAAGAATGTATATAAAGTATTTGAGTCAAGGGGAGGGCCATGGGTAAAAGCGAAATACTGGTTAGTTATTCCCCATAGCGTGGCCTGGAGGAAAAAACGAACAAGCGTTTTTCAGGGATCCTGGGTTCCTGTTAGGGAAGAAAAGATCTTACTTGGCTCAGCACTCCTCCGTCAATGACACCTACTCGTACCCGGGCGGACCGCATATTAGCGTGTCTTCAGCTCGATGTTGTTTAAATACTGGCAGGAAAAGCCCAGTCATGCTCATATGCGAGTAAAGACCGCGGTTGTAAGAAAATGGCCGCCTAGTTTCGGAACTTTGTCCGCGCCATTTTGGGAGGATCATTTTCAGAGTTGGATTTTTAAAAAAATTTAATTAGTGGCATTGTAAAACTGGGGGATGAGTAAATAATAATTTCAGTATTTTTTTAGGTTATTACCGCAACTGAAAAAAGACTACGAAAAAAAGAGAAAATGGAAAAGGACTATGAACCAAGGTTAATGGCCATTTCATTATTGGCAAAGTTCGAGCGCCATATTGAAAGTAGAGACCTGAATTGGTCCACCTCCAATATTTAGTTGAAGGATTATCAATTGAGGTGTAGTTAGTATGGTGTCAACTTGAGAGGAGAAACTACTCTAAAGCCTATGTTTGATAGCGAGGCAGTAGGTTTTTGACTGTTGCTTTTGTGTAACACTGGATGCGGTCGTTCAGAAATTACAAGTTCCTTGCATCATGCCAGTGGAGTTACAAAGGCAATGTGAGGTCTCACATGGGGGTCTGTTCATGGGACCTTTTCTTGGAGGTGATTTGAGTACTGTCCGGTCCTCTCATCTGTGATGTAAACAAAACAGTCCCGGAGTGGTATTGGGATTATTATATCTGTATCTCCAATGTACCCAAGGTGTAGTTTATCTTGTGAACTGTCCCCATGGGATATTATCATTCAGACCTGTCGTATATGTGTGCAATTTGAACACCCATCTTTGTTCTTTTTCCGGCAGCTTCTGTTCTAAATTGTCAGTGTGTCATGTGTTCTAACACTACCCATCGCATGTCATTTGGGGTGTGTTTCTTTTCATTAAAGTGCGCCGTCATCCTCGTGCTTGCCCTGTGGCACCTGATGTTGCTACGGTGCTCACATATTCTCTTGCTGACCTTTCTAGTAGTCATGCATACATAGTGTAGGTTACAGCTACATGTGATCATGTATATCACCCCTGAGCTGTTGCATTTGGTGAACTTTCTTAATTCCCAAGTTGTTCCTGTGTTGAAAGTCACCTTCGTGGTAGCAGTTAGGTGGCACACACTGCAGTTGCCACATGGGTGATGGCCTGTGGGTAACGTACTGATTACCTGTTGGTTGTTCTTGAGTTGGGATTTTGGGCGACTGTGTACTAGGATGTCCCTGAGGTTCTTGCCTCTTCTATGTGAGAACATGGTTAGTGGGATATTTAGTTTCCCACTGTTGAGGATGCTCCAGTGCTTTCTTACTATCTTAGAGACTTTGTCCGATGCTATGTTAAATGTTGTTATACAGATGCGTCTTTTGTCTTTTTCTCTGTCCTCTTTTTCATGTTTCCAGAAGAGCGTCCCTGTAATTATTGGCTGCTCTTTTCTTTTCTTTATTGATGGTCTTAGCAGGGTATTTTCTCTTCCGGAGTTTTTCGGATGGGTCTTTTGCCTGTATTTCATAATCCCTTATTTCTGAGCAATTCCTCCTGAGCCGGAGAAATTGGCCAAAAGGGAGGTTTTCTTTCAAGTGGCGAGGGTGAAAACTGTCATAAAGTAGTAGGCAGTTCTTGGCAGTGGGTTTAAAGTGAGTGGTAGTCTTAAGAATCCCTTCTGCCGCATAGATGTTGAGATCTAGAAACACCAATTCTGATCTGCTCATGGTGTGTGTGAATTTTAGGAATGGGTCCTGTAGATTGAGCCATTGGAGGAACTCGTTTGCTTCAGATTCGTCGCCTTTCCATACCATAAGGACATCGTCAACGTGCCTCTTCCATTCCAGTATTTTTTCTCGGTGTGGGTTGTTGTCTGACAAAATCTTGTGTTCTTCTAAGTGGTAAACATACAATCCCGCCACACTTTGAGCAAAGGTACTCCCCATGCTGGTCCCATGTCGTTGTCGGAACAGGATGTCCTCAAAACGGAAAAATTTCTCAGTCAAAGCCCATTTACAGCAATCAAGGACTATATGTTGTGGTGTGTGGTAGGGCCATTCTGCTCCATATAGGGTTTCCTATAGGATATCTAGGGTTTCTTTGTGTGGTAAGCTCGTGTATAGGCTCTCTACATCTAAGCTAACGAGGACGTTGTGTGCAGGGTCAAAGTTGAGATCCTTGAGTAGGCAAAGTACTGCTTTCGTATCCTTTAAATATGTATTGGTTTTTTGTATCCGGGGGCGTAGAAAGGCATCTGCAAATTTTGAAAGTGGTTCTAGGATGGATCCGATACCAAAGACGATGGGACGTCCTGGAGGGTTTTCCAGTGACTTATGAATTTTTGGCATAGTGTAGAAATAGGGCACGACTGGTTGGGTGTTGGTCATGAATTCTCCTTCTTTCTTAGTAACCCAATCATGTGTTAATGCTTCTTCAATCATGCTGGTAATCCCAATTCGTAATCGTTCTGTGGGGTCTTTTTTGATGCGTTCATAATTTCTTTCGTCTGACAGGAGCCTCAGGCATTGACTTCGGTATGCCTCTGTGCTTTGTAGGACGATGCCACCGCCTTTATCAGCAGGTTTTATTGTGATGTCCCTGTTGTTGGCAATTCCTTGATGGCTTCTTGTTCCTTCTTGGTGGTATTATGAAATGTTTTTATAGTTCTTGGATCCATCTCTCCTACTTCTTTTAGAACCGCCTTTTCAAAGGCTAATAGTTCTACTGGTAGTGTGACTGATGGCGGTGTAAATGTAGATTTTGGATATAGGCCAGTGTCACCTCTTTGAATTTCCATAGTTGGTTTGTTTTCAAAAAACACCTGTAGCCTAATTTTCCTTATGAATTCATTCAGCTCACAGCTGAGCAAGAACTTATCTAAAGTTGGTGTAGGTACAAAACCGAGTCCTTTTTCTAGGACCATGAGTTGTGTTGTTGACAGGGTAGTCCCCGATAGATTTACTACTAGACTGGGTTGTTGCTGGTTGTCGGATAGTTCGGTGGGCCCATACTCCTAGAGTTCATCCTCATTTGTTCCAGGGGTTGTGCCCATTGCACCCGTTGTCCTCTCTTGGTTTTTCCTCTTTGTATGCCTTTGCCTCTTCCTAAAAAAGGAACCGATGATCCCCGCGTGATCTTGCTGTGGTCATGTTTCCCAATAAGGGTATGGTTGTGGTTGGTATTGTGGGGGGCCGTAGTAGAATGGTGGCGCAGGGAATGGTGGTGGTTGGTAAGGTGGCCATCCAAAGCCTTGACCTCCTCTATTCCTCATTCTTCCACTGTGATTACGGCGGCCTCGTGTGTTATTCCTGCGGCCAAAGCTGTTGTCTGAACTGTCGGAGGGGGGAGGGGGGGGGGGGGTCTAGGCATCAAAAAGTTTGAAGGCCTCTGCTCTAGGGTGCGCATGTGCGCCAGTGTGAAAAAGATTTGTGCATGTTCACTTCACTAGTGGAGAAGTTACGGAGTGGTCACATCAGGTGAGCGTTGTAGTGGGAAGAGAAATCCTTTAAAGAGACATTTTCTCTATGGATTTCTCTTCTCTTTCTGCAACGCAGGAGCAGCACCATAGTCGTGACAGCCAGCCATTGCGGTCAGATCCTCAGAGCCATCAGCCACCGGACCAGCACGACCATGCTCTGAATTCTGAAGTCCGAGCTCACAGAAGACCAGTGGCAGCCACCCACCAACGACCCCGCTCTTACCTATGTCAGGGAGCTACGAGTTTGCACACAATCTAAGAGCGTTTCTCCCTCCCGTCACATTCCACAGGGGCTTGCAGTGGAACCAAACTGCGTGATCCCGCCTTATCCCTAACTCCGCCACCAAGTTTCAACTCTGCTGATCTTCTGAAATCCACCTGATCAAGTATTTGGCTACAGCTTGTTGTGAAGGCGGGTGAATTGGAGGGGAGATATTTGTTTTCTTTATCCCGGTTGCAACAGAACAGCCTCCATGGTTGGTTTGACTGGCAAAGCAATTAGCCATCGTGCATACGGTATGCCAGAAGCAGGGGGCTGAAAGGACATTTTGAAAACTGCCATGGACGCCACTGGAAGTTTTCGAAGCACAACTTGCAACAGCGCAGGCATTAGCGACAAGAACAACGAGCGCCCTAAAGGCAGCCGCAGGCACAGCTGACAAAACGGTAAAAGATGCATTTCTAAAAAGAGAAACAACATTGAATTTCATGTGGCACAGTCTCTTTTGCTGTTTGCGTTTGTGCATTTGTCATGCACATTTAGTGGGATGTCCGTAAACACGCAAGCATTGCGTTTAATACATTGTGTTTGTGGTACCCTATTCCAGAGTACCTGCGTGTTTCTCAGAAATGCCAGTACTCTCCAGTTAAAAGTATTGCACCTCTGCTGAGAAGTGCAGGTACTCTCCCTCTCCAAATGAAGAAGTGCTCACAGTACAGGCCCATGTAAAGCACTGCATTCATGCATGTATGTTCAGCGGAATGAACTGAATCTCCATTTTTAGGTCTCGCAGACCTGCGTTGCAGTGCGCGTGTGCTGCTCGCTCTGCGAGGCATATTGTAATCGAGGAGATTTCAGAAGTGGAGTTGAAGCCCCGCCCATCATTTTGATTGGCTGGCGTCCTCGTTTATGCTAAACGCTGGCTTGTGATTGAAAATGAGGCTTCTTAGTCCCCCCTTGTTACCGCCCTATCTCCTTTTGGGACTGCCCATCTGGACTGGATCTTTTACTTGCGGCCAGAAACGGTCTCCTTCAATTAGTCTGTAAGCACTTCTCTTTTTTTTTTCATTTGGCTTTGGCGAAGGAAGCCGCGTGTTTATTTTTGTATCGCGCTTTCACTTTAACTGCTATTGTTAAAGTGAAAGCGCGATGCAAAAATAAACACGCGGCTGCATTCGCGCATTGGTGACAGCTTGTCGTCTCCGGGAAAGCATTGAGAAAACGCTCTTCATCTTCAGTATTTCCAGTTAACCGCCTGTTTATTTTTGTATCGCGCTTTCACTTTAACTGCTAATGTTAAAGTGAAAGCGCAATGCAGAAATAAACACGGGGCTGCGTTCGCCAAAGCCAAATGAAAAAACCGCTTGTTGTCTCCGGGAAAGCATTGAGAAAACGCTCTTCATCTAAAGTATTTCCAGTTAACCGAGAGAGGGATTGAAATGGGTCCCCTTCGGGCTCTAAATTAACCCTCCTACATACTGAGCTGATAAAAACCGGCAGCTGCTCCAGCAAACAAAAGCTTTGATTTACAATCAGGAACTCGGTAACCTGGCCACCACTGTCGTTCCTGAAAGATAGCATCGTTGCAACCGGCTGCAGGAGGGGGCGGGGGGCACAAGAAGCGGGTCTGGAAAGCACGAGGGCTTCCCCACGCGTACACTGTGCTTTGTTTCTGCCACTTTCTGTATTCGTGTTCTGTGACAGGACTGGACTCTCCCACCCCTTAATGATACATTGTGCAAAACATGTAGTAATGGTCTAATTGTAGGTTCTTAAAGAGGGCTTGCCCCTTCTGAGATTTGAAGGGAGTGCATATATGGCAGTGTTTTTCCCTAAGAAGGCGGGGCAAATCACTCTTGACACTGACATTCCGGCATTTTGGAAATTGGGCAAATGCCATTGTATCTGTCAAATATTGGCCTTGGTGTATTTTAATTGCATTTATATGCAGCTTTCAAGCCCTGAGTGTCCCTGCACTGAAGTGCATTCACAGACAAGTAGCATGCTAATCACTGGGAGGGCTTTAGATGGAAGAGTACGTGTCTGCTATGTGGCTTATTGGTAGCTGTTCATTGTCTTGCGTAGGGGCCAATATATTTGTTGCTGCACTTTGGCGTTGAATGAAGCAAAAGTAAATGAGCGGATTCTCACGCATTAGCTGCTAATAGATGAATGGATAAAGAAATATGTGAGTGCAGTATGGCCCATGTGGAAGGTGTTTTAGTGTCATGCATGCATGGCAGGCTACTCATCTCGTGTTTCACATAAGTATGGGAGAAGGCGAAAAGTGTGAGCATTTACCCGGTTGTTGATGTGGATAACAGCCATCTTTGCAGTGATGACTTGAAATCATTTCATATTGGTTATGGAACAGACAAAATCTTCCAAATGGTCAAGGCTGCTACCCTTCGGGAGGTGCAGTTTTCCATCTTTTACTGTATTTTCACTGTGGCCTCCACCTAGGAGCTGTACACAAGCAGCCCATAATAATGAGCATTATACAGCCAGCCATGGCATATCATCTGAGAAGTACCCCATGGGGAGGCAGGGAGCCACCCTTCAGAATGGGCATTAGATAACTAGCCATGGTCTTTGTTCTGAGGAGTCTACCAAGGAAGCAACTCACAGTAATAGGCATCATACAGCCGGCCACTCTGTGGACAGGAAAAGTCTTTTAAGCTGTGTCATCAGCCGAGGGAAGGTTGGGACGTTATCAAAATGTCCGTAATGTTCACTTAGCAACTTTATTTATGCATTAACGTTGATCACTGTAAAATGTGGGATAGCAACAATTTAATTCGGGTTAGACTCTATTTCATTACATTGATATAGTGCTTATGCACAAGAGCTTTACCTATGTCGATGTAAGGTATAAAAAAACATGAATGGCATATTAAAATGATAAGTCCATAATGGCTAAAATGGATGGCTGCTAATCGAAATAAGCAAAACAGGTAAGAAACACTGTGTACTGCTAGAAGGAGGTCAATCTTCCCATCCGTACTCATCAACACCCCAGCAATTCAGTTAGTCAAACTGTTCAAACGCAACTCCCCTATCATTGCATCGTCGCAAGCACATACTCAATGTAACTGAAAAGCAAGCCAAGTTAGCGAGGCTAGGTAGGGGAGAGGTGAACATAAACTGAAAAGGAGCAAGTGTGAAAAGTGCAGTACCAAAGAAGAGAAAGGTGGTTATCTAAGCATGCTAAAACAAGGGTGTGGATGAGGGGTTTAGATGCTTGGAAAGACAGGAGAGGGGGAATTTTGTGAATGTAGAGCTGCCTTCATCCTGTGTATGAGACTAGAAAGCCTGGGTAGAACAAGCATTTGCTATGCAATAGGTCTCGCATTTATGCGAGTTTAAGCTATTGGCATTGTAAATGACAATGCGTTTTATTTATGTTTCAAAAACTAAAACATAAATAAAAGGCATCGTCATTTACAATGCCAATAGCTCAAACTCGAGTAAATGAGAGACCTGCTGCATTGCAAATGCTTGTTCTATTTTCTAGTCAATCCTAGTAAATTCTCTTACCGAGTGCAGTACTGCGAACTTAATCATATCTATGCGTGTAACATGGTAAATTGATGCATCGGAACACATTGCCGAGAAACATTTAGCATAATAGATTTAAGTGCCTTTAAAGAGAGATCTTCAAACTGACACTCGAGGTAGAGGGACTTTAATCTCTTCCCCCTATACATCGAGGCCGGGATGTTGAACACGAAAGGATGGGCTCATCTAAATGAACGGCACGAGAAGTAAACCGGATTTCTCTTCTCCAGCTGCAAATGGGGAAGGTCGTGAACTTATTTTAAAATGAAACAACATAGTTGTAAAACTAGGCACCCCGCATCCAGGGAGCCATTGCAGGCGACTCCTCTGTTGTGAGACCCTGCCATTTTACTTAGGCCAGCTATCAAGTAGAAAGATTCATTTTGGGCTGCCTCTAGCCACTACGTTGTTGCTAAATAGGCAGAAATTGCACATTTACTACATTTAGACAAGCGAGACCACGCGGATGATGAAGCAACACTACCGTGTAGTTTGCGTTTCAGTTGCTCCTGAATCCTTGTTTTGATAGGACCTGTAAGTACTTTTTTTTATATAAATAATTTCACACCAGATTAAAATTCACCCCAGTAGTCGGACGATTGCACCTATGACTAGAAAATTAGTTACTTCCACTGTGTAGCAGAGGGTAAAATATAACATGCAGAGCCTCGCAAAAATCAAATACCAAAACTGAATAAAAACTACAAGGACCACCCAGTGGCATAGCGAAAAATAATGGCCCCTCCTTGCAGAATGTCATAGTGCTGCGAGGCCCTATAAGGGTGGTAGCTCCCTGTATTCTACATTGTGCACGCTATAATAGATGATTAAAGGACATGCTACCATCAATAATAGGGTTTAGTTACACAAGAAATCCGTTCATCTGTAACGCCGTATTTAGGGCCACAAATAAATTTACAAGGAATTAAGTCAAATAAATGATCACAAAGAGATCAAGCCCGCCAAGAAATCTTTAGTTGAGGCCGCTGTTGCTCATCATCAAATACTTTATTCAGCTCTATTGAGCCATAAACGTTTACAAAACAAAAAGCCAAATACAGTATTAAATTTCATAAAATGATAGAAACATTTGTTAAAAAAAACACTAAAGGGCTTGAAGTGTGATTATTTATGTCTGCAGTCGTTAGCTGCTGTTCTATAACTTACATGGAAATTATGTTTATAGTAGCTGTGAGGACCGGGTCACTCATCAATTTAGCGTATATCATTTTTATTAAATTGTAAGAATATAAACAGTTTAAGCACCTTTTCCTAATTTATAGTCATTCCCTCAAGCCATCTTTGTATCTTTATAGTGCAGTGGCGTTATGTTTAAACTATTCTGTATGTTCACAATAGAAATGGGAGCCTTGTATGTTTCTCTTGTCTCCCCCTCCCTCCCCCCCTTTGGTTGTATGACTTTAGCATACATGCATTTTCAACGCATGCCTTTACCATGCATCAATTACAATGCAGTGCCTTTAGCACGCATTGCCTTTACCAAACAAACCTTTACCACACATATGCCTTTACAATGCGAGCTAAGTATATGTAAGGTAAGTGAAATCCACGTGGGGTGGGGTGGGGTGGGGTGGGGTGTGTGTGTGTGTGTGTGTGTGTGTGTGTCTCTTTTGTCAGTGGGGGAATCCAATTCCTTTACCCACCCCTTAACCCTAAAACACCCTTACCAACAAATTTCCTTACCCACTCCTAAACCCTAAAAACACCCTTACCACCCTATTCCCTCACGCACCCATAAACCCTAAAAACACCCTCATCATCCAAAGTGAAAAATGTTGAGAGGGAGTCGAGATTTCAGTAAACATCAATTGTATGCATTAATTTAAAAATACTTTCAGTGACTTTGATTCACTGGCACAGTTTATAAACATATAAAAATGTTGCCATCTTCATAATTAGACACAAAATCAAAGCGCATTGATTGCACAGAACTGCATATGTCACTTGGTATGCAAACAAATATACATGACTTTTCATATGGAAAAGGTATCCTGATAATAGCATGCACAATGGATTTGAAAGTTGTGGTAAGCTATGGAGAAGGGGCGAGGAGAGGTGGTACCCATAACAGGTTACTGGTGCTGTCACTAAGAATGTGAGGTGTATCTGGCTGACTGGAGTGATGAGTGGGGAGAACAAAAAGCCCTATGTTTTTAATCTAACCAGATTGTGACTTCATTGAGTGAGCCTTAGTTCTCGTGTTGTGGCTTATAGTGCAGTGGGAAAAATCAGTGTCTACTGGTCATACTGTAAGAAAATGTCTCTGAGATCCGAACTAAGACTCAAGTAGGCATCCAGGGTTGTATTTGTCATACCACTCTGACATTTTCCCGATGGGCTGCAGGATGGCCTGCCATGACCTAGCCATGGGCCATTCTAGTCACTGCTGCCTGCAGTGTCACCATTTTTGCCAAGTCAGATTTTTGGTTTTCCAGCAGCCACCCAGCAAGCTACATTGCATTCTGGTGACAACTTGCACCAGGAAACGTAATATCTCCCTCTCCTCTCTATCAGCTCCCCCAGCCCCCAAACTGCACCCCTGAAAATTATCTTCCCTGGCCCATTTTTCGGTCTTGGCTAGACAGCGCATGTGCTGTCTCGAGGAGACGTGTTGTGTTCTATCTGTGGGCTTACAGGCCACCCATGCCCTACAATTGGTAAACTTCTGCATCACTCTCGTTTTCTTTGATGGCATTTGTCATTGCATGCGGGTGTCATTCCCTCTTCTTGTATTTGGCCCTCCTATAGCGCATGTACCAAGTACATGTATCCTTACTCTGCTCCAGGGAGCAATTTTTTTCTTCGTTTACAAGCACTCCACAGGAAAACTTGTGTTTTCAGGCCGTCCCCCCTTATCCGTGGGGCTGCTTTTCTCTTTAACGACTCTGCCCTCGTCTGTTTCTTCTGGACCCTGCCTCCACTTTTTACATTACAGTCCTACCCTAATCCCCGAAGTAGACTGAACACATCTGTATTTTAACCCAGGGAAAAGCAAATCCACATGTTTTCTGTACAATCCATTATTTTCTAAATAAAAGAACCATTGCTGGAGTCTGGGAGCTTTTACAACCTGGTGCGTTTCTAGCTGCGTCCATCTCGTGTACATTTTGAATCCGTTGCATCCTTAATTCAGTCTGAGGTGCACAGGTATCCTTAAAAATTGAGTAGCACAAAAACAGTGTAATGGTAATATCAGTTATTTAGAACGTTTAGAAAACTCAGAAGTGCTTTATAAAATGCTATATAAAACAAGATTATTATTAGTATTAGTTGCGCATGCGTTGATCCCCGCTGGTACACTCACGCTCGACCGTCCTTACCATAAATGTCTTTACCAGGATGTCTGGAGCAGAGGTGAAAGAGGCATTCAAGTGGAAATTCGTGAAATATAGGGAGGTTACTGAGGTTTTTAAATGCCCCGATTGAATGAAGAGGTCGGTTAAGCCACAACATCCCCCTTTTTTTCCTAAATGTGTGTTTCACTGTAATGAGAATTTGCCACTTGTATTGAAAGCTGTTTTCTCGGCATTTGTATAGTGCATTCTATCATTGTTTTCCGCGCCAATTTAAACTAAATAGCTTTACAGTGGTCTTTAATGTTGGTACCTAAGAGACTTTGGAACTGGGGAACAAGGTTTGAGTCTCGGCGCAACATCCTTTGATTATGGGCAAATCACTTAACCTCCCTGTGCCTAAAAAATGAATGCGTCCTTGTGTAATGTAACTGGTGCTCATGTAAAGCGCTATGAATACTGCAAAAAAAAAAAAAATGCTTTCTGAGATTAACAGCCTAAGGCACTGCTTTTCTTTTCAGGGAGTGGGTGTCTTACTCCTGACTTGAATGTAAATTATTAATATTACCTAAGTGTCAGATAAAAGAGGAAAGGCGAGTTCTGGTACTTTTTAAGCCTCAGCTAGACAGCACATGTGCTGTCTTGAAGAGACGTGTTGTGTTCTATCTGTGGGCTTACAGGCCGCCCATCTCCTACCATTGATAAACTTCAGCGTCGCTCTCAATTTATGTGATGCCATTTGTCATGGCATGTGGGCGTCATTCCCTCGTGTTTGGCCCTCCCATAGTGCATGGAACAAGTGCATGTCTCCTTACACTGATCCCGATTTTCGGAGCTATTATTTTCTGTGTTTTCAAGGACTCCATATGAGTACTTGTATTTTCAAGCTGTCTCCCTTATCCGTGGTGCTTCTTTTCTTTCCAACCCCTCTGCCCTGTCTACTACTTCTCTACTTTTTCCTGCCCGTGTAGCACATACCTGTATACATGTGTACACAGCCCATGAGCGCAGACTATGCATATTTGTACACATACTACTAAAATGCATGCACGTGTACCTGACCGAATGCATTTCTCAAAAAGTGGTTAAAAAACAAACAGCACTTGTTTATTTATTTATATATTTTGCATGATCCGATGGTATTGGAGTGCTCGCTTCATCCTCCGTCTTGCCATATCGTGAACATTAGCAGATGGTATTGAAGCACTTTAAGTGCTCACCGGTTACATTAAACAATGACACATTCATTTTTGTCGCTGATCCTGCAACAATGAAGGTATTTTTTTCCCGTTCATTGTTGCTTCCTCCCGCTCTCTCCCGTTGTTGCTTGCCCCTCTCCCCATCCCCTGCTGCTTCCATGCTTGACCCGTCCCCTTCACTACCTTCCTCGTCTCTGCTGCTTTTATTTTTTATGCACGATCCGATGGTATTGGAGCGCTCATTCCGTCCTCCACCTTGCCAAAGTGCTAACACCAACCAATGGTATTGGAGCGCTTTAAGTGCTCATCAGTTACATTACTCGGGGGGGGGGGCGTGGCCACGGAGTGGATGAGGGAAGACGTGTGAGCTCGAAGCTCCGCGCCGACCCCGGTAATTATCCTGAATCGGGACTTTGCAGCGAGCCCCCGAGCACTCGGAGGGACGGCAGTAGGGGGCTGGGGGCCTCCGTAGCAACAGCGGGGAGTTTTAACACCCTGCTAGCCGAGAAACCGGCGAGGCAATCCGGTCGACTGGAGAAAGACCAAAATGGCGGCGATGGCGGTGTTGCGGAGCTGCTGGAGGCGCTGAGGACTGCCTTGAAAATCGACGCGGGAGCTGCGGGGGTTACCAGGGCCCGCTCGCTGGTGCTCACTCTGGCACAGCCACCGCTGAAATATTTGGGGAGAGCTGGGGGGCCGGTGCCACCCATTGCCGAAGCAGCAGAGTGGGGCTTGCTGTCGCTGCGCACCGCAGAGGCCAGGAGGAAGAACAGCGGTGCAGGACGCGGCCACCAAATGGGGAGATGTCCCGGTGAAGAAGCAGACAAAATCCACAGGTACCCGACCAGTTGCTGGGGGGCCTAGTGAACAGACAATTGACCGGAGGGGTGGTCCGCCATCTTGGGCGCCAGATGAGACGGAGGAGTGGTTGAGGCGGCAGGCAGCGGTGAGCATTGTCGCAAGCGACCGCACCGAAGGACTGGCTGACTGCACGGTGCGGAGCGGAGGCGCAGGGCGGAGAAGACCCCGGAGGGCTCTCTAGACGGCGAGACCAGGAGCTGGAGAAGGATATGGACGCAGGCAGACCGTAAGAGGTGCAGTGGCACTGGCCCATAGTGCAGACCGGCAGAAGATACCGAAGCGGCGCTGCAGGAGGGCACGATTGCTGCGTGGGGACCGGCCACACTACCTGGGACATTGCAGAGCCGCTTAGGGAGTAGAGCGGCGGCTGGCCGGACGAGCGGGGATGTGGCCCGCCATCTTTGGACTTTTGTGCATATGAAATAGTCGGCATGGCGAGGCAGGCAGAATGAGAGCGGCTGGGCGCGACCAGACCAGATGGACTCAGGCACTGGCGCGCACCGCAGATGAGCCGATTGGCGTGCTAACCAAGGAAAGGTGAACTAACGGCGCTGCAGTGGAGCCTTGAGCCACGGCCCCTGGTGCCTAAAGGACCTCATCGAGCTGTGGTGTGCAGCAAGGCTGGGACCGGACGAGCAGGGAGGTGAGAAGCGAGCCTGATGCCTGAGACGACACGCATGACAGAGTGCAGCGAGTAGAGGCACTGCGGAGACGGAGGCGGAGCGGCGGCGAGTGCATGGTAGGGGAGACCCTGGAAGGGATTGAAGCGGCTGCATGGGCTCCTTGGAATTGCCCCTCAGTCTGTGAGAGCGAACGCACTGCAATCAGGAGAGGTTTGGGCCCCCGGTGAAGTGTGGTCCTGTAACTGGCCTGCGGCAGGGGAAGATCGGACTGCGGCTAGAAGTGCTAAAAAGGGGCGAACCGGCGGGGCGGCTGGCTACATGGTGAGAGGAGAGTGCTGAGGTAGTGTGGACAGCCCTACTGTCTGAGGCGCGAGACCACTACCGGCGATAAGCACGCATTGTGTTGGACAATAGAGGAGAGTCTGCCTGAGGCTGGGGCTCACGCCACAAGTGCTAATGGGGAAGCCCAAAGGGAAACCGGGGGGTGCGACCCCCAAGCCGGAAGAAGATGCAGGAGCACCAGACAAGCAGGGAGGGCTCACACAACATTCAGAAGGGATGCTGCAACAACAAGTGGATCAAATACTCAAAGCTATCAAGGACACCAGGGAAGCTCTGCAACTGGACATAGCGCATGTGGCACAGGGACTTGGACTGCTCCGAGCCGACCATGCTAAACTTGCTAACGGGGTAAAGCGGACGGAAGCCACCATAGAGTCCTTGGAGCCTGGCCAAAAGGAGATGGAAGTCCAGATGGCGGATGTCCAGCGCCGGTTGCGAACACTAGAGAGGAGGGCAGAAGACGCAGAAGGGAGGAATCGCAGAAATGTCAGAGTGGTGGGGCTGCCAGAAGGAGAGGAGGGGGCTAGCATGGTGGATTACCTGGAGGCCTGGCTGAGACGAGTGGTTGCACCTGAAGGCCTGACATCGTTCTATACATTGGAAAGAGCGCATAGAGTACCGGCCCGGCAGCTGGCTCCCGGGAGACCTCCCAGACCGGTGGTGGCTAGACTGCTCCACTACAAGGACAGGGACCTCCTGTTACACAAGGCCCGAACTGCGGGCCCGTACAAGGTGGGCAATAGTAAAGTGACGCTCTTCCCGGACTACACACTTGAAGTCCAGTGCCGCCGCGCTTTGTTCCTGGAAGTCAAGAGAGCGCTCCGAGACGAGGGCCTCCAGTATTCCCTGATGTTCCCGGCACGCCTCAAAATAGCCATGGATGGTAAAACGATCTTCCACGACAGCCCTGAGGAAGCCTGGAATTGGCTGGAGCTGTACAAGGTGGGCACAGGGGAAGCGGGGCGCGACATGAGCACGCAAGCGGAGGGGCCACGTCCGCGCCGATCACGGCGTATCCGAAGACACCGTTCAGCAGCACAAAAACCTATGAAGACACAGACGGAGAAAGAACGTTCTGCTGCTCTACAGGCCGTCACGGCCATCTCGCAAGAGACAAGAACAGCATCATTGGTGGCGACGGGCTCAGAAAAGGGTTCGCTGAGATCGGACACTGAAGAATCAGAAGCAGGAAGTGTTCTTCTGCCACATGTAACGGCTGGGACGGCCGATGAGATCGTAGATGCGTGACACTATGGTTTGACTTGGACGGATATAAGATTTGGGGGGGGGCATTGCCGCTGGCCCTTGGGCATCCCCCCTTAACTCAATTGGTGGTTGAACACTGGTGGCTGGAGGGGCTCGATAGGTCAGATGAGTACGTATTAATGCGATCCCGTTATATTGAAGCCTCGGATGGGGCCGACTAGCTCTCTTGGGGGGTATGGCGCAGGCGGATGGAGGGATAAGAGGTCGAATCTCTGAAGTTCTGGGCCTCCTCCCCTAAGTTTGTGTGGGTGTGGCTCCTTGGTTTTTACTGAAGGAGCAGTTTGATCAGTAGTTTGGATGGGTACTAGCGTTGTAGCGCCTGTTCTGGGGGGGGGGGGAAGTTGGGGACGGTTCTGGGGCTTAGGTGGGGTAGTTAGAGCCACCGGTGTGTTCCAATGTGGGGGGAAGCTGTGGAAAAGGAATTGGTTTCAATATGGGGGCGTTACTTGATTTGAAATGTATTACCTGGAATGTACGGGGGCTCCATACAATGCAGCGACGCCATAAGGTGCATGCTTATTTGGTACGGCGGGGGACCCACATAGCTCTATTAATATGTGTTTCCTGAAGAAAAGCTGAGGGGCTGGCACTGAAACGTAGATGGCGGGGGCAATTGTTCTACACGACCTATTCGGCTTTTGCTAGGGGTGCGCTGATATGGGTCAGAGCGGGGGTCCCATTCCAGCTGACGCAACAATTGGTGGATCCTGAGGGGAGGTTTGTGGTAGTGACGGGTCGCCTAAATGGCGTAGATGTGACGCTGTGCAGCATATATGCCCCGAATGTGGATCAGGTCTCCTTTCTAGATCGTTTATCAGGGAGTTTAGCGCCGTATATGACCAGTTCAATATTGATGGGAGGGGACTTCAACACAATTGCAGATGTGGAGATGGATAGATCCCACCCTCCGCTCCCCGGCGCCCCGGTTCATAGACTCTCCAAGGCAAGATGCGCGTGGCAGAATAATTGGGGGCTGGTAGATACCTGGCGTGCGCATCACTTAGAGGAGCGGGATTACTCTTATTACTCCGGTCTTCACGAACTGCATGTGCGGCTTGATGCGATATTATGCACTCCTGAAGTCCATGCCAAAGTAATCCATAGTGAATATCTAAATAGGACAATGTCGGATCACAATCCGCAACTAGTACAGATACGATGGGTCAGAGAAAGAGCGGTGATACCGACCTGGCGGCTGCGACCGGAAGCACTGGAGGATCCGGCCTTCTGTGCGGACCTTGGGGATGGTATAAATCAGTATTTTGGTGAGAATGAAGGCTCAGCGACATCAGTGGCGGTTGAGTGGGATGCTTTTAAGGTGGTAGTCCGAGGACTATGTATTGCCAAAATGGTAGGGGTGCGGAAAACGCTATTAAATGATATAGAGGCAGCAGAGTGCCGTTTGCGTAGGGCTGAGAGAGCCCGCCCTGAGGACGTGGGGATGCAGGGGGAGGTCTTGGAGGCTAGAGAGGCAGTGGCGGTGCAGATGGAGAGATTGCGCTCCTTTGACCATAGGTCATATCGGGCGAGGGCGCACGCAGAAGGAGACAAGACAGGCGTGCTGTTGGCGTGGCTGGCTAACCCGAACCCCCGGGGAACACCTATACTGGGACTGACGGCCCCAACGGGTGACGTAGTGTAAACGCAGCAGGGGATAAATGGCTTGTTCCTGGATTATTATACTGAGCTTTACCGCAGAAAATTACGACAGGGGGGGGGATACCATAGGGGAATTCTTTTCTGAATTGACCCTACCTAGACTGGAGAAGGAACAAGCGGACCTATTGGGGCAAGACATCACGCTAGGTGAAATCCGGAGCGCAATTAAGCACATGGCGCGCAACAAAACTCCTGGGGTAGATGGCCTGCCAATAGAATTCTACTCTGCGTACGTGGATTGCCTAGCTCCACGACTACTGGCGGTGTATCAGGAGGCGCGGAGGGTGGGGAAGCTACCGGTAACCACTCGGGAAGCCATTATTATTCTGTTGCTGAAGCCAGGGAGAGAACCGCTTGACATGACGGCATATCGCCCACTCTCAATGTTGACCACTGACTACAAAATATTGAGCAGGATCCTGGCGACTCGGCTACTACCGTACATGACACATCTGGTACACTCGGACCAGGCGGGTTTCATCCCCACACGGAACACTTCTGTAAACGTGAGGCGACTACTTCGTATTCTGGAGGGGGGCAACGGCTTGGCACCTAACGCGACGATCCTTTCGATATTGAAAAGGCTTTTGATAGCCTGGAATGGCCGTTCCTTTTTCAGGTTATGCGAGTGATGGGTATGGGAGAGGCCTTCGTGGGGTGGACTCGGATCCTTTACAGTTTGGCGACGGCCCGAGCGCAGACAGGGGCGACGGTTTCGTTAACCTGCTCAGTGGACCGGGGAACGCGGCAGGGATGTTCACTGTCTCCACTGCTGTTTGCTCTTGCAATGGAGCCGTAGGCGGTACGCGCACTGTCGAGGAAACATTACGCTGGACTAGAGCTACGTGGAGACATGCAGTATATCTCGCTTTACGCAGATGATCTGCTCATGTTCCTGGCTGATACCGGAGAAGCCATGCCGGGAGCGACGACATTACTACATGCGTTTGGGGCGGTTTCAGGGCTTTGGGTGAACTGGGCAAAGACCTGCCTGTTCCCTGTACGTCAGACGATGGTGAGCCCAGGCCAAACGGGAGGCATACGATGGGAGCCTCACTGTTTGCCTTATCTCGGGACTAACATCTATCACACGCCAGAAGACCTGTTGGAGGGCAATGTGGGCAGAGCGCTGCATGGGATCAAAGGGAGCATGGCGTTCTGGGGTACACTGCCGCTATCGGTGGCGGGCCGTATAGCACTCTTGAAGATGGTGGCACTGCCTCGGTTGCTATACTACTTCAGGACGCTGCCGATTTGGATACCAAGCTCGATATTTAAAATGCTCCGTTCCTTGATGGGGGGATTTATATGGGGGAGGGGTAGACGGCGAGTAGCTTTGACCACGTTGATGCGATCCCGTGCCGAGGGAGGCTGGGCGGTCCCAGACTTCGAACTGTATTATTTAGCAGCTCAGCTGCAGTGGCTTACACAGGCAGTAGCGAAGGAGTTTCGGGGCCCAGATGGCCCTGTGGGCCGGTGGATCCCACGCCATTGGCTATCATTTGTTGTGCTTGGTCAGCGGCTGCGGCTTGGACCGTTAACACACGAGGAGCGGACGCTAAGACTGTGTTGGATCCGAAGCCAGCGACGGAGTGGAGTTGCCCGGCCGTACGCTCCGGAGATTCCGTTAGGCATGTGCACAGCCCTGCCACACGGGGGAGACTGGTCTGCATTGGCCGTGTGGGAGGAGCAAGGGGTGCAAGTGATGGTAGACCTATATGAGGGCGGTGTCCTCTTGCCTTATCAGACAATGCAAGATAGGTATGGCCTTCCCAGGGGCGACTTCTTGCTGCATTCAGCCCTTGTATCGGCCATCCAACGCCATTGGGGAGGAGGGTTGTCGGAGCCGCAGACAACTCTCACATGCCAGTATGTCGTGATGGCAGCGGGGACCTTCAAAGCCATAACATGCTTATACAGGCGAATGCTGGGGGAGGGGACGCAGCCGCTGAGTCAATTGCAGAGGAAATGGGAGGCAGATCTGGGCAGGGACATTCCCGAGACGACGTGGTCTAAGATAGTGGAAAGAGCGTGGAAGAGCACGCGCAATGCTAGATTTCAGCTTATCCATCATTATGTGTTACATAGGGCGTATTTAACACCGGCACAGATAAATAAGTATTTTAATGTGGACACAGCCAAGTGCCCCCGCTGCAACTCAGAAGAGGCGGAATTTATCCACATGATGTGGAGCTGCCCGCAGTTGGGAACGTATTGGAAGGACGTGGTGGATGTACTGTGTGGGGTGACAGACAGGCAGATAGTCAGAGATGGGTGTATGCATATTGCATTGGTTTCCGCATACGGCTAGGACGAAAGTTACAAGCAAGTTCCTAGACCTGGGGCTGTTGCTAGCCAAAAGAGAATTGACGAAGCATTGGAAATCCAGGCGGGGACCCAACATTGAGAGCTGGAAGGCAGAGGTCACTAAATGGACGGCCATTGAGAGTATGGTTCGGCTCCAACTAGCTAAGAGATCTAACAATGATAAGGCGCTAGAAACGGCAAAGGCGTGGGAGGCACTGGTTGCGCTGCTGCTGCAACCTGAACCGGAATCGGACGGAGAGTCGTTGGATGGGCCGATAGGAACACCCCGAGCTGAAGGGTAGTGGGGAGACCCCTAGCAATCCCAGGGAACACTGTTGCGGAGCCCAGCAGGATCTGGAGCAGGCTCTCCAAACCAGAGGAGACGGAGAGGCACATACCCCTGACTAGATATGCATTATTGTTAATTTTTTTTTTTTTTTTATTTCTTTAACTATGTTAAAGCAGAACACACCGGTGGCATGGGTTAGGGAGGGCACCAAGGGAGGGATTGTTATGTAATGGGATGAGTGTACAGGTTGATTGAACTAATGGCACATGGGGGGCAGATGAGAGGACGGCTAAGCCCAATATGCATGATGAGGACGTTATCCAATCGAAGCAAGCGCAGGTGCGGAAAAACAAGGAATGAATAGATGTGTAGCTTTGTATTGATGGCTAAACCGAATGCAGTATTTGACTCAAGAATGGTGCCCATAAGTAATGATGTAAGATAAAAGCCAAATGTTTTGTTTGTGGGAAAAAACCAATAAAAATATATTAAAAAAAAAAAAAAATCAGTTACATTACTCAATGACGCATTCATTGTCGTAGGCAGGGGGAAGCATAAGAGATTTGCCCAGAATTGGATTGTTCAGCCGCCCTGAGATTCTAACCTGGTTTCCCAGTTCCCCTTTCGGCAGCTCTGGCCGTTGCGCCACATCCTCGCTTCACTTCATAGCTCCTCAATTGTTTCTCACTATCACTTCCAAATTTGTTCAGCAAGACCCCATCAACACCAAACAAGCATTGGCAAAGCCAATAGATCTTGGCATGCCCCAGCTATTGGACTTGTCAATGTGAATATCTTTTAGCCATGTTGTCTAGCAGCAAATCTGCTGTTCCCCATGGCTGAAAGTCACTGAACAAAACTGCTATGATGCAGGCAGCGCAGGCTATGTCCGAGCACTTTTTTGTGTTAGGAGGGGCAGGACATCTCAACATGGGGGGGCGAAGAGACACTGCGTCGGCTCAACATCCTATGATTATGGGCTTTCAGTAACTTTCAGCCATGCTGAACAGCAAATGCGCTGCTAGACAACATGGCTAAAAGACATTCACATTGACCTGGCCAATAGCTCGGGCATTGCTGATTCCTATTGGCTTTGCCAATGCTTGTTACAATGCTGGCAGCTCATCCTCTGGGACTACTTCACACATGTCAACATTAGGCACCCTTATGAAGAAGATGTAGAAAACAAAATCAGAGGGATTTATTTACTCAACCCCTTGTTAGAGGTAGCATTAAGAGGCAAAAGGTCAAATGAGAGCATTTGGCTTGGGAAAAAAAGTCACCCGTGTACATGGAGTATATTCGCACATTTGATGCTACAGTTTACTGCCTGGACCAGTAAAGACTAACCAGAGGCATTAAAATGAACAGTATGTTTACAGTGAGAGAACCCAATGAGAATGCCAGAGAGCTAGTAATAAGAGTATGGCAGTTGATATTCAAAGAATCTTGACAGAGCGGCCATCCTGGTAGTTAAAGGGAGAGAAAGTGGAAGCCTCTGGTGGTTAAAGGGAGATGTACAGACCACACATTTTCCATTGAAATGGGCACTAAAGTTATACAGGCATAGAGGTTTACTGATAAAACTAGATGGCACACAAATGATGATGTGTGTAAATCTGGTTTCGGTAAATATTTATCATTTTTGCATCACCAAGTAAAAGGTCTTGATTTGATCCTATTAAAATCTTTGTTCTATCACGCTCCAGAATTGCAAACAAATGTGCTTCATTTTTGCTTTCCTAACTGCTGAATGGTTGCAGTTCATTTGCAGGTATTTACATTATGTTGTGTGTTACAAAAACGACATCCACAGCCTTTCCTTTCACACTGTCTGAACCCCAGCAAGATTGTCACATAATTCACTTTACTTTTTTTTCTCTGACTGCAAAGTCAGAGGAGTTTGTAAGCACCAATAGCCTGTTATTTTACCTCCGTCTTTGAAACGCAGCAAATGTAACAAGATAAATACAGAATTTAAAGCCCAATTTATTTATTGCTTGAACTGTATCGACTCACCAAAAATTGGTCACAATTGACAGTTTAGTAAACACTGATTTATACAGCTCTCAGATACAAATGCAGTTACAAAACTGTACATGCCCGTGTGTTTTGAGTGTCATTTTGTGACTTCCCAGGGTAGATGTACCAGTGCCATCTTAAGAACCTTTCGAGCTACGGCAACCCATATTTTGGGGCCTCCAGATCAGGAAAACCTTACAATGATTTTAGCTATTTCAAGCGCTGATGATGCCAAACCATATTGGATTACGTTAAGCTTATGGAAAATTGGTTACTCAAAAACAACAAAAAGCTTAAGCTGCATGGTGTTCCTCACCCAAAATGAACAATAGAAATCTTCAACATGCCCTTTACTTTTGTGCCGGAATCTCCCATATTTTTTGTGTACACCAGTGTATTAAATCACATTCAATTCTCTAATCAGACTACTCCTTAAACCATTAAATTGATCATTCATACGTCAACTATTAAACTAACAAACTGAGCAATAGCTACACTCCAAGCTGCTTGTGCAATTCATTAACTGAGTTCCTGAGGTGGCAACACTTTAGTGCACTGTGGTACTTGACACCAGAATCTCCAGTTGGCTCAGGATGATCACAAAACTGGTAAATTGGTGGTAAAAAAAAAAAGATTTCCTGGATGTTTTCCGTTCGATTTTTATCCTCAAAGTTTAAGACAACTTCTGTAATTATGTTTTCACAAAGCTGAATAGTGCTTGGTCCCTGGAGTTTCATTACGGATATTTTGAAAAGAAATGTGTTTTGTGTTAAAATTGTACAAATACTTCCTGTTGTTATGAAGTAAATCCAATCCACGTAGTTTCAAGTAGATTTATTGACGTTATATCTTGAAGAGAGCCCCACCAGGAGCAGCCTCACTGCTGCTCAGCCCATCCACCAACTGACACTCACACACATGAACATTCCACTCACCAACATTCTCTCACACAGTCACCCAGGCTGAGCAGCAGTATAACACATCTCCTTTCCTTTGTAAAGGAAACAAAGGAACTCTGGAATAATACATCAAAGTTCAGATAAATGGGCATGGAATAAAGGTGGGAAAATTCCATGCAGGCGAAATATAAACAAAAAGGAAAAGAGAAAAAGGAGAGAACCAGGAAACACAAGTACAATACACCCATGCCCCATCTCCCTTTGTACCACAACAGCACACACACACTCCCACACCACAGACAGCAAACAACCCCAAATACGTAAATCATGCAAGCTGGCCAGGAGAACGCGAAGAAAGTACAAGGGTGCCAACAACAAGGTGTAGGAGATGACCGACCAAAGAAGCAAATAAAAAAAACAGAGAAAGGGTGAAAGCAGCCGCACAGAGAACAAAGACAGAAAAACTGCCTTTCACCCAAAATCCACACCAAAAACAGCAAAGCGCCTAGGTGGTGAGCTCACACAAAAAGGAAAGCAGTAGAAGAGGAGAAGCACACCAAAGCACTACCCCCAACAAAAGCTGGGGTGGAATGTGTGGGCACACACCACACGACACAGTACAACACACCAAAAATGCAGAACTCCCCCCAGCGCAAACTGGGGTGTGATGTGTAGAAAACACTCTACACAGAATCTAAGCAGGCGCACAAGACTTCACTCAACACGTAAAGAACTCCCCCCAACGCAACATGGGGTGTGATGTGTAGAAAACACTCTACACGGAATCTAAGCAGGCGCACAAGACTTCACTCAACCCGTAAAGAACTCCCCCCAACACAAAGTGGGGTGTGATGTGTAGAAAACAGTCTACACGGAACCAAAGCAGGAGCATAACACTACACCCAAAAACTACAGCACTTCCCCCAACGACAAGTTGGGGTGTGATGTGTGGAAGGGACTCCACCCGGAACAAAGGTAAATGCACATAAGGTAAGTAAGTGCACAACTGAATATCCAGCACCAACATCAATGAAAGTGAAAAACCACTCGCTCTACAAAATCCATACTACGATAGGTAGTTATACAGGACCAACCTATAACCACGTAAAAGTGGGAGAAAACACTGCCAAACAAAATTAAAAAAAATAAGAAAGTAAACATTCACTCTCCAACAGGCTTCAAACCCTGAATTACCTCTCTGGAAATTTAAGTAAGGACATGCACTGTAGAAAAAGAACATGGAGCAGTGCACTTAGGCTCAAAATTAACTATGCTCACAAAGTGCCCACAGCATAAGTAAAAATACATACAATAATGGTAAGGCAAACTTTAACAGAATAAACAAGGAATAAAACAAAACTGCATACAGTCACGACAAGATAAAGGAAAACCGGGACTCCGTCTGGCTGAAATGACGCACGAAGTCAAGTAGAAGTCAAGAACTGCATAACTTCACTTGAGAGACCAATGTTCAAAGTAATGATGCGTGACGGTAAAGTCAATCTTCTGACAGGGGCATACTGTGAAACAATGCTCCTCATGTTACAACATGAAAATGCCAAGCTGAAAGGATGACTTAGACGTGATGCAAGTACAAGGGGCAGTGAACAAAACAAAAAAAAAAAACAGTACCTTCATCCTAGATCGTACTTTCAGTTAAGGCAGGACTTTCAGTCTCCCTTTTCCTCACGATTGACGAAGAAATTGGAAACAAAAAAACTTAGCTCCAAGTGTACAATACGGACTCGGTGCTTGCAGCTTGATAAAACCACAAGATGGCGGCACGCACAGCACGCTGCGCCGGGAGGCTCAAGGCACGTCGATGCATGCAGGCGTCCGCAAACACGAATCCACCACAAACAGCCTAACAGAGGGAAGCCATGGTGATATCGACGTCGGAGGGAATCCATGGTGATATCGACGGACAATGAAAATCAAGTAAGACTGCGCGCGTTCAGGGTGTGCGCGCTGTACACAGCTCGTGCCATATTTTGAAAGTAGCGATGCGGTTCAACTGCCATGGTGCAGCACAAACAGACACTAGACATAAAAATCGTCAAAAACGCAAAGTCCTCACAATTACTTGCCAATACACCGCCAGTAGTTCCTGCATCACAATTAAAAGTATAAGCTCACCAGATACTCCAGGACCCCTCTCAGTCGCTTCTCAGGGAACCGGCTCCTTTACCTGATTGCACATGCGAGAACGAGTCTTACTTGTTGCAGTTCTGCACTTGGAATTTCACTTGCTTGTAGCTCAGACAGTACGCTGATCACAGGGTAGTAACCAAAAACATACACAAAGCAGAAGGCACAATAAGATTGGGGCAATCCGGGTTGGGTCACACCAGGTAGGATCCAGCAGTGAGGAAGGTAGGAAGTCCAGCAGGAACTAGTCGCTCTTCTGGGAAACTGAACTTTGGAAAACACTGTCCCAAAGTAACAGGACAGGGACCACTGTCCCAAAGGAGCAGGAGAGGGAGAAGGGATGAAGAGCAGGAACTGGCACACTAAGGTTGGGGCGACCGATGTAGTGGTCACTGGTGAGGCTCAGGGGTGCCAGGTTTCTTTACATAAGCAGGTTTCAGTTTCAAAAGGAGGTCCTTTACCTTGAAGTACTTTAAGGCTCCACAGTAACAATCCATTAAGGTAGCACAAGCAGGTTCTTCCATAAATCGTCGCCAAAATATGTTGTAATAAAGTAAATCCAATCCAGGTAGTTTCAAGTAGGTTTATTGAAGATAGATGTTATATCTTGAAGAGAACCCCACCAGGAGCAGCCTCACTGCTGCTCAGCCCATCCACCAACTGACATTCACACACATGAACATTCCACTCGCCAACATTCTCTCACACAGTCACCCAGGCTGAGCAGCAGTATAACACTTCCACATCTACACTCTGAACTGAACAACTGAAATTATTTTCTGAGTTTGTTGATGTAAATTATCAGCTACTCCTAAATACTAGCAACACTCACTGGCTTTTCCCTAATTCCTACAATTGACAAGGTGCCAAAATCTGTTACCAGAATTTTGTAAAAAAAAGGAAAGCTCCACTGCACAATGAGATACCCTTTCAGGAGAAGCACAAGTAAAAAACATCATCTGTCTGCCAGATGGTACTTCGACAATGTTTAGTTTATCACAGGAGTAAACTATTCCACTTATGTTGCAGATAAGAAGCTAAATATTCTTGTTGCGTGACACAAGGCCTAATCACCTAGAAACCAAACCAGCAGAGGAAGATTATTATATTTTCTTTTTCAGATACACCAGTCCAACCTTCTAGAAGGAGGTTCTAAATTGAACATGGGTACTAGTGTCTTATCTGCTTCTGCTCTGAAGCACAAGTCTCTGCAATCTTCAATGTTTGACTTCCTACCATCACTGAAGCAACAACGTATTACTAAGGAGGCTTGTCCAGCTCAACCAACTAGCGATGAGGCTAGTAAAGGACTGTCCACCTTTACAAGGACTTCCGCAGCTGAAGACATTCTTAAAACTAAGCAGAACAATAAAATGGTGGTAAAAGTATGAGAATGCAATGGCAAACATCTGGAAGGACATGCAGATTATTTGACACTGCCTACTACTTGGCAAAAAGAATCGCCTATTCACTGACCACCCTAATTTAATACTTCTTCAGATAAAGAAAGGCAGTGCAATGGACTGTGTGTTGCACAGTACAGCACTTCAACATTTTCATGGACTCATTGTGTGCCACATACAGCATGTCTAACCACAAAAAGCTGCTCCTAACTGAATTGCCACTACGAGGTTTGGGATGTATTTGTAAGTGAAGGCATCTCACAAAAAGTAACGGACTGGTCTCACACACCACCTGGTGTCATGCTTCATCATTGACCAGTCCTCGCCCTCTAAAACCTTGGTTTGATAGAGGGCGGGCATACACCTGACGACAGGGATGCACTTCTAAACTAAGTGGGGGCCCATAAACAAAAAGTGTGGTTAAAAAACATTATAGTTATCTTAATCGTGTTTTTAATGTTAAAGGTAACTATATGATATTAAAATCAAGTGACGGTATGTGGGGGAATTAATGTCCCCTATCCGTTATGTGAGAGGTCAACATGTTTCTGCCTTAATGGCCCGCTTGGGTCCAGGGCATTCGTCAGGACCTAAAAAGAACATAGAGGGCTCCGTTCTTACCAGCTAGTGGTAAGAGTAAACCACTGTGTGGGCGTGAGCACTGCCACACTCCACAACTTGATGGCCTCTAATTTCAAGCCCTAGATACCAAAGCTACTTGCCCCATGGGAGGAGGGGAGGGGAAACCCCTGTAGTCAAACCTGCATCAAGGGAAATTTCCCATGTGGATCCTAGGCGACTGCTCCCGGTCCTCCCTGATGAAGACCATACAGCATGTCACCAAAAAAATAGAGAGCTAAACTAGGCCAACAGTGAGCTGTGTATACAGCTTCAGAAGATTGGGAAAATGCTGGATACTAAATGGGTAGCATCCAGTTACAGATCGGTGAAAGCTGTTTGTAACTGCTTCCCTGCCCTATGTAAACATTTTGAGGATGCTTACATCCTGTTCTTTTATTAGAGATTTGGGGGTGATGTGTTATGCACTCCAGGAACGCGAAGACTTCGCACTCTCCTTACAGAGCAGGGACGTTCCAATTGTTAATGCCCACAGACTTTAGGTCAGCCAAGTACGTGCATTTACAGCAATGAAGGACTTGCCAGATTAGTTTGCTTCTGTGGCTCAGAGAGGAGTCGACGAGGGCAAATTCAAGAATATTCCTCTTTTTTCAAAGAAAGTTATCTCTGTTGCACATGATAACAGCCAGTTTACCCAAATTCTGGCTGTAAACATCAATAAACGATATGCCCCATATTGTGAGAAAGAACTTATAGCCTGCTTCAGTGTGCTAAATGCAGGAAACTTGCCTGCTGGTGATGAATGTATGGTTTATGGTGAAACAGAAATCCAGAGGGTGTGTCTATCTAAACTTTTAGACTGTTCAAATATTTTGGTGGAAAGAAAACCCCTGAAGCATGAAAAAATTAGTTGCTTGCATGGAACCCATGCCAGCAAGTAATGTAGACTGCGATAAAGATTTCAGCTCAATGAACTTGATTTCTTCTCCAACAGGGGCCTCTCTTCTTGTAGATACCATTTCTTCATGCTTGTGGGTAAAACTCATTGGTCCTCTGCTTTAAACAGTTGACACAAAGCTGTATGTAAAGAGTTGGCTGGCAAAAAGTGGAAGGTCTGCAGATTTAAAAAAAATTGTGAGGAAATCCCAGCAAAGTAGACAATATCTTCAAGGAATTTTGGGAAATCGTGCAATAGATTTCCAAGTAGTCTAAATCTTTTGTATATGTTTTCTAAACTGTTGGTTGTTTTTATTGTTAATAAATATACCTTCTTGCTATTTTATTATCCTTTGGTGAAAGCGACTTTATGATTTTCTTCAGCACTCAATGCTAGTTCTCATGATTTCGGCATCACCCCTGATTGGGTTGGCCACACCCCTTTTACAGGTTTTCCATGCCCCTTTTAGAGACTCCCCAGTTTTTTCATCCTTCTTAAAGCCCTGTCCCGAACGTATTTGAGCGCCCTACATTATCACCAGTAACAAGGTTAATTATTATCATTTTTTTGTAGGCAAGGGAGGATTTGGTGATTAGTTGAGAATCGCATGATGTTGAGTTGATGCTGAGGCTGGTACCTGGTCCCCCAGTTCCAGAGTCGGCAGCTCCGGCCATGACACCACATCCACTCCCCATCTCGGGGTTTGTGTTTTTACTCTCATCCATGGGTTGCATCTTCCTTCTCAAACTCTTGTTGCTCTTTTTTGTGTTCTCCTCTGGTCCCCATGTTTGCTCTCTTTCCTTTGCTACTTTTTCTCCTCCCCCATCCGCTCTTCCTCTGGCCTCACCCCCGCGTTCGCATTAAAAAAATATTTAATGCTAAATAAACGTTTTCGCAAGACATTACTGATCCATTTTAGAGCATAGATAGAAGAAAAAAAAAGACAACCACGTCATGTGAACGCATGCGCCCATTCAGCTCTCAGATAATTAGTTTGGCTCCAACTAAACATGAGGGACAATGTAAATTACTTTTGTTCTCTGCCCCCAGTGTTCTCTAGCAATGAGACATGAAATCTTCAAATGTTAGCCTCTCAAAAAAAGACGACCCTCAGGTTGTGAAAGTGGGCTATGGAAGATCGTGGACAGGAGGGCAGCGCTGGCTGAAGGCTTTCAAGCAACAAACCAAACCGTATTGGCATTTTTAATTACGGCGTGTGATTGCCAAATGTTGTCAAGGCATGACAATATACACAGTGATATAGTGCTCATCTCTGGAAGTTCAGCAGTGGAAAACTGACCTCTGGTAGGTGTAAGCGGTAGGTGTGCAGCTCAGTGTTGGCACTGGACATTACTCTTTCTTGGCAGTGGCAGCATTGACTATACTGCTCAGGGCTTGCAGTTGTTACAATGGCCATAACACAGATTATTGGTGACAGTGTTGGCAGGGAACATAATTCACAGAGCCTAGAATGTTAGCATCAGGCACACAGTGTTTTGTTGGCAGTGTTAGCTGTGCAAATGCTGCTCAGGTAGTACAATGTTACCATTGGGCACTTTGCTGGCAGTGTTAGCAGTGCATTTACTGCTCAGGGCCTACAGTGTTAGCATCTGTCACACCACTTTTTGTAAGCAGGGTGAAGTGATGACCAAGACCGGAACAGATGGAGGCAGATGCAGGTTTGGGATAAGGTTTTTATTGCAGCTCCAGTACAACAGACCTCATCCTACAACCGAAATGAAGGAACTGACAATCTATTCAAAGTACCAACGTTCTTAGATTTCCCAAGCAGTTCCATGGTGACAACATGGAACTTGGGCACAGAATAGGGAGGACACATGGCTAAACCTATACAGAGAAGTTGCAAGAACACTACATGACCTCCCCTTTTCCCAACAGCAGAAAAGATACAAGGTTGATGAATATAAACAATACAGAATGCAGTCAAAACAAATAAACAATAAGAATGCAGTAGGTACGTGCACAAGATGTACTAACTATCATCTCTCAAACGAAGGGGAATTTTTCTCATCCTACTAGATCTCCTTTCCGCAGGAAGTGAATGAGCAGCAGCAGGAGAAGCAGTAGAACGAGCTGCAGGAGGAGGAAATGGATGAGCAGTAGAAGAAGCAGCAGGGGGAGAAAGAGAATGAGCAGCAGCAGGAGAAGCAGTAGAAGGAGCAGCCGGAGAAGGAAATGGATAAGCAGTAGAAGAAGCCGCAGGAGGAGCAAATGACCCACTGGATGTGTTTCCTTCAACACACTTAGAAGGACACTTAACAATTCTGTTAAGATTCCATATTCTGTGATCCTGAGTCTTTACCGCATTCCCCAGAAGTTTGATAACTCTTATTGGTTGTCCAAATTTCGACTTACCAACCCTCCTTTCAGGGAGTTTCACCCTAACCCAGTCACCAATTTGAACAACAGTCTTCTTTACAGCTTTTCTCGCATCAAATTCCAGTTTCCTTTTCTCCATCTTCTGCAGTTCGCGATCCTTCCATCCTACAGTGCTGTCGATCTCACCCCCACTTTAATTCTCCTAGAAGTAACCCAGCCAGGATTGACCTGAGTACTAGCCACCCTTCCTTTAAACAGCGTGAAAGGAGAAACCCCAGTGGAAGAATGTGGGGTCATCCTGTACTCACAAACCTTTTTTTTAATGGCATCCTCCCAGTCGCAACTAGAGACCACAGCCAATTGCATAGCTTTCTTGAGTACTCTCTCAACACCATTGCATTCAGGGTGGTAGAGGGAGGCGCGCTTATGCAAAATCCCCCTTTCTCTCAAAAATTCTTCCACAAGACCGGAGGTAAATTGCACACCATTATCTGTTAACACGGAAGCAGGCAACCCTTCGCTTGAAAAAAGATCATCTAAGAAGTTGATAACAGAAGATGAGTCCACTGAATTGACTAGTTTGATTGCAGGCCACCTGGAATACATGTCCACGCACACTAGCACATAACGATCTTGAGATCTGACCTTTACCGGACCCAGGATATCTACAGCGACATCAACCCAGGGACCACTAGATTGCTGCCTGATGCTCATGGGTTGTGTCCTACACTTGAGAACTTTATCACTGTTGGCACATTGTGGACAAGAGCGCACTACTCTTTCAATCTGAACGTCCATTGCAGGCCACCAATATGTTTCCCTGAGTCTTTCCTTTGTTTTGGCTATGCCCATATGACTAGAATGGGCACACTCAACAAGCTTGTCACGCAGGCCTGAAGGGGCCACCAGCCTACTGCCTCTGAAAAGTAAATCTTCAGAACACGACAACTCCTCCTTCACACTCCAAAACCCTTTTATTTGGTCATCACAAACACGCTTCTCACACCACCCATCACGTACATAGGTGATGACCTGCTGTAAAATCAGATCACTGACCAGACTGGCTTTCCATTCACTCTCTGTCACAACACCTTCAGTCACCACACACACTCTCAAGTCTTCACCAGAGTCTTCCCCAAGAAAACAGTCTTCTTCACCACCATCTTGAATAGCCGAACCACTGAGCCTAGACAAACAGTCCGCAAGAATGTTACTTGCCCCAGGTAAGTAAGAAACATGAAAATCAAAATCTTGTAAAGCAATAACCCATTTCCTAATTCTATGAGAAACACGATCAATGCCCTTTTTTCAAACACTTCTTTCAAAGGTTTGTGATCTGAGACCACTGAGAAATGCTTACCCCAAAGAAACTTTTGAGCTTTCGAACTGACCAGTAGACAGCTAAAGCTTCTTTCTCTATGACAGAGTAGTTACACTCTGCGCCCCTAAGTGGCCTGGAAATAAATAGGATGGTATTGTCAGTGTGCTCACCAGGTTGCAGGAGAACGGCTCCCAACCCTTTAGAGCTAGCGTCTGTCATGACGAACGACTCCTTAGTAGGATCAAAACTAGACAGATTGGGAGCCTTGTTCAAGCAAGTCTTGATGAGGTCAAACTCATCAGAGCAAGACTTGTCCCAAAATGAATTCATGTCCCTTTCTAAGAAGTGCTCTCACATTTTCTGTCTTTTGTGCAAAGCCAGGGACAAATTTATTGTAGAATTCTGCCATCCCCAAAATTTGACAAGCTCATCCTTGCTCTCCGGATAGTTGAGATTGGAGATGGCTTCAACTAGTGATGGTTTAGGTTTGATACCTGAGCCAGACACCAAATGACCCAGATATTCGATTTCCTGACATCGAATTTACACTTATCTAGCCTAAGGGTGAGACCTGAGTTTTGCAATTTGGCCAACACTTCTTTCAGCCTGGAATCATGCTCTTGTAAGTTTACCCCATGAACAAGCACATCGTCTTGGTAGACTTTTACGCCTTCAATACCACTTAAGATATTCTCCATCACCCTTTGGAAAACCGATGCCGCTGATATTAAGCCAAACGGCATCCTGAGAAATTTAAAGGTGCCGAACGGGGTGATGAAGGTGGTCAGATCTTGGCATGAAGGATGAAGTTTGACCTGGTGGTAGGCCGAGGAGAGGTCCAACGTCGAGAAGTGGGAGGCCCCACCCATAGCGATTTACAACTACGGCTTTATTGAGCTCTCTAAGGTCAATACATAATCTTGCCTCTCCGTTGGCCTTGCGGGCCATCACCACCGGAGAAACCCATTCAGTTGCCTCAACCTCTTGTATGACACCATTCTTTAACAATTTGTCTAATTCAGATCTCATTCTGTCTTTAACCAACAAAGGTACATTTCGAACTTTAGCTACCCTAGGTATAGAACCACGTTTCAATTTGATTACATGTATATAATTTTTAAGACAACCTAGCATATTGTCAAACACCCCTGGAAATTTAGTAACCCACATGCTGCGATCGGTGACAGCAGCTATTGAAGGGGTTTCTCTTAGACATACAGAAGGGGACTCGTTTGGGTCAAGATAAACTCCAAGGTCACGTTGATGAGACCAACTAATAAGAGAATCCCCTTTCAATGATACATAAATTTTCCCAGCAGTGATTCTTCCTTTAAAGTCTATAGTCCCCATAAAATAACCTAACAACCTAATTATTTCTCCACCATAGCCTCTTGGAACAATGTCTGGTCTAAACAGCTTTACTTTCCTTGACAAATGCTTTTCATAAAATGTTTTAGGCACAAGGGTAATTTTTGCTCCCGAGTCAAATAACATCTCAACAGACTCGTCACTGATTAGAACATGTTCCACAGGACCTTCAACCTCTCGACCCTTGACTTGACAAATAAACAGATTTTCCTCATCATCTTGTTGATAAATATCCACTTCCCTTACTTTCTTTTGGTTTATGTTTGATCTGCAGCATTTCGAAAAATGTCCCTTCCTCTTACAGATAGAACAAACCGTCTTTAAGCCGGGACAATCCTTAAAGTTAGCTACATGACCTGGATTCCCACAACGGAAGCATTTTATCGAAAAGGGTTTGATATTAGTAAAGGAACGTATAGACTTAGATGCCAAAGGAGAACTTTGTGGATAGGATCTGGGTGACTTGTCATCAGATGAGGTTTTAACCTCTTTTACATCAGTGGAGACACTCTTACGACTTTCTGCATCTTTGCGAATAGTATCAACGCATGCTTTGGAGTGTTCATGCATTTTCATAGTAGTAATGACCTCTTGAAGAGGAGGACTGTCTTTTTGCCAAAGACTGTCTTTTGCTTTATCCATAGTACAGCCTAGCATGAGTTGGTCTCTTAGTCTTTCATCCAGACTGCCAGCGAATGAGCACGTAGAACCAAGCTTGCGTAGAGCTGTGACGTATTGCTCAACAGACTCTTCTTGTCTTTGCATTCTCTTTCCAAAGTGGTAGCGTTCTAAAACCATACTCACCTTGGGAAGATAATGCAAGTCCATTTTTTTATACATATTTCATATTCATTGAGGGAGCTAGCATCATTGTCGGTAAGGTCAGGAAGATGCTCAAATACTTCCTGTCCCTCCGAACCCAGGCAATGCAGGAAGAGTGAAGATTTCCTCTCCGCACTTAGGGACGTCCCACAAACCCTTGCATAGTTGGTGAAAACTTTTTTCCACTTCAGCCAGGGTATGGGAGGATCGCCAGGTGTGGAGAGAAAAAACGGTGGGGGAGTGACATTTTGCATGTCACCAGGGAAGCAAGACACGAAGTTGTATTATTAAACTTTTTTTTTTTTTTAGCCACCCTTCTTTTAAACAAAAACAGAGTGGCTTGTAATATAAAGGTACACAAGCTGTGCTGATCAGCGTAGATGTTCTATGCGACGACACTAGTTGAGTTTGTAAAACTGCAAAGCTGAGCTGATCAGCGTGATCAGCATTGAGGATATGCGAAGCAAGAAGAGCTGTTTAAGGGGAGACAAGCTTTTCCCTTTTCCCAACAGCAGAAAGGTGAGGCAAGCTGTGCTGATCAGCGCAATGAACGTGAGGGGTGCAGGAGCACGAAGTGTGTCAGACCAGGTTGTGTAGGTAAGAACAACAGGAAGTGCAGCACATGATACAGAGTATCAAGAAGACAACTTACCACTTAATCTTCAAATAGAGTGGAAGGGGAAAACCTTAAGTGAGCGTGCCTCGTCGCCAAAATGAAGTGATGACCAAGGCCGGAACAGATGGAGGCAGATGCAGGTTTGGGATAAGGTTTTTATTGCAGCTCCAGTACAACAGACCTCATCCTACAACCGAAATGAAGGAACTGACAATCTATTCAAAGTACCAACGTTCTTAGATTTCCCAAGCAGTTCCATGGTGACAACATGGAACTTGGGCACAGAATAGGGAGGACACATGGCTAAACCTATACAGAGAAGTTGCTAGAACACTACACAGGGTTTACAATGTTAACATTGTAAACGTTGCTCATTTCCTGTGGCAACATCTGCTGTACATATATATTGCTCAAAGCATAGATTAGCATTGGGAGCTTTGCTTGCAGTGTTAGGAGTGCATATACTGCTCAGTGCCTATCAACAGTGCTAACACCAGGCACACTGCTTATTGGTGGTGCTGTTAGCCATTCAAATACTGTTCAAGGTGTTCATTGTTAGCATTGGGCACATTGCTCATTGCTGGCAGTATCCGCTGTATATATACTGCTCAGGGCTTACAGTGCTAACATTGCTCACACTTTGCTTGTTCGGAACAAAAGCAGTACCTATACTGTTCAGAGCATTCATGGCTTACAGTGCTATCTTTGGGCACGTTGCTCATAGTTGGCAGTTGCTGGTAGTGGATATACCTCTCTTACCATTTATGTAGTAGTTATTTTTATTGTTTTATTGCAACTTCGTGTTACATAAATTAATTCTTTTAATTTTATGTATATTTCTTAAATTTTTGCACTGATGGCACGAAAGACACTTTATATTTTGCTCTGTATAACGTTTTGCTGCTTGTTGGAATTTTGTTAAATGAAAGCTTTTTGAACCTTGGATATTTTTTATGATTGTCAGTTCTCATGATGGGGTGGAATGTTTTATTAAGTTTACTCACTGTAAATTAGAATCTTATGTTATGTATACATATGTAATTTTATGATTTTTATGTGGACCTCTTCGAAGTTCCGTAATCATAAATAAAGTAAACTTGAAACTCTCAGAGCTTGTAGTTCCTTTTTTTTCGGGAAGCTTGTACATGGTAATACTGGGGCCATCACAGGCACACTTGAGCAGCAGGGATGGCGCATGCACACTTAAGCATCATTGTGCCTTTTTAAAGTTGTTTTTGGTTCGCCATTGGCAATAACTATTTTTTTCCCTGTGCTCAATGGTTTAGACAAAAAAAAGTATTGGCAGAGCCAATTGGCAAAATCTATTGGCTTTTCCAATGCTTGTTACTGTATACCGGTGTGAGTGCTTGGGCTGTGATCTCAAAATGTATACCAACTGCATCCTGCTTGTGTCACGTGAACACATTGCTACAGCACTAAACCACGCTTGAGCGTCGATGGCTAATAATCCAAGGTATTTGTAGAGCTTAGCTCCAAATGTCATGGGAAAACCAAGAAGTGAGAGATGCTCTCGTTCTGGCATTGGCAAGTGATTTTTGAAGTTTGCAGCAGCAGTGGGAAGAATGTACTATTTAACAAATGTTATCAAATTTACAAGGAAGGAGTTGTTACACATATAATGAATGCAAATCTGTTTGCCTTGCCTGAGAATTGAACTGTTGGGTAAAGTTCTATTGCTGAACTAAGGTATAGCTACCTATGTCTAGAGATTTTTGACAGACATTTTGCTGGAGATCCTGTAGCTCCCATGGCATTTGACTGAATAAAACTTTGATCTCAAAGAACAATCATGTTTATGAATTTTATTTAAGATTTGGGTGTTGACACCAAAGGATATGAGGACCATTCGGTTGACTGATTTGGATTGTCAAAGATGCCTTCAAGTGAAGCAGACTTTATAAATCAAACTTGGGTGTGCCTGGGAGTGTCGACTTTCTGGAGGTAGGTATTTACTACACTACATTCAATGATACCATATTTGATTAAACTTTCCACCCTGGTAGCACGTTTGGGGTTCCAAAATAATATTTCACTCCCTGCCAGATGACATGCAGGTTTGGTGCTGCTGTTAGTGAAGAGGCGAGGGGCTATGTCCTGGGTTTGAAGCCCACCACCTAATATTGATGCGTTGCACCGCCCCATTAATTTACATCCTCACGTTTTATGGGAGGCAGTATCCATTCTACAGCAGAAGGAGGATGCCTCCCAGATGTGATAAAGTTTTTGGTCAGAGATGCAATCTGCCTTTTGTACAACATTTTTGATTGCTGTTGCCCCTAATCGATATAAGCAGGCTTGCATACTCCTAAACATTAGATACAAGTATATTACCTTAGGCCTGAAAACAACTAAAATACTGTAACTACGCAACCATTTTTGTTCTTTTATAGCTTATGTATTTGTATTGCACATTGTAACATCATGTGATATCAGCAGCTGGTATCATGTTTTGTTAATGTGTTTTGAAAAAGTAAAGTTTAAAAAAAATAAATAATGGTGCTACTTCTACTCATTCCCTCCGAAAAGAGTACAATTGAATGAGAAAGCTTTCTGTAGAGTCTTGCAAGCTATAGTGCACACTCCCGAGTGAAATGAGGAATGTCGGCAATCCGCTTCAATTTAGTTTACGTAATAGGCCTGGTTGTTTCTTAAAACCTAATTCCAACTGAGTTCAGTTTACAACAAGCATTGACAAAGCCAATAGTTTCGCCTCTACAAAATCTATTGGATTTGTCAATGTTTTTATAGACCGGTTACACAGTAGCACGAGCTGCTGTGCAGCATGTCTTAAAGTAAAAAAAAAACGCTATGACGCACCCAGCATTGACCGCGTCATGATGTTTTTTTTTAAAGTTTTTTTTTTTAATCATCTTTCAGACATGCTGCACAGCAGCTCACTCTGCTGTGTAACCTGTCTGAAAAAACATTAACAAAACCAATAGATTTCACAGAGGCGAAACCTATTGGCTTTGCCAATATTGTTGTACAATGGCATTGCTTTTCCTGTACCCTCCTGCTCCTCTGCCCCCTGGGATGGGGCATAGCAATAAAACTTGCAGTATTGGGGGTGTTGCAGGCCTTTTTGTTTGCTGTGCTCATGGTTTGACAGGCAAGTGTCGACAGGTTGGCCGGAGAATGCGTATAAATCAGGTTTTTTTTTGTTCTAGGATACTGTTCAATATCTATAGGTGTGAAGTTTGGGGGTAAAGGGGAGGGGGCAGAGATACCAGTGGGGATTCTTATTAGTGGCAGGACGTTTTGAGAAGGTTTTAGATAGTGCACTGTGACACCACAGCATTTCTTGGGTGTGAGAAGAACACCTGGATCAGAGAATAGAGGAAGGGGGCTGTACAGTACAGCTGGAATCCTGCACACAGGCAATTCTGTTTGAGCTTCTGTTTCTTTCTTGCTTCCCTTAGTTTCCATGACCAGAGGGGACTACAGAGAGAATATATGTGGCAAGTGTGGTCTCTCGCAGCAAGGACATAGGAAAATCCAAGCTTTTTTACAAGGGATTTTGACTGAGGTAGTTACATTTATACTGCTCCATTGGTGCCGCATGGCTGAACAAGAAGACAGACAGTAATTAAATGAAGCTGCAGTTTACCTTTTGTATGCAGCACACTGAGTCTAATCGCCTCTAGTCGCTTTGGTTTGGCCCGACAAAGTCAACATCACAGATTCTGTAAATACAGTGGTGTCTGCATTTTCTGTACAGCGCTTTTACCAACTGGCGCCACGAGTTCAGCAAATCAAAATCCCCAATTAAGCTTGTAATACACTACAGAATCATGGCGCTATTACCATAATTAACTCTACCTACCCCAAAGCAAAGCAAAAATGTAAGAATGCCCAGAAGCTTGGAGGAGAGTAGATGGACTGCAGATGCACTCGTATGGGGTACTCGTTCGGAAATGAAAAAAAGTACCTTCGGAGTGTGTAGCCAGTAGAAGGACACTTACTAGTGGCCAGTGACCTGAAGCTGTACTTGGGCCAAGCTCCACGTCATGGACGACAAAGCAGAGCAGAAAGTGAAAGCAGATAACTTGCTGGCCACCAGAAGTATCTACAATAGAACGACATTGGAATCAACGAATGGTAAGTTTAGGTAAGTATTAAATGGGTTCAAAGCCCCGTTTAAGATATATATTTTTTAATATTACAAGAGATTTCTCAAGCACAGCGCAAGCAAAACCTAAAAACTTCTGATCTGTATATGGAAACTGTGTTTTTCACCCTTTCGTTATATACCTCATCTAATATTGTGCGCAACGCCCTCTGCAGCAGGATTGCCGTACCCTTCAGTCCTATTGTACAACATCAATATATCTCCCAAAGGCACAAACGCAATTCGCATTTTTCAGTCACAGTGAAAATAATTACTTGCCCACCTCGAAAATGCTTTGGGCTTCACAAGTGGTAGGAAAGTGCTATATAAATGCCAGTGATATAAAATACCAGTATGACACTTAAGGTAGTTTGAAAATAAAAACAACATATGCTTTTAATAAGAACACTTGTGGCTTGACCAGTTTACAAGTCCACTGCTCCTGCTGAAGTCAAAACCCTAGATACCTAGAGTAAAGAAATAGGGGCGGCACAGCTGAAAGAACATTATTTCTACAGGGTTAACATTCATTCATCTGCTTTGCAACTTTGCCTCCACCCGAAATCTCCTTTGAACCACAGCCTGGGACACAAAGCTATCTGGGCCCATAGCTCTGCAATCACAAACAATGTTCAGCCAACCATGTAGGCTCTGGGGTGACTGACAATAGAGTAGGGAATGGGCTTGTATAGGCCTGATCATTTGTTAATGAATGATTTGTGACGGGGTTGTATGAGTGTGAGCCCCTGACCTGTCTGACAGTTGTGGCAATGGGATTATAGCATTACAGAGCAACGTACACGCAGGACCGGTTTAGCGTTCGTTGCCTCCACTGCAGTAATGCCCCCCGCCCTCTCTTATGACCACCTTCATGGTTTCCCTCCCTGCAACCCACTGCTCCAGTCTTGTAGCTCGCCTCTCTATGGCCCTCTGCTCTGTCATTTCATGTTTTATAGTGCTACTCATCCCAATGTAGAGTGTCATCACGTGCACATTATACAGAGGCGATGAATCGTGTAAGTGTGTCAATCTGTGTTTCACTCAGTGTCGCAAATAACCAACCCATGCGCCTCGTCAGTGTGGCAGCTATATTATACTATGTGTAATTGTTTAAACTGTGACATACATGTTCACTGTGCTTTCTGTCACAGGCTGGGCTCTCATGGCACCAAATATACACGTCACTGTTCCCCAGTGCACCAACCCGGATTCAAATCCTTTTACTTTCTGACTACACACCTAGACATTTGCAGTGGTCACACAAACCTATTGGGCTTTCCTAGCTGAACAAAGCGTATCCCACAGATAATGTTCACTTGCATACATTTGTATTTAAAGAGTGTGCATTACATGTCCTATGCAGTGACCTGAATATGAAAGGCTAACAAAATAGTTACAGAATATTTTGTTCTTTTCTGCTATGTGTCTCCTGTCTCCATATGCTGACCCCACCCTTATTACTCTTACATTTCCCATATTTTTTCATACACAATCGCTGTTTGGATGTTTTACAAGACTGCTTATCCACATAAGACGGGTGCTTAGTGGAGATACGCATTGCATTTGCGTTTTGTAGGGTTGATGGTTTCACATTGTTACATGGTGATGCTGCACATGGGTGCAGATAGTCCATAAACCTGTTTGGGAGGTTAATAATGTTTCATCACCTCTATTATCATGGTCTGATTGATGATTGTAAACCAAACAATCTTCTTGCATGGACATGAGGTGTCAGAAGTGCTCTTATGGTAAGGATTAATCTTGACAAGAAATGGAACTGTCCTCGTATGCTGGGGGTGCGTGGGTAGCTTTGTGGACCACAAATGGGGCCATGATTGCATTTGATAAATATGACTTAAAGGTTTGTGATGCTTGTCAGACATCAAGATATTGGGCCAAATGTATATCATGAACATATACCTCTAATGTGGAAGATTAGCAGTTTGCCTCAAACTGGCTGCAGGAGTTTAGCTGTGTGGGATAGATTTTAGAAGGTTCTAGAAATAAGTCTGGTACTGCAAGGGTCTTGAAGCAAAGCACAACCTACAGGTACAATACAGTGGTTACAGCGTGGAGATGAGAATGCTTTTTTGTGGTTAATGCTATGCGTTTCTGCTAGACTCTGTCATTTGATAGCGCTGCACAGGAGCACTGATTTGTGGGGCTTTTGTATGTGATTGATTTATTTTCTGCATTCAGCTTTAATGGTGATTATGGATGGGATCATAAAGTATCAACATTTCAACTTGCATATCTGAGTCAAATCTTTACCAAGCAATTCATGTATTGAATATAAGTGGTAAACCATCAAAAAGTATTCTGAAGAATAGTATGGAGGATTAGAAGAACTGAGGACTCTGAGTGGGGGGGAGCATCTGCATATCTGAAACACATGGTGAAAAGAGAGGATTGGCTATACTGGTGTTGGAAGTTGCAGGTGTAGGGTAGAGGATACGAGTGGGACCAAACTCGAGGTTAGAGTCTCTTAGCTGAATAAGACTGTATACAGGCCATAGGAAATCCACCTTTTCTCTGTGGGTATACTGGATTTGTTGCCTTTTAATGGACCCTATAATTTTGCTGGCTTTAGCACTCTTTGCACTTTCCTTTGCTAATCAGTAGTAGAGTGCCTGTGCTTCCCCTTCAAACATGGTCAAATTGGCATATTCCTAATTGGTATATTCAACTTGCTTATAAGTCTCTAGTATATGGTGCAAGGTGTACCCAGGGGTTGGAAATTTAATGCCAGTAGTGGACTGCAGCACCTATTGTGCCATCCGATACATTGGCATTACAAACATAGTTTCAGGCTTACCATTGTAACCTGAATGATGCAGTGTTAAACCTGCTAAAATGAACCTTTTTGACAGGAGAAAACCTCCGTTTTAACTATTAATGTCACTCCTTTGTAAGCCTTATAGCCTACATGATAGGGGCCATGGTATTTAAAGGTAGGACATACAGAAAATTAATATTACCATATCTCTACAGTGACAAGGCCCAAAAAGCTATTTTCACTATTGCATTACTAGCAATCGTATGTAGAAACCCGGAGTGCAGATTAAAATACTAATGCTGCATCTCTAAAATGTTAGTAGTTGATGAGGGCATTCTTCAATTATATTTGTAATTCTGATAAAAACGAACATGCTGCGCTCCCATCACACGATCGATGAGTCTAGTAAGTTTACTCTTGAAATTCTTAGTGAGGTATTGGCTACAAAAGGGTGCAGGTGTATTACTCGACAGGTACAGGGTGACCACTCCTGTTTTGTGCCTTGGTGCCCGATAGTCATTAATATCTCTTGTCTGGGACAATCATCTGTTAAACTGAGAATCATCTCACTAGGTACACATAAGATTATGCTACTTAGCGCTGAAAGCTCACCTGATTCCATTGGATAGGAATTTGTGGTTCAAATGTTCGAGGTTTTGAACTTTGCTCCACCGTTCATTATGCGTTTGTCTCATGGACCCTAAGCCAGATGTGAGAAAAGATGGAGACCTGGATAAGAGGTCTATCGGAGATTCAAGATCGGTAATGGGGCATGACCGGAGTGATTTATCATTATTATTGTTAACTTTAATGGTTATGTCGTGGCCTATGCTATTGGGTCACTGTTCATTCCAGTTTAACTCTGACGCAGTCCTTAGATCTTTATGGGAATCACAGGGAGTGTAAGGTGTCCTTGACAATGAGGCAGCTGCTGGAGGGTTGGTCCTTGGTGGCTGTTCTGCTGTACTTGGTGGATGCAATAAAGAGAGCTGAACAAACTGTACAGAGTGTGTGTTCTCTTAGCGGGTTAAATGAATGGACTGGCTGTAATCATGTAGTACACGTGGCAGATAGGCACAGGAAGGGTGCATTCTCAGTTGGTACTAGACTCACTCCCTTACCTCCCTTCTAACTCACAGACTCCTCCATATTCACTCCTCGCACTCCCTTTCCTGTCACTCATTTGCACATTTCCTCACGCGGTCCGTAGTTTTATCACATATTTTATCCCTTCCTCTGGCAATTGAGATCGCTACTCCTGGCCTGAATTCCCGGCGAGAGAGGAGAGGCTTCTGGATATTTCGAACGTCATTCTTTGCAGTATTCCTTCCTCTAGCGCCACCTAGAGGGAGAATGAGTTGGGCTAGGTAACTGAATATGAATCTGTAAAATAGAGTTCACAGCTAGATATATTTTTGCACATTCAAACTGTAAACATTCTCGGTAAGTAACTAACGGAAGATGGGTCTAGCTAAAGTACATTGTCAGGTCGGGTTGAAAGTCCTAAAGAAAGCAAGCCTCTACTAGGCCCCATCCTCGACCTCAAAGGACAAACTCTCACTTTAAGGGAGGGCAAACTAAGGAGGCCCCTCGGGTGACCAACTGGTATGGGTGCAAATTCAGGACGGTCTGTGTAAAAATTCAGGACAAAGGGTCAAAATTCAGGACAAAAATTAAGGACAAGGTCAAAATTCAGGACAAAAATTTGGGACAAAACATACGTTTTATAGACATATCAAAGGAGGTCGCACAGTAGTAAATAGACAACCAAAATAAGTACAAGTCAAAATAAGTTTATATAAGGTTGAGGCAATCGTGCACTTCACAGTTTTCAGTATGCGCGCACTATGCAAACCGACATCAGGCCCTTTCTGCAATGAAGATGTGTGCTAATGTAACAATAAACATTAAATAGTATTTTTTTATTTGTATGTTTAAATCTTACTTTTAAATCTAGTGTGAAAACGCTGTTCCAGTCCCATGACATTAAGGAGCACTTCGCTGAATAGCCTTATGTATTCATTTTTACTCGGAATTCTTTTACCTTGCACCTTATATTTATTAAGGGATAATATTTTCAGGGACATCAGAAACTGAGCTGAATATGATTTTAAAAGTGGGTATCAATTCTATCCTTCACAAATATCCACCTTGACAATGTGGTAAATGACCTATCGATGGAGGTTTTTCACAAATGAATGCTCTGCTTCCGACAGTTATTTTATTTTTATTTTCTCCAGCATGGCGCCACGACAAAGGCAGAATGCCTTGCTCCAGTCTGATGCAGGAGAAGGCACACCACATGCTGTCACTACAATAGGGCCCATTGTCATTCTATATGTGATAATCAGCTGCAGTCTCAGAATGACAATGAACCAGTCCACAGTCTGTGCGAGGTTCGGGAGGGGCTGCTGCAGGCAGCCTCAGTCTACAGTTTAAAGATAAGTGTGAGAGGCCCCGAGTGAAAACGTTTAAACTCATGGGACCTCTCGCATGTGAACAGCATACCTTCCTGAAATTCCTCAATTTGATTTTAGTATGATGTCTGTAAGGTGTCCATAATTTGGGGACCCCAAATTACGGACTCCTTATGGACATCATACTAAAATAACAGACGGTCCATGAAATTTACGGACGGTTGGTCACCCTAGAGGCCGCCGAGGTCCTCGTGCACGTCCTGTGGTCCGCGCATGTAGAGGAGAGACTTAATGGAAGCAAACCGTAGAGAATGGTAGTAGAGACAAGCAAGAGGGGGAAACGGAGAGTAGAGAAATAGAAGATTTGAAGAGAGGAGAGTCGAGAGAATGAGCGGGGAGAAGAGAATATGCCAAAGAAAGCAAACAAGAGAGAGGAATGTCTTACTTAGAAACTGTATTAAAGGAGTATTCATTTGTTGAGTCGCCGTATGCGCCTGGATTTGTATGTGGATCATCTGAATTTCTCGAAGGCAGAGCGAGACATTTCATTAGCCCCCTCCATGATTTTGGTTATACCTCTCATGCAGTGCTGAAACAGAAATTAAAGCATAGATTGTTTTAAGACGCTTGGGGTCATCGTTTACCTTTCACGCTTCTACAGTTTATTTCAGGGGACACTTTAAATGCACGCGTGACATCGTACTTAAAATTTGTCATCATGTTATGTTGGTGCTCTGAAATTTCCTCTTGACTGCTTATAAAAGCAGCAAATATAATTATTTCTCATAAACGTGCAAAGAGCATTTAGATGCCGTTTTTACCTATTTTAAGTTACGTATGTTTGCTTATACTTATGAGGATAATCGATCTTAGAAATAACTTTTAAGAGAAAAAAAGTTTTGAAACACATAGTAAGTGACTGGTTAGTGTGTTTTTTAGGTCGAAGCCTACCTGACAAGCGCAGCTGCCTTTTTTGCTAACAACTTCTTGAGGGCTTTCTGAAAGCTTCCCTGGGAATCTATTCTGCTCATTGCTTACCATTGGCTTTGTGGTTTGTAACTCACATTTGCTTGCTTTATCTGTTTTAGGCAGTCCAGTTCGTCTGGTGAATCAATGCTTGTAAAAAGGCCTTTAAATTAATGTTCGTATCTTGTCACATTTGCTGTGCATTCAAAGACAGAGGTCAAATGTTAGGCTCTGTCTTCTGAGGGAGGTTGGTGTTTACTTTTCTTTCTCTGACTTCAAAGTAAGAGAATTTTTCATGACAATCTTGCTGTGAAACGAAATGCTTATTTGTAGCACACAACAAAATTGAACTGTGCTGATATTTCTGAATATATCAGAATTGGGACAGTACAAATTAAGTACTTTTTTTGTAATTTTGAAGTGTGGAGGAAACAAATAATTGTATACCATCAAAACACATCGATACACTTGGTGATGATATTTCCACACATTCTCGTTTTTGCGCAGTAAAACTGTATGTCTGTGCAACAGTGATGATCATTTCAATGACATACGGTATGCCACTCCCCTCCACTCTGCTCCCCTCCACGCCCGTGCACTGCACTCCAGTCTACCCCACGCCACTTGACTCTACCCCAATCCTCTCTATCCCACCTCACTTCACTACAATCTACCCCACTCTACCCCACTTTACTCAACTCTACTACAATCTACCCCACTCCACTACAGTTTACCCCATTCCAATCTACCCCACTCCAGTCTACCACAATCTACCGCACTCCACACAGTCTACCCCCTCCAATCTACGCCACTCCACTCTAACTTACACTACTCCACCCAGTCTGCCACACTCCACTCTACCCCAGTCCCGACCACTCCACTCTACCCCAGTCCCGACCACTCCACTCTACCCCACTCAACTCTACCCCACTCCACCCCACTCCAATCTACTCCACTCCAATCTACTTCAATCCAATCTACTCCAGTCTACCTCACTCCACTGCCGTCTACACCACCCCAATCTACTCAACTTAACTCCACCCATCTCCATTCTACCCTACACTACCCCAGTCTACCCAACCCCACTCACTTCACTTAAATCTACCCTAATCTATCAAAATCCACTCCTCTGATCCTCTCTTCCCCAATCTATCCCACTCCACTCTACCCTACCCCATTCAATCTAACCCACTCCAATCTATTACTGTACCCCACTCCACCCCAATCTACCCCACTCCACCCTACTCCATTCTGCTGTAGGCTACCCCACTTCACTCAATCTACTCAACTCCACTCTACCCCTCTCCATTCCACTCTAGTCTACTCCACATCAATCTACCCCACTCAACCCCACTCCAATCCCTCACTCCCCTCTAACCCAATCTATCCTACTCCACTCTTCCCCAGTCTACCCCACTCCACTCAAATCTACCTCACTCCAATCCATCCCAGTCCACCCAACCCACCCACCCACTCACCCACTCCATCCCAGTCTAACCCAATCCACCCCATTCCAATCTACCCCACCCTACTCTAAGGTACCCCACTCCAGTGTACCCCAATCTACTTCACTCCCCTCTACCTCACTCCACCCTATCCCACTCCATTAAACCCCCTATTTATCCCACTCCACTTTACCCCACTCAAATCTACCCCAATATACTCCTACCCATCCCATTCCAGTCTACCACACGCTAATCCATCCAATTTATCCCACTCCTCCCTAATCTACCTCACTCCTCTCTACTCCACCATAATGTAACCGACTCCACTCCACTCTACCGGACTCCACTCTTATCCACCCCACTCTACCCCCACCCCAATAGACCCCACTCCACCCATTCTAATCCACCCCATGCAACTGTCAGCCTTTGTCAATGCTTGTTTTGTTTTGACATGTTCAATGCAGAACTTTATTGCTGGGGAAGCTGGCAGACCGTAGCCAATCTAAAAAACAACATTGTCTAAAAGCACACCTTTTTTTATATACAGTGCCATAGAAGTCCTTGCCATTTAATGGAACTACTTTCTGCGTGGATGTGCTCCTTGTGAAAGGGAAGAATGAAGTCACTCTTAGTGAAATAAGCCATCAGCTGAAGAGTACTGACTCACTGCTGTATGCTGTATTGGATGGAAGAAATTGTGAACGAGACAACAGGCACTAAAGGACTGGCTGAAAACCCCTAAAAGTATCATTTTAGTAAGCCTAAAAGATCTTGTCTAACACCAGACTTAAATAATACAGCAATACCAAATGTCACGTTGTTGCCATGGCCATCTGATTATCGACCGTGCAGACCAGATTTTGACTTAACCTTCTTTAGTAACAACAAAACCAGAAACAAAGTGCTGAAACAACTTTATGTGCGTGCCACGCAGTGCGGAACAAGATAGTCCAAACGGGTTAAGGGAAACATTTACCCTGATGATTCTGCCAAGCTAAGATTGATAGAGAAATTTGCAGTTTGTCGACTTGCATACATATGGTAAACGACATGCCAACATAATGTTTTATTTTGTGCACAGTTCGCAAAATAAATTAAAATTGTAAAGTGCACCATAGGCAGGGCATGCAAAGATCACTAATTATGAGAGCCCAGGGCCACAGCTGGCTGAGTAGAATTTGATACCCATTGGTGCTTTTATGAGGTGTTGTCTTAATCAAGCAAGCCTATTAGTTCATTAGAACATCTACAGCACAAATAGATTGCGCTGGGACTGGAACAACGCAGAGAAAGACCTGAATAAAATACTGACCTTAGTCTACACACTTGGGCCCGATTATGAGATAAGGTGTTATTTATCGCTCCTAATCAATAATGATACACGGGTTACATTATTTATTGGGTGCGATAAATAACACCTATTACAAGTTCATGGGGAATAACATGCAAATTTTGGTGTTTAACACAGAAATCCGCATGATCCAGTAAATACTGTATGTTTTCTCCTGCCGAATTTCGGCAGGTTTTATTTAACGAAATTTAATGAAGGTTGAGTTGTTTAGCACATAATTCAGAGTATAACGAGGAGCTCGTAATCAGGCCCATAGGGTCTTATTTTTTGTTTCTGAAATCTCCCTCTAAAAAATGAGAAATACTTTTGCCCCCCCTTCTGCACGCAAATGTGTACAATTGGTACATGGATGGAGCGGAGTACTTTAAACATGACCTTCTCTGGGTAGAGGACCTGTAGTAAAGAGGATCTGCATGAAGCAGGTGCTACATGTCCAATCATCAAAACGCTTGCCCTTTACAGCTTTCTCTGACTCCATCAACAAACTGCTTTTTGCAGTAATCCATATTGATCGCAAAGTACAAGGATAAGTCATAAAGTGGTGGTCTAAACTGGACAATATCCGTGCAACCTAAAACTCTCCAGGTGCCGAGTTAGTAGCTTGCACTATTCCTAGGTATGTGAGTTTCTACTTGGAGTATGTCAAGATTGGTAAAAGTTTTGATTCCAAATACTAAGCTGATTAATTCCTCCACAATGTCTGTGGATGTTATCCCTAGCGAGAACTCGTCTTAAAATGTTGCTCACATACTCCGAACACATGCTAGAAATAGGAAGAAGTCTGGTTGGTTGAAAGATTTTGCAGAGCACTGAGTTTAAGTCTTGATCTTTCTGCTCTATTTTTATTGTTATTTTCATGTCTGTATTCAAAAGTTTGGTGAAATCCTTCAAGTGTAATTGTTTCCATGTTTCTGTAATTACACTTGGTACATTAAAGTTCTTGTTGCTTTTGATTGCGTTGTCATATTTTTGTCTTGTGTTCCTTATCCTTCTGTTATGAGTTTGGGGTTTTTCTTCAGGGTGAGATATGTTGTGGCTTATCTTTGTAAATTACCTTGGAGTAACCTGGTGTAATTGGAATCCGGTGAGGTCATCGGGAATGGTGAAGTTTGAGGATTCCAGATGTGGCAGCTGCGAGAAGATCTGTGCCTGCCAAAGTTGGTGGTGCGATGCCCACATTCTTGTGAAGATTAAAATACAAAACTATTCCCCTTGAGCGTTGCTTCTTGAACTGTGAAACTCTTGTTGTTTTCTGTACAAAGCACACACTCCTTGACTATCTCCTCCACTCCTGGCCACCAGTACGTTTCCCTCACCCTGGCCTTGGTGAGACTCCTGTCAAGTAGTCCTTCATCCACCAAATGAATCTTTTCTCTCAAGCCCATGAGTGGAACCCAGCGAAAGCCTCTTTAATTTACCCACACATATAGATAACTCATCTCTAACATTCCAAGACAATTTAACTGGTTGAGATAATCCCTCATACCCTGACCACCCCTTCAGAACATTTTTTATTACGTCTCAACACACTTGATTCTTTATTCTCTTGTTCCCATTAAGTATCATCTGTTGCATCTTATTGCACCCTGCTCACCAGATGTACATTACCACCACATCAATCATTCTCCAAAGGCATTCATGATGAGCAATGTGCACTCCTGGCAAATACTCAACTTGGAAATTAAATTCCTCCATACCTTCCCCCAAACGCTTCATGCACGGAGTAATTTTTTACCACCCTTGCATGAAAATATTTGTACCAGAGGATGATGATCTGACTTCACAACAAATGGTAAACTGTACAAAAAGAATTTGAAGTGCTAGCTGGTCCTAGTACACAATAAAGCCTGTCTGTCAGCTGCTATATAGTGCTCCTCTGCCCATTGAAGATACCTTGATCCAAAGGCTACTACTCTTTAATCACCCTCAGCCCATCGGCTCAAGACCTCACATAAGCCTCTTAAACTTGTATCTGAGGTTAAGATAATCTTCCTTCGCACATCAAAATGACCAAGAGTAGGTATTTTTCCTGTCTCTTTCTTTTTGATGGTATCAAAAGCGTTTTCGCAGTCCAGTTCCCTTCCTCAACAAAGATCTTAAAGGTAATACCACGCTGGAAAGATTATTCCCAAACTTAGAATAAAATCCCCAAAACTATCTCGCTTGACCTTTATCAATAAGGATGCCTGCTAGTTCTAACTTGGGGTTGACTCTGTCCCCTATATGACCCAAATATGCCAACAAACGCTTATGAAAATTGCATTTACCTTTAACTGTCAAACCACTATCAGCTAGGGGCCTTAAAGCTTGTCTTAAAATCTTGTCATGATTTTCATAATCTTTACCATGGACCAGAATGTCATCCTGGAAATGCAACTATTGAGGAATCCCTTCCAAAACTGTTCATGACACGTTGGGAAACAAGCTGCAGCGGAAGCTAACCTAAAGGGCATGCACAGAACCTTTTTCTGCTTTACAAACATGGGTATAGTGGCCCTTTTTCCCACACCAACTACTTTTTTGAAAAACACATAGGACGATTAGACATGTGCCCTGATTGACACAAGTACAACATACCCTAGAGCTGCCAGTGTCTTTATTTTCATTGGCTCACTGACAAAATATTGAAGCCAACAATATTGTGTAACAAAAACTTGGGTTCAAAAATATCGTTTCGCTACCCTTATAATGGGAAGTACAAAAACATAGAAAAAAAATATTGTTTCACACTAATATCGTTCAAAAAACATACAAAAATATTCTCTATATATATATATATATATATATATATATATATATATATATATATATATATATATATAGATATATATATAGATATAGATATATAGATATAGATATATACACACATATGTGTATATATATATATAGTTCAATGTAGTAAATCTTATATATTTTAATATACCCATTAACACACCGTTAATTAATTCTCACTAATATTCAATATTATATATAAATATATAGTTATGTAAATACATGTACATATATGTATACATATTACATAATTAACTTCCGACCCTAGACCCTAACAAACCTAGCAAACCACAACTAAAATAATTCAGTATTACATAATGTACATAATTATTAATCACGCCATTAATTTAATTCATAATAAAGTAATTATTAATTGTTAATTAACTTCCCACCCTAGTTAACCCAGCAGTTTACACCTAAAATGTAACTAAAATGATATTACACAATTTACATAATTATCAAATAATAATTAAAAAATAATTAATTATTAGTTAACGAACTTCCCACCGTATCCCCTACAAGCATAGCAACCTGCACCTAAAATATAATTAATCAAATGAGTATTACATAATATACATAATTAATATAAACCACAAACTTAAATTAATTCATTATTTCTTAACTTCCCACATTACCCCTACAAACCCAACAACCCGCTACAGCACTATAAATTACTAATAACAAATTACAAATTCTAAATCACTTAAAGTTGCAAACTATATTTAAAAAAAATAACAAGCATTCTACAAACCATGATAGCACACAAAATAATATGAACTAAAACACATTAAATTAGTTACAAAACAATATTCTTTAAACTATATTATTGAAAACGATATTGACAACGATATTCTTAATAGCGATATTACTTACCTAAAAAAAATATTCTTGACAACGATATTTCTGCATCACAATATTGTTGTATCACAATATTTTTCTCGATATTTCTGTATCACAATATTAAAAACTCGATTACCAACTGCCAGACTACTCTCATGTTGGGTAACTTTAGAAACTATTAGCGAAGATTCCACTTAAACAGCGTTGTTTCAGTTTATTTAATTCACACTGTCCTCACATTCCAAATAGCTCCACCTCATCTCTTTAACCCACCCCGTAGTATTGTCAGTACTCTCCCCAGTTTCAATGGCAGCACTTGGAGACAAGTTCTTGGATAGTAGTTTCTCTTGTACTCTCACATTGTTGGTACAAGGGAGTCTCGTATCAAGGTGTCCTTGACGTTCCCAAACTCTTAAGTGTGAGCCAATGTTTTTAAACATGGTATATTGCTGCCAACTCTTTTCTTCCTTGTACTTTTGCAAAAAGAAAATGGACGTTCCAGTGCTACAGTTCTGAGAGCCAAAATGTTTTTCTAGCATTTTAACAGAACATTCATAAATGCCCCTTGGTGCCTCATCACAATTGCACTAGTTATTTTATCAAAGCTGAAATGAATATTATTAATCTCAATGCCCAGACTGTGTAATAAAACACCCTGCTTTCTATATGGAAAAATCTTTTCACCAGCTATGGCAATGAGGTAAGAACTGAATACTTTATCCACTGTTTCCAAGTAAGGGGTCTCCTTTTTCTGGAAGAAAAGATGGAGGCTAGGACATGCTAAATTAATTCATACCGATGATAAATGTTTCACCAAAAACACAACTATGCCAGATGTCATAGATGGTATCAAAAATACTTATCTGATGATAAACAAGTCAGCTTGTTGCGTAACCCAATCCAACGGAAAATAGATGAAAAATGAAAGCACTTGTTCAGTAGTTGTATATGTGAACAATAAAGTCACCACCTCTACTAATAGACGTTGCAGAACCAACAAATGTTAAAAGATTTTTAAATTTTTTTTATGTCTGCGTAGAATCACTGCAGTTTGTTGCATTAATGATAACCAAACATTAACATTACAAAAACTCTTTTAATGTGAAGATACTGAAAATTAATTCATTACTTAGTATGCTTAAGATCTGCTGATGCACATTTATCTAGTGGGTTAAATATCATTTTCCTTAAACATTCAATCCATTATAATTTCACCAAGACTTACAATATTGATACCCCCGTCTTGGAATCTCTTGTCTGGAAGATTGTATGTAGACCGCATTGCTTCCAAACACTTAAAATGGTGGTATAGAGTGGGCGTAGTGACGTACGTAAATTATGTGTTCTCCTGTGTTTCTTTTACCAACAAGATGGCTGCTTACAATGTTGTTGATTAGTAACCTTTATCTCTCGCTGTAGTCCAACTTCTTGGTGTGACTTAAGTAATTCCTTGCATGTCACTAATCGCATGATTGCTAACATCCATACGAGGGTCTGACTAGAACAGCCAAAAATGTCAGAGTTCTGTAAAACCAGTTCTGAAATGTTCTTGGTACTCACACTGTACCAGTGACGAGTGGAAAGTTCCATTCTTTGGAGAGAAGCAGTTCGCCATGGAAGTTGGTGGTGCCACATGTAGTCAGCACGGTATATTCATTGCCAATGTCACCATGCTTCCCCCCCAGAAGAAGCAACACTCATGTGGAATTATTTTGTAGTTTAAGCTTCACAAAACTGCAGGTAACAGCACCACCAATCTTTGACCGGCACAGAGCCCCCCCCTCTTGCCCAATTGTCACATCTAAAATCCCAAGCCATTCCAGATGACCTCACTCGCTTCTGATTAAATCATGTTACTCCAAGATGTGTTAGGTAGTTTGCTTTGAAAAGTTATGCACTTGAGTTTTATCCAATATTGGTCTATCCAATTAACGTGTTATGAGGTTTTTATTTTCGTTGTCATTAATGCTTTAGTATCCTTTTGGGGTGCTTTACACAGTTGATCTACAACGTATCACAATTTATTCTTCTTTGTGTCATCCTTGGTGTGCTTCTATTGCTGTATCTCCTTTGTCCATCCCTGGCACATGAAGCACTGTAGCGAGCAGTTTTTATACTGATGAATATTGGCACATACATATGTTTAAGTGAAACATGTTTATGAATACCTGGTCACCACCACTCACGTCGCACTCCTTTTACTTTCACATCAAAACAAGCACTCTCAAACCTGCTGCACATGTCAGATGTGTACGGAAGGTTAGATGTACTTTTCCACTCTCACTTTCCTGAAACTTCATGGAATGATTGTCTACCTTGACTACCTCCACCCGCCACGTAAAGTTCCTATTTTTCTCTTTTGACCCTCGTCACCCCCCTCCCTCCTTTGCTCATATGCCAAAATTCTTCTTTGAAGTTTTAAAGTGTTCTCTAGAAGTAAAAGGTGATTCACAAAGGCGTTTCCCATAAAGGGGTCTGTGTCACCATAGTACAGCACCCCCATTCCAACCGAACACATCACAAAACCAACTGACTGAAGTCAAGCCTACCATATATGGTATTTTTTTTAATCCTGTATACATATTTGGAGGTGTTTGTGAAACTTTTCTCTTATTTGTTGAGAGAAGGGGTAGCCCTACTATGTTGGAAGGGCATCTTGCATGAAAAGATGTGCCTAATGGCCTGAAAAAGGTGGAAGAATTCCTCTGGTAATGCCAGGATAGTTTACCTCCTGCCATAGAAATTGACTGCCAGTAGTTCAAGGTTGCAGTTCTTTCTCTGCTGCCATTTTGGCTATGGCCCTTTCAAGTTTTTTGTTTCTTTGGTAGCAGATTCATTGATAAAAATTGTTCTATATTGAATGATGCCATTAACATGCAATCTGCCATAACCACTCGAGTGTTCGTAGTAGTCAAGTAACCTGTTTTAATATCATAGCCTGTGAAAATTGAAAATGGAGAACAAGAAGAACCATCAGCAGATGAGTCCCATGCATTGCAAAATTCATTGCAGGAGATCAGTGGACCAATTCCCTTATCTGTTCACAAAGCCAGGTATGTGTTATGGGTGGCGTTTGTAATTGATTCTTAACATAGGAAATAAAGTATCACATTGGAAACAAAATGTTTGTGCCAGCCTGACTTTGAATCGCACTATTGTGCTGATCTGACTTGTACCACAATGCAACAGTAATGTTTTGAAGCATAATCCTGGGAACATTTACCTAGGGTCTTTGTGCATGAAACATTGATGGAAAAGTGTGATTCTGATTCAGAATGTGGGGCATGTTTGGGTTTCACCATTCCCTCTGATCTTACTTTACTGGTATCCTCACAAAATACGAACTATCCTGTACTTCCTCTCTGCAAGAGCTTAGACTTCTGTTTCAGATGCACCTGCTCACTGGAACAGCCAACTACAATTTGAGGGCAACAATCCAATCTATTGCACTGTCGCCATACTTCTGACAAAAACAAGCAGTCACAGAGGCACTTGAGCAGTCTTCCAAACTAAGAATAGAGCGAACCCTACTGCCAGGCAAGGTTTCCTAAGCAAGAATTTTGAAATGCTTCGTGTAACATCCTCCACCAATAATCCTTACCTGTTAGAGGACTCTCTAATTTGTAGCATTCACTTATCTTTCTGTGAACCCACATGCATAATGTTGATAGTCTGAAATTAGTTTTGTAAAGTGGAGCTAACACCTTAATTGGGTAGGTTTTCAAGTTACTGCAAAACATAACTTTGATCAACTGAATACGCTGCCTTGGGAACATAACCTTCGAATAAATGGGTGAACATTGAAGACTCATTTTATTAATTTCTGACTAGACTACATCCACAGCTAGGAAAGTTTTATAAGACATTTGCTTTTTGACAGATTTATTACCAACTTTAGATACCGCTTTGGAAGTTAAGCGTTACCATGAGCATTGAACAACTACTTCAGTTACTTCGTTTATGACCAGCTAACTACAATAGCAAAAGAAACAATTGATGGACGGCATGCTGGACAATGCAAACATTCACCCCCAGTCAGAAGGATCTGGGTTTACTCCATCATTCTTTTGCTCACCACACCACCCACTAAATACAATAGCCATTTTGTACTTAAACAATGCGCAAAAAACTTGGGTATAACTATCGACAACACTCTGTCCATGCAGGATCATGTGCGGGTTCTGTGTGGAAGAGGTTTTGCGATTTCGAAGCTCCTAAGAAGGCTTTTTCCTTGGATCCCATTAGAATGTAGAAGGACGGTTACACAGGCATTACTCATCAGCAGATTAGATTACGGAAATGCACTGTATGTGGGCATGGCAGACTACCTTTTCTCACGCCTACAAGTGCTGCAAAACGCGGCTGCCAAGCTTGTGTGCAATAAAAGCAGATTTAGTTCAGCATCTGCATGCATGAAACCGCTCCACTGGCTACCTATGCGCCAAAGAGCAAGATTCAAGCTGCTGAGTCATGCACACAAGGCACTGCATCACCTTGGTCCTAGAATTCTCCAGAATAAAATCGAATTCTACGTCCCCACGAGGTGCTTAAGATCACGCCACCAAGCACTAGCCAGGCCCAGACGTATAAAGAAAGTAAGAGCAGGAGGCCGATCATTCTCATACCTGGCGGCTAAGCACTGGAACGAATTACCCCAAGACCTACGTCTTACTGGGGACTATGTAACTTTCAGGAAAAAACTAAAAACTCAGCTTTTTCCTACGACGTAAGTGTGGGCAGTTGAAGGCACCCAGTATAACCCACCATGTGTTCCGCAAGACAGCGCTGTGATATCCGTCAGGATGAATGTTGCGCTTTACAAATAAAATAAATAAATGCCAGAGGACGGACCCAATCCGAGAGAGGTCTATTACTTCACCCATGTAACTTTCATGAAATATGTAACTTTCATATCCTTGCCTTGAGAAAGCAAGTTAATCCTGCAAAACGTGTGTCTAGTCTTTGGGTATAATTTTGGTGCAAACTGTTTGATTGTAATGAGTTATCACAAAAGGATTATGATCCAAACAAAAAAATAAACATCTATGAAGAATGACAATGTTGAGCACACAATATTTTATCGTACAGTGATATATGTATATAATGTGAAAACAGATGTTATGGACAGTAGCTGCTCGATTTACAAGGGTTAGGTGCCCCTATGATAGTTTTTCTTTAGATATACTACATAATTTTATGTATTTGTATTCAAAACTTTGACAGAGGGCTTATTAACTGTGGTCATTGGTTCCTGTATGTGTTCTTCCTTCTAGGCAACTGTTATCAAGCTACATTATGGCACATAATCCCAATATGGACCAGTTATCAATTAAGAAGCCAGTGGCAGTGCTCCCTCCCTTGTGGGTGAGGTGTGACAGCTCTGACCCAGAAGGAACTTGCTGGCTCGGAGCTGAACCAATCAAGACCAGTATCAACAAGTTTACTGGAATCAGTACCCATGTGGTGAGCTGTAAAGGTACGACTACACTTGGTCATATCTTTTACAGGGTATTGGGATGTATGTTGCATGGCGAATAAGTGCGTTGTATCCTGTGATTTGTGAGTGTTAACACAGATAAAATGATAAGCGGTTATTTGGAAGCCCCACTCCCAAAAATGTTGACACCCAAACTATGTATTGTGTTTAGTAGTGGTGTTAGTTTGCTCCAAAACATTATTAATTTCGGGCTCAAAGGAGGGAGAAACTAATTAGCCGAGAATCGCATAGTTTTAGCAAGTGGAAAAGCTGGGATTAGTGCCCATTACTCCTGGTTCCAAAACCTACTTAAATAACTTGGAAGACTATCTCTAATCAAATGGTGTCAAGTACTTGTACTTACGAATGATATAGACATTTTGTTATGCATCCATGAATATGTAACTGAATCATGACCACGTATGGTACACTAAGGGTAAGATTTTTTGTGCTATTCGATTGGATTTTTATTCAATATGATACCGAACCTTCAGGACATAAGATTCCCTGAACAGCTTGCAAAGTGTAATGAACAGTAGCCTTGGGTGAGCTACAAGGTCTTCTAGGTGCAGTACTTGTAAAACATCTAACATTTTATGCAACAGCCAACACGTTTCACCCCATATGTCAAATGTGCCTGGAGCTTTTGCAAGGCTCGCATGATGATGATGATGTATATTATGGTATTTAAATTTTGATACATTTTAGCAGAAGATGAAACAATAATGCAAACGATGCAGTTGTGATCACAGCAAACGTATGGCACTGCACTCTGTAGATGTAAAATACTTTTAACGTTATGTGAAAATATGGTGCTAAACTCCAACCTGCACACTTATGCAGACACTTGTTGGTAGGTAGTGTTAGTAATAGTATTAATAATGTGGTGATTAAGCATACCTATTTAAATCTATGAGAGGCAGCTCAATATATAAATGACTGGTAAATTTAGTTTTTTTTTAGGGAAACGTGTAACTTCGTGCCAGTCAGGTGGGAAAGCAGAAGTAAAGATTGAACTTAGAAAGGTGTGTCAGTGCAGAAATAGGCCAGTAAATGAGTTGTAGAAGTCTCTACTCCCAATTGGCTGGTAGCACGGCTGACCTTTCAGAAGACTGCAAGGAGGGTGCATTTTGGGGCAGGTACAAATTTGATTTGCTCATCAATCCTGGAAATTTGCTCTGAGAACGTGTGGGGTCGTTCTTGCAGGCGAGTGGTCGCGAGGGAAGGGGGGGTCGTGCAGGGAGGGGGGTGGTGGTTTAAATAAAAAAAAAATCTTTAAAAAAAGTACCTTTCCCGGGTCCCGCGTCTTCACTGCTGTCTGCTCCTGCTTTCCTGCCTCTGCAGGAACAGGAAGCAGGCAGCCTCCCTCCCCTCCCCTAAGCCAATCACAACGCTGCAATGGCAGCATTGTGATTGGCTGGGACGCCGACCACACAGGCGTCTATGGGGAGGCCATTTTTTCCATGTAGGCTGCATGCAGCCTACATGGAGAAAAGGGGGAGTGCGCATGACTGGTTTGTCGGCCCCAAAGGGCCAATCAAACAGTCAGGGCCCGCAGCATTGGGCTAGCCACTCCTCTCCTGCCCTCGAGCAGACCTGCCCACCCCCAACCAAACCCTTCTGCTTTCTTGCAGTGCGAGAAGCAGAAACATAAAATGGTTTCTATAATACCATTTTATGTTTCTGCTCCTCGCCCTGCGAGAAAGCAGTGGGGCGACGCTCCTCTGCCTACATGGAGGAGCCGCCCCTGCAACCAGGCACTATTATTCTGTAGTGGCTGTGATTTAAGTAGCAATATCCATTAATATGCCAACCAAAGCCAGCTTTGGACAGAGCTTCAGGTCCTCAGACAGGCTCAGATGGTTCGGAGAAAGCCTTTTTCCAAGCTTCTCATCTGAATCACTGAACAAGTAGTATTGGGCTCATGACAGTTCAGTTCCACAACCTAAGCTGCCTTTAGTAGAACAAGACAGGCATGGTCATGGCCCAATCACGGAGTGCAGCTACAGTATAGTGGCTAGATCGCCCGCTCTCTCTCAGATGATAAATGCCTTCCAGGCTTTCAAGACTGTGGACTTTTTATCTCTTTACTCTCTCCCGGGGCCTCTTTGTTCTCGGGCAAAAGCAGCAGTAAAAGAGAAGGCAGTTTAGCAGTATGGGCAAGGCCACCCCTTGGCCCGATCAACCCTGTCTCACTTGTGGGCAGGGATATTACCTTACTATTTCCTTGTAGGAAAAAAGTGAGGAGTGCTTGACACCATGGATCTAAACCAGTTCGCCTCCCTCAACATTTCAAGCTACTGTCTTTGGTTCATATGCTGGAAGCTCTTCCAAATGATGACTGCTCGTGTCCTTTCAAGACACCTGCTTCCATATACCTGTTCTAGAGGAACACATGAAGTACCTTCACTTTTGATGGTAAACAAGCTATATATGACATTGCCATTTGGCCTCTCTGCTGCTTCTCGGGTCTTCCTTATTATACTGACCCCAGTGGTGTCCTTCATTCGACATACAAGTCGATTGCCATTGTACCTTCGGATCAGCGCAACCAAAAGAGGGTGTACAGTCCATTTTTTTCCTCTGATTCCCAGGTACATGTTGAACCTTAAGTTAACAACGAACTACCCCAAATCCTCCTTGTTTTGTTTCCAAAAAGAAGGGGTGGTGCAAAATACCACCCAGTTTAAAGCTGATGCAGAGTACCTGATATCCTTGCCAGTGGGCCACTTTAAGACTATTGAGATTGTGACAACTTGGTGGCTCCAATGATGCTTCTGGGACTACATGTTTTCTGCAGGGTTGGTGCCCTTTGCAAGCGGCACAGGCGTTTCCTGCATCTACAGTTGTGAGAATATTGAGAACATCTGCTTTACAACAAAGGTTCATCCTGCTATCCATCCTTTTTGTAAGGAAACCAGCTTTTTGCTGGTTTACCCCCACTTTTTGCCCCCATTTGGATTATTAGCTGCTGGTTTTTCGACTTTGAGTGTGCACTGCGGCCTGCTGTCCAGACCTCCGTGCAAGTGTTCTGACCAATTAGCATAGTTATGTTGAATTGGATGTCCCCACTGGCAAGTACTGACTTAACTTATAAGTCCGTAGTATATTGTACCCAGGGTACCAAGGGCATGTAAGGCAGAGTGTCCACCCAGCGCTTGAGCACCGTGAGTGTAATAAAGTACAAAATGGCTACCAGCCTGCCACTGCAGACTGGAAGAGGAGTGTGTGTACGCTTCTAGTTTGACTTCTAGTTTGCCATTAAAGATAATGGCAAACTAGAAGTATATCAATAATGGCAAAGCCAGGCTTTCCTTAATAATATATGCAAGTCTCTTCTCAGAAAGACCTATAGAGCCCTATGGCAGGGAGCTGTTTATTGTTAAGATAGATATATAGGTTTATATATGCCTTAGCAGCAAAAACCTTAAAAGTTTTTGTTTTGCTGAGGAACGTTAGGAGCCTCATTGGCTAACACAGGGTTGCAGGCTGGCACTCCAGCCTGGCTAACTGCGTACTGTAAGGTATTAAATTAATTGTGGCCTTAAATCCGACTTGATGCCCAAATCGAGATTGATGTTACTTTAAAAGTTAAGCAACATTTATAAAGTTGCCACTCTGTGCCCCAGCTAGTCTGGTGGCAGCACAAAGGCCCGGACACACAAACAGCTTTCTATCCACCTGGGGAGACTTGTGAACAGCTCCTAGGCTCAGGAACAAAGGCAGTTGCTGCATAGTGAGATGTGACCTTTCCCAAGAAGGCTGCAAGGGGTGTTGGCCCAAACAGCGAGCTTCTGTGGGGAAGCTGCCTTTGACGGGCTGCCTGTAACACCACACCCAAGCAGGCTACCTTTTGTTCCTGTAGACAAGTTGAAGACCAAACCTCTGGGGTGGGCTACCAAGCTCCTCACAGTCGAGGAAGAGTTCAGACATCTTGAGATTGGCTAGAATATTACACTCTATGATTGCTAAATGCCACACATCGCCGGAACTTTGTCACACAAGAGGAGCGGACCTACTGGCCCATTAGTTAATGATCCCGTTGTCCCTTCAGGGCACTTTCACGGGATATAGTAGGTGCACTGAACTTAAGAACATCGTGGTTTTGAAAAGAAGACCAAGAGAGGAGTGCCCTGCTGCCTTTGAAACTGCACAAAGAGTCTGCACCATTGGTAGGACTGCACCTGCTTCACTTTAGGTTAGTGAGATTGGACTGTGGCTTCTGGCTCGGGGAAAAGTTGATTCCCGGCCCAGATCACATCAGTAACTCCAAGGGTCGGTCGGCTGTCCCCCAGGAACAGCTGTGGAAGCCCAAACCGACAATGCAGTAGCCACTCCGGAGGGATCGCCGTTGGTTACCACCGGGCACTCCACACCAAGCGACGAATCCAAAATAGCCAAAGTTACACATGTGTCTGCCCGACCCGTGAGTGCTATCAGAGAATGGATTCGTCGTCCAAGAGGGACACTAGCCCCCACTAAGGTTATTCGCTATGTCGTGAGATTGGAAGCCCTAATGAAGCTTCCCTTCTACTGTTGCAAAGAGGACGTTGTGGGACCCAAGTGCTGTGGTCAAAGTCACCTCAACCCACCCATGGACCGAGGGATCAACTGCACTTCACCCAGTCGATATGGCGGTCGTTGCCTAAAGGTTGGAAATTGACTGCTTTGCTGGATTAGGTTGCCAAACCTGGGTCGGAGTCGCCGAACTAACTTTTTCAAACTATTCAAAAGTTTGCAAAGTTTTTGTTGACCAATGCTTGTTTGTGGTTACATTCAAAAGTATTTACATTTTCTAAAATCTGCATCTCCCGAACCCTCCAGTGGATGTTGCTGATCAAGGACTCTAAAAATTGATAAAAATATGCTCCATTTGTATAAATTGTTGTCGTTTTCTTGTTGTGTGACTTTCCTATTTCGTTGTTTGGTGCTGTTAAATGCTTTAAACTATGTTACTTTGTCAAGCCTTGCTGCTCGAAGCCACAGCTACCCAGGGTTGAGCTTAAGGTTTACAAACGAGCCTGACTGGACCCTGGACAGTTTTTGCAAGTGTTTTTACACAATAATGCCCCACAGCCATATCATATATTACACCCAAATCCTCACACTTTTGACACTGGAATTTAGAGTACATCCTCTCAACCTCTTGGTCAGGTGCCCTTTCCTTCTCAGTTTACAGCTCCTGCTCACCATTAACTCCTCAGAGAATTGGTGGGGGCAGGGTCACCTTGTGGGCAAATGCATCAATGCGTTTTAGATGTACTTGATACATCTCTTCACATAAACGTGTTGGAACTGAAAATGGGTATCTTAGAGCTGGTACCAATGGTAAGATCCAGAGAGGATCAATGCAAGCAACACCTCATCCTCCTCTATATCGTAAAACAAACAGGCACTTGCTCCCTGCAGTTTTGTCAACTGACAGTGCTGGTGCTACCAGTTGTCCAACAAGTGGGATATTCTTTAGGAAGACCTTGATTTCATATTAAGACTATTGTCTTCAATCCATAATTAACTTCAAAACCAAACAGAAAAACATGTGTTTAGCTCGCATCCTGGATAGATATAGGACAAGGATTCCTAGGAGACTGACCTACAAAGACCATTTATATAGCCATACATCCTGACTTCCTCTTCTACCTTGACCCTAAACTAACTCTGAATGCAAAAACTTCAATAAAATGTGTTTTAATAAAAATAAAAAAAACTACTACCTCTAAATGTAGAATTTCAGGGCAACCAAAGTAAATCACAGATCTGGAATTTCTTGGGTACACTTGAGTCTGGTAATGAACTAATGATTCACACCAAGAGCATTGAGAAGTCTACCAGGAAAAATAAATAACATCCAACCTTCAAAAAATTGCTGATGACCAGATTGTGCTCCATGTGAAGTGCCATATTTCTCTTCACCCGTCCTACTTACCTGTCCATACATCAATAATAGATGGAAATGTAACTTGTAACAAATAAACTGTAGAAATAGTAAGTAAAGTCAATGATCCGGTTGGTATACACAGTTGTTTCTATTAGGCTTTCTCTGACATCTGTAGCTCACCTGGTTACATTTCCACCCATTAATATTGTATGGGCTAGGTGGGCATATGTGTGTGCTCACTATTGGTGTTGTCTATTGTTGTCACATTGTTTAGCTTTTCTTCCAGTAGACCACTAGTTCCAGTATATTACAGATATATCATATGCTAACATTTATATGGTAAGAGGTGTTTTAGATTTTATATAGCTGTTTGGCACCTCTTGACATAGTCTTGGAATATTGGATGTTTCTTCCAGGGCCACCTACATATTACTCTTTTGACTGATCCACATATGTTTGAGGAGTTTTCACCTGATTTTACATGCTTTTCACACACACTTCAGGCGTACTTCTCTGCACTATACTTGGCATATAAACGTACAGATACAATGGTTTTATGTATATATTTTGCCCTTTTTCAATAACGTTAAAGTGCTACCATTGCCGTTTGTGAACACGGAGTCCTGAGGATGGTTTCACGCACTGATGCCACAAGAGACCGAAACATTGGCTGCTGTCGCATATCAGCTTCGCAACTGGCACATGGTGCTCTTCATATATGATCATAAAATACATTTTAGGAGCTTATTTGTGACTAAGTAGTGGATACACTAACAAAGGCCCTTACATATTGATGGACTTATTGCTTAAGCTGCCTTAGTTGGTGTGTGCTATTGTTTCGGCCCTATGCCAAATTGATTATCATTATTTGGGGATTTCGTATTGAAAAAACGGATTGTTTTAATAAACTGCTTTCGCTATTATTCTCATCTGACACAGTATGCCTAAATACATTTATTCAGAGGATAACTAGATATTCCTATTGCGCTTTTAACTGATTTTATTTCGATTGGATTTGGCTGAGACCAATCATTAAGCAGTTGATACTAAATTATTCCTTCAGCAGCTTCCTCCTTTCATTCTATTAGTACATAGCCTGTCTTGTGGGGGATTATTGGGTCGCCCTGTGTGGGGTTAATCTCTGAACCTTATACAGTTGTGTCTGAGGTGGAGATAGGAGTAATATTTGCAGAATGGGGACTTATAATAGATGGATTAACATCCACAATTCATGTACACAAGCAGGTGGATGGGCGTCTGTTTTGGGTGACAGAGTAGTGGTTAGAGGGGTGCAAGGTAATTGAGAGCTCTGTGGGTAGTCACCTAATCTTTCAGTTAATAAGTTGAAAGCGTAGTGGCAAAAATCATTAGGTTGGCTTGTAATTGCCATGCTGCCATGTCTTTTTTAGATCAAGCCTAGGCAGCATGCATGCGCTGTCTACAAGACCTGTTGTTAGCTCCTCTATCGGCTTTTGGCATGCCCATGAATTGCCATCTGTTAGTTGTTGTGCCATTTAGAAATACTTGGTTTTTATTGGTGCATTTGGTCTGAGTCTCCCGCCTTTGCGTGCTTGGGTCACACCCAGGCGATTTCACTCATTGTTTGCTTGCGTTGGCCATCCCAATACGCCCGCGGTTCCTCCTGGTCATCCTGATGTGCCTTTTATTTTGTAGGATATCAACATCGTTTTAGGCTTTCAGGCCATTTCAGGGAGCAATGCTCTGTTCGGCATCTGCAAAGTGGCAACTTCTGTCCGGTAGCTGTTGAGCTTTGCCAATAGCTCTAACTCCAAAAAAATGCGAGACCTATTGCATTTCTAATGCTTGTTTTTTATCCTGCCTTACATTGGTTCCTCAGTAGGCTGAACTAACTACATACGTCCACGAGATGTGCTCCATGAGTTTGTGTGAATTAAATGGTAGACTTTACGCTCTCCCAGTTAGAGGATGCACTGCACTAACTGCGTGCCGTTACCTGCGGTCCATTATCAATGCTGGCTATTACATCCTCATACCTGGCTATAGAGTGGCTGGCAGTTGTTTTTAGCTGGTCATACATCGGAGGTACAACCTTTGGTTCACTACCAAAAGAAATCAGAGGACCCAGACTGTCACCTGGATCTTTCCTTCCCTAGAGGATGTGTAGAACCTGGGCATATTGTACATGAGTCTTACATTTATATATTGTACATAAGTTGGACCAGAGAAACCGGTGTTGGATGGCTCATGTTCATTTTGGATGCTGTGTGTGACTGATGCAAATATTAATTTACATCCAGTTTGACATTGTCTTCTTAAATACCAGACAACCTGGACACCACACGATTGGTTGGCATGGAATCGCTTTCCTTCCTTACAAAGCCAGTTTCATTCCACTTAAACATACCCTTACCACTTTTCTGTTCTGTGCCATCTATTGTATAGCAACCAGGAAAATAGGCTCAGAATTTCTGACATTCATATACAACCTACCTTCACCATTGTTAACCAGCCTGACGTCTATCTGCTACCGGAAAAACCTATAAAAAGGACAGTGTCTGATAAGACGTCCTTAACTGGAGGAAGGTTTTGAAACACGCACTTTAAATTTTGTTAGCTCTAGCTTCACCCAGGGCCCTCAAAATAGAATAAATACTGGCCCGCTGGGTCAGAGAAATTGTACTTTGTCTGGATTTTGAGGAGGCTCTGTGTTCCTGTATAGAAAGAACATTTGCCAGTGACAGGACCGTGATGGTGGTTGTTTGTCTTGAGGGGTTGGGACTAACTGTGGACTTTGGCCGGACCTTTCTTCTATCACCTGTCCATAAAAAGGCTCTCACTGGTACTGGGGATGAGTCCGCAGTGGTGGATGAATCTAAACTACCGGAAAAAGAACCTAGCAAAATCTGAAATTATCCTGGCACAAAACTCCCCAAATCAGTGAGGCCTAAAGCCTGCCTGTATGGGGCTCTGTCCCCTCCGAAGTGTGTAGTAGAGTCTTAACTAACTCCAATATTTCCCTCTCGCCTTAAATATCGAGGGGTATCAAAGGTTTGCTTTATATGTTTTGTTCCTTTTTAGGTCAAGCCTCGAGTAGCGCGCAAGCGCTGCTCTGGCAAGACTTTGTTAGGGGTTTCAGAAAGCTGACCAGACGCTCGTGCGTCATGGCCTTTTCCGTGCGGTTACCCGCAGGGCCGACATCTGTTTTGCATTATCGTGCCCGATAATGCAAAACAGATGTCTCGCTGTGGCGCGCGCGCGCGCACCACTTGTTTTTTTTGTCGCGCATCTCTGCCTGACGTAAACATGGCAGCGGCGCATGCGCAAGGCTGCGGCAGGAGCCGGTGTGCACGAGGGGTGGGCAGCGCATGCTGCTTGTTTTTTTTTGCTTTTTCTTCTTGTTATACATTCTAAAAGTGTGTTTTTTACGGATCTTTCCTTTGTTGCACGTGCCCTTTTGCCCGCGCGCTGCCTGTGCCCGCACGCACGCCTAACAGCACACATCTCTCGTTCACACGTTTCTACTGCTCTTTGCCAGACTTTGCTTCTTTACTTTATCTCTGTGGCCAACCTTGGGGTGGCCATTCCCAGCCTGAGGTACGGTTAATATTTGATAGAGGGTGACGTAAACAAGATCAGGGGGTTAGTTCTGGGTGAGCTGGGATTTGCCTGCACGAGGGTTTGATCCGGATGGTTTTCGCGGAGGCGAGCAGACTGTTGGGGATTGAAAGCCCCCCTCCCCCGGATGTTCATTTGCACACATCTTGCCACCTGCTGGTGCGTGGAGCCGTCTTCGGGGAGATGTGTGGATGGTAGAAAGCGCTGTCAGTGCACTCAATGGAAGAGACGGACACTGACGGGAAGATTTCTAGGGAGGATTGAAGCCTTTGAAAAGCTCTGGGAAGGTTCTGAGACTTCAGCTGTCGTCCTCCCAGATGCCCCTTACCACCACCCCCGTCCCTTTCCTGCTGCCGACTTTGAAATAAATACAGCGAGAGCCCTTGTTCTCTTAGGCAATGTCCTGCCCGCCCTCATATTTTCTTTGTACGTATCTCTTCATTGCTCTTCTTCTTCCCCCCTATGTGTACTGTCTCCCTCACCCTTATTTCCCATCCCTCTTTTAAACTGGTTTTCTTTCGTCTCTTTATCATCTTTTATTTTTTGTACTGTTCTTTCCTCATGTTGTAGAGTGAAGTAGTAAAGGTAAAAAAAACAAGCATTTGCAATGCAATAGGTCTCGCATTTACACAAGTTTGAGCTATTGACATTGCAAATAACAATGCATTTTATTTTTGTTTTCCTTTTTTAGAACATAAATAAAAGGCTTTGTCATTTACAATGCCAATAGCTTAAACTCGCGTAAATGCGAGACCTATTGCATTGCAAATGCTTGTTGAGATTTGTCATAGTATTATGACAATGTGTGCTTTCATCCAGTGATGTCTTTACTTTGCATTTGTAATTTTTAAATACTTAGGGCTTTCTGCCATATCGGTTTCATGATCCTCCATTACACTCCCCTGTCAGAAATAGTCAGGCCTCGCCCCATGGGTGCCATCATTGCTATCTGTTACCTTCCCTTTTCTTTTTTTAAATATGGATGCTAGAAGTTTGGATCCAAAGGGGACACCTTGGTGGGTGCCTTCACCACTACACCAGTTGCCTTCCTGTCAGAACTTCGTGTGGGTCCTTAACGTGTTTCAGTTGTTAACTGCATCGTGCTGGACAAGGGTTACTGGACCCAAAGTAGTTTTCTTAGCTAGACTCGAGACTGTTGAGCATGCCTTTTTGGCACGAGATTTATACCCCAGGATTGGATGGTAGATTATTTGGTTGTTAAACATAGTTCTAGTGCAAAAGATGCTCAAAGGCTCCCAAGTTCAAACATCACTGCACCACCCACTGAGCGGCCTGCACACTAACCTTTTTCCACAATTGTTGTACAAACCTCTTTTCATGTTTCATAGTGTTGTACTCTAATAGCCTTTGTGAAATCAGTTGAAAATTATTTGTTTCAGTTGCAAGCCTTGTAATTTAATAATAATTAATTTGTATATATATCTTTTTATTTGTAATTAACTTATACAATTGAATATAGCATTTTAGACTTCTCACCGGTTATTTAATTATTAAAGTCATTATTAGTATTTATGTATCTACAATAATATGTCTTTAAAAATGTAAGTAAATATGCCAATAATAACTGTAGGAGGCTAGCTTAGTATATGATCCACACTTATTTAAGTGAAGCACCTTGCACTAATTCAGGCGAACCTTATGGTGATTGTAGTGGTCTTAGACAACCATTGAAAGCTCTCCAAGTGGTAGCTGTGGAGAGCAGTCTTCAGGCTTAGTCCAGAAGGAGTGTTAAGCAGCTTGTTTTACTAGGTCTAATCATGTAGTGTAGGTTAAGTGAAAGAGAACTTCCCAGTGTAGTTATTAAAAATAGGTCTATTCATTACACAACACTCACTAACACATTGGTATATCTCCTACCCGGAGAGATCAACCCAAATACACAAGAATACTTCAAATGCAAGAGGTAAGTAAGCACAATACACCGTGGTCTCCATGGGGAGACCAAATCATATACTAAAGAAGTGGAATGCGAACTGCGACCAAAGTTGGAACTTGGACCAGGAGACTCCGAAGAGCTGGGGACGCAAGGAACCACCTGCGGTAAGGAACCTCACGGAGGCTGTGTGCAGAGTGGAAACACAGCTGCATACCCAATACAAGTCAATGGGAAAGTCGCGGTTGCATTTTTAAAGAAGAAGGACCCTTCCCAGTGGACATTGAAGAAACCCAGTGGAAGATAGAAGGTTGGAGAGTCACCCCATACATGGATACCCCAGAAACCAGGATACCTACACCAGGGAAGCCGGGTGCATAGATGCGAATTGACGTCGGAAACCACCGTAGACCACAGTGGAGGACTTTGGGAAAGATGCTGCTGGTGAACAAGGTGAAAGAGTCCGGTGGAATCCAAGGGTGGATTCTTGAAGAGAAGAACCTGCAAGCAGAGGGGACAGAGTCTGCCACTCGGAGGTGACCAGTAGGCACAGAAGAGCAATGACTACCGATGACTGAAGATGCAGGAGTGCTGACGGTGTCCTTGTCGCTGCAGCTGTGAGGACCAGGCAACGCTATGGAAGACCAGGAACCGTTCACGAGCTGTCCCACGTCGAAAGCCGAGAACTAGGGAGTCGGTGTCCTGCGGGAGCACCAACAAGCCTTGGCAGCAGCAACAGATGTGGTAAACGATAAAGGAGCAACGTTGGGACCAGCAAGGGCCAAGGGACTCACCAATTGCAGGAGAGTCAGAGCAGGCCCAAGCAAGTGGGAGGGCCCACTGAAGCTAAAGAAGACCCTCAAGAGGACCTACAGGCTGAAGGCACAGGAGTAACAAGTGGACCTCGAGTAGCTCACCAAAGATGCAGGCCCACGGTGCAGAGGATGCGGTGAGGACGAAGATCTTGGCAGGAAGAGATGCTGGAGGCTGGAGCTTCTTGTAGCCCAAAGATCTCTGGAGTACAGAGCCAACAAGCCTTGGAAATGGCAAGTCGACGCGGTACACAGGGGTTCGGTTCCGACGAGGGATACTGGCCTCAAGCTTGCTGAGAGGACAGGTCAGATCTCGGGGGAGTTGCAGGACCACCACCTATGTTGCTGAGCTTTTCGAAGTCCGTGGGACGTCAGGAGCAGCAGACCAGTCAGCTTCGTTGCGGTGCTTGCAGATGCAGGGGAGTGACTCCTTCACTCTAAGGGAGTTTACATCAGGTGTCCTTAATGCCTACATGTCTGGAGAGGAACCTGGAAGAAGCTCAGTCACAGACAATGAAGAAGACTTGCAGAACAACGAGCCCAGGAGCAGCAGGAGTCTTCCTTGGTGCAGTCTGAGTTCCAGGCAAAGTCCAGCGAAGTCAAGGTACACAGACGATAGAAGTTGAAGTGGTTTCGGGTTTTAATCTTATCCCATGACGAAACTAAAGAGCCACCCACAGGTAAGCTCTTAAATACCCTAGGGTAAGCGTTGGAACGAGTCAGGGGTTCCTCCCAGAGGAGGCACTGGACAGATGGGAGGATACTCCCATGTCCTTTGTCCAGTTCTGTGCCAGAGTGGGAGCCAAGGGCTCCCTGAACTGGCTCAAACTGGAGTATGCAAGGAGGGCACCAAATGTGTCCTTCAAAGCAGTCTGGTGGCGCTGGCAAGTGCTCCCCCACCCCAGCCCAATACACTAAGTCCTCTCTGAGAGGTGGTCACACCTCCCTGTGACACGAAACCTATTGTTCTACCTTTCCCTGCTCAAGCTCAGCTCAGTAGCAGGAGGGCAGAAACGTGTCTGTGGTTGGCAGCAGCACTAGTTTGCTGTTAGGCCCTGAAAGGCTGCTACCGGGAATACAGGGGGGCACCCAAGGGGAGGCCCCCAGTACATGGGATCCTACATCCAACACTGGAATCGGTGTTGGGGTAGGATTCCAACATGTTTGATACCAAACATGACCGATTTTGGTGCAGCCAAAATATAGGTAGACCTCTTGTAAATGACATGATGTCCACTACATGTATTAAATGGCTGACCACACTTGCAAAGTCTGGAGAATTGACTCTGGGGTTTGTAGGGGTGTCCTGCTCATGCAGGGGCACCCTCATACTTATAACAAAGCACCCTGCCCTCAAGACTGAAGAGCCTGCCATAGGGGTAACTTGTAGATTTTAAGTGTAGTGACCTCAGATATAAGGAAACATATCGAATGTGAGAAGTGCAAGCACCAACTCACACAGGCTGCCATGTAGTCACAGTTTAAGTGGACTCCACTTGGTGGCACAATACATGCTGCAGCCCAGGGAAGACTTCTGATGTACCTATGCCCTGGGTACCTCAGTACCATATACTAGGGACTTAGAAGGGTACACCAGTAGCCAATTTGGAAGGTACCAGAGTACTTACCATTGTCAAATTTAGGGAGAAAGCACAGTGACTGGGGTCCTGAGAAGCAGCATCCCAGTCAGACTAGTCATAAAACAGAATAACACCAGCACAAAGTGGGGGTAGCCATGAAAGCAGATCCTACTTTCCTACAGTAACTTTGTAATTTTTTATTAAATTAAGAAGTGGCTTCTGAATTCAGAAGAGGTTGCCTCACATTGGTCCTAAGGCTTTGCTCCATGTTTCTCTGTCTACTGTGTGTGACTGAGAAAAATCTAGAAAGCGAAGCCAACAGATGGCTCACGTAAAAACTGGCAAAGCTAAAATGTGAATATAGTTGACAAGCGAGGAACTGGAGCAGTATCTGCTATATACAAAACCATAATAACACTAGATTCTCTCCTCTGACTTAGGAAGTCATAGTTAAATTAAGTAGGTCCTCTCAAAGATGTTGAACGAGAAGCTTCCTTGATGTGTCCCAGGGAAGTTGATATGAGCAGAGCTACACCTGATTCAGTTAAAAATTATTCTCAAAGCTTATCGCATTAGCAGATGCTAGAAGAGGAGATTAGTTGCATCCTCTGTTAGAAATGTGGGGTGGAAGAAGACTTTTTTCCCCATAAACTCAGAAAGGAACTCCTGGGTCTATGTGCATAAATAGCCTCCGGATCATGGATTACTGCTTGGTTTTGTATTTAGTATTAATACGATTTATGCTTTTCTGTTTTGAGCACTTTGAGCAGCAACACACTTGGGTCCTGAAGAAGGCCACAACACCTTCTGGGTCATAGGCTGAAACATGTCGACCTTGGTGACACATAAGAGGGTTTAATTATTCCTGCAGTGCCACGCTGTTTTTAATCCTGGCCCAGGGTCGCCCAAATAAAGTTTTTGCAAACCCTGGAGTTGGTTTTAATCACTTTTCTTCATTTTCTCTGCTGCCCTCACCACACCTAACTCCACAATTGGGTTTTAGTATATACCTCTCTTAGCACAAAAACATCCCTGACCTCCTCCCTCTCAGTGAGGGAGTTGTAGCCTGTATCATGACTAGGTATCATGATACAAGGAGGTTCCCCAATGATGAAGCATGCCACCTATGGTGGGTGAGGGAAACTGTCCTATAAGATGGATGCTCTTCGGTGGTTAGGCTTCCAGCGAGGCTATTTATGCACATAGACACAAGGGTTCCTTTCTGTGTTTTTGCTATATGAAGTAGAGAAGCAAACCATTGCAAGTCTCTAAATCTCCTCTAGCCCTCCGTTGTGATATAATTAGAAGACTGTTTCCTACATACAAACAGTGAATGTATGTTTACTCCGAACTACTAGAGAGGGGTAGTAGCAGGGGCGTATCAAAGGCCCCCGCAGCCCCCGGAGGCCCCCAGGCTTACCCATCTGGAGGGGGCCACCTCGGCTCCTACTGATGTGAGTTTGAGGGGCCCCTTCAGCATACCTTGCAGGGGGCATGGCCAGACTGGGCACCGAAACCGGCCCTAGCAAACTGCTCGGCTGGCCCCCCTGGGGGTGGAGGGGGTGCAGCCGAGCTGTTTGCTAGGGTCGGTTTTGTCCGATTTTGTTACAGGGGGCCGATATTGCTGGCCCCGGTAACAAAAACGGCCCCCCAGAGGGCCAAAACCGGCCCTCACCCTAGCGGCCCACCGGGGAAACGCTCTGTGCCCGGTACAGCCAGTCCGGCCCTGGCAGGGTGGGCTCCCTCACGTTTTGTTACGCCACTGGGTAGTAGATGAACTATCGGAAATACAGGTGCACTTAACTAGGAATCATTCTCTTTTTGGCACACTAGCACTAATGGTGGCAAAAAAGAGACGTGGCTGGGGAATTAAGAAACCAAATATGTCCTACAAAATCAAGATAGGCTGCAAACATCGTTCAATGTATGGAAGACAAAGCGATTCTTTACAAAAGCAGGTACTGTCGCCGGAAATTTATGAAGGTTTTGCTTGCCAAAAGGCATTATTATGGCCAGGACGATATGGATTGGCACCGCCTCGGGAGCACTGACTGCATGAACCCGCAGATGGACGATGAACGATCATATGAGCAATTTAGAAAGCCAGTATGCAAATAGGTCCTGTAATATTCATATAGTTGCTTCAGTCATAATATTTAAATTAATTGACTTTGCTATCTGTATTAGAGATTGAAAAAATAGTTGTTTAAAAAAAAAAAAACTAGAATGTTATCAGTTGAAACGACCATGTAAGAAATCACTGCTGAAGGAGGAAAAGATCTACTGTTAAATATATAGGAGCAAAAGCAGATCCATCAAAACTGTCAAATGGGTATAAATTTATCAACAACGTACTGTAAAGCATACCTTAGCTCTCTGGATTAATTTTTCATTTATTTTGTTTATTTTTGTGATTTTGTAAAAGTAAAACATATACCCAAAACCGGGTCTTTTGACGCTGGTAGTGTCTCTCGAAGCTGCCACTTAGAATGCTCTGCTGCCTCGCAGCTTACTTTAGGTCTCCCAACAGCATATGATTTCCAGGTTTTAGCTTATATTGACGTTGTGTGCAAAACGAGGGCAGCAGTCTTTGCCCTTGAACTCTAAAGCTCAATGTGCAGCAACATTTTGGATAAGTGGCAATGTTCGAATTTGATACTGTGGGAGATCCAAATACATTTAATTGTAATAGTTGAGACCAGAGGAGACCACTGCAGAGAATCCAAATATTGAATGCGTTTAACAGAAAGATAAGGCTTTAAAAAATGAAGCTGAGATAGGCCAGGTGTTGCTGCTATCTCGATTTGTTGAGAGAGAGAAAGAGCCCTGCCAATTTTATCTCCAAGATTTTTCACACGTTAAACGGGAACAGGCATTGTGCCCAGTTCCTATGGGCAGAAACTCAGATGGCCAGCGTGACGGCTGAGGAGGTAAGCTTGTGCACTGTGGCTTTGTCTAACTTCCCAACATGGCAGTCACGCCAATAAATCTTTACCACCTTAGATATATTGTATGATCCTATGAGTCTGGATTATTTTATTGACTTGGTCTTGTATGATATTCCACTCTAGGTCGGTATATGCAGCAGCAAGAACGCTGAGAACTCTGCGGACAACTTGGCTCACTTGCAACTGCCTGTCTGGTGCAGTTTCACAATAACTGGTGTAGGAACCAGTGGTCAGGCAATGCACAATATATATTTCACCAAGGACGTTTTACTGTGTTTCACCTTTATCTGCCATCCTCATGGAGTGTAGCAACAACAGAACTGCCAACTGTTAAGCCCAGTCCCGGGTGCAGTTAACCCCACCGCACTTCAGCAGGCTCACTACCAGGTTAGGCCCTTCCTTGAATGCACGTGGCATCCAGGATCTTAGAAAGAAACGTTACTGCGTGCCAGTGTGTCTCACACCTACTCCTGGGCATGCAACCACAAAGTCCAGAAATGCCAGATAGGTCCAGCAGGCCGAGGACTTTCCCAGATCAGGGCCTTCTCTCAACCCCACTATCCTTGGGCATCTATCTCACCCCATCTTCAGGTCCTTCCTCCTTACTGTCTCAGTCTCATCATTGGAACTGGGGTTCCTACCCGTATATTAATCCTCTTCCCCATCCAGTTTTGTTTCACAGCAACTCCCTCCAGTGTGCAAATTGAATGCCCCAACTAACTCCCATCCTGGGGGGTCCATCATGCTATGTTGCTTAAGTCCTCAGTGCTCATTACACAGTCCCGGCCCTAGGCTTCTTTCTCGCATGTCCCCACAGAGGGAGGGTGACAACTTGTATTCTTTGCCTCCTTTCCCATGCATGTCCAAAACCATGAAACACGGCTTTTCAACATAAATCACTATTGCCAGAATTTGAATGGCCTATCTGGGTCAGATGATATGATAACTATAGGATTAAAACATCGGTCAGTCATAGTGTTTAGCTCTAGCTACCCATCATGCCAGTCACCTCCTTAAGTTGACCATTCTTAATCGAATCGCCCCAGAAAACCAGTCCAAATGCCTGAAGGTTTGTCAGTCGCCGGAGTCCCACAGAAGAGCATTTGGTTTTCTGTGCTTTTAGCAAGATGATTTTTAACAAGCACTGGCAAAGTCACTAGTTCTAGCATTTGAAAGGCGTTAGCCATACTTTTGATTTTGTTTAAGCTAGTTATCGATGCTAAACAGCATCTGCAAAATAAAGGCCCACTGTGAGGAAACATCATATCCATACATCATGAAGCAGAAGTCCATCTTGGAGTGGTTATTTAAAAAAATATATAAAAATTGTGCAAAAGTGCGTTTAGTAAAAAGTACCAGGCCAATTTCAAATTGAAGCTGCCGGCTATTTCTAAAAAGTTAAAATTAATTTGAAGCAGATGGGGAAGGGTCTGGGGACGAATGGAGGAGTGTTCGGAGATTGTGGGGTAAAGTTAATGTCATTGGGGTATCAGAGAGGAGCAAAAGCGGAGTGTTTTTTATTATATATAAAAAAAAAAAGTAGAGCCAGACCGTTAACGAAGCAGTGACATAGTTGAGGGTAGGGGAGCAAGCAATAAGGTGGGTGAGCTCTCTTATGAAGGGGTCAGCACACAGGAGAGAGAGAGGGGGTATGGGCAAGAAAAAACATACATTCCCATGGAGTGCTGAAAGCAAAAGAATAAGAAATATTTCCCTAATGTGGAGCAATGGAAGTATACAAGTCATCTACTCGAAGATGGTAAAGACGCTAAACTCCATGGGTAGATCAAACCGAAGAACAGGAAGGAAAGCCATTGAATACGAAGCAAGCAAATGAGATAAACAAGTAAGGCAAGCAATGGGCTGACCCACTCTAAGTATTGGTATTGTACACAATAGCTCTTCGGCAGCAGACAACTAAAAGCTGTTAGTAGGGGAGACCTCAAAACTAGGCTGCTAAAGACTCTCCAGAGCCAGTAGAGTGGCCAAGAGCAGTGAAAACCACTAATTTCCTGGACTAGAAGAGCCAAATATTAATGAATTTATAGAGCGTGACCATTAACCAATGAGTGTCTTAGTACTAGGGATGTATATGAATGGCCGACCATTCTCAAGGTAAGGCTGTGATTAATTTCTGAACAGCAAGGTCTTCAAGCCTTTTCTACATGGAAAATGGCCATGGAAAATTCTAACAAATAATTGTAAACAAGTATGGAATCGGTGTTCTGGCCCCCTCTTACACTTTGGCTGCGCACAGAGAATTAGGTACTATGATTATACCCCTGCCCCACCCTATGGAGCAGGGTGGACTCGTGGCAAGGCTGATATTAAAGAGTAGCTTCTGCAGCATATGGAATTTCCAAGGCATTGGTATTATGTGGGGTCTTCGTTACTTTCAACTATACATCCGTGGTCTTATCAGAACTAAGAGAGGAAAAAAGACTTTTGGAACAAAGGACCGATTTATCTTCAACATCTGACTCTACAATGTAAATACCGCCCTGCAGACAGCAACTTGGAGGTAGAGCATTGAGAGCCCTGGGCCCTAAGCTCTAGAGCTCTTTAAATCCTATCCTAAGAGCAGACCCTCAACACATCATTTCATAAAATGTTTTAAATCTGAACTCTTCAGTGCAGTTTTTGGCTGTGGACTTGGCATCTGATTGGGACACAGAATAACAAGTGAGTAATATCATGTTTGCTTGGACTCCTGCTTCCCCAGTAAACTATTTGAAAATGTTCAACCTGTAATATGATCAGCACTCTGAGCCACCAGTCAGAAAAGAGTGTCACGACTGATTGTGTTACCTGGGATCTACTTATTAAATTGTCAGCCCTGTGTAGGTTTTACCGCCATGTGCTAATGTACAAGAAATGCATGCTGTTTAAGTCACAGCCGCTCATTTTCAAAATGAAATACATAGTGGTGGTACTCCAAAATGATATTTGTAAAAGGTTGGACAACAGTTTGGCAGTCACCTAGACTTTACCAGAAACTAATTACACAGTGATTAAAATGAAGAGGCCTCTGTATAAGTTTTCAGTTTTTTTAAGTATATTTTATACAAACGGTAGGCTAGAATAAAGACTTGAAGTCTGAATGCAGCAGTTCTAACCTGGGGAAAAGGTGGGGTCGTGATCTAGTCACCAAAATATTATATTTGGGTTACTTTGTGTTTAGGGGAAATCCCCACCTCCACTTGGACAGAATCATAGGGTTTTTCTGGTGTATTTCAAACATTTAAGAAATGCGATCTTGCACATTGGGTATCAAATGAATGTGAACAGTTTATATAGCTGCCTACCAGACTGGATCTTCTGATGTGTTTCTGAGAATCAAGGCTGTGCAAAGCATTATATGACTGATGCATCTATGAAGGCAGGAAGTCACTGTTTTTGTGACTATAATTAATAATGTCATGACCTGCACTAAAGCACATGCCCCTATCTTTACAGTGTTCTGAAACGTTTAATACCTCCAAATGAATTTCATAGTTAAGGAAACTCGTGTACATTCTAAATTGTCGAGTCTTCTTTCAGGGAGTACCAGTATTTATATATTTGACCTGAATTGTAAATTCAGAAATGTTGCCAAGTGTGTGCAGTGTAGACCTAGTTTACCATGAACAGTGCACTAGTGTGATATGAAAGGCTTTATCATTTTCTCATTTATTTTTCTTGCAGGTCCCATGTCTGAAAAATTGCCCTTTGCTAGCTTGGAGGACCTGAAGCGAATTCATAAAGGCCAGCACCACTCATCTGTGGTAAGCTCTAGTGCTAGTATGTTTCAGAAATACCGCCTAAGCCAGAGCAAAGGGCATCAATGCTCTCAGTCTGCTGGTCAGGTTCTTAGTTGTATGTGTTGCGTTTGGTCCACTATAGGCTTGCCTCATCAAGTTGCATTAGAAGACCCTGACAAGTATGCTGTGCCATGGAAGACCAGGATAGCATATTCTTGGAAAAAAAGATGCACAACCCTAATAAAATTATAATATGTTTTTTTATCGTTGGGTATACAAACCATTTACACTGGGAATTTTGTTATCTTATTAAAACTTGCGCAATTGTGTAGAAAGATCAAACTCTTTGCGTTATACTGCCTCCTTGTGATTGTGTAGTCCTTTTAGTATGCTTTTCTCAGCTTGGATTGACCTAAGTAATTCATTCTGGCACTGACCCCACGTTTCCCCTGATGCTTCTAAGGATTCCAGCATTCACTGATTTGCTGCGACTTTCCTTTGTTGTAGGCTGCGTATGCATCACTCAGTCTTAAGTGATCCAATATGCACCTTAAAATTTTCAAAGTGTTGCAAAGTTTAACTTTGACTGATCACTGCGATATTTGATATCTTTTTATAAATGCCATCCTTTCAACCCTCTTTCCATCTGCCAATGTTTCTTTTCATCTGCTTTTCCAGAATATCTCTCTGCTGCATGCTGATTAACGGGGATGCGGGGCACACGGTTTTTAATAATAAAATAAAAGTAGTTTACAGGTTTCTTACCTCTCGAAATCTTCTATAGGTTTCATACAATATTTTGTTAACAGTAAAGATGTTCTATTGGACACATTTGCATGAAATGGTATGCTGCAATGAACAGTGCAATACAGATGTCAAGTTTCAGAAAAGCTCTACAAGCCTCAAACCTCTGCCAAGCAAACCCAACCTGAAATATTTTGAAACATTTTACAAAATATTTTTTAGCACCAGGCAAGATGTTGTTAAGCCATTCAAACCCAAATGATCTGTTGTAGGTAGAAGCGGTATGGCGTCAATAGTGATTATACCTTCACATCCTCTCAATTGTTAAACTGTATCTACGTTAACAGTTTAAAAAAAGTAGACTGTATTTAGTGAAAAGCATTCACTTCACTGCTTTAGGGATCATTCTTGGGATTAATGATGATAATATTATAGACCCGCATTTGTTCATATCGTTGACTGTGCTGTTAAACTAGGACATCTGATATATGTGACATTTTTAACCTGTCCTGGTCGTTTTTCCTTCTAGGCAATGACTAAAGGTTTTGCTCAGTATGATTTATTTGGATCCACCACAGTGGAAAACAGCGTTATCGAATCGCAGAGTAATGTTCTTGTGGATTTCATGTGGAATACGGTGGACAAGATTTTGCAAAAGCCACCAAGTTCTTCAACTGCAGCACTGGTAGGAGAACAAAGAAACTGTTTCATGTATTGTACTTCTTTTAAGCATAATTTATTTGGTCAAGTATGTATAAACATAGTATGTATAAACATAGTAGACAAGTAAAATATTCAAGTCCAACAACCTTCTAAACAACTTTTTTGGAAAACTACTTGCAATCCGCACCTCAATTAAAACACTTAAGTGCAAGCCAAAGCCTAAAGACCTTGCTGATAAACGATCCATTCTCAGAGAGGAAAGAAAATGAAAATAAAGCTGAACTCCCAATGACCTCTTGATACTGTAGTCCTTGTGCACAGCATGCAGACTGCTCAATATACCAGCCAAAGCAAAGTATTACACAAACACCATCAGTAAAGCCATCAACGGATCAGAATACTTTTTAAGGCAATCAAATATTATCAATTTCCCTGCCGTCCCCACCTTTTTGACACACCACAGAAAAGTGATGCCATCACCCTCTTGAGTGGAAAAAATACAGCAGGTCCATAAGCACATTGACATCACCATGTCTGCTTTATCTTTTTCGCCCACCCCTTCAAATAGAATACCACAATAGTCATCCTTCAAAGCCCAATTTCTTGCAGATCTCCCTGACATCCTAAACTTCCTTAAAGCCACACGTTATAAAGATGTCTTACCCTTGTCCGTCATAAAAGCTGTCTCCGGGGTTACTCTCTCATCCCTACTCAAGGCATCATCTCAGAAGCTCTCGAGACAGGCCAGATCCTCCCACTCCTAAAGAAATCTACACTGGACCCTGATGACTTTGCCAACTACCAGCCCATTGCTCACCTACCAATCATCGGCAAGATCATTGAAAAATCAATCTATCTTAAACTCCAAGATCACATCAGTGCTGTCTCCTGCACGACTACCAGTCTTGCTTCATATCACGCAGTAGCATGGAAACTGCTACCTTATACATTGTAGATGATGCCCTCTTGACCACAGATGAAAATATGCAACCTGATATTGCTAGACCTCCCAGCTGCCTTCGACATAATTGGCCATCCCATCCTCATACACACCCAACCGGCGATGTGCTTCACCTGTTCTCTTTCTACCGTTTCAACAGATCCCAGGTTGTTCACATGAGGACAACCAGGTCCCAAAATAAACCTGTTACTTGCGGAGTCCCCCAAGGTCGCATGCTATTCCCTGTCATCTTCAGCCTGTACATGGAGCCGCTTTGTGTGCTCGCATAGATTACAGCATCAAGATTCACCAATATACTGATGATACATTACTCTACTTGAAAGTCTACCCTCTTTCAGACATCCAACTCCTCAAACACTGCCTGCTCGATATTACTCATTTTCTATTATTTGCCAAGAGCAACAAAAAAGAATATTGTATACGCCTTGGTAAATAGCATGAACCTTGATGGCTTTAAATCCCAACTTTCACTGAGTAGCAAGTCGCTTGGATTCACCCTGGACAACACCCCATATTGAGAAGGACGCTGTCAGCAAAGATGTGTGCTCCGGCTTAGCATGCTGATTATAGATTGAATCCCTTTGTGTCCGCATACTCATTCATGTGGCGCCAGGACTTCTTAGTGCACCCTTGTATTTCCCGGGACGAGATGGTTATCTTGAAATACGGGAGCGCGATTATCTTCTTAATTTACCCTACAATTCATAATTAATTTACTTTGGCCAGCAATTGCAAAATGATGCCATCTTCTCTATTACTACACGTATTCAGATATTCAATAAAGGTTCTTTTCGGGCTGCTTAATAGGAATCTCCTTTTTGCTAAACAACATAGGATCTACCCTGTGCTCTTCAAACTGATCACAGTCCTTATGATGACTCTTCAAATATTCTGCGAGTTGAAACCCTGTCAACATTTTGAGGCATATAGACATTTCTCCTGGTGGGCCAACCATTATTACAAACAAAAGAATTGAAGGACTTTTTGTCTGCTTGGAAACGTAATTTTTTGTTGTATAAGCCCTGCAATTGGATCATTATATTGTCTACTGCCCATTTCTTGATCAACTTTTCTCTTTTTCTCTCTATTATTGCACCTATTTGCATTATGTGATCACGTTTCATGGAGCACCATTGTTGATTATTGTTGATCTTGTTGGACAGTGTATGAATTTGAATCTCTCAATACATTTTGTATATAAAGGACTTATGTAGTGGACTCAGTTCTATATTGACATTTGTCTGTTGCTTCTTTGATTATTGTATACCCTATTCGCATCCATGTATATGGGTTGCTTCTGTGAGGTTATCCGATATTACTCCAGCATTTGTCTGTGATTCCTCTGAAGTATTTTTCCCATGCTTTCATGTAAGTTGGGGACCTCATCTGTAAAGTTGTTTTGCTCTTCCTAAGCCTGAAATTCACAAAAACACAGGGTTTGTGACAGCTAAACACCATTTCACAATTTATCTAAGCCCTATTAAGTTCGAAAAAGTCTTTGCAACTTATAAAAGTACTTTTGTGATCCACTACGAATTGCAAATAGGAGGGAGCATGAAAGTGACATCCCCCTCTTATTTAGGAATCACAGTGGTTTGTGACCTTTGTTGTAGTAGTCAACCATTGATTAGTTACAAATGCCCATTTGGGGTGGTAACTGATTCGCAAAGGGGAAGCTGCCACAGTTGGATAGCTTTGTCTTTGGAAATCATGTTGGCAGCCTCCAACGTGAGATACATTTTTTTGCTTTAAAATAATACCTCTCCATTTAATGGACTCGGGATGCTCCAAATTTTTAAAAAGTGTCCCGTTTTTTAATAAAAATACAGGCATGAAAGTCTTTTGATTTTATAGGCCTTCAACCTTGAATTCACAAATTTGCAGACAATAACGGGTTTGCAAATTGTAGCCTCTCTAATTAATATTCATTAGGCAGTTTGTTTTGCACCCCCTGCGAATGGACAATTTGTGATGCAACTTATCAGTACTAAGTAACATCAGAACTTGAATTCCTTTTCGCTAACCACTTGGTGTCCAGGTTGCAAATCAATGTGCTGTTAGTTTATTAGTCCTTTTCCTGGGAATAAAATGTGTAACCATGAGTATGTGTGCTAATTCCCTAAATTAGAAGTGAACATTTTCTATCTGGATCCCCGCCCCCTTTGTTTTTTATTCGAGAGTAAGTAATCCAGTATCTAAACTGACTATGTTGAAATAGGTTTATTTCATTTAGAGCAAAGTCCTTTCAATTCTGCTAATATGTTTTCAAATAGAACTGTAAAGAACATGGGGCTTCTAAACATAGGTTTAAGCGGGGTCATGTGAAAGGAAATCTTAAATATTTGCATTGCTCCATCCCATTGACTTAGCAGCATTTGTGCCATTTGGCTCGTTTCCCTCATTCCTCTTTTACATTTCTTTGGTTGTCATAATACGTTACTAATTGAGTAGGTTAAATATTCAAACACATTCCTTTTTGGTTGGATTGAGCCATTCAGAAATAAGTGCCACGATTCATTTAATTTTTTTCAGTGTTTCGGATTTCCAAACCTGCCTCGCCTCCTGTGGATAGTATTATAAATTGGCGATACTAGGCCTTCTCTAATCCCAATAGTAGGTTAATTTATTTGGAAATCCACATATAGCTTTACTCTGGATTACAATGACAATGGTTTGTACTAAATATAGCATGTGAGGCAAACGGTCATTATAATCCTGGTTAATCTACCAAATCATTTTTTCAAAATCATTAAATTGTCCCAGTAAATAAATTGGAATGCTACTGCGAGAAAATGCAAGATCCTTGCTAAAGCAAATATATACTTTTCTAGCCTGCCAGTTTGTAATCAGATTCTCCTTCTAGAGTCTACGGTCTTTCAATGTTGCATGAAATGTTGATCTACAGATTTAGACTAGTTTCTTAAACTGGAAGTCTTGTAAAACTCCAACAATTCATATTTGATAGCTGCAACTGCCATTGAAAAGGATCTTGTATCAGGGGTGTTCCTGACCTTCAGGTACTGGACTTTTTAAACAAGGGGTATCTTTAAAGTGGTATTCTGTGGACAGTGCAAAATCAAGGACATAAGGAAAACCCTTGGCATTTGCCTTTATGAGTGATAGGGAATTTTGTCCTTCACAAAATAGGCTCAATGGTTTATCAGTCTGTTGATGTGTTCTCAACTTCTTCCTGCTACATTACTGTGCGTTGGGTCTTCTTCTAGAAATTGCACCTTTTGCTATAGTTCTGTCTGCTTACTGACTGTGTTTGCTACTTTTGTTTTAAAGTTATCAAATCTTTCTAGGGCAGCAATGAGATTTTTTGTCCAAACCTTTTATTTTTTGGACGAGCTTCTCTTAGTATATGCTGAAATAGCTCCATACAATCACTTACAGAAGCAGCAGACTACTGAGCAGACATGAGACCTAATTGTAGTTAGCAAACATGGGAGCTAAACCCAAAAAACATATTTAAAAACTCCAAATTGACTAGACATTACACTTTCAGGAATGCTCCTTCACCTCATAAAAGATCAAGGATCCTATGAAAGTGGGTTGTTGTTTAGCACTGGCCAGCAAGCGAGCGATGAAGAAGAAATAAACTTCAAGAGCTCGGACACGTGTTTGTTCTCCCATGTATGTCCACTTCCCCATTGTTATGATGTACAGGGCTCCAAGTGACCACCAGACAATGAAATGGTGGAGCTCTTTACAGGTGAAAAGGCCGTCTGTGGCTTCAGTGTTTTCTTAATAAAGGTGCAATAGTTAACAGGGTGGCCTGATTTTAAAATAAAATAAAATCACTTGAATTGAGTTACTGGTGGGAAGATGAGTCTATGTTGCTGGAAAGGGTCACGAAAAGGTTAGATGCTGTTAATCTGATTTAAGAAAAAAACACGAGGTTTCCATACATTTAATTTGACTAATGAAGCATATAGTGATGCAATGGTGCAGTGAGTTCCAGACTACTTTAGAATGTGATGTTAAACTAGTTTTGAACCGCCCCGCCAAACAGTAGTTTCTAGTAGCCATCGTTGAATATTAACTCCAAGCTCTCATTAAAGTGGGAGATGACTGAGCTTATGGAGAATCTGCCCACCAGTGCATGACCTATCTGATAGCCCAGCTTCTGCTGGTCCAGACTGCTTAAGGAATATACCCTTAATATCTTGATGCCTATCCCTAAATATCACAGCTCTGAACGATCCTCAGCAGTATGGCTCCAGAGGCTAAGGAAGGTTAAAAATTAATACAATGGTAGCCATGTCTATTTCCAGACAAATCTCATCAAAAGAAAAATTAACAGATTTTAGAATGTGCACATGCTTTGTTTGTGACCTGTTCTCCCAGGCTAACATCCCACCCTTCCCTTCATCTCTGCATATCCTCATTCTTTTATCTAACCCTTTATCATTCCTACACCATCTAACTGCTCTCACCGTACTAACCACCCTGGTAGTTCTCATTCCAGTACAGACTTATCTAACACTTTTCCTAACCTAGCTACATTCCTATTTATCTAGTTTACACAACTTGTATGCACTTGACCCTGTAATGCTATCCTGCAATCTCTTTACTCTTTCCCTTTATTTAACTCTGTCCTCCAGTATGCTAACTCAGCAAATCTCACTTTATTCTTCTGTCTTTTTCCTCATCAACTTTCCTCATCTACTGGTTTACATTCTTCTTACCCCATCCAACATATGCTCCTCTACCCCTCTCTGCTCCCCGAATCCTTCTCTGTTCTCTTCCCTTATTCTCCTATTAACATACCAATTTTTAACTTAGTCCCTTTCTGTTTTTTTTAGCTAGCTTCTCCTTCCAATACTGTAAAATTACTGCAAAGCATGCTTCAGTTTAACCTATAGCACGCCATAATGTTCAATGCTCTTTCAGATTCCATCTCTAAACCTACAATATTAACTCATTAACTCCTAAAATACCATCCCTTCCTCTTCTGCAAACCCCTGAATATTTGACCAATGAAAAGAATCAACCTCAATAACCACATTCTTAAATCTGAGAACTTCCCTGCTGTTTTTTTATAGAAACCTGGCTGAGTCATGATGTGCCACCCATTTTACATGGAAACATCACTACTGGTTAGAAGATGCTCCAAAAGAATCGTCAAACCAAAAAAGACTGGAGATGGACTAGCCCTTGTCTACAATGCAGACCTACAGACCAAATGCACAGAGGACATTAGAGCCCCTAATTGTGTGTTTCAGTTGCCAATGCTCCCCATCACCTGCCTACACTTTTCTTTTGATCTGCAGACTCCTCTCTTCAGCCCAGACTTTTTTCTGAACCTTTCTTGGATTTTATTGCAAGCAGTACCTTAAAGTACTCGAACCTTTGCTCACTTGTAAATTTAAGCGTCTAGTCTGAAATGTGTCATTCATAGGGAGACCAAAGTGTGTAACCTAGACTCTTTGAATGTTTTTCAATTAGTCTGTGGACGCACACATTTGATGGGATCACCATTTGATGTAATATTTGCCTTTCCCAGCTTAATCTCAGTAACAGTCACACCTGTTCCCTGGACCAATCAACCCCACCAGGTCTTAACCACTGAATGATGGTCCTCCACAACCACCATATAGCCATCAAATCATGGAAGAAGCTGATTGTTTTCTTAGCTCTCCGTTTCCCTGCTGCTTAACCTCCAGCACTTAAATAGCAGTTCAGTACTTCTTTCAATGTCTGAAAACGTTTTTGGGAAAAAACGTATACCATTAAATTCATTCTCTGCTGGAAATAAACGTAATAATATCAAACAGAAGGGCACTTGAAAGACTCTGGAAGAATAATTAAAGTAACTAGATAAAATTACCACTCCAAAACCACTGCAGCATCTGTAGGTCCTCGGTAAAGAAACCATAGAGCTACTTGCAATGCTTTTCAGAAGCTGCATGTCCATCTGAGGGCCTTCATAAAATGTTCAGGTTAGTCTTACACACTATGGTAATTAACAGTATCATGGCAGAGAGTATGAGGCGTCTTTACTTGCAACAAAATTCTTAAGCAAATATGTTATCGCATGTTTGAGATATGGGATCCTCTAACCATAGACCTCTTCACCACTCATGTAAATACCAGATGCTTCCAATTTGCTGCCTGGATTGTCCGGAGGCTCCGGATTCTGAGGATTGGTTCTGTGGTTGGTCTGTATAGGCACGTTATTATATGCCCTTACTCTGACTTCTTTCTTTACCAAGGGTCCTTCAGAAGAGCAGGGACCTGGATGACCCACGATGTGGGCACTGCCTTGTCCTGCCTGGTTTAGTTGTTTTCCATCATCTTCAGAAGGACCATGTTTGTTTATCAAACAGAAAAGACCAAGTATTCACGGTGGGTTGTGTTGCTGCCCTCTGGGCTGTCACCGCTGAAGTTGAGCACATTGTTCTTGCGGTGTGTTAGAAATGGGATTTTTGGTCGGCTAGGGCATGTGCCAAAGTTGGGCAGAAACCACCACTCTAGTCAGGATAAGGGAGTTACACTCCTAAAATAACCCCTGCTCACCCCCTTGGTAGCTTGGCACGAGCAGTCCGGCTTATCTTAGAGGCAGTGTGTAAAGCATTTGCACATAACCAACAGTAATACAGTGTAAGCACTACAAAAGGACACCACACCAGCTTAGAAAAATATCCAATATTTTTATATACTTGAGACAAGACCAAATACGATAAAAATCCACAATACAGTACTTAAAAATCTTCGGTTATCAAAATACGCTTGAAAAAACTGTTCCTTGATGTCGATAGCTCCGTCCGGGGCTATCACGGCGTCGTGACCAAACAAATCCAAATAGTTCTGGCTGACCGCGGCGTCGCGGGCCAGCTACGGTGTCTGGAAGACCCACAAACAGTACCTTTCAGAAATGCAGGGCGTCAGCGACCTCTCGTTGAGCTTCCGAAAGCACGGCGTCCGCAGGCGTCGGTTCCGGAGGTCGGTGCAGGAGTCGTCGGGAGTTGAAGTCAGGAGCGCTGGCTTCGGCAGGTGTCGGGTGCTGCGGTGCGAAGTGCAGCGGTGCGGTGCCCTCAGGTCGCGGTGCGAGCAGCGGCTCTGTGGCGGCGTCAGATGGCGTCATCGGTGAGACCATGGTCGCGGTGCGAAGTGAATGCGGTGCTCGTCGCGGTGCTGACAGGTCACGTGCAAGCAGCGGCGGCGTCGTTGCTGAAGCGCTGTCGTCGGCTGACGAACTGGAGTCGATGGCGTCGGTAGGCCAAGGCTGCGGTGCGGGATTAGGGCGGTGCGTCGTGTAACTTTACGAGCGGTGCCTCGAACCACGGTGCAAGCAGCGGCGTCGATTTCGGCGTGGAGCGGCGCCGTCTGGGATACCAAGGCGTTGTCGTGAAGCAAGGCGGTGCGGAGTGCGGTGCCCACAGGTCGCGATGCGAGCAGCGGCTCGGTGGCGGCGTCAGCAGGCGTCGTCGGTGAGACCAGGGTCGCGGTGCCCTCTGCGGTGCCGTCAGGACACGGAGTCGGCAGCGTCGTCGACGTCGTCGGGTTGCTTTTTCTTCTGTTGCAGCACAAAGCACACAGTCCCCAGTGCTGAGGACAGAAGAGCTTGAAGTCTTTGCTGTGCCTGAGACTTCTTGAACAGGGGGCAAGCTCTACCTCAAGTCTTTGGAGAAACTCACAAAAGTAGATTGCAGAAGGTTCAGTCCAGTCCTTTCACTGCCCAAGACAGAAGCAGCCACTGCAGGCCAACACAGCAAAGCACACAGCAAAGTGGCAGTGCCTCCTCACAGCTTCTCCAACTCTTCTTCTTGGCAGTCTTCTTGGTCCAAAAGAGTTCTAAAGTTCAGGGGTCTGGGCCCCAGTATTTATATCCCAAAATCCTTTGATCTCTTAGGGAGAGAGTGTCTGTGCCCAGCCAGAACCAGTTCTGCCTTCTCTGGTGTGACTTCCTGGCAGGAGGTGGAGACGGCATTGTCAGAGGCAGACCAGGCCCTTTGAGGTGCAAGGAAATCTCCTCCCCCTTCCCCAATTGCAGCACAGGTCTATTCAGCCCTTTCCTGACCCACCTAGACTATCTGGAGCCACTCCTGCTCCCCAGCCTTCTGTCATCCAAACCCAGACAGGCAATCCACATTCCAGCAGAGGCACACGGGATGACTGAGCAAGAAAATACCTACTTTCTAAAAGTGGTATTTTCAAACACAGAATGTAAAATCACCTTCACTAAAAGATGCATGTTTAGATTTTGAGTTCAGTCATACTAAACTTTATTTTCCTACCTAGTTCCCAGGGCCAGTTATGTTTATAAGATGTTGTAAACAAATTCCCATTCTGTCCTATGGGAAACAGGTAGCCTTGCAATAGTGAAAAACGAAACTGGCAGTAATTCACTATCAGGACATGCCACACACACCAGGGCATGTCCTACCTTTCACATACACTGCACCCTGCCCACGGGGGTACCTTGGGCCTACCTTAGGGGTGGCTGACATGTAAGAAAAGGGAAGGTTAGGGCCTGGCAAGTGGGTGCACTTGCCAAGTCGACATGGCAGTACCAGACTGCGCACAGGCTCTGCAATGGCAGGCCAGAGTGATATTTACGGGCTGTTTGGGTGGGTGGCACAATCCAGTGCTGCAGCCCACCAACAGCATTTGATTTACAGGCCCTGGCACACGCAGTGCACTTTACTAGGGACTGACACATAAATCAAATAGGCCAATCATGGAAACACCAATCCATAACACATTTTTCCACAGGAGCACTTGCACTTTACCACTGATCAGCAGTGAGAAAAGTGCGCAGAAACACTAAGCCAGCACAAACAGAGTCAAAACCGGGAGGTCAGAAAGCAAAAACTCAGGGGAAACACGCCATAAGATGCCAAGTCTAACACATGTCCCCTCCAGCTGAAAGTAGGGAGAACTACCCAACCTCCTGGGAGTTCTCTGCACTAAGGCGGAAGAACCTGGACAGGCCATCTGCATTGGCGTGTTCTGTGCCAGGGCGGTGTTCCACCGTAAAGTCCATTCCCTGTAGGGAGATGGACCACCTCAGCAGTTTTGGATTCTCACCCCTCATTTGCATCAACCATCTGAGGGGCCTGTGGTCTGTCTGAACCCGGAAGTGAGTCCCAAACAGGTAGGGCCTCAGCTTCTTCAGTGCCCAGACCACAGCGAAAGCTTCCCTTTCTATGGCACTCCACCTCTGTTCCCGGGGGAGTAGTCTCCTGCTAAGGAAGACCACAGGCTGGTCTAGGCCCTCTTCGTTCAGTTGTGAGAGCACCGCTCCCACACCATGCTCTGAAGCGTCAGTCTGCACAACGAATTCCTTGGAGAAGTCGGGTGCCTTGAGCACGGGGGCGTGCACATGGCGGCCTTCAGGGCATCAAAAGCCTTCTGGCAGGACTCAGTCCAGATCACCTTCTTGGGCTGCTTCCTGGAAGTCAGCTCTGTCAAGGGGGCAACAATGGTGCCATAGCCCTTAACAAACCTCCTGTAGTACCCGGTGAGACCTAGGAAGGCTCTCACCTCCGTCTGGGTCTTGGGGGGCTCCCAAGCCAGAATGTTGTCAATCTTGGGTTGTAGGGGCGCCACCTGGCCGCTTCCTACCTGGTGTCCCAAGTACACCACGGAACCCTGCCCGATCTGGCACTTACTGGCCTTGATCGTGAGGCCTGCCCTCTGCAGAGCACTCAACACTTCACCGAGGTGCTGCAAGTGTTCTCCCCAGCTGGAGCTGAACACTGCGATGTCATCCAGGTAGGCGGCACTGAAATCCTCCAGCCCAGCCAACACCTGGTTGACCAACCTCTGAAAGGTGGCAGGGGCATTCTTCAACCCAAAGGGCATCACCCGGAACTGGTAATGTCCTTCTGGGGTTGAGAATGCTGACCTCTCCTTGGCCCCATCGGTTAAGGCAATATGCCAGTACCCAGACGTTAAATCAAACGTGCTGAGGAACTTGGCAGCTCCCAACCGATCAATGAGCTCATCAGCTCTGGGGATGGGGTGCGCGTCAGTCCTGGTGATGGCATTGAGCCCACGGTAGTCCACACAAAACCGCAGTTCTGGGGTGGCACCGGGTGCAGCACCTTTGGGACCAAGACCACTGGGCTGGCCCAAGGACTGTTGGAAGGCTCGATCACCCCTAACGCCAACATCTTAGAGACCTCCTCTTTAATGCTGGCCTTGACCCGGTCAGTCAACCTGTAAATCTTGTGCTTCACAGGAGGGCTGTCACCGGTGTCCACGTCATGGGTACACCAGTGAGTAACACATGGGGTCAGGGAGAACAGTGGGGCAAACTATCCCAACAACTGGTGACAGTCGCTCTGCTGCTTTGGGGTCAGTGTAGGGGAGATGATCACACCTTCCACTGACCCATCGTGCTCCTTGGTAGACAGGAGGTCAGGGAGAGGTTCACTCTCCTCTTCCACCCCATCATCTGTCGCCAAGAGCATGCTCACTTCGGACCTCTCGAAGTGGGGCTTGAGGCGGTTCACGTGCAGGACCCTCAAAGGGTTCCTTGGAGCCCGCAAATCCACCAGGTAGGTGACATCACTTTTGCGCTCCACCACCTCAAACGGCCCAGTCCACTTGTCCTGCAAGGCACAAGGTTCCACTGGGGCCATGACCCACACTTTCTGCCCAGGTTGAAATTCGACCAGAGTGGCATTCTGGTCATACCACTTCTTCATTTCTTCCTGGCTTGCTTCCAGGTTCGCCTGAGTGAGCTTCCTGAAGCGGGCAGTTTGGTTTCTGAAGGCCAGCATGTAACTAAACACATCCTGGGGAGTTTTCCTGGGAGCTGCCTCCCAGCCTTCCTTTACCAAACTCAGAGGTCCTCTCACAGGGTGACCATACAGAAGCTCAAATGGACTGAACCCAAGAGACTTCTGTGGCACCTCCCTGTACGCAAAGAGAAGGCATGGCAAGAGGACGTCCCAGTTACACCTCATGGGTTCTGTTACACCCTTAATCATGCCCTTCAAGGTCTGGTTGAATCTCTCCACCAGACCGTTACCTTGTGGGTGGTAAGGGGTGGTGAACTTGTAGGTTACACCACACTCCTTCCACAGGGATGTCATATACTTGGATATGAAATTGGTCCCCCTGTCAGAAACCACCTCTCTGGGGAACCCCACGCGGGAAAAGATCCCCATTAACGCCCGGCCCACCACTGGCTCCGTCGTTGTCCTGAGAGGGATTGCCTCCGGGTACCGGGTGGCATGGTCCACCAAGACCAGGATGTACCTGTTGCCCATGGCTGTCTTGGGATCCAGTGGCCCCACAATGTCCATCCCTACCCTTTCAAAGGGTGTTCCAACAACTGGAAAAGGTTGGAGAGGAGCTTTGACCTTCCTCCCACTCTTACCACTTGCCTGGCAAGTTTGGCAAGACCTGCAATGTCCATCTGACTGCCTTCGCTTTTGGGGCCAGAAGAAGTGGGTGACAAGCCTGTCAAAGGTCTTGTCCTGCCCCAAATGTCCTGCCAAAGGCGCGTCGTGAGCCAGACCCAGTAGGAAGGTCCTGAAGCGCTGGGATACCACCAGCACACGGGCTGACCCAGGCTCAGCGACCTTAGGCTCACTATACAGGAGACCATTCTCCCAGTAGATCCAATGTGATCCGGAATGAACACCAGCTGCCTGGTCTGCAGCCTGCTGCCGCAGACCCTCTAGAGAAGGGCACTCTTTCTGCTCCTTGCAGAATTTCTCCCTGGTGGGACCCCCTTCTTGCTGGCAATGGGTCAGCTCAGAGATGTCCCCCAGTTCAGCTACCTGCTCCCCTGTAGGCACCAGGGCATCCCCCTCGAGGTCCGCCTCCTCCCAGTCTGTGGGAACGTCAGGGGCCGGTTTCCCGCGCCCCTTGCCCTTTCTCTTGGCAGGGACTTGGGCCACTGTTTCAGGCTCCAAGTCCTCTTGATCACCCTTTCTGGCCACCATTGACCGAGTGGACACGCATGCCCACTCTGGCAACCCAAGCATCTCCAAGTGAGACTTGAGCTCAACATCCTTCCATAAGGACTGCTCCAGGTCGCTACCTAGCAGACAATTTACAGGCATGGAAGGGCTCACAACCACCCTCAAGGGACCTGAGACCACCCCCCCCACTCGAAGGGAACCTGCGCCACCAGACACTGGCGCTCTGAATTGTCTACAGCAATTACTTGGTGGAATGCCCCTGGGACTACCTGCTTCTCAGAGACCAGGTGACACCGGACTGAGGTCACACTGGCTCCAGTATCTCTGAGAGCCTCTACCCTTTTCCCATTGATGGTCACCCATGTGCTGTATTTCTTTGCGTTAGGGGGCACCTGGTTTCCTGGGACCATCTCACTGTCCCCTAGTGAGACGAGGGTCATTTCTGCAGGATCCACACCCTCCTGTGGGTACTCTTCCTCCCCAAGCGCTACACTAGCCAACACCTTGGACTGCCCACCGGTGGGTGGCTGTGCCCCCTAGGGCACTTGGGGTCCCCCTTCATGTGGCCCACCTGGTCACATGAAAAACACTTGCGGGGGCCGGTCTCAGCAGGCTTTCCTGAAGAGACCCCTTGCTTCTTAACTCCGGGGGGATGGGAACCTTTACCCTGGGTGTTAGTTTGGGACCCTTTAGAGAACTCCTGTGCTTTACCCTTGTCCCCCCCACTTTTCTGCTCGGGACCCTGCCCACCTTTGGCTGAGTCTCCCCCAAACGCTTTCTTTAGGACCCGGGTACTCACCCAGCGGTCCGCCTCCATAGCTTGCTTCCTGGGGTCAGTCAGCTTACTATCAACTAGGTGCTGGCGCAGATCTGCAAAACATAGACTAGACAAGTGCTCCCAGGCAATCAAATGGTAGAGCCCCTGATAATCTGTCACATTACTGCCCTTCACCCAGCCATCCAGTGACCGGCAAAACACATCCACACATTCCAACCAAGTGTTGGCATCAGACTTCTTATTGGACCTGAACTGATCCCTGTACTTTTCAGGAGTAAGACCATACTTAGTGAGGAGGGCGTCCTTCATGTCGGGATAGGTGAGGTGATACCCCTTACCCAAAGCTATTAAAGTATCCCGGGCTTCTTCCGGAAAGAGAGGCCACAATCCTGCTCCCCAATTCTCCTCAGGGACCCCATTCATGTGTATTGCTGCCTCGTAACCCTGAAACCACCTTTGTATGTCGTCCCCCTTCTTGAGTTCTTTGCCTACATTCTTAGGGATGTGTACAATTCTGTCTGCCTGTCTTGACGAGTTGCTGCCACCATCTGAGCTGGCTCTGTTCCTTAGCTCCAGCTCCTTAAGACTTCGCTCATGATCTAAGATCATCTTCCTTTCCTCCATGGCTATTCTTTTTTCTTCCCTTTCACTTTCTATCCTGAGTTTCTCCAACTCGAACTTCCTTGCTTCCCGCCTGTCCTCCAGCTTCTCTGGGGACAGGCCACTGCGGCCTGGAGGGTTCTCCCCCTCCCAAAAGCACATCCTCACTAGGAATAGGCTCCTCCGCCTCTCCACTGAGATCACCAGACCGCTCGCTGGCATGTCTGGCTGCTACCCAGGCCCTCAGCGGCTTTTGTAGCTCCTCCTTCCTAGTGAGGCCTCTGATTTTTTGACTTTTAGGTTTTTGCAAATTTATTTCAATTCCCTAACATTGTAGGATTCCAACTTATCCTCCTCAAAGGCAATTTCCAGGGATGCAACAGATGATGCTCTTGATTCAGGCATGATGAAGTAGCAAGTTCAAACTGGCAAGATCAAAAATAGGCCAAAAAGAAAAAGAACCAGTATGTGGCACGTAATGGTCTGCGATATGGTACTAGTGCGCACCAATCACTGTAAGTCAAGTGCAAACGCAAGACCTATCCTCACCGCTGCCAACCAATGTTAGAAATGGGATTTTTGGTCTGCTAGGGCATGTGCCAAAGTCGGGCAGAAACCACCACTCTAGTCAGGATAAGGGAGTTACACTCCTAAAATAACCCCTGCTCACCCCCTTGGTAGCTTGGCACGAGCAGTCAGGCTTATCTTAGAGGCGGTGTGTAAAGCATTTGCACATAACCAACAGTAATACAGTGTAAGCACTACAAAAGGACACCACACCAGCTTAGAAAAATATCCAATATTCTTATATACTTAAGACAAGACCAAATACGATAAAAATCCACAATACAGTACTTAAAAATCTTCGGTTATCAAAATACGCTTGAAAAAACAGTTCCTTGATGTCGATAGCTCCGTCCGGGGCTATCACTGCGTCGTGAGCAAACAAATCCAAACAGTTCTGGCTGACCGCGGCGTCGCGGGCCAGCTCCTGTGTCGGGAAGACCCGCAAACAGTACCTTTCAGAAATGCAGGGCGTCGGCGGCCTCTCGTTGAGCTTCCGAAAGCACGGCGTCCACAGGCGTCGGTGCAGGAGTCGTCGGGGCCCTCGAAGTCACACGCGTTGCAGATCGAACTCCTCTCTGTTGAAGTCAGGAGCGCTGGCGTCGGGTGCTGCGGTGCGAAGTGCAGCTGTGCAGCGTGCGGTGCCCTCAGGTCGCGGTGCGAGCAGCGGCTCGGTGGCGGCGTCAGATGGCGGCGTCGGTGAGACCAGGGTCGCGGTCGAAGTGAATGCGGTGCTGACAGGTCACGGTGCAAGCAGCGGCGTCGTTGCTGAAGCGCTGTCGTCGGCTGACGAACTGGAGTCGATGGCGTCGGTAGGCCAAGGCTGCGGTGCGGGATGAGGGCGGTGCGTCGTGTAACTTTACGAGCGGTGCCCTCGAACCACGGTGCAAGCAGCGGCTTCGATTTCGGCGTGGAGCGGCGTCGTCTGGGATACCAAGGCGCCGTCGTCAAGCGAGGCGGTGCGGAGTGCGGTGCCCACAGGTCGCGATGCGAGCAGCGGCTCGGTGGCAGCGTCGGCAGGCGTCGTCGGTGAGACCAGGGTCGCGTTGCGGCGGTGCCCTCTGCGTTGCTGTCAAGACACGGAGTCGGCAGCAGCGGCGTCGAAGTCGTCGGGTTGCTTTTTCTTCTGTTGCAGCACAAAACACACAGTCCCCAGTGCTGAGGGCAGAAGAGCTTGAAGTCTTTGCGGTGCCTGAGACTTCTTGAACAGGGGGCAAGCTCTACCTCAAGCCCTTGGAGAAACTCACAAAAGTAGATTGCAGAAAGTTCAGTCCACTCCTTTCACTGCCCAAGACAGAAGCAGCCACTGCAGGCCAACACAGCAAAGCACACAGCAAAGTGGTAGTCCCTCCTCACAGCTTCTCCAGCTCTTCTTCTTGTCAGTCTTCTTGGTCCAAAAGAGTTCTAAGGTTCAGGGGTCTGGCCCCAGTATTTATATCCCCAAATCCTTTGATCTCTTAGGGAGAGAGTGTCTGTGCCCAGCCAGAACCAGTTCTGCCTTCTCTGGTGTGACTGCTGGCAGGAGGTGGAGACGGCATTGTCAGAGGCAGACCAGGCCCTTTGAGGTGCAAGGAAATCTCCTCCCCCTTCCCCAATTGCAGCCCAGGTCTATTCAGCCCTTTCCTGACCCACCTAGACTATCTGGAGCCACTCCTGCTCCCCAGCCTTCTGTCATCCAAAACCCAGACAGGCAATCCACATTCCAGCAGAGGCACACGGGATGACTGAGCAAGAAAATACCTACTTTCTAAAAGTGGTATTTTCAAACACAGAATGTAAAAATCACCTTCACTAAAAGATGAATCTTTAGATTCTGAGTTCAGGCATACTAAACTTTATTTTCCTACCTAGTTCCCAGGGCCAGTTATGTTAATAAGATGTTATAAACAAACTTCCCATTCTGTCCTATGCGGAACAGGTAGCCTTGCAATAGTGAAAAACAAAATTGGCAGTAATTCACTATCAGGACATGCCACACACACACCAGGGCATGTCCTACCTTTCACATACACTGCACCCTGCCCACAGGGGTACCTTGGGCCTACCTTAGGGGTGGCTGACATGTAAGAAAAGGGAAGGTTAGGGCCTGGCAAGTGGGTGCACTTGCCAAGTCGACATGGCAGTACCAGACTGCGCACAGGCTCTGCAGTGGCAGGCCAGAGTCACATTTACGGGCTGTTTGGGTGGGTGGCACAATCCAGTGCTGCAGCCCACCAACAGCATTTGATTTACAGGCCCTGGCACACGCAGTGCACTTTACTAGGGACTGACACATAAATCAAATAGGCCAATCATGGAAACACCAATCCATAACACATTTTTCCACAGGAGCACTTGCACTTTACCACTGATCAGCAGTGAGAAAAGTGCGCAGAAACACTAAGCCAGCACAAACAGAGTCAAAACCGGGAGGTCAGAAAGCAAAAACTCAGGGGAAACACGCCAAAAGATGCCAAGTCTAACATGGTGCTAATGTTTGCACTCCTAGAAACTAAGGCCTCTCCAGACAATCTGGAGGACCTGATGGCTTCCTGAAAATCCTCCATCTGAGCTAGGTACAGTACCACTTGATGTACATTCTTCCACTGGTCGCTAGTGAAGAACATCATCCTTCTCAGCCAATATCCTTTTCACATTACCTGGGTGACACAGATGGATACCTGCTATGGCTATTGGAGCTTGTTGACACATGACTTTTTAGTATTTCTCCTCAGCCAGTGGGGTAGGCAAGACATCTGATCTGCCTGATTCATTTCTTCCATTGGATTACGTGTCCCATAGTCCCTTGGACTTTTTCTTAGTCAGATGAGCCACAGACTTTTAAGATGTTGACATCATGTGGTCTACAAATTCCTGTTTGGAAGACTTCTGTTTTAGTGTCTATAATACTGACCAGAACCTGCCCGGAGCTACCAACCCTTTGCACATTAGGGACTTTCATGATGTTTAATGGTAAGGACAGGTGGTCCTGGTAGCTTTGTTTCAAAGCTACTTTTGCCGTCTGAACAAAGAGAATGCTTCTTATATTTTCCCCCACCCTTGTGCATTGAACAGTCTGATCACCAGGTGCACTGTTGATAGAAACACAGACTTGTGTTCTACTGAACATTTGTTTGTGACTTTTGTTTGTTAACTTTTCGAGGCAATGATGCTCGCTGAGTGGCGAATACCGTCATCACACTATGTACAGAATCCAGCTTCCAACCAGTGTCACTCATACTCCACCAGGGTGAGGTGGAATAATTGGTATTCTCCAGGCATGTATATGTCTGTAATCAGTGCTTTGCGGCAACATGGGCTAGCTCCACACATGCTGTCAAGGCTCCCCTTCCGAGTAGTGCAAATGTTTTCCAGGATGTTCTGCACAATCTGTTTTGCCTGGCTATGCTGCCTTCTTCTTCCCTTTCTCATTCTTGAGAATAGATTTCTAAAACTACCTGCCCCATTTGCAGGATTTTAAATGGCTATATTTAATTGTTCAACGTGATATTTACACGTGAGAATGTTTGATATTGGGTTGAAAATCATGAATAAATGTATAGGATTTTGCAGCACTGTTCGCTCTACGAACATCCTACAACCCTGTGGAGATAATTTAGTGCTATAAAAAAGCACCCAGCACAAAAGATGCAGGAAAATATACGAACTCTTAAGGAGTTTTTTTTGCCTGTGACTACCACTGAATCTGCACTATTGTTTTTACACTTTGAATACTCATTTTGACCCTACATAGTTTTATCTTGATTGGTGCACGAGACCATCACAATAGACTTTTAATATTATGTTCCTGTTTTCCTTTCTTCTTTTGGTTTAATGTTGGCGCTGTAGGGTTTGGTCTCTTGAGCTCTTGCCAGCAAATGCGGAGATGTCATTATCTGATGTCTGTAGCTGCATCTTTCTTTTTTTCCATCAGTTGTCTTAGCTTAATGGTTAATTCCACCTAACTTTTTGCATTTTGGCCTTGGTTGATATTTGATGTATCGTCGGTCTTATATTGATGTTTTTACATCTTCAGAATATTCAGGTGGAATCTGGGGACCAGAGAAGCCCTGTTTATCAAGTTTACAGAGAGCTTGATTTCCTGCTGGTAAGATCATACTTAGTATTTATTCCTACTGTTGGTAGCTGAATAAAATAAGCTCATGTACTGCACAGTATTTATTTTTTTAACATATTTGTAATTTACATTCATTTCACCGTCTGGTAAATGGCTGTGATGTGTGGGATGTTAATTCTGGAAGTACCGCAAAACACTATAGGTGATAGTAGCTCAGTTTACCTTGACATTCTCTGTACTGAAATCTACAATCCTTTATTAAGGCTTCTCCATTATAATCATAAACCTGAAACTGATCATCCTAGATCAGGCCTCTTAACAGCCCAAGTTCTTGTTATAAACACCCTTAAAGCATGTTGTATACACTACACTTTGATCAGACAGTCCATAATCAGAACTTGAATAAGAAAAATTGGATATGCTGTTGATGCTTTGTTAATAGTATCGGAGAAAGAGTTTGTCTCAACTAGTGAGGGTTGTTTGGTACACCTTGGTTACTTCTCATTTGCCATCTACACCCATGCATGACCAAAGCCTATATGTCCATAAAGTTCTTCAACCCGGCTACCACTCTTTTGTCCACCATACTTGGTATGTCTTTTTACCAGACCTTTGTAACCTTTGAACCAAAAGCCTTGACCGTACTTCTATATTCTTCCATGTTTCCTCTAATCACAGATTAGCTTGCACTGTGGACCTCTTGATGTTGGGAAACCTATGCCTGGGCAGTACTTGCATGGGTTGCGTTTTGAGTGGCTTGTACAGTGCCCTAGTGCAAGGCCTCTTCGTATTTACTTAGATTGGTAAGTAGGTACATAATAATAAGCCAAATTCTTCTTGTTTCTAGGCATTGGCAAAAGGCTTGAAGACTGGGGTGACTGGTTGGCCAGAGCCTCTGGAGACACGGTCGGCTGTGGATTTGGTACAGGAGCTTCTGAATGGTAAGATTTGTTGTGATTCACATTTCATGCTCAGTTGATTACTAAAAGCATTTCATGTATACTAGCGGCAAATAATTGTTAAATTTCGTTTGTGATTATTTTAAATCAGCTTGTAGAACCCCTGTGAGATTTCATCTGGCCATGCCAGTTTGACTTCTTTATCTAGACCGGTTTATTTGTTTGCCCGCAGGACTTTCATTTAATCTTTGTATCCCTAAATTTGATTTTACTCGGACTAAAAAAAGAAGAGTATTTCCATTTGTGTGTCAGCAGAGTTCTTGGCTTTCCATGCGGGCAAGATACGTCAAGCTCTTTTTTTTACAGATCCCCTGAGATTGGAATGTTGGCGTGGAGATACCAATCTCCAGCACGTGTACTATACATAGGGAGACGAGCAAAAAGCTTAGATTCAGAAAACTTCCAAATGTGCCTAGCGCGACTTTCCCTTCGTGAGACGAGCTCCTCAAAGCAATATGGGAAGTTGACGCCTTTGCATCTGAAGACAACGATGCGGCCAGTTATTGTTTTTGGAGAAAGGCCTGTGGATGGTTCGCTTTCCAAAGAAAATGACTCATTCCGCTCTTTTATGGAGAAGATATCTAGTCTCTTTCATTCCATGTGGTACAACCTGATTTAATTGATGAATATCCTCATTCTTCTCCAGAAGAGCCATGTGAGGGATCTCTAGAGCCATGGAGGGCAGATCCTGCATTACAGTGTAGTGGAGCGTGACTCTTGGATGATTCTTTATAATTCTTTCTGTGGCTAGAATGTCTCCAATGCATTCTGATTTGTATGGTTTGCCCCTGTGCCATCCTTTGTCATCCTGATGCCTTTGAGTAGACGTTAGTGAATACTCTGGATACACCTTGCCTGCACTAGATCATGGCCCTTTCTGTAATTCTTGCATATCAATGGTCATCCTTATCCCAATGAACCATCAGACGCCTCTGATTGATGCTTCCCTGCTTATTACTTTTACTTTTCTACAAAGTCACCCTTTTCTGGATGTGTTCAGGAGGAAGGGGAAATCTATATATATATATATATATTATATATATATATATATATATATATATATATATATATATATATATATATATATATATCCATATCCATATCCATACTTCCATCCTTCCTTCCTGCAGTCGGTTAGGTTAGTTAGGACCTACTTTCCATAGGAAAAGCATTTTTTGACTTGCCTATAACTTTGAAGTCGTTTGACCAATCTTCATGAAATTTTCCCAAAGAAGTGTCAAAGTAGCTTCTGTGTGTCATGGAAAGTTTCGGGGTGATTCGTGCAGTGGGGATTGAGAAATAGGGGTGCCAAATAAGGGTGTGTCTGTAATGTTAATTCCTTTAGGAACGCGTTTTCGAACCTACAGCCCGAACGGCTGTATGGAATTACACCAAATTTGGTAGAAAGGTAGATGTTACGCAGATAGTGCTTTTTGTTATTTGGTGCAAATCTGTTCAGTACTTTTTGCGAAATTTAAGCCGAAAATGATAGTGATAATTCTGGCCGTGGATATTTCGCGACAGTTTCTCAATTAATTGTGAATGCGCTCGCCAACGGGAATGCTCTGATTGGCTAGACGCAACCTGAACTGAAAGTTGCGGCCGCCATTTTATTGATCAGGAACGGTTCCCAGGGCTGAAAATGTCTGTGAAAGCTAACATAAGGAGTCCGGGTGGAAGTACTCTGACCCCATGTTTGAGAAATGGGAGTATTAGTGACACAAATTCTGTGTCCAAAATTGATTTTATTAATCTAGCGCAATATTCGTGATGACGCCGCATTCACCAGCGCAGCCTACCATGTGCCGTCGCGGGACATTGCGAATATTGGTGAAAATGTATAAAAAAATATATATTTGTACACACTCGCCGGTCACTGTCATACACTCGTGTATGCACTCACAAACTCACTCAGACACTTATACACCCATTCACATGCCCACTCACACACTTATACATTCAGTCACAAACCCACTCAGATACTCATGCACCCACTCACATACCCATTCACGTACTCATGCACCCACTTACAGACCCAATCGGAGAGTGATGCACCCATGTACAGACCCACTCAGAGACTCATGCACCTACTTAGAGACCCACTTGTAGACTCGTGTACAGTCTCAAACCCACTTAGAGACTTTTACATCCACTCACAGATCCACGTGGGCACACATGCACCCACTCACAGACCCACTCAAATACTCATGCACCCACTTACAGACTCACTCACATACTCCTGTATGTACTCATACACCCACTTACAGATCCACTCAGACACCCACTTACAGATCCACTCAGACACCCACTCACACACCCATACTGTCACTCCCACACTCAGTCACAGACCCTCTCAGAAACTTATGGACTCAGTCACTCACTCATACACTCAGAAACTCACACACCCACTCACAGGCTCACTCCGATATAGTCGCACCCACTCACTCAACCACTCAAGGCTCATGCATCCACTCACAGACCCACCCAGACACTTGCCCTCCCATTCAAAGACCCACTTAGACACTCATGCATCCACTTATGTTCTCAGACTTATGCTCTCAGACTTATGCTCTCCGTCACATACCCATTGAGACACTCATACACCCACTCACAGATCCACTCAGACACTCATACATCCACTCACGGACCCACACAAAGACTCATCCACCCAGTCAGTTATACACTCAGAAACTCATGTACCCACTCGCAGTCACACTCCGAGACCCACGCACCCACTGACAGAACCACTCGGACATTCATGCTGCCAGTGATAGACCCACTGAGAGACTTATGCACTCACTCATAGACCCACTCATGCACCCACTCACTCACCCACTTAGATACTGATGTATCCACTCACAGATACAGTCAGATAGTTATATACGTACTTACAAATGCACAAAGACACTCACAGATTGAGTGAGAGAGGTATGCAACCAATCACAGACTCATTGCGACACTGATGCACCCACTCATAGATGCACTGAGGCAGGCACGCAGTTTGTTGCAGAAGCATTGATAGACTGATGCACCATCTTACAGATGCACTGAATTACCTATGAATGAGAGACTTACTGATACAGTGATGCATGCAGTTATTGATTACACTGAAAAAGTTATGCACTGTGTTATAGAGATATTAATGGAGTTGTACATGCTATTATACAGTCATTTAGATAGTAATGCGTTTAGCCTGTTGGTTATAATTCATTTTACAGTTATAAGTTTTGAATGTGGTGGTGGCTATTAAATTTCTGCATTTGCTTTGCCATTTCGCAACGTATTTGCGGCGATCGCGGCTACCGATATTGCGATGCCCGGCGCCACCGCAAAAACGAAAATCGATTAAATGATTGTTTTTATACAAACTCCCTACAAAAATGACTTTAAACAGTGCAGTAATAAACCCCTAGTGTCTAAAATACTGTAAAATGTGTGCATATATGTGTTGCACACCTCTTAAAGGCGCGATCGTCGCAGTTACCGAATTCACATGATCTTCGCGACAATTGGTGTCCTCGCAACAACCGGAAATTGTGAACAGAATAATATTTTATTTGAAAATAAATACTCAAACATAAGTGTTAATTGACGTATTAAACCCCAAATGTGGATCATAAAATGTAATTTATATAAATATGTGTTATACACTTCACCAAAAACATGCGTTCATCGTGGTTACCGACATCATTGCGACGTCCGGCATCGCCGCAATCACGCAAAACACCAAGTAAAAGGCTTTTAACTGAAAAATTCTTACAAAAGTTAGGTTTAAAGAGTATATTAATAAACAACTTGTGTCAAATATTAATTAAAATATGTCTATTATGTGTTTGCGAGTTTTAAATAAACACGCACACTTCGCGACTACCGATGACGCCGCGGTCTACAGAGTCACTGCGAATATATAAAACACCACATTGAGGAGGTTTTTTCACAAAACCATCACACAAACTCAAATATAAAGTCTACATTACTAAACAACTAGCATCTGCTATTAAGTAAAATCTGTCTAAATATATGTTTAAGACTTCCTCAAAAACATGCGCCTTTCGAGACGTCGTCGCGAATATAAAAAATGTAAAGAAAAAAAAACTACGCTTATTAATCTACTGAAGAAAATACAAGGTTATAAAAATACACATTATAGAGCCATTATAGATAGAATATACAAGCGAATTGCAAAGGAGACCTAAGACATAAGATACTGCTCCTGCTACACTGTATGGATAGTGTCTGAGTGCTGCTATGATCAGGGAAGAAAGCCTCCTAATCCCCCATCAGTGGAAAATATCCACACAGTCAAAAACAAAAACGATCAGCACCCACTATGCCTGAGTAGCTCCAATAATCAATCGAAATTGAGATAAGCTATTATAATATTAATTGGGTCTCAACAGGTTTTCTAAAACGCATTAAATAAATCGCGATAAAATATGTGGAGACGTTTTTGTTGATTTTGAAATTCTTTATTGTTTACAAAATGGATCTTTCAAAAGTATCCAACACGTTTCTTCCCGTCTAGGGACTTCTCCAGGGCTGCAAAAACACAGATAAATATATACATTTAAAAAACTTTGTATTCACAAAACTCCATTAAAATGCACAAGTGATATTTACAAAAAATAGTGCAAGACTCATTATATGCAAAACAATTGAGCATTAGTGATGAGATCTTTTCAAATCCAGAGAGACAATTGAATTATCCCAATTCCTTTGAGTGACGGTCCATTCATTAATGCCATGCTTGTTTACTACACAACAAGGAACAAACCCTGTGATTCACTTACTTGTACCCACATGGTGTTCTCTAGAAAGAGAGATGTCGTATAGATTTATTTGCAAATATGAGGTAACAATTTAAAATCAACCTCCATATCCTCTCCTACTTATATCCGATAATGAAATCGTTTCCGCAGGAAGAAAATAGAAAGGGAAAAGCAGAACAGTTTATACAAAAAATCATATTATACAAAATGATCCGTATTCATTTCTTTTTTTGGGGCTACGAAGAGGGACCAACATAAATATATCACATTTAATGAGCGTTTTCATGATTTTGGGGAGACTAAGAACACATATACTGATATCATGATATTACTTACCTTATTCTTCATTCAAAAATTTCCTTATTTCAAACACATATTATTTCTTTTCTAGGGTTCCAATACATGAGTTGTTAATCTGTAATGAAAGGGCCACTTTTGAGTAATTTATTCTAGGGGTTCCAGGGATACCCATGAGTAGCTAACAAAGCATTTTAAAAACATACCTTCACAATTTGAATATTAATCATCGATCCTAGCTTGCAGTCAGGTTCATCTTAAATAAATTGAGGCCCATGTCAGCCACTTCACCTGGTTAACCATGACCAATTAATGAGTATACGTTATAAAATAATAATATATTGTTCGTTGAAAATATATGTACATTTCAATATATTTGGTCTTTCTTAGTACTCAGTCATTTGTAAAATTCATATGATATTTTCGATGCGTTCCCTTTAGGGACACAAAGGTAGGCCTATAACATGATAGAAACAGTTATCTTTACAGACCAGCTGTTCAACACATGTATTGAAGCCTATACCGGGACAAGAAGGATAATCTGAGTTTAGTAAAATTCAAGAGTGGAGCAGTGCTTTCATAAATACGTGCACACGGCAGTATATCGGCCCATCTTGTTTTATCGCTAGTTATATAGTTATCATACAGTATTAAACAGTTAAATTGATATACATATCTTTTGGCCACCATGTTCGTATTCCGTAATATTCAATAACATTATTTTGAAATCGTTGTTAACTTTATATGACCCTGCAATTTTAGATCTTAGGTCAATGTTTCGCTAATTTCTTTGAGTTGAACTCATAAATCCGAGTTACGGGAAAAGAGGCAAATATTGTCTCCCACCGAAGTAACCGATCATGGAGAGCAGTTTACGTTTTAAGGCCGCCATGCTTCAATGTCATCACAAAGTGTGTTCAACAACCCGATTAGAACACATTGGGCGACTTTGTGCGTATCAGATAAATAAACACGCCCGATTTCAATCATAATGCTATACAAGTTAAGTCTTGAGTTAAAATTGTGACGGGTTAACATTATTACCCACGTTTTATAATAATGCCGGAGAACCAAAAGCTAACTCTGCTTTTAAACATCCCTGGCACCCCTAGAATAAATTACTCAAAATTGGCCCTTTCATTACAGATTAACCACTCATGTATTGGAACCCCAGAAAAGAAATAATATGCGTTTGAAATAAGGAAATGTTTGAATGAAGAATAAGGTAAATAATATCATGATATCAGTCACGTAATGTGTTCTTAGTCTCCCCAGAATCGTATAAACGCTCATTAAATGTGATATATTTATGTCTGTCCCTCTTCGTAGCCCCAAAAAAAGAAATTAATACGGATCATTTTGTATACTATGATTTTTTCTATAAACTGTTCTGCTTTTCCCTTTCTATTTTCTTCCTGTGGAAACGATTTCATTATCGGATATAAGTAGGAAAAGATATGGAGGTTGATTTTAAATTGTTACCTCATATTTGCAAATAAATCCATATGACATCTCTCTTTATAGAGAACACCATGTGGGTACAAGTAAGAGAATCACATGGCTTGTTCCTTGTTGTGTAGTAAACAAGCATGGCATTAATGAATGGACCGTTACTCAAAGGAATTGGGATAATTCAATTGTCTCTGTGGATTTGACAAGATCTTATCACTAATGCTCGATTGTTTTCCATACAATGAGTCTTGCACTATTGTTTGTAAATATTGCTTGTGCATGTTAATGGAGTTTTGTGAATACGAAGTTTTTAAAATGTATATATTCATCTGTGATTTTGTAGCCCTGAAGAAGTCCCAAGATGGGAAGAAACGCGTTGGCTACTTTTGGAAGATCAATTTTGTAAAGAATAAAGAATTTCAAAATCAACAAAAACGTCTCCACATAATTAATCGCGATCTATTTAATGTGTTTTAGAAAACCTGTTAAGACCCAATCAATATTATAATAGCTTATCTCAATTTCGATTGATTATTGGAGCTACTCGGGTATAGTGGGTGCTGATCGTTTTTGTTTTAGATAGAATATACAATTTAAAAACCTTACAAATTCAATAAACGTATAGGTTACATGGACGTTATAGTTAGGAAATAGAATTTAAAAATGCAAAGAAATTCACTGGTAAAAACAAAGGTTACAGGGACGTTATAGTTAGGAAATGGAATTTAAAAAACTTAGAAATTCACTGAAAAAAAGCAAAGGTTACAGAGACGTTATAGTTGGGCTCAGGTTTCCCTCGTACAAAAACAGTGAAATTCAGCAGTTAGCTGAGCTAACTATAACTTGCGCCCCCCGCAATGCTCAGTTTATGACCTCACATATGACATCTCTCATGACATCTCATATGACATCACTCATGACATCATCTACAGAATCTGATACACCCACTCACACCCCCATATAACATTTCATACACCCACTCCAACTTCCACAATAACATTCTCAAAACCATTGACATATCCATACCAGTACTTGCATACCCACTCACTGATTCATAGGTCTAAACACATCCACTCAGTCACCCATACAGCCACTCATACACCAACTCTCTCACTAATACAGCCCCTTCTATATCCACTCATACACTCATACAGCCACTCACACAGTTAGTCACTCATAGAGCTACTCACACACCTACTCACTCACCTATAGAGTCAATCACACAGCCATTTACTCACCTATGCAGTTATACACACCCACTCACTTATTTGTACAGATACTAACACATACTCACTCACCTAAAGTCACTCACACAAGCACACTCTCACCCATACAGCCACTATCACAATCCATCCCTCACACATAGTCACTCGTTTACTCCAACACTCACCTATGCTGCCTTTCATATATCCAGTTACTCACCCCTATACCACTGACACATCAATTCACTCACCGACACAGCCATACACACACTCAGTCACCTATACAGCTCCTCACTTACACACTCACTAACCCATACAGCCACTGACTCACTCATCCATGCAGGCAGTCACACACCCTCTCAACACACACTCCCACCCACACACTCCTACAGGTACTCAGACAACCAATAAATCACCCATACAGCCCCTCACGTACCCACTCACCAACCCATACAGCCACTTTTTAAAAACAAAATATTTGTTTTATTGGCATTTATGATATAGTCTTTGATACAATCAGCTTAATTTCAAAACCACAATAGGAATATAACACGTAAGACCATGTCAGAAATCAATTTCAATTACACATTATAAAGGATACAAATTAAACAGTAGTGATTTCAACATCCTGTTTCCCTGTGGTTCACTCCAGAGTGATCTCAGTTATCCTCCAGGTTTAGTACACAGCTTATTAATTCCCTGCTGTAGCGGGGTGCATTGTGTGGAGTATCTAGCCGGTCGTCAACATTGATTGCTACCCATGCACAGATTCTAAACAATGTTTGTATGGCTGCCTCACTATGACTCAATAAGAAGTAACAAAAAGAAAAAACAAACTCAGTGCACCCAAGACAACATTTAGATACTCAACTAAAACTTATATAAATCCACCAGGGGTCTTCTGTCAATAGGTACGTCTAGAACAGCTTGACTGGGTCGTCTATCGGGCCAAGGGCCCCAGGGGGGAGGGAAGAGAGGGGAAAGCAGTGAGGGCCCACGGACCACAGGTGCAAGTGCCAGTACCAACCAGATCAATGAGAGACGGCGTCATCCAGGTGTCACGGTGTCCGGGGGCTAGTCTCACCCTCCTCTCGGGATCTCAGAGTTTCGCAAAGGTTCTGTACTAATCGTCATGTATTTAGTGGACACGCGTCTCTCCCAGTCACTCAGATACCGATGAGCTCCTCTGCGAGCTCCGGTCAGGTATACCACGTGTTTCCCAAGCCCTCAATATATCAGCCCATGGTTCCGCCAGGGGTTTGCGCCGTTTCGTGATCGTATCCTCCTGGATCAAAGCCTTTTCCTCTGCCCTAGCCCAACAGGAAACATCATTTTCCCAGTCTACTATTAAAGGGTTCGTCTTTGCCTTCCACCTGAGCGCTATTCTCCGTTTCGCCAGGAGGAAAGCCAGGTCTACAAACCTATGACCCATTCTTTTGGATTTGGGTCTCGGGAAAAGGCCTAAAAGGCACACCTCCGGGGAGCATGTCAGTGTACGAGCCAAAACCCCATTTACGGTACCTACAATGTTAGTCCAGTAACTTCTGAGCTCAGGACAAGCCCATATCATGTGGTCAAAGTCAGCGTCTATTTGCGAGCATCTGGCGCAGGCCTGGTCTTCTCTACCATATACTACGTTCAGCCTATGGGGGGTGAGGTAGGTTCTATGAAGTACGTTGAATTGTTTAAATTTAAAGGCAGCATACCTGGACACTTTTTTTGAGCTTTCTAGGACCTTCTTCCACTCCCTCTCAGTCAGTTGCCTAGTCAGTGTGCCCTCCCATCTCTCTTGTAAACGGGGCAAAGGCTGATGAGTCATTTCGGTTATGGCCAGATACAACCATTTTACCAGGTGTCCCGCCGAGCCCAAAGTCACCACTGCCTGGAGGGCTGTATGAGTAGGAGGTTCTTTCGTGTCGGCTCCCCACAGCGCTATCAAAGCCCCCCGTATCTTATGATAATTCAAAAACTGTCCCGGCGGCAAGTCATGATACTCCAGAAACTCATTAAAGGGAGCAGTTCACCATCCCGATAGCACTCCTGCTTCCTCCCATCCCTGTAATTGCCACTGTGTAAGAGGGGGACCCATCCCCGCCTGTGGTAGTCCCGCTAGTGGTAGACTTGGTGTGTAAAGCAGCGCATCTCTAGCTCTCGACATACATCTATCCCAACACTTCACCGCCACTGCAAGCAGTGTCCTCATATGTCTGATCCTCTGACGAGGGCTGAGCATCCTAGGGAACAACGCCCCTTGTACAGTGCCGGCTGGAAGTGACAGAGTCTCAAGTCCCCTGTCATCTGACCAGCCACTGAAGCTGGGCCGCCAAATAGTATGCTTCAAACTCAGGAGCACCCAGCCCTCCTCAGGCAAGTGGCAGCCGTAGTGTTTGTACGGATACCCTATTACGTCCCCCATCCCACACCAAGTCTCTCAACAATGCGTCCAAGGTCCTAAACCAGCTCTTCGGAATCACCACTGGTAGGTTAACAAAGAAATACAGGAGTCGTGGCAATATCACCATCTTGGACAACACCACTCTAGCCATTACTGGCAATTTGAGCGAACGCCAGAATGACACATTTGCCCGTAGCGCTCTCAGGGCACCCCGAGGTTCCCCTCCAACATGTCTACCTGCTGGTGATATACCTGAATTCCCAGGTATCTGAAGGAGCCCGGCGTCCATTCTAGGTCCGACGGGAAGTTCAGCGGACGGTCAAGAGCCGGACTTAATGGGAACACACATGTTTTTTGTTTGTTGACTCGCAGTCCCGAGAACTCAGCAAATTCTTCCAGGACGCGGAGCACTGTCAGGATCCCGCGCGCTCCGTTATGGAGGTAGATCAGTATGTCGTCCGCATATAATGAAACTATATGGTCAGCTCCGTCAAGAGCCAATCCAAGGCTTTCACCCTCTTGCCTGAGCCGTTCCGCCAGTGGCTCCATCGCCAGTGCAAAGAGCAACGGCGACAGGGGGCATCCCTGGCGAGTTCCACTGTAAATAGAATAAGGGGCAGATACCGTACTACCTGTGCGCACTCTAGCTCCAGGACTTTAATATAAAAGACGGACCCACTCCGACCAACCGTCTCCCATTCCCATCTTTCCCATTACTGCCAATAAAAAATCCCATCTCAGGGAATCAAAAGCCTTTTCCAGGTCGACAGCCATTACTACGGCGTCGGGGTAGCCCTCCAGATCTCTGTGAAACAAAACATTATATAATCTCCGCAAATTATTAGAGGTGGAACGGGTGGGGATAAATCCGCTCTGGTCAGTGTGGACAAGTCTCTGCATCTGCGGCAATAACCTAGACGCCAGCGCTTTACTCAAAACTTTAAAGTCCAGGTTTAGCATTGACAATGGTCGGAATTCTGTCACATCTGCTACCTCTTTCTTCGATTTTGGTAAGGGAATCACTATTGCCTCTCTGGCCGATGGTGGTAGTTGTTTTTCCCTTAATGCCGCTGCATACATCTGTTCCAGCTTCGGGGCCAATAAATCCACGAAGGAGGAGTAAAACTCGGCCGGGAGGCCATCGGGCCCAGGCGTTTTCCCCCGTGCCATTTCTTTAATAGCCGCTCTGAGTTCTCCCGCTTTTACCGGCTGCGCCAGAGTATCCCGGGCGTCTTGGTCTAGTCTACGTAGTCTCAACCCTGCCAGATAGTTTGCTAACCTGTCTTCCCGTATGTCCTCCAGTTTCCCATATAGTTTCTCGTAATATTCCCGGAACGAGTCATTAATGCCCCTCGGAGAGCAAAGTACATTTCCCCCCATATCACGAACGCTTGGGATTGGAGCTCCCCTACTTTCCGGTCTGATCAACCAGGCCAATAGCCTCCCCGCCCTACTTCCCTCCACATGTTGACATTCTTGATAAGCCCGATAATCCAATGTCCTCAGTCTATCCCATGTGGAGTTATAAGTACTCTTCACAGCTGCTAGTTGTCTCTGCGCATCAGTCCCTCCCCCAGTCTCTCTGTCCAGCGCCAAAATCTGGGTCTCCAGTGCTTCAAGCTCCCGGGTGATCTCCCTTCTGATTCCCACCACTTGTCCCATGCAATGCCCTCGGATTACCACTTTAAATGCATCCCCTGATTTTTCTCGAAGTAAGTGGCAATAGTCTCTGATAGACTCTGTCTAAAACTGTTGTCCTCTAATAGAGTGGGGTCTAGTCGCCATAACGGGATGAGAGCCCTCTCGGGAGTAGGGGCAAATCGCATTAGCAAGGAACTGTGATCAGAGATGGATCTCCCCAGGTATTCGGCATGAGACAACAGCGGGGCCAATCTACTCGAACACAGGAACATATCTAGTCTGATGTGCAGGTCATAGAGGGAGGAGTAATAGGAATATTCTCTTTTCTGTGTGTTCTGCACTCGCCAAACATCTATCAGTTCCCACCCAGCAATCCATCTCCTAAGTCCCTTGGCCAGAGTGGTTGCTATCGTTCCCCTCAAAGGAGGTGTAGATCTGTCACAGACACAGTTAAATCACCTCCCAAAATCAGATCCTCTGTTACCATCCCCGAAAGCTTCCCCGAGACCTGCTCTAGGAAGGAAATTTGATCACGATTCGGTGCATAAACATTCCGCAGTGTTATTTCCTTGCCCTTCAACTTACCCTTAATCACAACAAATCTCCCTTCTGCATCAATTATTTTCCGAGACACCCGGAAGGGGACCCCGGGTCTAATCCACACAATCAACCCCCATGCAAAAGCCGAATATGCTGTTGCAAATAATTGCCCCCGCCATTTGCGTCGGAGTCTGGCCACCTCCACCTCTGTAAGATGGGTCTCCTGCAGCATCACTATGTGGGCTCCCCTACGCCGTATGTAGTTTAGGATACTGTAGCGTTTAGAGGGAGAGCCCATTCCCCGAATGTTCCAAGTCAGGAGTTTAAACTCCTCAGCAGAGTTAGAGCCACCAGCCATCCCTCAGCATAAACACCCCTCTCGGTCCGTCCCCCCCGCAACCCCACCAAACGACCTTTGTGGACCCCATGGTGGAAAACATCAAACTCCAACAGCAAAACTTCCCAACCCACGAGCGGACTGACAACGGTCAGCTGCCCAAACCTGTAAGAGAACTTCATTTCGATCAGTACGCCGCCCTCAGCTCCGGTGGCGGTGCACTCTTGTGGGGGGTGGAAGGAAAATCAAATGTGCTGGAAATGGCGTGATAGCCGCCTGGTCCCATCAATAATACAAGGGTCTCCCCCTATTCGCTTCCTAACGATCCGCAGTTGTTCGTTCTTTCTTTTGTTTGTTTTTTGTTTTTTCCCATTTTGTCTTCTTGTTTGTTGTTAGCCACCAGCCCAACGTCCCTATGCATCTTGCTGCGAGTAGCTCCGTCCCCGTTCCATCAGGCGATGTCATCAGCAGTACGTGGGGTAAGTTTCGACAAGCCTGCGTCGTTCCCTGAATGTTCCTCCGAATTAGATGAATGATTCACTGGATCCGAAGAGGAGTCTCCACTCCGATGGTAGACTTCAGGTGACATCAGCTGCGCCACTGCTTTCAAAGCGGCCTCCCGTTCCTGCTGCGTCTGGGAAATTGTTGGTCTCTGCAGGGCTTTTGGTTTCTTGGGGCGGCGTGACCAGGCCCCAGCACCACGTTGCCCGCCTCTGGGGCCCAGCTTAGATCTGGGCAAAGGAGCCCCTTTCCCATATGCCTCCCATATGCCTCCAGCCATGTCCATGGTTCATCCGGAGTGGCGCAGAAGTGTGTGGCCCCGTCCAACACGATTCTTAGCTTCGCCGGGAACATTAAGGCGTATTGCAGTCCCGCTTCACGTAGTGCTTTTTTCACTGCCAAAAAGAAGGCCCTTTGTGCTTGTACCTTAGCGGTAAAGTCCGGATACATGGAGATGTTACTGTTATTCATAGTTTAGGGGCCATGAGATCTGGACTGTTGTAAGATAGCGTCCCTGTCCCTATAGTGGAGTAGCTTGGCAACCACCGGTCTGGGAGGCCTGCCCGGCGCTGGCGGTCTACCCGGCACTCTATGAGCTCTCTCCAAAGCAAAGAATCTGGACAATGTATCGGCTGGCATGAGGTCAAGAAGCCACTTTTCGAAAAACGACAACATGTCTGCCCCTTCCGCTGCCTCCGGAATCCCCACAAATCTAACATTATTGCGGCGGTTTCTACCTTCGGCATCTTCTGCTCTCCGTTCCAATTCCGTCACCCTAGAGGTGAGGTCCTCAAGTTTTGCCCCCCTCTGCTTATGTTCTGTCACCAGTTCTGTTAGTGTGTCCTCAGTGTCTTTGACTCTGTCCGCCAATTTATGATGCTCAGCCTGCAGGAGCCCCAGCCCCACTGACACTGCTCCGATATCCTGCTGTAGCGCTGCCCTGATGTCAGAGATGGCCTTCAAGATCTTGTCTAGGTGGAGGTGTAAGGAGAGGTCTTTGTCAGCTGCGTCCCCAGCTTCCTGACCACCGTTCTGGGGGGAGGGATCCCGGGTGTTGGGCAACTTACCCCCCTGGTTTCGTTTTCTGCTGCTTCGACTCGCCTGTCCCCCGCCCGGGCATCTTCACCGGCAGGAAAAGGCGTTGGCACCTTATGTGGTGGATATAACTAGATCCTACTGGGGCTCTACAGCACCCTCCCCTTCTAGTATCAATGCAAGGATTCCGTATCACAAGAGTCAGAGCCCACCAGGGGAAATGCCCACTATTATACTTCACCAACGGTGTCCTGGCACCAGCGATACTAAGCTGCAGGTATGCAAAGCCACAGGAGGAGGGCGAATTCGGTGGGACATGTGCACAGTAGTGTGTTCTGGGGCATGCGCACCCATTGAATTGTTCCCCAGGCGTGCAACCCAGTTCCGTGGCTAAACAGCGTCCCTCCTCCACCGGCGACTCCCAGCACCTGGCGCCGGTGTCTGGTCCGTCAGTTATGGGCTACCAACTCACTGGTTACTACCAGTCTCCACCTCCAGTGCTATGGGGCCAACTGCTGCGTACTCCCCCGCCTCCGTTCAGGCGTTAGGAACTCGCCGCACCTCCCAATTCACCTCACCTCTAGGTTCACGCCGTAGGTCTATGTGTCCTCAGGCCATTGCCAGCATGTCAACAGGGGCCTACTCCCGTTCGTGTCCGGCTCCTAGCAATCTGGCAGTCACACTACTGCGTAGTGGTAGCCTCCACGGCAGTCTGCAGTTGCCCCAGCTTGCCGCTCCAACCCTCAATATGGATGCCTTTCTGTCACTCCTCCTGGCATAACTGCGTGTCAACCGCACGCTCAGGTCTCCATTCTCCAGGCGTGGTGCTCTACTTTGGGGGGCGTACTACGTCGTCAGCCAAATTCTGTTGCACAATCCCTGGGCTTCCACGCAGTCCTCCGGGCCGCGCAGCACCTCCGGTGCCCGTGTCCGATCTGTCAGTGCCGCGTCACTGCCACCCCAGTCGCTGGTAATGATGGTGCACGTATCTCAGGGCTCGCTGCAGCTTCTCCGCTCCGAGGAAACATACACGCCGCGGTCAGATCTTCCTATGTGCGCTGTATCTTCGCTGCCGGTGGGTGCGAACTGCCGATCGCCACAGTTCATTGCTCTAGGCCTCCTCTACGCCATCGGCCCAGGCCCAGGTTCCTCCACACCAGATCTCTGTGTATCTAGTGCCCCGCTGCTGTCATCCCAATCGGGGCCCCGACAACTGTCTATTTTACAGAGAGTGCTCTATTCCGGCATTCCGGGCGTCTACTGTGCAGCCATGACCTCAGGGCTCTCGGTCGAGCCACGGCCCCACAGCCGTTCCAATGGCGTTCTCTCGTCCTGTCGCAGCAGCCTGTTTACGGCTCCGCTGCAGTCCCAAGCTCCGATCACTGCTCGGGTCAGCGTCTGTGCCCAGCCGGGCCGCCTCACCAACAAGTTTCAGGCATCGGGGGTCACCTTCAGTTGTTTTGAGCAGGATTCTTTCGGGACCAGGACAGAGCTTCACAGTTAAGCGTCCGCCATGATCGTGATCCAAGCCACGCCCCTAACCCATACAGCCACTTAGACACCATCTGACAGACATTCAGACAACCTAGTCAGTCACCCATACATTCACTGAGGCACCTAATCACTCACTTATACAGTCCGTCACGCACCCACTGAATCATCCATACAGGCAATCATACACCCACTGATTCATCAATACACCTCGGTATATGTATTTAACACTCATAAGCATTTTAAAAACTCTGTCACTGGATGATGTCATCAGTGATGTCAATTGAGATGTCAGTGATGTCACTGACCAGGTCATGTGTGATGTAATATGTGAGGTCATAAGCAGTGCATTGCAGTGCACGAGTTATAGTTGGCTCAGCTAACTAGAACTGGTGAATTTCACTGGTTTTGTATAAGTGAAACCTGAGCCTAACTATAACGTCTCTGTAACCTTTGTTTTATTTTCTGTGAAAAAAAATAAATATATATATATATATATGTATTTAAAAAAAAACATTTTTTGAGTTGCCAGTCTCTGCACTACTGGCAATTGTGTTAGGCCCAGTACAGACAACTCTGGATCCCCAAAACCCTTGCCCAAGCCACAGGTTCCAGCTGCTCTTCTCAAATCTGAGACAAGTTGTTTATGAAGAATTCTCTGTGCCACTGATCTATCAAAATCCCGGAAGAGAGACCCAAGACCTTTGCCATTCTTTATTCCGAACTCAGACTGGAACATTGATGATAGTGTTAGATCTGAAGGTTGCAAGTTATTATTTTGGAGTGTTTTTCCTCAGGGTTGCAGTCATTACATAGCATGAGACTTTACATTGCAGTGCTTTAGTTCGCAGTCCTTTACATCAGGACTTTCTTTACGTTGTTGGTGAGATAGTAAATGTAATTTTTTACATGTTTGTGTATATATGTGCATGTGTCTTTAAACAATTATGTATATATATGAATACAAATGTTTATATGTGTGTATGTATGTGTATAAATACACTTGTACACATGTGTATAAATGTGTGTTTATACATACTTAATTTTATAGTTGAACACATTTTACATTTTTTATATGTAAGATATATTTAGGTAATATGTAGTTGTAAATAACTGTTAATACTTTTAAATACATTATTTTATTATTGTAGTTCTATTTATTAGTTTAGCATACTTATTTCATCTTGAACCCTAAAGCTCCTTACTACAACTGCCACTACCCATCACTGAAACCTAAAGCCCTTTACTACCCCTATACAGAACCCTGCTCTGAAGCTTAAAAACCCTTTACGACCCCTATGTGCTACTTACCACTGAACTTAAAAACTCCTTACTTCCCACCTGTAAATTCTAAAAAAAAAAAAAAACTTTTTACCCCTATACTCCACTCTAAAACTGCCTTTAAATTCACCTTTCCTCGTCATTATACATTTGTAAATATTTATGGATATATTTAACCATTAATACATACATATGTAAACCTATATAAACATATGCATATATATTGTAAACATGCACCTATATAATGACTTAATTAAAAATACTTTCCTGCAAAGTAAATTTCTTTAATGTAAAGTACTGAAAAATCTAACTGCGATGTAAAGACCCTTGTGTACTTACCTGCAATGTAACTTCTGTAATGTAATGGTAGCATACTGATATGAATGATGTGTATGAGATGGCTATCCGAATGTGATTTGCTTCTTTCATGCCTGAGTCACATTGTGATTTAATTAACTCATCTGAACAGTTCTTCACTGAGGCCAGAATGCTTGCCCATCATTTTATACCTTGGGTGGCACAGTAGCTGCTTAGCTATTACATGGACACTTTGTGAGGCTGTAGCCCCTGTACTACAGTCCAGTGTATTTTGTGGAGTCCTGAGGAGATACCTGCCATCAATTACAGTGGCTCTTTTTAACCCCTTCAGTGCGTCCGACGGCCGGGAGCTGTCCGACGCACCAGGGAATCCCTCTGGTGCAGGCACCAGAGGGATTCCCTTTTCCCCCCCAACAGCCTCGGGAGCTGGGGAAGAGCTTCTCCAGCTCCCGAGGCTGTTCCCCTGGTTTCTGTGCAGTGACGATCAGCGTGCACGTTGCGCTAACGTCATTGCACAGAAACCGAAATGAGCCAATAGGCTCATATCAATTTCACTTTCTATGTGCTCAGGGGGCTATCTCAGCCCCCCAAGCACGTAGAAAGTCAGGAGAGGTATCATTGGAAAAGGGAGAAAGGAGAAAATTATTTGGGCAAAATCAGTCTTTCTGCCCCCCCCTGGGGGGAAGATGGGGGCAGCAGCCTCCAATCTGCCCCCTCCCCGGGGGGCTGCCCAAGTTGGGCATGCCAATGCCCCCACCCCCCCAACAAAATTACAGTCTATCTGCCTCCCCCAGGGGGCAGATGGAGGCAGTAGCCCCCGATCTGTCCCCCCCCCCGGGAGGCAGAAAGTTCACTAGATGCCAGGAAGTTTTTGTTTTTAGGGGTGGGGGCTGCCCAAAATGGGCATGCCAATGCCCCACCCCCAAAAAAAAAATCTGCAGTTTGTCTGCCCCCCCAGAGGCAGACAGGGGCAAAAGCCCCCGATCTGCCCACCCGGGGGCAGAAAGCCCACTAGGAACCAGGGAATTTGTTCGTTTTATTTACACATAGGGGTAGGGGTTTCCGAGAATGGGCATGCTAATGCCCACACCACCAAAAAAGGCTTTCTGCCCCACCCGAAAGGCAGATCGGAGCAATAGCCCCTTATCTGCCCCCTTGCGGGGGGCAGAAAGCCCACTAGGCTCCAGGGATATGTTTATGGGCATGCCAGTGATAAGCCCCATAGGCAAGGGTCGCTCCCTTTTTTTAGGCACACATTTTGGCTGTTTAAGTGATATTTTTATTCTCATCTGCACCCAAGCGGGGGCAGAAAACCACTAGAAACCAGGGAGAGTTTGTGTGTGTGTGTGTGTGTGTGTGTGTGTGTGTGTGTGTGTGTGTGTGTGTAAACTGGAGGTTGGGTGATGGTCTGCGTGTACTGACCTTTGGCTGGCATTTTGCTGGCGGTGTGTGTGGACCTGCACTTGGCTAATGGTGTGGGTGGACTTGCGCTTGATGACTGTGTGTACATTGGCGCTTGCCTGGTGGTGTGCGTGGAGTGGCGCTTGGCTAGTGGTGTACGTGGACTGGTGCTTGGCTGGCTGTGTGCATGGATGGTGCGTTTCCCCAGTGGGGCGGTTTTCTGGCCGTGGGGGGCAGCTTTGTCACTGGGGGCCGGTTTTGCAGCAGTGCTGCAATATCGGGCCCCAGTAACCAAAGCGGGAGCGGTGCTTTTACTAGCACGCCCCTCCCCCCCCCCTCCTTAGGCCGGTCGAGCAGCAATCTGCCAGGGCTGGTTGCTGTTCCCAGTCCGGCCCTGCTTGGCTGGCGGAGTGCATGAGTGGCGCCTGGCTGGCGGTGTGCGTGGGTATTGCTTGGCTGACTGTGTGCATTGATAGCATTTGGCTGGCGGTGTGCTTGGCTGGCGGTGTGCATGGATAGCGCTTGGCTGGCGGTGTGTGTGGATGGCGTTTGGCTGGCGGTGTGCGTGGATGGCGCTTGGCTGGTGGTGTGCGTGGATGGTGGTGTGCGTGTACTGACTCTTGTCTGGCGGTGTTGCTTGCATGGATCCCCCAGCGTTTTCTTACCCAGAATCCCCCGCAAACCTCAAATTTACTTTCAAAGTCACATTTTCCTCACATGACTGTGTGTAAGTTGTAGGATCACCTACAAGCACAAATTTCCTACTACGCAGCATTCCTCTTGGTCTCCTGAGAAAAATTAATCCTCAGTTGTGTGGGTGCCCAAAGTAGAGTCAGCCTAAAATCGTATAAACAAACTGCCCATTTGGACCCGCTTTGGGCCCCCCTCAATCTCTACACGTTTTTGGCCCTTCCATATCATAGGCACTCTGCCCATCCGCACAAGTAAAGGAGGTATGGGTTACGTGGATCCCCCAAAGTTTTCCTACCCAGAATCCACTGCAAACCTCAAATTTAGCTGAAAAAATTACATTTACCACATATTTCTGTGTGGAAACATTGTGGAATCACCGGGCTGACACACATTTCCTACCACCCAGCGTTCCCCCAGGTCTCCCGATAAAAATGGTACCTCACTTGCATGGGTGGGCCAAGTACCCGCAACAGGCAAGGGCCCAAAACGTATTGTGGAGACTTCAAAATTACCTATCACAAAACGGCCTGGTTTTACAAGGGGGGGTCACCTGGGTTTTTGGCCCCGGGCTTGGCAGCCATCTAGGGAAACCTACCAAACCCACACATTTCCAAAAACTAGACACCCGGGGGAGTCCAGGGAGGTATGGCTTGCGTGGATCCCCCAACGTTTTCCTACCCAGAATCCTCTGCAAACCTCAAATTTAGATGAAAAAAATCACTTTTTCCATACATTTTTGTGTGGGATCACCGTGCCGGCACAAATGTCCTACCACCTAGCGTTCCCCTTGGTCTCCCGGGTAAAATGATACCTCACTTTTGTGTGGCTGTCCAATGCAGAATTGGCTAAACACTTATTTTTTTTTAAATGTAGCGCTTAGAATTCGCTGTGCTATACCCTTAATCCCTATGTTTTTGGAGACTTTGGAGAATGCAGGGTGGGTGGAAGTTTGTGGACCCACGCAGATTCCAGAACTTTCCATCTCAGAAATGTGGGGAAAAGGTTTTTTTTTTTTTTTTTTTTACAAAGTTTGAGGTTTGCAAGGGATTCTGGGTAACAGAACCTGGTGAGAGAGACACAAGTCACCCTATCCCTTGATTCCCTAGGGTGTCCAGTTTTAAAAAATGATAGGTTTGCTAGGTTTCCCTAGGTGCCGGTAGAGCTAGGGTTCAAAATCCACAGTTAAGCACTTTGCAAAAAAAGGGTCAGTTGCCACTGTAAAAATGTGGTGTGTCCACGCTGCGTTTTGGGCCATTTCCTGTCGCGGGCACTAGGCCTACCCACACAAGTGAGGTACCATTTTTATCGCAAGACTTTGGGGAATGCGGTGTGGGTGGAATTTTGTGGATCCACGCAGATTTCAGAACTTTCCATCGCAGAAATGTGAGGAAAATGTTTTTTTTTTTTTTTTTACAAAGTTTGAGGTTTGCAAGATATTCTGGGTAACATAACATGGTGAGAGCCACAGAAGTCACCCGATCCTGCATTCCCCTGGGTGTCTAGTTTTCATAAATGTATAGGTTTGCTGGGTTTCCCTAGGTGCCGGTAGAGCTAGGGTTCAAAATCCACAGTTAGGCACTTTACAAAAAAAGGGTCCGTTGCCACTGTAAAAATGTGGTGTGTCTTCGCTGTGTTTTGGGCCATTTCCTGTCGCGGGCATTAGGCCTACCCACACAAGTGAGGTACCAATCCAATCCAAAAGGCTTTATTCGACAGATAAGAGTCATAAAAGCAAAATACATCTAACAAAACTCATTTTTGGTTACAAAATTTCAGTGCAGTAATTTTAAAATGATTCATAAATATACATCAAACATATACTCAGTTAAGATCTAATTAAACAGCTTGAATAATACATTAGATAAAAATATTAAATTGTTCTAGTTAAAAATACAGTAGGTAATTAGACATACACTTAGGTTTAAGAGGGTAAACTACGGACGTGGATGTCGGACATCAATAGAGCAATTGGTGGGGAGAGATCTTGATCTTATAGCCCACATCCAGCTCAGATACTTGGCTACAGCTATTGCAATGCAAGGGAGAGTATCGTTGCGCAATATCCTCATTGCAGTGCTACATGTTCTGGTGGACAGCAATCTGCATATTGGAGCCAGCCACGCTTTGCGCGGAGCTGTATATGCTGGGCACACAAAAAGGACATGGGCATAGGACTCTTCACACATCTCGCAAAAGGGGCATTTACTATCACCCTCACTTGCCCACTTAGCCGTGAAAGTTCGCACGGGCAGAGTCCCCACTCTAAATTGGAAGTACAGCTTCCGGTCATAAGGTTTGGATATAATATCCCAGTACATCTCCAAATTAGGTCGGGGTTTCAAATGAGGTACCATTTTTATCGCAAGACTTTGGGGAATGCGGGGTGGGTGGAATTTTGAGGATCCACGCAGATTCCAGAACTTTCCATCATAGAAATGTGATGAAAATGTGGTTTGTTTTTCAAAGTTTGAGGTTTGCAAGGTATTCTGGGTAAAAGAACTTGGTGAGAGCCACACAAGTCACCCCATCCTGGATTCCTCTGGGGTCTAGTTTTCATAAATGTATAGGTTTGCTAGGTTTCCCTAGGTGCCGGCAGAGCTAGGGTTCAAAATCCACAGCTAGGCACTTTGCAAAGAAAGGTCAGTTTTCACTCTAAAAATGTGGTGCGTCCACGTTGCGTTTTGGGGCTTTTCCTGTCGCGGGCACTAGGCCTACCCACACAAGTGAGGTACCATTTTTTATCGGGAGACTTAGGGCAACACAGAATTGTATTCTTTCAATGCATTTCTGCCTTCCAATTATAAGACAATGTGTAAAAAAGAAGTCACTTTGAAAAATGTCCTAAAATTCACATGCTAGTATGGGTACCCACAATTTCTGGGATGTGCAAATAGCTACTGTTTCTAAACTCTATATTTTGTTCCCATTTCGGAAATACATAGGTGTCTTTCATACCTATTTTTCACTCTTTATATTTTACCAAATGATTTGCTATATACCCAGTACACAATGAAAAACCATTGCAAGACGCTGCTCAGTTATTGGCTCTGGGTTCCTCGGGTTCTTGGTGAACCTACAAGTTCTATATATCCCCACAACCAGAAGGGTCCAGCGGATGTAATGGTATATTGCTTTCAAAAATCTGTCATACTTAGAAGTTACAGGTGAAAATTTGGCTCAAATGGCTGTTTTTTTCAACTCATTTTCAACTGTTTTTTTCTATGAAACAACCCTTGAAGGATCTACACAAATGACCCCTTGCTGAATTCTGAATTTTGTCTACGTTTCTGAAATGTATAGCTTTCCAGGATCCATTATTGCTTTTATACCCATTTCTACCATTAACTGGAAGGAGGTTGAAAGCACAAAAAATAGCAAAAATAGGCTATGTCCCAGTAAAATGCCAAAACTGTGTAAAACATTTTGGTTTTCTGATAAGTCTGTCAGTCCCTGGAAGCTGGGAAGATGGTGATTTCTGCACCTCAAACCCTTTGTTGATACCATTTGCTGGGAAAAAACCAGACACTTTCTTCTGCAGCACTTTTTTCCCATTTTTCCCAAAACAAACACAATTTAGTTGTTTTTTTACTAATTTCTGGGTCCCCTCCAGGGGAATCCACAAACCCTCGGTACCTTTAAAATCCCCATGATGTTGGAAGAAAAGGACGCAAATTTGGCGTGGATACCCTATGTGGTCAAACAGTTACAGGGGCCTAAGCGCGAACTACCCCAAATAGCCAAAAAAAGGCACAGGGGGGGAAAAGGCCTAGCAGCGAAAGGGTTAAAGTTTAAAATCATAGAACGTAAGCATTTCTATTCAAATGCCACCTCATCTAAAATGGAGCCTTTGCCATTGGCAAGTTGTTGACAAATAAAAACCCACTTCCATTCTTGATTTCATGGGATGCTAGGCAGTTGCAAAACCACAGCAGTGGCTGAAATACCATACATCAATTACTATTTTTTTTAACAAATTTGTATTGGTATTTTGTTCAATTCAACAATCCTTGTTACTGTGGTATTTAATAATGGTGACAAACATTTAGAAACCAGGCATTGCCTTGAGACTGACAATGCATTTTGTCATCAGGGCACACCCCAATTGATTTATTTTGTCTTTTGTCCTGTCGTATGTATTATTAGTAGAAGACTCTTCAGAGCTAAGAGTATAATCAATTAAGATAGCTACAAATAATACTTGAAACATAGAAACCTAAATAAACTTCACCACTCTAAAGGGTACATTTGTTTTCGGCTATGGCAAAGATAGGCACGTAGAGGTCAGGACCACAAAGGACCAAATTAAACCGGGGGTTTCTTAGAAGCACCGGGAATGGATGTGGAAGGAGCCCAACAGTCGGGATGTGTTATCTATACCCCATTGGGGAAGGCTGAGCGTTTTGGGTCATCGGGTGATCCCAGCTTTCTCATGATAGTGTAAGGAGTCTGAAACGCCTGTATATTATTTTTAGAGTGTTCTGTGAAGTCATGAAGAATTTATCCCTTTATCGCCAGAGGACATTTTCTAAGGCCCCATTTTCCCTCTCTAAAGAGAGACAAGTTCACTGCTTGTGCCCATTTATTTACCTTTGCTCTCCACTGCATGGTTGAAGGGGAGACAGGAGACTTCCATCTCATTGCCATGGCTCTCTTGACCAGGTGCAGCGAGAGATCAATAAATCTTGTTGCGACTTTCTTGTTTTTAGGTCTGGGGAATGATCGTAGGAGGCAAAGTTGGGCAGAGGATACATCTGTTCATTCAGTGGCTGTATTGATATCAGCTAACACTGTACCCCAGTATGCATTATTTTTTGGGATTGCTTAGAACATGTGAATCATGACCATGCATCAGTTGATAGATTGGGATGTTGGGTCCTCTGTCAGAAGGAAACCAGAGCTTTGCTTCCCCTGGCTCAAGCAGGAGGCTCAGGGTAGAGTGCTAAGACGTTTTGGATAGGAAGCATACCTTAATAATCTCTACAGATGAGATTCTTAAAATGTTCTAAACAAGGTAAGTAATAGCCAGGTCAGTATCTCTTATAACAGAGTTACAACCCAATTCCCCTCGAAACCATGGAAGCTAGTCTAACAGATGGACTGTCCAACACAGATTGGATATGGCCCGGTCCTGTTGCCAATATACAATCAGGCTTTACCCAATCTAATCAACACACCTCAAAATAATCAGAATCGACACTTACATCCTGGAGAAGGTCATTGGGTAGGGGAAACATTTCTAGATTCCTGCAGGCCTGAAGCAATATAACAAAGGACCCCTGAGTTCCGTCAGTACCAGGGGGTTTTCATACTAATGCCACATCAGTCATTCCATCCTTTACTTACTACGTCACCAAAGTACTGATAAGAATTTCAATAGTTTCTGGCGTTCATAAATCTGTGCCTTTTTTTTTTTTTTTTGGCAAAGTTTCTCTTCCCAAGTCTGTGTGATAAGCAGGAACTGGGGGAGGGGGCTTTTAACTCTACACTTTAACCTCTTCGATTTAACTTGCTCAAGGAGTCATTCAGAATTCTGACTTTGACATAACCCTTCCATTCCTGAAGCCAAGTGGACTGCTGTTGGGCACTAGGTCTGAAGTATACTGGACAAATGACCCTTCAGGGCTGCTTTACCCAGTTTGCCTTTCATTTGATTAGCTTTATAGGCACCAAGCTTTAATATCTGGGTCTGTCAACAGTTTGGGGAGAATTCCCTCTCTTGAACTTGCTTAAGCTCTGCTCGATTAGTACACTGTCTGGATGAATCTTGGTCTTAAGACATGGTTTTCAAAACTCAGGTCTCCGCATCAGGCCTCTGTATGGCGGATTTACGGATTTGAGACTGATGATATTAGTCATGGGCATATCCCCTTCACTCACAGCTTGTCTCAAAAGATGTCACCAGTCAATGATTCACATTTTGGCCAATTGGTAAGAGGCTGCGTATGGTGGGGTTTGGAACAGACTATGCTGACTATAGTCCAGTTTATTCTTTCACACTTAAAGGTCTCTGTTCTGATCATTCTGTGCCACCTAAATATTAGGATCTCTGTTCCAAGCCCCTCCCTCCCACTGCCGGAACACCCCTCTCTTCCCCCCCCCAGGCCTCCCCCACTCCCACAGCTTCAGCACTCCTCTTGCCCCCCCTCCAGGCCTCTCACCCTCTCCGAACACCAGACCTCCTCCCCCGGCCAACTCAGAACATACCTCCTCCCCCCTCCTGCCCCAACTACCTCTATAACTATCCCGTCCTTCTCCACACCCCTCCCTCCCCCCTATTGCCGGAACACTCCTCTCTCCCCCCCACAGACCTCCCCCACAGCTTCAGCACTCCTCTCGCCCCCCCCCCCAGGCCTCTCACCCTCTCCGAACACCAGACCTCCTCCCCCGACCAATTCAGAACCTACCTCCCCCCCCCCCCCTCCTGCCTCAACTACGTCCCACCTCACTCTTTTAACCCAGACACTTTGCAACATTGACTGCAATATTTCTACCTTGGTAACCGAACTCGCCCGACTTAGAGAGGATTTCAAAGACTTCAAATCCCTTAACCCTAGAACCCGCCCCTCTTGGTCTACTTCGCCATGCTCTGGCCCTCAAAAGCTCCCTAATCCCAAACTTTGGAAAACCATACCACCACACAACGTACACATAGGCCTCTTCGCACCTTGAGCGACTACTCCGCTTCTGACCTCTCCGACCTCTGCAACTCCTACCCACCTAAGTCCTCACTTAAGGATACTGCCTTTCCTCACTCCAACATCCCTGTTATTATAGGGACTAGCAGAATCCTCTCTTCTCCCTGCTCCCCCAGACGCCCCCCCTCAACTTACCGCCATCCACTCGTGCTCTTCCCCCTAAAACAACCCTAAACCCCTGGCCTGCATGCTTGTGAACTGCGGTTCGACATGCGACCGAAATTTCCGAAACCATCCTTAGTGAAGATATAGACGTCGCCTTCCTCACGGAAACCTGGCTCAATGATCACTCAACTCCCATCCTCGACTTACTCTCCCCCCCCCGGTTACTCTATCATCAGAAAAGACAGACCGGTGAGAATAGGAGGTGGATTAGCAATAATCTTTAAAAACGAACTCCAGCTCTCCCCAGTCAAAAACACAGACTACGCAACCTTCGAATACCTTGGAGCTGAACTTAAGATTCAAGGCGCTCCCCCAATACGACTACACAATATCACCCTCCTGGTGAACCTCTTCCCTTCGCTGAGGAACTATCTGACCTTCTTACTCAATCGTCACTTTCTAACTCTAAAAATCTCTTCTTAGGAGACTTCAACCTTCACTGGAACGTGCCCGAGGACCCCACTATCAAACTTCTCACTAATCTTCTAGAGATTAGCGACCTCAAACAACTCTGCCATCCCCCAACCCACTCTAAAGGGGCTACTCTTGACGCCATCATTGCAAACAATGACTTGGCAACCCTATCCAACATCATCCCTATCGACTGGTCTGACCACCACCTCATACTGTTCATGATCTCCCCCTTAGCCCCGCCCGCCCCATCTAAAAACAACAAAGCTACGATACTGACCAGAAATCTTAATCTTATCCCCCCTGGTGTACTGGAGTCCAAACTCCGAGCTCAACTTCGTTGCACCCCACCCTCTCTCAATGCCAATGAGCTCACGGAGCATTATAATAAAACTGTCACTGAGGTTTTAGATCAACTTGCCCCGCCCAAACTAAAAACTCTAAAAAAAAAAAAATTAAAAAAAAATATCCCTTCCAAATCATGGTTTAACTCAGACCTCAACAATGAAAGACGAGCACTTAGACTGGCTGAAAGAACTTGGAGACAACACCCTTCCCCCTCCCATCTCGCCCTCCTTAGAACCGCTAGATCTACTTACAAGAAGCACATTTTCTTTGAAAAGGCATCCTTCTTTCGTTCACAACTCGCCCGTGCCAAAAATAGACCCAGAGAACTGTTCAACATTGTTAGAAACCAAACCTCCCCCACCCCCCCTCAACTTGACGGCCTCCACTAACAAATGTGAAGAAATTGCTAAATTTTTCTCTGAAAAAATTGCCAAAATTGACCAATCCTTCATTTTAACTCTGATCCCTCCCAACCCCCAATGTACCCTTGATACTACTTCAACACCCTCCCCTCTGATCCTACCCCCTGCGTCCTCCCCGCACCTACTTTCCACAACCCCACCTGAAACCTACCCCGACAACCCACAGCTTAAAAATAATGCCTCCTGGCAGAATTTCCACTCCGTTTCCGAACTAGAAGTCTTTAACATCTTGTCCAAATTAAAACCGTCCTCTCACACAAAAGACCCTCTCCCGTCTACCCTCGTCCAAGATCTAGAGCACGTCATTGTCCCTTATTGGACCAATATCATCAACTCCTCCCTTTCCTCGGGGTGCGTCCCTGTCTCCCTCCAACTCGGACAAATCACGCCCATTCCTAAAAACCCTAAGGCCGACCCCAACGACCCAAATAACCTCCGCCCTATCTCCAAACTCCCCATTCTTTCAAAAGCCCTTGAAAAATGTGCCCTTCAATTGGATAAACGCATTGACACTTACAACCTACTCGACCCACTACAATCCGGCTTCCGTAAAGGCTGCAGCACTGAAACTGCATTGCTAAATATAGTTGATGACCTCCACCACGCCCTGGATAATGGCGAGACCTCCCTACTCATTCTCCTCAACCTTTCTGCTGCATTTGATACAGTTAACCATTCAACCTTACTTAATATACTCAAATTTCTTTTCGGCCTTAATGGCACTGTCCTCAACTGGTTCGCCTCCTACATCCGACACAGAACCCAGCAAATCAAAATTCAAAACTGCCTCTCTAGCCCCACCCCTGTCTCCCTCAGTGTCCCCCAAGGATCTATCCTCTCTCCTGCTCTCTTCAACCTCTTTATGGAACCCCTTACCCTCATACTTAAACAAGCCGGTATTAACTATCACCTGTATGCCGATGATACCCAACTGTACTATAAAATTAAATCCCACTCAGATGTCCTGCACCTTAACACCGCCCTGACTAAGATACAATCCTGGTTCTACTCCAATCATCTCAAACTCAATCCCAAAAAAACTGAAATCATTCTTTTCTCTCCTAAAAACAACTTACTCCCCATCCAAACATGGATCGCTGACCTTAATGCCCTAAACTGTTCACTCTCCCTATCCGAATCAGTAAAATCTCTTGGCATCACCATCGACAGTAAGCTAACGCTCAATTCCCATATAAAAAATTCGGCAAAAGGAGCACTTTTCACGCTCCAACATCTCAAAAAAATCAAACCTTTCATTCCAGCGGAAGATTTCAAATCGGTTGTCCAATCTCTAGTCCTCTCGAAAATGGACTATGGTAACGCTCTACTCTCTGGATCTCCCAAAGTTCACCTTGCCCCCCTCAAATCTGTTCTCAACCTAGCGGCCAGGCTTACAACTGACTGCAAATGCTCTGACCACATCTCGCCTGCCCTTAAGGCCTCAAATGGCTTCCTATCGAAGGCGGATCCTCCTATAAAATAGCCTGCATTACGTACAAAGCCCTTCATCAAAAGACCCCGCTCTACCTCTCAAACAAACTCAATAAAGCGGGCAGTGCCCGACCGATGAGAAGCACCAACTCTCTCCTCCTCGTCCCCCCTCTGTTAAAAAAGAAAGCCGCTCAATCTCGCTCCTTCTCTGGTAAGGCCCCCAGCATCTGGAATGCTCTCCCTAAAGATCTACGATGTATCCCTTCCTATGTCAGTTTCAAAAAAGACCTTAAAATGCACCTGCTTAACAAATATTGGGGTCCTAAATCTTTCTATTACCATACTTGCTATACTCTCCCTTCCTCTTGAAACTCCTGCCTTCTCCCTTCTCCCCACTCCTTTTTTGTCGACCTCACCTACTCATCCCCTTCCCTACCCATCTTCACCTTTTTCTTCCCCCTTCCCCCTTTTCGAACACTTCCCCTCTCCCCCCCTTCTCACTCGCCCAACCCTTCCTTATTCACAGATAACTGAGCCTACCTCCTTTATACTGTATAATAATTTGTAATTACATTATTCACGTGTTGTTTTGTAAATAGCTCCTTCTTTGCATTTTTTATTCTATTCAAGCTTTATTACTCAATGTGTTCTCTAAGTTCACCATGTCTGAATGCTGCATCTGATACAACTGTTTTGTATTCCTGCACTATCGTCATACCAATGTAAAGCGCTCTGATACCCCCGGGTGGAGCCAGCGCTATATAAAACCTTTTAAATAAATAAATAAGTAAGTCTAACTAAAAACAATTTTCTAGACATGAAATTATCCTTTTCTGCTTCCTAGAATTCTTTTTTGCCTCCCTTTTTCCTTTTCCCCATCCTTAGTTTTTGGGAACAAGGTAAGTGCAAAGTTTTACATCCCCAAATAGGAAGAGAAATGTTCTCCTTAGCTGGAAGTTGAATTGCATTGCAGTCCTGGGCTCTCTCCAGAGACATCTTGCGATCAGCAGTTAGACTGGTTGGGTGGAAAAATCCCGAGAGTGGGCTTTCTCACTCCTCTTATTACTCAGAGTCCCCTCAAAATGACTTCTCTTTTACAAAGGTGGGGGTATTTGGTCTGTATACCTCCAAAAATCAACTGCAAAATGCCCTGTATTTGATAACTTTATTGGTATGTGCCTAATCTCCCTGGATTGTGCTATCCTGATCATCAAGGATTATCTGTACCTTTATTCATTTTCCCCTCTGCCGCTTGGGCTCAAGGTCCTTCAAAATATGTGCACTAGCAGGAATTACACTATGATCCTTGTGACTCCCCATTTGCTCAACAGGTTCTCGATCATGGATATTCTAGGGAGTAGTTATGTTTCCTGATATTGTTCTATCACTTACTAGGCACCTCTCAGGGGCTGGTGAATAATGCCACCTTTGAGCTTGGCAGTGTAGTGCATAAGAAGCTAGCCTATGATCATCTAGGACTTTTACAGAGCAATAGCGATATTTAAAGGGCTGCTAGGACATGCGCTACTCATAAGCAGTACAGAGGCTTTGCCACTCTTTCGTATAGAAGTAGTTACATCTGAGGCACTGACCTTTAAAAAAATCTACTTTCACTTTCTTTACAGCGAGCTTGGACAGGTTTTTTTAATCGCAACAAGGCATTTTCGCCATTAGTAGTCCTCGAAGATTTCTGAATTTCATTGCTGAGTGTCCTTTTATATGTGGCTTCATTTAGCACATAGCTTGTTTCGGTTCTGTTTTCTTCAGCCCATGCGCTCTCGACTGCAAAGCATTACATGCTGTCCCAAACACACAAAATGAACAATTGTATATCCTGACATTTTTCATTGATCTTTGAATGATGCCGACTTTTGAAAAATTTCCCTATTGGACCTTATTATAAACATTAGCCCTCGGCTGGACTCTTAAGTTGGCCAAGTCTTACTGAACAACTTTTTTGGCTAGGTTTCTCGTCTGTAGCTGCCAAGTGCCCCATGTCATTCATGGCAGCTTTCTTGCACTTTGGCTTTTTAGCCAACAGTGGTTTCTTTCTGTTGCTTGTAGGTCTACATCTGTGATTTCAAGTATGCACTAAAATAAATTCTGCATGCAATGTGCTGCTGCCTAAAAAGTGCTGACAGACTGAAGCTGTCACACATAATATTAACCCACTTAAGCATGGCGAAAGATGCTGTTGCAAGATCCTCTGTTTATTGATATCAGAGAGGTTACCAATTTGTTATTATGGCTGTTTTCGTAGTATTTTGTGATTCGTTTAATTTATCATGGCATGTGTAACTGACTCGGATAACATCTCGAGTCATGTTTAGCTAATCATTTTATGATATTTCAACGTATTTGTTCATTTTGTTTTTTGCGATTTTTTTATTTATATTTGGATCGATTATGGTGGGCCACATATTTATATTATCATTGGTATTTGTAGAACTGTGTAATTTCTTTTTGGTATGAGTATATGAGGTTACATATCACACACGCACGGTGTAACTTTTAACAGTTCCAAGATGGCGGCTCTTTCAGAGGCAATCTCCTTTAATTCTCAGATTGACATTTTGTTGTTGTTACTATGTGATTACATGTCATCACGCACTTGCTTCTTAATGAGAAAGCAAGATGGCGCAGCGTCTGAATCTTGCTTATTTTCAGCCACATGGCGCGTCTTATCACGGCAAGAGTGGTTACATATCACACACGTACGGTGTAACTTTTAACAGTTTTAAGATGGCGGCTCTTTTAGAGGCAATCTCCTTTAATTCTCAGATTGACATTTTGTTGTTGCTACCACGTGATTACATGTCATCACGCACTTGCTTCTTAATGAGGTAGCAAGATGGCGCAGCGTTTGAATCTTGCTTACTTTCAGCCACACGGCGCGTCTTATCACGGTAAGAGTGGTTAGTTCCTGTTCCGTGCGATCAGCGTTGAAGATTTGTTATCATTTGCAGATTTAATGCGGGGCTTTTTATAAAGTGGGTGGCTTATGTTACGTGTCGTCGCGTTTATTTAAAGCGCGTTGAGTTTTTAGTTTTTGTTTGTCTTGATATGGATGTCGATCGTTTTTGCTACTAGGTCACTGTATTGTTTGGGAACCCTTTCTTATTGTGGGGTCCGAAAATTAGCCTTGCGATCTGCGTTGGAGATTTATTACTACTTGCAGATTTTAATGCGGGGCTTTTTATAAAGTGGGTGGCTTATGTTGCGTGTCTTCGTGATTATTTAAAGCGCGTTGAGTTTTCAGTTTTATTTTTGTTTGTCTTGATATGGATGTTGATCTTTTTTGCCACTAGGACACTGCATTCTTTGGGAACCCATCCTGACTGTGGGGTCCGGAAACTTACCTCTAACACTTTTAAGGATCATATTTTGGTCATTTCTTGAGAGGTGAGACGTAACCTTTATACATATTAGAGTCGCCGTATAATAAAACTGACATTAACGTTTAATGGTCTGTATATTGTACTAGTCGTGGCCATATAAAATGGGGCCTAATGTAATATTTCCGTTTTTGGATAGGTTTGCTATATGCTTTATTAAGCAGTCGAAGTGAGATCCAGATGATGGTTTCACAAATACTATAACGGAGACGCTTTGTTATTTAACGGTGAGCCTGCCATTGTTTAGCTTTATATGTCAGATTGTGATACCCTTTGGTTGCTGGTCACAGTTACTTGGTTTACTGTTTATATCATGGTGGTTTTTTCCTCTCTATTGATTTGATGGTGCTGGTCCGCACTGAGCAACTTTGATGCTTCATTGGTTATTCCTCTTCTTTTATGTTTGTCTTTTCTCCTTTTTTTATAATATTTTTAAAATATTATGATTTGGTTCTTTGGTATATAAGGTGATGGAGACTCATAGTTATACTCTTTTCTTTTAATCCACTCTTTTTCGTTTCTCTTTGATGGATTGTTTTTAAAAAAGGGATGTTTTATTTTATGTGTTTATATGTGTATTCTTAAAATCAAATTTTGTATAGTTAATGTTTAGGTGCATCTAAATGTTTTATATGTATGTATTTATCTTTTATGGTGGGTCGTTTTACTATTATGAAAAGTGTGTTTGTCTGATTGTTATGGAATATATTGCGTCCAATTTTTGGGGGCAAATATATATTTTTCGTCATGATATGTTTTTTAATTGTGGTGTGTAGTATTGTTATTAATATGTATTTGTTTGTCTTTGTAAGGGTGTATGTATGTACTTACATTATGTTATTTGTTAATGTTTCAGCCCTGATGAAGTTCCAACTTGGAACGAAACGCGTTGGCTGATTGCCCTTTTTAAAACTACTTTTGATATTTAATAAAGAAGATTAATTGTTTGGACTTATCTGGATTGCTGTGGACTTTTTTCTGGTGCACCTTCGTTTTGCAAAAGAATCTGGTATCTCTGGAACTCAGGGGAGCCCAACTGTGGCGGGCCCCAGAAGTGATTGCACAGGACTTTCATTGTTTCCTAAATTGGGTTTGAAGTGCTGCACCTTGGTCAGCCGCTGTTCCATTTTATATTATTGCAAAGCATTACATGCTGTCCCAAACACACAAAATGAACAATTGTATATCCTGACATTTTTCATTGATCTTTGAATGATGCCGACTTTTGAAAAATTTCCCTATTGGACCTTATTATAAACATTAGCCCTCGGCTGGACTCTTAAGTTGGCCAAGTCTTACTGAACAACTTTTTTGGCTAGGTTTCTCGTCTGTAGCTGCCAAGTGCCCCATGTCATTCATGGCAGCTTTCTTGCACTTTGGCTTTTTAGCCAACAGTGGTTTCTTTCTGTTGCTTGTAGGTCTACATCTGTGATTTCAAGTATGCACTAAAATAAATTCTGCATGCAATGTGCTGCTGCCTAAAAAGTGCTGACTGACTGAAGCTGTCACACATAATATTAACCCACTTAAGCATGGCGAAAGATGCTGTTGCAAGATCCTCTGTTTATTGATATCGGAGAGGTTACCATGACCGAGGCAGAAAAGTTAATTATATGTAATCTTAGTTATCTATCACGGGCATTGTCCCTGAATCTGTAAACAACCCACCAGCTTCCCCTTTTCAAAGATCTTTGGTAAATAGGCTAGGAATACAGCAATGCTTCCGCTTTTATTCTTTTGAAACAAACTGCCTTACTGACCCTGTGCTGGGTTGACGCTAAGGCTGGCTGGAGTTTCCTAAAGGAGCACTGCCTATTAGAGGTTGTTATCCCTTTATTTGGGATTTTTAAAAAAGGTGGAATTTAGTGGTTTTTTCACCAAATGTACTGTGATGTCAATTTAACCAATTGGATTTACTTTTTAAAACCAAATAAAGATATAGTAAAGAAAAAAGTTGTCTCGTATAGACATGTTATCAATGTAAACGAGCACTGGCAAAGCCAATAGGCCCCGCCTTTGGGTTCTGTTGGCTTTTCCAATGGTTTTAGCCATACTGCATACTCTTTTTAACAGCGGCCCTGCCCTCATCCTTCTTGACCTACTGTAAGGTTTTGACGTTGTCATCCATTTGCTGCTCCTAAGAAAAAGTGACTCTGGAATCTTGGTTGTTTTGCTCAATAGATTAATGCATATATACTCCAGGAATTTGTTTGCCCTAACAGATTTGAATCCCAGGGTACACTTTCATCCTTCCAGTGTCAATAAAATGAGTACTATTAAGTTAGGTAAGATAAACAGCTGTTATTCAGTACCAAGGGGTCAATGTGCTCTTTACAGATGCACGTTATGCTAATTCATGACACTGTTCTTAATTGGGTCAAGACCTACAATCATCTGAATTACCACGCTTCCTTCTTTCCATTCATCACCCACAGATAGGTGTCTCTCAAGGCTCAAAGTTTGCCTTTTTTTTGGTTTAATGAGTACCCTTCCCCACTGTGATCCTGCCTTGCGCTCATGTGCTTCTTACCTTCAGCATTCTTGTTCCTTGATGAACCTGTTGCAGCACGATTGAAACGCATCTCAAAACCTGACGTGAGACACCATTCCACATCTTCCCTAGGCACCACCTCAACTAATCTTTCAATTTTGCATAATGAAGGAAGTAGTTATTCACCACATAGAAAGTGGCTTGCCTCCTGCAAGAGTAGGAAAGTGTGAAATAAATATCATTACAATATAATCTACTGTTTTTTTTTTTGCTGGAGTGGAATTTTTCCAGCCTACTAGTACCTTACTCCTCACTTTATGTAGGCAGTGGTGGTGAATTCTGACATCCTGGTGAACACAACTGGAATTTCTAGACTCTGCAGGGCAAACAGCGTTTACAACGCTCTCTCCACAACGCGGTTCCTTTACAACGCGGTTGTTACAACGACCGCGTTGTTACCACGTGTACCAATACATCGCAAGTCGTTTCAACGACTTGCTGTAGGGGGCACGCTGGTGTTGGATTTACAATCCAACACCTTCCCTGCTGTTGCGCAAACTGGAGTAGTCCAGCACGCCCCCTACAGCAAGTCGTTGAAACAACTTGCGATGTAATGGTTTGAGTTGAAACAACACGGTCGTTGTAACTACCGTGTTGTAATGGAATACGTGAACTACGCATTCGTTGTAAAGAGCCATATTCCTCTGCAGGAAGCACACTTGTGGGGTGGTGTTCCTTTTCAGGGCTTTCATTTTCCTGTTGGCAACAGCCTTGCATCGAGTCAAAATCCAGTTGCTGTATTTCCTTGTGCCCTATTGATGACAGGGGAGGAAAACCAGGAAGACTGAATGGAAAGGTTAATGAGATGGTGTGAAAGGATCTGCATTCATCTTAATATTTGTGAAGCCAAGCCTGATTTCTCTTTTACACTCTGTGCATTGAACATTTTCGGTAGTAGTCACTCACCTACAGCATTGTGTCCAGTTCAGGAGGTCAGTGCTGATGTGTTAGCTGCTTTTTGAGGCCACTCTTATTGCAGGATAAAGATGGCTAAGAAGAAGGAATGCATCCGAATTCTTATGAAGAGATGCAAGTACTTATGAAGAGATGCAAGTGTCAGAAAACACTAGACAGATGGGAACTATTATAGGGACTTTTAATTAATTCAGGTATACATACATTTAGTAAGTGGTGATTCTTGGACAGAGAGATTCCTCTAGAAACGAGAACAAAGGTAATGATAAGCAGGGGGTAGAGGTGGGAATGGTATATGTTCAGCAGCAACATAATGAAGTACTCAATAGAATGTCTGACAAATGCATGGTCCTGCCTTCCACTAGTAGTGTGCATCAAAAATCATGAAGGCCTTAGCTAGACTGGGGAGTAATCCACTCGAAAAGCAGAGATACCCAGCTGGTGACCAAATAAAGAGTATGATGTTACAATAGGTAAGAAATGTGTACAGTAGTTCAACCTCGTAGACAGCTGCCCTCTAATGTATCCATGTTTGTTCTGCAAGATCAAGAAACCTGGCAGATCTTTGGGGAATTTAGATTGAAAGGAGCGTTTTACATATTCATCATTTTCTTCTTTTTTCATAGATTTGAAGAGCAAACTAGATGGAGTAAATAATCCAGTCAACACAAATGAAGCTGAGGTATGTTTGGAGACAGTTTCATTCTTTCCTTGTACTCGATTTAAAAAAACAAAAAAGAAAACCCTCCTTTTTGCTTTTCCTTTTGTATGGTGTATGCCTTGGATGTGAAGCTCTCACCACGTTACCTCTGTACACAGTTGCCCTGCCCCTGTATAACATAGTTTTGCAAAGAGCATTGGTGACTTAGAATCTGGCAATGCTTCCCAGGGATGAACTCGCTTGTTCTGTATGGTCCGTGTCTGCCTTTATGGCCAATCTTATCCTTTCTCAAGGTTTAATGTCATTTCATAATTTTGTTTCAGATGAATCCTAGATCTCTGATTTATTAGATTTCATGTTTTGTTTTATGGGATGCTTGGCTGTTTTTTAAATTCTTTCATCTAACCTGGTCAGTCAAGTGCTAGAGTAATAGCTGCCGTTTGGTGGCAGTTTATCAACTTTTAGAGCCGCTTAAACATTTAAAGTGATTTTTGATATGGGAGGACGACCATTCCCAATCACAGCAGTTTTAGTTGCTCTTTTAAAAAGCAGTACCTTAATGATTCTTTATTTGTATGTTGGTTGGATTAGAGATAGGCTGATGCTACCTAAGACACGAAAACGAGTTTCATTCAAAATGTATTTGTGGTATACTTTAACACAAACGTACTACTTAAACCTCACAGTGTAAAATCTGCTAAAACGAGAGGTATGATCCCAAGTTCATTAGCATTAAAACAACCATCTGCATCAAAAAACAACATTTTTTAATTATAATTCAGTAGGCATTTCAAGATTAGCTTTTCACATAGCTCCTTATGGATTTACATTTTCAACTAAACATATAGATTACAGTGTACTATACCGTTTACTGTATGTTAAGGTTTGTTATTAGAAGACGGTCTAAAGTTTTTCTACAATAAGCTTTGAACATAAACAATACTAACAGCAATTGGTGTGATCCCATTTACAATTTCAGTGGTCTCTATTAGTTTAGTGCAGGTTCTTAAGGTGTTGTTTAAAGTTCAACTTGTGGGCAATCTGTACCCTTCGCTATGATGGTATATTCAGAGCTTTTCACTAAAACTTTATCATGCTTGACTGTGTAATGTATGTCTAGGGTATTACCCTCATTGCTTTCGCTACCCTCTATGTGTAGTATGTCTCATGTTTACAGTGTTCAAGGCGTTATGTCATGTAACACTTCATGCTTCTAAACAGTTCTCTGGAATTTAGCACAATGTAGAAGAATGCTGGCTGACATTGTGTGGTGTGTTGGATTCTTTCGTAGGAAAAATGTAGAAACTATCAGTTTTATAAAAATAAAAACTTGCAGAGCACAATAGTTATGTGCATGTCATTTGTAAAATCATTGATGGTTCTGCTATTTTAGTTCTGCACCAAATGGCTTAAATTGATGTGCACACTGCTTTCAAACTGTGAGAAATGTTGCTTGAAAATTAAAAGGTACTTTGGGGGCGTGGCCAGCGGCATGGCCGATTAGCCGGGGCTCCGAACGCCCGACATCAATCCTGTAATTTATCCTGTCTTTTAGCCACGCACGAACCATTATTTAGCAAACCGAGGGTGCCTTAACCCCTAGCCCGGCGGGAGCGACTGCCTCCACGGCTGCTGTGGCGCCCTTTTGCGGCAGAAACTGAGCCCGTCGGGGAGACCGGTGTCGGCCGCCAAGATGGCCGCCCGGACCTGATAACGAAGCGGATCGGGTCGGAGGCGCTCCTGCGGAGGCGGTGGGGGGGGGCTGCCCCCGCATCCCATCGAGGCAGCTGCAGTGCCTGCCTAGAGAAGATGTTCTGCCTCCGGAGACCGACGGGGGTCGAGCGCAGGTGCGGGAGAGCCCTGCCGGCACCGGTGACTTCGAGGTGCCCGCTCCCCCGGCGGCTGAGTTACGGCGATGCCGGCGGCGTGGCAAGGGAGGAACTCTCCTGCTTACACCCCTGCCTTGCGGGGACCTGCGGCCTGCCCCGTAGCCCTGGGGAGGCGGGAGCCGCTGATGTCCCTACCTGAAGGAATGTCTCCACGACGATCCGGCCCACTGAAAGGACTGTCGGGAGCTCTGGGTCCGGGCTGTGAGCACGCCGGTCAGAGGATAGTGGCTGCCGGCAGAGAGCAGACGCAGACACTGGTGTGGCTGCCTCCCGCCTGGATAAATGGTGGGGGCGCCTGCCGCCTACACTGACTGTGAGGACCTTCTCCTGCCCCCCCCTCCTTGGAGTGCGATATTGGGGGCATCCCCGCTGCGGCGCGGGGAACAGCTGTTCCTGCAAGCGGCCCATTAGACGGTGGCGACTTCCCTTCGCTCTCGGCGGCACGACCGGGCTGCGTCAGTGACTGATACAGGTACGTCGCTACAGCAAGTGCCTGGGAGTTGGAGTGGTGCCTGACGCCGGGATGGGCCGAGAGGGCCTTGCAGTGACCCATCTCCCCTGATTGATAGAACTTGCCACCACGGGGTCCGGCTGAGAGATCGGCGGCAGGCAGGGGCCCCCCGTGGACTCAGTAGGGGGATCTATACCCTGGGGACAGTGTTTCAGCAGCGCTACATAACAGTATTCTGGATCTGATCTACTGACGAATACGAACTGGCCGCTTGTGGACTCCTCAAGGGGAGCGGGCTAGTTGCAGGGGTGGGTGTCTGCTATCCTCCGCCTTCGCTGGGACAAGACCCTGTGGTCTCACCACACCAGGCGTCATTCTGAGCAAGAGCACTGATAGGACACAACCAGGGCGAGGTGGCACGGGGACTTCGCTGGTCACAACGGAGGGAGACCACCGGTAAGCACCCTTTTAAGACTAAGATCCTGATACCTGCGGCCGGCTGTCCCTGGCAGATAGGGGAAAACCATACATGCCAGACGGCCCTGTCTGCGCACTGCTCTGGCCGCCGAAGAGACTCTTTCGTTGCACAAAGCGGGGGGGGAGGACGTTTGTCAGAGGACCTCCACCGCGTGCTACGTTCAGTGGGGGTACGGCGAGCCAAACCTCCTGCATTGCCTCTCATAATCTACCCCCCGCGACGAGCTGAGTGCTCTCCCATTGGCGCTGTTCGCCCTGCGACACACGACTGGCGGCAAACTCTTGCTACACCTCATAATGGCCAAAGACAAAGAACCCAAGACGCAGAGGCAAGTACACGAAGGTACTCCCGACACAGGCAGAACCTGAGGGAGCGCAGGCAAATGCCCCGGACAATGCAGCCATCCTCCAGGCGATCCATGTCTCGAGAGAGGCCATTGAAGGTAAAATGGCTGAAATACAAACGGAGGTGTCCCTTTTTCGCCAGGATGTGCGCAATATCGCAGAACGCGTCACTCAAGCAGAGGCGCGTATTTCGGAGGTGGAGGATGCGACACATAAATCCACAGGCGACATCAAGGAGCTCCAGACCACTATGAGGGAGGTGCTGTGGAAGGTGGATGATGCGGAGAACAGAGCCCAGAGAAACAATCTCCGTTTTATCGGAATACCGGAAGGACATGAGAATAATGATCCGATCGTCTTCCTGATGACTTGGCTGCGAGAAACCCTCCCAGGAGCTACCTTCTCCACCTGCTTTCTCATTGAACGGGCGCACAGGATGCCGGCCGTGAGACCCTTGCCTGGGGCTCCCCCGCGTCCACTAATCGCGCGCTTCCTGAACTATCAAGATCCAGATACAATCCTGAGGGAAGCGCGGAGAGAGGGGAAACTCAAGTTAGCTAACACCAGAGTTATGATATTCCCCGACTGCTCGAGAGAAGTACAAAAGATGCGGAGGTCCTTTGATTCCGTGAAAGTTAAACTCAGAGCTCTGCGCATCCAGTACATGCTTCTCTTCCCTGCCAAGCTCAAGGTAATCTTCCAAGACTCGACCCAGTTCTTCCAAACACCTGAGGATGCTTGGGCGTGGATTGAGGAGCGCCCGAGGCCTCGGCCGAGACTTAGTAGCACGACAACGCGGCCTGGAGACTCGCAACCAAGATGGGAGCCCAAGCCGCAGAAACCGAAACTGAGGCGGCGACTTACTGCGAGGAATCCGAAGCGCCTGGGTACTGCGAGGCCTGGGACTCCGTATCAGCGCACAGAGAGACACTCGGAAGAGGAGGCGGAGGGGTCCCAAGACCCTAATAGAAGTCCGACCCAAGGGGACAGCACCCATGCTGATCAGTCCGACCAGGAATCACTGGTGGATACCGATGGAGACCACCCCCTGCTTCAGGCCATTCACAGAGCGGAGGAAGCGGGGGCGAAGCCCCAGAAATGGTAATTGAAAACCAAATGCACCCAAACAAAAGTGGCGAAGACATGTGAATTAGGGGCGTAAAGGGAGCGCAAACTGGCATTACACCAACTCTAAGAAGGCTTCCCCTTTGAACCTATTTGCATCCAGGAGGGGCTGTGTGTGCCACTTTCCTGGACCAGGACCATATCCTTTGTTCTGTTGTCTATTATTTAGAGACTGGGGGGGGCGAAGGGAGGGTTCAACAGACTCCTCAGTGGACACTTATGTCTGTTTTCATGTTGAAGGTTGGAGAGTTAGACATGGGGCACAAGAGGATGTAGGTTGGGGAGTTTGGGGTGGGAAGGGTGGGGAGTTTGGGGTGGGAAGGGTGGGGAGTTTGGGGTGGGAAGTGTGGGGAGTTTGGGGTGGGAAGGGTGGGGAGTTTGGGGTGGGAAGGGAGGGGAGTATTGGGTGGGAAGGGAGGGGAGTTTGGGGTTGGAAGGGAGGGGAGTTTGGTTTTTTTTTTCGATTCAAAGAGTTTTCATTGTTACTCACAGCAGGTTATCTCCTTTTGCAGAATCAGTTACACCCGGACAGGGACGGCACGGTTAGGGTACACTCCTCGTGCGAAGCATACGAACCACAAACGTGATGAATGATACAGCATATACCATGTTGACATGGAATGTTAACGGCCTGGGAAGCAAGATTAATAGGGGCTTAGTGAACAGATACATTAAAAGGCTCAAGCCAGACGTAGTCCTCCTACAAGAGACCCATCTCCGAGGTACCCGATGTGCATTCTTAGGAAGAGGGACATACGTTACACTTGCACATGCGGGATTCTCCCCCGGAGCCCGAGGAGTAGCCGTCCTCATTAAGAAAACCCGACCCTTCTACGTAGTTAAGACATGGGTGGACCCTGGGGGCACATATGCAGCGGTCCGAGGCACGTGGGGTCGGAGGGACTTCACACTGATTAGTGTTTATGCCCCACCGCGTCTGCAACCCCAGACGCTACAGGCCGTGGCTAAGATACTGCTAGACTCAGACTCTTCAACCCATATAATTGGGGGCGACTTCAATGATGTGATGAATCCACTCGTTGATAGGTCCCATCCAGTGGCGGGCACACGGGCACCTACCCCACTGGCAGACTTTGTGCACTCCTTAGGCCTGACTGATCTCTGACACCGCCACCATCCCTTTGACCGTAGTTACTCGTTTTTCCTCAGGGGCTCATAAGCACTTTTCCCGGCTTGACTACCTTTTTGCACCGGCGGGGGAAATCCTAGCCATCATAGACACAGAATATCTAGCGAGAGGCATCTCCGATCACTCCCCACTACAGTTGGGGGTAGGGAACATAGGCCCAAAGCGGACTGGAGATTGAACGCTTGGGAGCTACGAGATAAAAAGGTAGCAGAGACCATTGCCTTAGAGACTAAACTATTTTTCCAAGATAATGAAGGATCCGTATCCTCAGAGACCACCCTCGTTGCAAATACGAGACTTGGAGGGTAAATTGTTAGAATTAGAAAAAGAAATATCCCCAGATAACGAGGCAGAGAAGCTTAGACAATTGGAGGTCACACGTAGGGAATTCCGGGCCTTAGCGGAGGGAGAAGCTTGCACACAAATTCTGACCACTCACCACAGATTATACGAAACCGGGGACAGAGTGGGAAGGCTACTAGCATGGTTGAGCCGGAAAGACCGAGAAACGAACTGGGTAGATCAAATTGAAGAGGGGGGGACACGACATACGACGGCACCCGCGATTGCGGCTGCGTTCGCGAACTATTATGCCAACTCAGCCCGCTCGACGACGGACGCGAGCAGCATAGACGACTATCTCACTGGGATAGACATGCCCACCTTGCAAACAGAAGACACGGAGGCCCTGGACGAGGACATTACTTTAGAAGAAGTCAATGCTGCCATTGCCAAGCAGAAGTCGGGGAAAACCCCGGGGCCGAACGCAGGGTAATTCTTCAAACAAAACAGTAGTATTCTGGCCCCACGCCTCCTAAACCTGTTTCTAGCGGCAAAAGATGAGGGAGCGCTCCCCCCAGACCTCTGTCAAGCCACAGTTGTGGTCATACCAAAACCGGGTAAGCCCCCGGAGTGCTGTGGCTCTTACCGCCCAATTTCGCTCCTCAATGTCGAAACCAAGATATTGGCCTCCATACTGGCCACACGCCTATTGACGGTCATTGCAGCCCTGGTGCACAAGGACCAGTCGGGCTTCATGCCCAAACGCGCTACTCACTTCAATCTCCTTAGACTAGCAAACTGGCTAGACACGACTACAGGAAGCGCGATCCCCCATCTGCTATTATCACTCGACGCCGAAAAGGCATTTGATACAGTACACTGGCCCTTCATGAGACTGGTTCTCTTAAAATTGGGCTTCGGGCACAACTTCCAGGCGCGGGTCGATATCCTATACACAAATCCCAGGGCTAGAGTACGAGTAAATCAGCTGAGTTTCCCATCCGGCGGGGGACTAGACAGGGCTGCCCCCTGTCCCCCTTGCTTTTTTTGCTTGTTCTAGTACCCCTAGCATGTCTGATCAGAACGCACCCAGACCTAACAGGGTTCCGGGACCCCGAGGGTCAGCTGCCAGATGAACGTATCTCACTCTATGCAGATGACATTCTGTTATATGTAACTAACCCGGATAAGGCACTCCCAATTATCTTGAACATAACCGAAGAATACGGTAGGCAAGCGGGATATAAGATTAACTGGGGAAAGTCAGTCCTCTACCCAATAGGGGGCGACGTTGACATGCAGTCTATACCGGCGTGTCTCCCGGTAGCGGAGGAAGGCTTTAAATATTTGGGACGCTACATCTCCGTAAATGTGACATGCTGCCTTTCCCATAACATTCAACAAGTCCTAGCGGACTTCCGGAACGATGTGGCTCGATGGCGGCGCCTCCCCCTGACACTGCTCGGTAGGGCGGCTATGTTTAAAATGATCACCTTGCCCAAGTTACTGTATATCCTCCAAAATACATACTATAAAACACCGGAGGCAATCTTCAATACAATAAACTCCGAATTGCGCACTTTGTTGTGGGACGGAGGCCACCCCCGAGTGGCGCTCCGAACACTGCAACGTAGCCAATACAACGGGGGAATTGCTCTACCAGATGTCAGGGCATACTGTAGAGCGGCACACTTGGTGGTTATCAACGAATGGGGGCATGCGCCGCAGGACCACCCCACATACGCCCTAGAGAGACTCCAATTTCACAAACGCTCACACCTTCACTACATTTATGGGGGCCAAGGGACAAGAAGCCTACTACCAGCAATGCAGAGAGTGATTGAGGCTTGGAAGGAGGCCGAACGAGAGATGCAATGGGACAAACGGCTAACGAAATCCACACCATTATGGGAGGGTAGACGGCTACTTGAGCTTGCAAAACTGCAAGGGTTTCAAAGATGGGACGCTATAGGCATCACTACCCTGAGAGACGTAACACGACGGGGCACACTGATGACTTTTGCAGACCTACAAACGGAATATAGTTTGACGGATACGCAGCACTATAAATATGTTCTATTCCGACACGCATGGCAGGCGCAGAAACCTGATATTGTGGATCTCCCGGAATATGCCCCGTTAGAGGGTCGGCGATTACAGGAAGAGATGCAGGAGAAAGCGGTCTCCTGGACCTACAAAACTCTAATAAATAATATGCCTGACAGACTAAGGACACTCCGGGGCAAGTGGGAAGACCTTGTGGGTACGCTAGAAGATATAGATTGGGAGATGGCCCTGATGCACCCCAGAGAGGTGGCTCAGACTGCGACTGGTTCAGTTCAAAATCCTACATAGGGTATACTATGACCGGGCGAAACTGCATGCAATGGGTAGGGCGGAGACGCCAGAGTGTCTGCGATGAAGCACAGCAAGAGGCTCCTTCATTCATACGTTATGGGACTGTCAGCAAATATATAGCTACTGGACACGGATCGTGCAAGAACTATTCAATATATTGCAAGTGCAAATCCCGATGGACCCCAAATATGTTCTGTTGGGTATCCACACAGACGTTGACATTTCTAGATACAAAACTTCTACTTAGTAACCTTGGTTTTATAGTGGCTAAACGTGATATAGCTAAGCACTGGGGGAGACCTGCGCCTCCCTCACTGAAGGAGTGGCGGACTGGTATGTATATGTATATGGGAGCTGAAAAAACTGTATATAAAGCGAGGGGATGCCCGCGAAAAGTTCGGAAAATCTGGCAACCATGGCTGAGCAATTACAATTTAGAGATGGAAGAGGACGAGAGGGAGGAATTGGACAACATCTGAAACAGGGGTGGGGGGTTCGCTCTCCTGAGTCCACACCTAGCTGAGAGAACTGCGAGATATCTCGTACACCGGGGTTGTGCAAGGGAATCGTAATCCTGTTAATTCTGTATCTTTACCATTTGTAAATCTTGTCAACTGTAACAGATGGACGCTGACTGAGATGTATCTGCTGAGTTGTTTTGATGTTTTATTAAAAAACAATATAAATATATATTTTTTTAAATAAAAAAATTAAAAGGTAGAATTATTTCTCAACAGTAGTGCAATCTCCAACAGGTAAGCTCTCTACAATATCCCCATTTCCACAGTGCTGTCCCTTTGTACCACTTTTAACATCTCCTCCAAACAGATACCCTGTTTCTCTGCTTTCCATTGCCTCAACATCTTTCTTCTTTCCATCTTATTTTGTACATAGGGCCATAGCCAGGTGAAGTTGTACAGAAAGCAATACAAAATTAACATCTAAGAGTAACCTCAAGGTATTTGGTGTTGTCCCAAAGATATCACATGGGGCAGTTTTAAGGAACAATAACACATCATAACGTGTATTTATAAAGCGCACCTATCACCCTAGGGTATCAAGGCGCTGAATAACAGATGTTCATTGTTACCCAACTCAGTGGTGCTCATTTGATCGACCTAAGAAGGATGAATGGCTGAGTGGACCAGCCGGTATTTGAACCTGTGACCATGAGGTCGAACACAGGCCCCTTCAGTGTACGCATTAGTCCACTAATCCACCAGACCATAGTATAACAAAACGTACATTTGCATAGCTGTGCTTAAATCTGCGTCTACACTGGCGAATTGTAGCTTGTGGGATATGTCACTTGACATTAATAGTACTCCTGGAAACATGCACCTCGCGCCGCTTCCCAGGCGTACTACACGGATTATTTGTTGATTGGGTTAAAAACGTAAAAGTAGTTCAGGCAAAAATGTAAATCTCTGCGTATGCGTCTATGTAGTTTTTTAAATCGGGACCCAATTATTTTATTAATTTGACCGCCTTTCATTGCATGTTTGATGATGCTGTTGAAGTCCTTGACATTATTTAAAGTACTGACATTGGAATCTAACCTTGTCTTCCAGAATTTGAAAGGAGATGTTGCTGCCGTAGAGCGGGATGTTCAAGCCTTCAGCACAGAGCGGGGAGACCTGGATTTCACAGAACAGCTGTGGTGCAGAATGAGGAAGAGTAGGTGTCACCTGGTTTGAACAGCATACTGTTTAGGGTAAAAGAAAACAAACTAGAAATGGCATTGCCTGGTAGATTGGGCGGTACTCATGGGAAAGATGTCTGAGTGTGGGGGAGGATGGGGATGAAGTGGCAGGGGATGCAAGTACACAGGAAAGAGCCACACAAGACATGAAAATAATATGTAGAGAAGAAACATGGTTGGGTGGGAACTACATGCAATGGACATGACCTGGGGTCAGGTGGAAAATGTATGACCATCATGCGGCCCAGGAGGGTGCTATTTGGGGTTATGTGATGGCACTGTACTTAATGTTGGTTTGGAGTTTGCCTTTCATTTTTGTCTTCTTTCTATGCCTATGGGATGCAAGCTTTTATAGGAGGAAAGTGGTACACGTGTGTACATAGACTGTGTGAATGTACTGTGCTTATTACAAGATGCTGTACAATACGATACCTAATACAAAGATTCCACACAAACAAAAGAAATGGCACTGCCTATGCAAGTCACTCATGCTGTCCCCTGTTCTTTCCTGTACTGCTTTTTGATTTATTGGCCGAGTTGTGCTCCACTGGCATTATATTATGTCTGCGTGGTCACACCAAGGAGTCCTGCAGCAGAAGAGCTTGGGAGATATTCTTGGGCTAGTATTTCTCATTGACGCTCTGGCACCCTCATCAGAGTTTTTATGTACCCTACTTGATATTATTCTTCAAAATTACACACAAGCCAACATTTATTTTTAAAGCAAACATGGTTCCCACCTCAACAACCTCATCTTGCTCATTCATTCAAACTTCTGAAGCCCAGATGAACTCTCTGAGAGGTGTTCTGCGAGTACCCTGCTCTGACCCACTGCTCCTGATGCTATGGGGCGCTTGACTCTGGCTGTCTACCTGGCCCTGTTAGAAGTGTCTTGATATTTATGCACCACAGCATTTCCCCGATTCCTGATTAGGGGTGCATTGTCCTCACCCAAAAGATCTATGAAATACGATGGATTGGTAAAAGTCCCTTAGGTAGAAGAATTTGTTTTAAATAGAACTACTCTGCATACACTGCTTGCCACAGTGACAACAGTCCAGGGGCAATAGAGAGCGCTTTAATGACCTTGAAGTTGCTGCAGTGGTGGTAGTCACACAGTACACCTGTTTATTTCAAGCAGTTGTGTCACAAAGCTTTGTATGGTTAAGGCCTTTAAATCCATTGAAAGCAGTACTAGTGGTGCGAGTCCAACATCATTGCTACACATTGTATAACTGGAACTTAAAAACTGACCTGTCCACAGATGTGTATTCTGGGAGTGCTATGATGCTATACAAATGTCAGGAATGCTATAGAAATGCTGGTAACATAAGATTGTAAAGTAATTTCACATGTATATTCAAGAGGTAATTGCTTCACAGATATGTATTGTTTGAGAATGTTCCTGGTGCCCCCAACCAGGCTTCCATCTGTGCCACTTCTGGCTGTTTGGGTTGTTTTCTTTACTGGTTTTTCCCTCAAATGTGCACAGTCCCTCCACTAACATCCATCAAACTCGTATCTCCACACAGCGTTTCACTCTGTGATGTCTTAGGCTATCACCATCATCAGAGCTTCGTTTCTCCGGGATATCTTGCCCCATTCATCGAGCCATTAATCCTCTACACTAGTGGTTCTTAACCTTTTGATTGCTGTGGACCCCCACTTAATCATTACTGGACTCCAGGGACCCCCACTGAATCATTATTGGAATTCAGGGATCCTGGCCTAAGCAATTTCGATGATTTGAACGACAAAACGATACACAAATATACAGAAACAAGCAAATGATTACATATTTTACTTAATACACTGATGTTTATAAAAAAAATCTAAATGCTAATTGTAAAGGGGAGGTTGGAGCTTCTCTTAATTAAATTGAGGCTACCCATCGCCCATATTATATTCTGTTTGATGCACTTGCTCCCACAAATCAGTATGAGGATACAACTACATTTTTATCTTCCAAGTTCAGATTTCTTCACATTTGCAGAATGTTTTAAAATGCTCAATGTTGATTCTTTATTTATTTACACCTTGTTATTCTGTTAAAATTATTTAATTTTCTAAGCAGTCCTGGACCCCCTGAGTAGGCTTCAAGGACCCCAGGATAAGAACCACTGCTCTACACAATTATGATGCTTAGCGCTTTACGGCAAATATAATATAGCAAAGGCAAAATTAACTTTCAAGTTTTAATCCTAATGTCTTAAACCAGTAAAATGAAAACTACACAATGGCTACCGATGCAGCCTGTGGTTTTAAGTGTGAAAATATAACTTTGATAAACCAAAGAAACCAAAGTCTGTCTTTGTGGACTAGCTTGTGGGGCAGACTTTCCTCGTTATCTGGAAACCATTTATACTTTCCCCTCCTGAAGCCCACCATTACCAGCTCCTCAACTAGTAGCCTTTTCTCATATTTCCCATCTGTGCCAAATATCCACTGTTGAAGCTCCTCCTCCTGCCCAGCAAGGTGCATATAGCCACCTCTGTTGTGAAAGTTGGACTCCAAAAGCTTGTGAAATTACAGCACTGTGTCAGACCCAATGGAACAGCCAGGAAGAACAGCTTGAAGAGAGTCCTCGTATCTTGGGGCCTCATGTACTAATGGTTTTAGCATTCACTAACACTGTGATTTGATAAATCAGAGGGTTTATGAATCCTAAATCCCTATTTAAAATATACAAAGCTCTTTTAGCGATTTGGAAATGTTTTCCGAGTAGTTAAATGGGTTTAGGAAACTATTACGAAATGGTATTTGGAAAGGGTGTGTTCTAAATACTGATTCCTTGTGGTATGTATTAATGTTTTACAACAGAAATCTGGTCGCAAAACAATATGTTCGAAGCATGTGTGCTGCAGATACACATGCTTTGCATACTTCTGCCATCTAGTATTGGGCCTGGATGTTTGCAAGTTGTTTTTCTTCGAAGAAGTCTTTTCCAGTCATGAGGTAAGGTGACTCCTCCGTTCGGAGATACTGCGCATGGGCATCGACTCCATTGTTAGTGTCTTATTTCTGCCATCGGGTTCAGACGTATATTGCTGCGCTCCGATTCCAAACCGTCAATCGGGATCCCTTTGGTGCTCAGTTCACTATACCCTCGTCGGTATTGTTTTTGATCTCGTCTTCCACCTTTTCGTGTCGAAATTTATCAAAACTTTATCTAGATCATCGAGAAAACTCTAACCGCAGCCTTCGGGCCTTCTTCTTTCCTTGCTCAGCTTCTACTTCAACAACCAGCGTCCTGCCTTCTGTCGATGGAACGGACAATGTTTCAAATCTGTCCTCGATGCCATTCCAGATATCTGTGCACCGACCAGCATAAGGTCTGTAACCTCTGTCTCTCCCCAGAACATAAGGAGGAAGACAGTGACACGTGTCGGTCGTTCCGATCCAAGAAGACTCTACGGAACCGTTGGGCTCGACGGAGAGACATGTAACGACAAGGTATCGAGGACACACTTGATATCTTCGGTGAAGATATCGAACGGGAAGAAATGGCAGCAGAAGAAGAAGAGGCCTTCTCCCCCAGGTCTCCAATTCCTAGTTGGAAATCGAACTAGAGTCCCACGCCATCCCGGCTGGACAGGGTGCCGTGAGTACCAAAGCCCCTTTGCCCACCAAACCTACTCCAACAAAACAAAAGGCTATTGGGCCACCACTACCAGCAGGCTATGGTCGGCACCGAGACTCTGGTTCAAACGCCCCGCCTTCCGGCTTAGCACCGAAACAGCACATCAAGCCTTTCGGCTCGGGCCCGAGCCGAGATGAGATCCCTTTGGTTCTGAAACGTCTCGGATTAAAAGACAAAAAACTGAAATCCAGCTCGGCACTGAAACAAAAAGACGCTCCATTACAACCACCGGAGCCAATCTTGGAAAAAATTAAGGAAAAGCTGGATCCCAAACAAAAGAAAATTCACATAAATCCTGATACTGGTCACATAACAACAAAACCAGTAATACCTTCAAAAAGGAAAGCGGACATGGAATACAAATTTCCTCTAGAGAAGAAAAAGGACATAGCAACTAGCCCTATTCATATTCCCCAAACCCCTCCACCTTATTCACCAATGCCCATTTTACCACATAAAGATCCTCTATACATTACACCATCAGGTTCTCCTAACACAAATCCTGATATAAAAGAGGATGATGACAATTAGAATCAGCCACCACCAAATCCCTGGGATGACTATAACATAGATCCACCTCAAGATACAGACCCAGATCTATACCCAGCAAAACCTTCCCCTCCTGATTATAATACTGCATATCAGAAATTAATTGCTAGGGCAGCTAATTACCACAAAGTGCCTTTACACAAAGAAGCACTGCAGGAAGATTTTCTATTTGAAACATTAGGAAACACACACAGAACAACACAAATGTTGCCTATGCTTAAAGGTAAGTTGAGACATACTAATGATATTTTGAAAGACCCAGTTCGAGCACGTATATTAACACCTAAAGTAGACAAAAAATATAAACCCCCTCCATCTGACCCAGTTTTCATTAGGGGTCAGGTGCTTTTGATTCATTAGTGGTCTCTAATGCCCGTAAAAGGGCAAATTCTCAAATAACAGGGGAAGCACCACCTCCAGATAAAGAATCCAAACTCATAGATGCATCGGGAAAAGAGTGGCTGCTCAATCAGCCAACCATTGGCGTATAGCTAACACACAGGGTCTGTTGTCCAGATATGATAGAGCTCACTGGGATGAAATGGAAGAATTATTAAAATATCTCCCAGAAGAACACACAAAGAGGGGGCAGGAAATAGTACAATAAGGGAAACTTATCTCGAATTCATCTATTAGGTGTGCATTGGACGCTGCAGATACTGCAGCTAGAGGAATCAACACTATAATTATGCTCAGGAGACATTCATGGCTCAGAATTTCTGGTTTCAATCCAGAAGTGCAACAAACCATTCTTAATGCACCCTTTGATAAGGAACACCTTTTGGGCCTCAAATAGATCAGTCTCTTGAGAAAATGAAAAAGATACTGAAGAAGCAAAGTCTATGGGAGCACTTCAGTCTCCTTCTACCAGAGGTTCTTTTCGTTGCTCCTTTTACAGAGGAGGCTCCAACACTAACACCTCAGATGCGGCTGCATCTTCATATAAGACACAAACACTATCATCCCCCTCTAGAGGATTCTACAGGGGTAACTATAGAGGAAACAATTTTAAAGGAAGATGGAAAGGTACACCAACACGTACCTCTCAGTCCTCTAACAAGCAGTGACTTACTACAAATCCCCCCCCCCCCGACCATTCATCACCTGTCGGGGGAAGATTACAACAGTTTCTTCCCACTTGGCAATCCATCACAACAGACAAATGGGTTTTGGGTATTATCCAACATGGTTATTGCCTGGAGCTTACCAGCAATGCCCCCAATATTCCACCACGCATTCTCAAACACTCTCTACAACACCTACAGCTTCTCAAACAAGAGGTACAAGCTCTTATAACCAAAGGAGCTACAGAACCAATTCCATTAAAACATCAAGGGTCTGGAGTTTACTCACTTTACTTCCTAATCCCTAAAAAGAATGGGTCTCTACGACCGTTAAACCTATACATACTGTCAGACCACTTCCATATGGTTACCCTTCAACAAGTGCTTCCACTTTTACAAGGCGACTTTATGTCCACACTAGACTTAAAGGACGCATATTCCTAACCATCCAGCACATCGCAAATATCTCAGATTTGTGATAGCAGGAAATCACTATCAATTCAAAGTACTTCCATTCTGAGTGACTACAACCAATTTGCCGACCTCCTCAGCAGGATGCGGCAACAAGTACACAAATGGGAAATTCATCCCCAGGTTCTCCTCCCATACTTCCAGAAATGGGGATTCCCACAAATAGACCTCTTTGCCACAGTAGAGAGCTCAAACTGCCCAAACTTCGCCTCCAGATTTCCACACCATCTATCCAAAGGCAATGCCCTATGGATGAACTGGTCAGGGATATTTGCTTAGCTTTTCCGCCTCTCCCTCTCCTTCCATTGCTGGTTCGGAAACTCAGGCAGACATCATTCACACTGATTCTAGTGACTCCCACGTGGGCTCGTCAACTGTGGTTCACCACACTACTAGAACTGTCAGTTCCACACCAAAAACTGTACCTCACTTTTAACCCTCTCACACAGAACCATGGAGAAATCAGACATCCAAACCCCAAGGAGCTCAACCTAGCGATCTGGCTCCTGAAGTCATAGAGTTCAAATACCTAAATCTACCACCAGATTGTATGACAATTCTTAAAGAAGCAAAGAAACCTACCACTAGAGCATGGGTACTCACAAACTTTCTGTCGGGGGCCAAAATTACAGTGTGGTTTGTGGCCGAGGGCTGCACCGGTAGGGGTGGGGTCAGTGGGGGGCGGGGCTAGAGTACTGCCATCACACACCCTGGATCTACTACCCATAGGCACTATCAGTATAGCTGACTGTTCTGATCATTTTTGTGGGCTCGCTATGGACGGCTTCTGACGTCTTTCACAGCTTTGCATACAATATTACATAGAGTGGGCTTTGGTTCAGCCCCATGCTCATGATTGCAAGGCTTTTTGTCCATTCCATTGCCAGGTCCTTGTTTTAATTCTTTTCTCTCTATTCTTGTGCTGGTCTCACTCCTAGAGGAATTTGGCTTTACCCTGAATGAATGAGTTGTTTCCTTGAAATGCAGATGTCAGAGAACAACTTTTCTTTTATTTCTATACTATTTGTGTTTACCACTCCAGGGAAGCGCATGTCCTGCTCTTTCCCCTATATTTCTCTCTTTATTTAGCTTTGCCCTTTTCTAGCTCATGCTCTTTCCCTTGGTTCTCCCTCTGGCACAAAGCACTGACTTCACAAAGTACTGACGTCTCTCTCTCTCTCTCTCTCTGTCAGTCTCTCTCTCTCTCTCTCTCTCTCTCTCAGAGACTGACTGAGCGAGGGAGAGACTGACTGACTGAGAGAGGGAGAGACTGAGAGAGAGTGACTGACTGAGAGAGAGAGACTTTTCAGTCTCTCTCTCTCTGTCAGTCTCTCTCTCTCTGTCAGTCTCTCTCTCTCTGTCAGACTCTCTCTCTCTCATTCTCTCTCTCTTAGTCAGTCTCTCTCTCTTAGTCAGTCTCTTGCTTCTCCCCTACAGTAATCTTTTGTTGTTTCCTCCCTCTGGCACAAAGTACTGACTTCACAAAGTACTGACCTCTCTCTCTCTCTGTCAGTCTTTTTCTCTCTGTCTACTGACTGAGAGTGAGACTGATTGCCAGAGAGAGAGTGAGACTGATTGCCAGAGAGAGAGTGAGACTGATTGCCAGAGAGAGAGTGAGACTGATTGCCAGAGAGAGAGTGAGACTGATTGCCAGAGAGAGAGTGAGACTGATTGCCAGAGAGAGAGTGAGACTGATTGCCAGAGAGAGAGTGACTGCCTGAGAGAGAGACTGACTGAGAGAGAGAGAGAGAGACTGACTGACTGAGAGAGAGAGACTGACTGACTGAGAGAGAGAGACTGACTGACTGACAGAGAGAGAGAGAGAGAGAGACTGACTGTCAGTCTCTCGCTCTCTCTGTCAGTCTCTCTGTCAGTCTCTCTAGGTCAGTCAGTCTCTCTCTTAGTCTCTGTCAGTCTCTCTGTCAGTCTCTCTCTCTCTCTCTCTCAGTCAGTCTCTCTCTCTCTGAGTCAGTCAGTCTCTCTCTGCCAGTCAGTCTCTCTGTCAGTCTCTCGCTCCCTGTCAGTCTCTCTCTCTCTGTCAGTCAGTCTCTCTCTGTCAGTCTCTTTCTCTCTATTAGTCTCTCTGTCAGTCAGTCTCTGTCAGTCAGTCTGTCAGTCTCTCTGTCAGTCAGTCTCTCTGTCAGTCTGTCAGTCTCTCTGTCAGTCTGTCAGTCTCTCTGTCAGTCAGTCTCTCTGTCAGTCAGTCTCTCTGTCAGTCAGTCTCTCTGTCAGTCAGTCTCTCTCTCTCTCCCTCAGTCAGTCTCTCTCTCTCTGTCAGTCTCTCTCTCTCTGTCAGTCAGTCTCTCTGTCAGTCAGTCAGTCTCTCTGTCAGTCAGTCTCTCTGTCAGTCAGTCACTCTGTCAGTCAGTCACTCTGTCAGTCAGTCACTCTGTCAGTCAGTCACTCTGTCAGTCAGTCACTCTGTCAGTCAGTCACTCTGTCAGTCAGTCACTCTGTCTGTCAGTCACTCTGTCTGTCAGTCACTCTGTCTGTCAGTCTCTCTGTCTGTCAGTCTCTCTGTCTGTCAGTCTCTCTGTCTGTCAGTCTCTCTGTCTGTCAGTCTCTCTGTCTGTCAGTCTCTCTGTCTGTCAGTCTCTCTGTCTGTCAGTCTCTCTGTCTGTCAGTCTCTCTGTCAGTCAGTCAGTCTCTCTGTCAGTCAGTCAGTCTCTCTGTCAGTCAGTCAGTCTCTGTCAGTCAGTCTCTCTGTCTGTCAGTCTCTCTGTCTGTCAGTCTCTCTGTCTGTCAGTCTCTCTGTCTGTCAGTCTCTCTGCTCTGTCAGTCTCTCTGTCTGTCAGTCTCTCTGTCTGTCAGTCTCTCTGTCTGTCAGTCTCTCTGTCTGTCAGTCTCTCTGTCTGTCAGTCTCTCTGTCAGTCAGTCAGTCAGTCTCTCTGTCAGTCAGTCAGTCTCTCTGTCAGTCAGTCAGTCTCTGTCAGTCAGTCTCTCTGTCTGTCAGTCTCTCTGTCTGTCAGTCTCTCTGTCTGTCAGTCTCTCTGTCTGTCAGTCTCTCTGTCTGTCAGTCTCTCTGTCTGTCAGTCAGTCAGTCTCTCTGTCAGTCAGTCAGTCTCTGTCAGTCAGTCTCTGTCAGTCAGTCTCTCTGTCAGTCAGTCTCTCTGTCTGTCAGTCTCTCTGTCTGTCAGTCTCTCTGTCTGTCAGTCTCTCTGTCTGTCAGTCTCTCTGTCTGTCAGTCTCTCTGTCAGTCAGTCTCTCTGTCAGTCAGTCTCTCTGTCAGTCAGTCTCTCAGTCAGTCTCTCTGTCAGTCAGTCTCTGTCAGTCAGTCTCTCTGTCAGTCAGTCTCTCTGTCAGTCAGTCTCTCTGTCAGTCAGTCTCTCTCTCTCTGTCAGTCAGTCAGTCTCTGTCAGTCAGTCAGTCTCTGTCAGTCAGTCTCTCTGTCTGTCAGTCTCTCTGTCTGTCAGTCTCTCTGTCTGTCAGTCTCTCTGTCTGTCAGTCTCTCTGTCTGTCAGTCTCTCTGTCTGTCAGTCTCTCTGTCTGTCAGTCTCTCTGTCTGTCAGTCTCTCTGTCAGTCAGTCTCTCTGTCAGTCAGTCTCTCTGTCAGTCAGTCTCTCTGTCAGTCAGTCTCTCTGTCAGTCTCTCTCTCTCTGTCAGTCAGTCTCTCTGTCAGTCAGTCAGTCTCTCTGTCAGTCAGTCTCTCTGTCAGTCAGTCAGTCTCTCTGTCAGTCAGTCAGTCTCAGTCAGTCAGTCTCTCTGTCAGTCAGTCTCTCTGTCAGTCAGTCTCTCTGTCAGTCACTCTGTCAGTCAGTCACTCTGTCAGTCAGTCACTCTGTCAGTCAGTCACTCTGTCAGTCAGTCACTCTGTCTGTCAGTCACTCTGTCAGTCACTCTGTCTGTCAGTCTCTCTGTCAGTCAGTCAGTCTCTCTGTCAGTCAGTCAGTCTCTCTGTCAGTCAGTCAGTCTCTCTGTCAGTCAGTCTCTGTCAGTCAGTCAGTCTCTCTGTCAGTCAGTCTCTGTCAGTCAGTCTCTCTGTCAGTCAGTCTCTCTGTCAGTCAGTCTCTCTGTGTCAGTCAGTCTCTCTGTCAGTCAGTCTCTCTGTCAGTCAGTCTCTCGTCAGTCAGTCTCTGTCAGTCAGTCAGTCTCTGTCAGTCAGTCGTCTCTGTCAGTCAGTCTCTCTGTCAGTCAGTCTCTCTGTCAGTCAGTCAGTCTCTCTGTCAGTCAGTCAGTCTCTGTCAGTCAGTCAGTCTCTGTCAGTCAGTCTCTCTGTCTGTCAGTCTCTCTGTCTGTCAGTCTCTCTGTCTGTCAGTCTCTCTGTCTGTCAGTCAGTCAGTCTCTCTGTCAGTCAGTCAGTCTCTGTCAGTCAGTCTCTGTCAGTCAGTCTCTGTCTGTCAGTCTCTCTGTCTGTCAGTCTCTCTGTCTGTCAGTCTCTCTGTCTGTCAGTCTCTCTGTCTGTCAGTCTCTCTGTCAGTCAGTCTCTCTGTCAGTCTCTCTCTCTCTGTCAGTCAGTCTCTCTGTCAGTCAGTCAGTCTCTCTGTCAGTCAGTCTCTCTGTCAGTCAGTCAGTCTCTCTGTCAGTCAGTCAGTCTCAGTCAGTCAGTCTCTCTCTGTCAGTCAGTCTCTCTGTCAGTCAGTCAGTCTCCCTGTCAGTCAGTCTCCCTGTCAGTCAGTCTCCCTGTCAGTCAGTCTCTCTCTGTCAGTCAGTCTCTCTGTCAGTCAGTCTCCCTGTCAGTCAGTCAGTCTCTCTGTCAGTCAGTCAGTCTCCCTGTCAGTCAGTCAGTCTCTCTGTCAGTCAGTCAGTCTCTCTGTCAGTCAGTCTCTGTCAGTCAGTCAGTCTCTCTGTCAGTCAGTCTCTCTGTCAGTCAGTCTCTCTGTCAGTCAGTCTCTCTGTCAGTCAGTCTCTCTGTCAGTCAGTCTCTCTGTCTGTCAGTCTCTCTGTCTGTCAGTCTCTCTGTCTGTCAGTCTCTCTGTCTGTCAGTCTCTCTGTCTGTCAGTCTCTCTGTCTGTCAGTCTCTCTGTCTGTCAGTCTCTCTGTCAGTCAGTCAGTCTCTGTCAGTCAGTCTCTGTCAGTCAGTCTCTCTGTCTGTCAGTCTCTCTGTCTGTCAGTCTCTCTGTCTGTCAGTCTCTCTGTCTGTCAGTCTCTCTGTCTGTCAGTCTCTCTGTCTGTCAGTCTCTCTGTCTGTCAGTCTCTCTGTCTGTCAGTCTCTCTGTCTGTCAGTCAGTCAGTCTCTGTCAGTCAGTCTCTGTCAGTCAGTCTCTGTCAGTCAGTCTCTCTGTCTGTCAGTCTCTCTGTCTGTCAGTCTCTCTGTCTGTCAGTCTCTGTCTGTCAGTCTCTCTGTCAGTCAGTCTCTCTGTCAGTCAGTCTCTCTGTCAGTCAGTCTCTCTGTCAGTCAGTCTCTGTCAGTCAGTCTCTGTCAGTCAGTCTCTGTCAGTCAGTCTCTCTGTCTGTCAGTCTCTCTGTCTGTCAGTCTCTCTGTCAGTCAGTCAGTCTGTCAGTCAGTCTCTCTGTCAGTCAGTCTCTCTATCAGTCAGTCTCTCTGTCAGTCAGTCTCTCTCTCTCTCTCTCTCTTTGTCAGTCTCTCTCTTTGTCAGTCTCTCTCTGTCAGTCAGTCTCTCAGTCAGTCTCTCCACTCTCTCTCTCTCTCTCTCTACTCTCTCTCTCTCCTCTCTCTCTCCACTCTCTCTCTCCACTCTCTCTCTCTCTCTCTCTGTCTCTCTCAATATTAGGTTTACATTACCTGCAAGGTCCGCGGGCCGCCAAGGAAGGCCTGCCGGGCCGCTGGCCGTACTATGAGTACCACGGCACTAGAGCATGTTATGCCGCAAAGTGGAAAAGGTTTGTTATATATTGCAATAATAACACAATTGATCTGCTAGATGCATATACACGAAATGTTATTTATCTTTTGCATCTATAACGAGTAGGCTCAACCTACACATCAATTCGACTACACCTTGCGGCAGTAGCTGCATATCTACAAAACAGACAACATTTATCCTTATTCAAAGTTCCAGTTCTTAAAGTTTTTATGGAAGGACTTAAAAGAATAATACCACCAAGGCAGCCACCTACACCTAGCTGGAACCTTAATATTGTTCTCACAAGGCTTATGGGTCCACCTTTTGAGACTTTACACAATTGTGCATTACAATTTCTTTCATGGAAGGTTGCCTTTCTAATTGCTATCACTTCATTAAGACGTGTTGGTGAGCTACAGGCATTAACCTTAGAAGAACCTTTCTTTCAGCTTCACAAAGATAGTGGTTCTTCGTACAAACCCAAAATTCCTTCCAAAAGTAGTTTCTGCTTTTCATATCAACCAATCAGTTGAGCTACCAGTATTCTTCCCTCAACCAGATTCAGTAGCAGAAAGGGCTCTACACACACTTGATGTCAAAAGAGCACTATTGTGCTATATTGATAGAACAAAAGATTTCCTTAAAACAAAACAACCTTTTGTTGCATTTGCTCCACCTCATCAAGGAAATCTCTAAATCTGGTATTTCTAGGTGGATTGTTAAATGTATTGAACGTTAATTATACCTCCTAGAGCACATTCTACATGCAAAATAGGAGCATCTATGGCTTTTTTAGGTAACATTCCCTTAGCTGACATATGTAAGGCAGCTACATGGTCATCACCACACACATTTACCAAACATTATTGTGTGGATGTATTAGCACGTCAAGCTAATGTAGGACAAGCAGTGCTAAAAACACTTTTTCAAACAACTGCAACACCCACTGGTTAGCCACCTCTTTCGGGGGGGTACTGCTATACAATCTATGTACAGCATGTGTATCTACAGCACACATGCCTCGAACGGATTATGTTACTTACTCTGTAAGCATCTGTTCTTGGCATGTGGAGCTGTAGATTCACATGCGCCCTCCCTCCTCCCCGGACAGCTGTGGTTGTTGCAGTTCTTATTATTCACACTACATACGCATGGACATCTCTATACTACACTTACTCCATTCTCACCCTCTTGCAGGAAAACAATATAACAATGGAGTCGATGCCCATGCGTAGTATCACCGAAAGGTGTCGCCTTACCTCGTGACTGGAAAAGACTTCTTAGAAGAAAAACAACTTGCAAACATCCGGACCCAACAGTAGTTGGCAGGAGTATGCAAAGCATGTGAATCTACAGCTTTACGTGCCAAGAACAGATGCTTATAGGGTAAGTAACATAGGGGCACATGCATCAAGCATTTTACCGGTCGCAAACGGGCCGATTCGCAGAATCGGCCCGTTTGCGACTGGTAAAATGCTATTTGCGATGCATCAAGCCCAAAGGCATTCACAAAACAGGTAATCGCAATTTTTGCGATTAACTATTTTGCGAATGCAGTTAGGGTATCATAAATTGTGATTCCCTAATTGTGATGCATTATACATTCGCAAATTGCGTTTTCGCAATTTGGAATCGCAAATTACCATCAACTTCAAGTTGATGGTAATTTGCAATTCCTTTGAAAAATGCATTTTTCAAAGTGCAATGTGGTGCATACACATGCCCTTAGGGCCTGTGTGTGCACCACATGTGCATACTTACCTTTGTTGGGGGTGCATCAGGGTGGCCTTTTGGCCCCCTTGCACCCTTGAAATTGCATGTGCAATTTGCGATTACCTATTTGGTAATCGCAAATTGCGAATGCTCTCCCATTCATTCCTATGGGCCTGTAGGCCCATAGGAATGAATGGGAAGGCATTCCTTCATTTCGAATCGCAATTTGCGATTCGCAATTAAGGAAGTGAGTAGGAATGGCTAATATTTTAGCGAAACCTACATGCATAAGGAATTGCGATTCCTTAAGAAGCGCTATTAAGGAATCGCTATTCCTTAGCTTGATGCATGTGGCCCATAATCCTTTACCACCACCTCACAAGAGATGGTTACCGATTTGAAAATGGAAAGGGGTCCCTAATGCACTCCTTCCCATTTGTGAATGTTTAAAAACATTTTTGAAGTGTAGGCACTGGTCAACAGGACTACTGCATACTAATAAAACACATTCGTAAAATATTTCATTATTCTTTCTAAACGCATCTATTTTTCCATTTAAGAAAATGTGCTACATTTATTTAAAAACATTTTTTTTAAAGATTGCATTATTTAAAAGCAGTCACAGACATGGTGAACTGCTGACACCAACAGGACACAATGCCTGTGATGGTGGGCAAGTGTAGTGGATCATAATTTGTGTCCCAGCTCATTAATATTTGAGGCAGGTCGATTTGCAACTCACTATGATACTGTATTTTATGAACAGACTTAATAGGTTAGGTTGGGTTGCAAAATACAGATGCAATTGGTAGAAGTCCATGTGCAAATTGAAACCACTTTTACCAAATGCATTTTGGTATGAGGTTTTTAGTTGCTAGACTTTTTAACTTCCAGGTGGCTAGTCTTGTCTTGCAGAGTTCCATATTAATAAGGCTTTCACAAAGGTGGCAGCTCAGAGACTGCAGCACTTAAAATCAGTGATGGCATTGATTGCATTTTGGACAGTGGCAATTTCTGGTTCCTCATCTTACTTTTTTTTGCTGCATTCAAAATTATTGACCATCCGACACTCATCACAGTCCTAGAACTTTGTATGTGTTCATCAGTCCTAACTAATAGCAAGTAGTTAGTTACGTTGGGCAGTATCTCTTCTGACTGTTTCCTAGTTCCTTCTGGTGTTTCCCAAGGTTCAGTTCTTATGCCTGTTCAGTTCAACTTGTTTATGGAGCTAAGAATCAGGTTGGAGGAGGCAGAGTTGGCTGTACACCAACAAACATGTGAAACCCAGATAAATCTAAAAAGATCCTCATTCGAAGACATCTACGCAAATTGCCTTGAGGATCTTCGCAAATGGCTGCCTTTTAACTATCTCACTCAATCTGAAGAAAACAGATTAATTCTAATTAGATAACTGCACAAATCCAAACTCAACAAAGATTAACTCTGAGTTACGCATTTATGCCTTCTACCCTTTCATGGTAAAAAGTCAAGTTGCTTGGTCTGTGAATCATAACCCACCTTCCTATGTCCTCCCAAATGGAGCACACTTCAAAATCTGTGAAAGCTACCTGTTATGCGGGCAAGAAATCTTTAAACACTTCCCAAGTCCAAAGGACAGTTGTACAGGTCTCGGATTGATTATGGATCCTCCCATTGTATCTAGCTTCCTAGTTCTTCCTGTAAAAACCATTCTTCCCTCGTGGCAGTTCTGATCTAAGGAACTAAACTAGCAAATTGCATCACCCATCACCATAATAGCTTTGAATTTCTCCAGAAACAAGAATAAAATTCGACCTGGCTTTCATCACTTCTAAGGCTCTGGACCAACATCTGGAATGTGTATGCTCCGCCCTCAAAATATCTTGTGGGTCACAAAACCTGAGAAGCCTCAATAACTTAAAACTGGAACCCAAAAAATGAATTTAAGATGTTTGAAAAAGGTCCTTATGTTTCACAGAAAGCTAAAAACCTACCTCTTTATACTCTTACTGGACTAGGTACTGCCTTCCATGTTTATGCAGTTCTCCCATTTCTTTTCAGGTGTCTTTTCTCTGCTCTTCTGTAGCCTTCTATAAATCGTCCCTTTTCTGACGACCCTTACTCATTCCATCTTATTTACTTGCCTATCCCTCCGCTTTACTCTTAACTCTCTTATCTCTGTTAACCCTCTTGACTATTTTGGTTCGTCAACCTTTTACCTCTGTGCACTTAACTATTTTCCTCAGTTTCACTTCCTGTCTGTGCCATTCTCTTACAACTTTGCTGTTGTTAGCCACCTCTATCCTCCAATTTAGCGACTTACGTTTCTTCTAGTTTTTATATGATATTCATTTTTAAACTGAGTGTATGTTTGCCATTCTCTTGTTAGTTCTCAGAAAATGGAAGCCGTGATCTCTGTTTTGTATAAAGTGCACTGACAAGTTTATGGTTGGGTTGCACTTCATAAAAATGCTAAATAAATAATGAGACTGCACAAACCACTCTTAGTGATAGTTATCCTATGTAACCTTTTTATCCTTGCTCGCCAACCATATGTCCATCATTGACTTCAATATTTAATCTAGTGCATTGTAGTTCTGTCACAAACTAGTGCCTCCCTACTCATATTTCACTCTGCCCATCTTGTGCTTGTCGATATATGCAACAAAAGTGTGGTGCAGTAAATGGAGTACATAGTAATGTTATAATTTTCATTTTTCAGGTGTCACCTCCTATCAGGATGTGGTTGATTGCTTTGCTTTGGTCATTCAGTCCTTGAAGCATGGTGATGTGCAGCCATGGGTAAGTAGGCATTCAGGAGTTTCCTGAGTGCATTCAAGAAGCTGAGGCCTTGACCTTCTTTGCCTTTTGCCCCTAGGCCTTCTTTCTTTCCATGATTTTATCGTACTTAGGCCCTCACTTAGTTTGGTGGGATGGGTGAACCACCATAACTTGGCGTTTCAACCCCCCTAGCTCCCATATAAATGTGGGGGAATCACAGGGTTTCCAATGGTGGAGCCTTCACCTGACTCCAAAGACAGAAACCCTTGACCTGCCAGCCAATCTGCCATGTGGCTTTCCTTTCAGATCACAGTGAAAGTCCCTCCGCCTATGTAGCATAAGACAACCATCACCAGATTTCCCTGCGTTAGCAGTGAAAAACTTAATAGCACTAATGTGCAGGGAGAAATACCCCTTTATGTGCAGCCATTGATTTGTGTATTTCAAAAACAATCTGCTTCTTTGGGAGATTGCTTATGAGAAGTAATTGAAATGGTGAGCGGGCCAAAGCAACATGGCAATCGCTTGGCAACATGGAACTGGCGGTTCCTTTGTAGGCTTTAAGATAAGAACTCTAAATTCGGCCAGTGGTCAGTCTCCCTCCTCGCCATGGGAGCAGAGACCTGCAGGCTGCCCACCCAACTTAGCCAACCTCTTAATGTTCTCATCTCCTTTACTTGCATCACACCTCTGTTGTATTTGTGTATTATATCACAGAATCCAAAAGGATTAGCTGCAGTGTATAATTGTCAGACCAGGATCCCTATTAGCATGCTAGTCAAACAGTTGGTGCTGTGTCAAGCAGTATCAAAAACAAGAAAACATTATTCTGCTAAGGTGTTTTGTTTATAAAATAAGCTCACAACCACAATATTTGGGTCAAAGAATCGAAGAATTGAGAATTATTTGCCAAAAATTTAAAATCCTTTCATAGAATTAGCAAGATGATATGGTCGTTCTAGCACAGAGGACCTTTAATCCTATGCACATATTTAAAATGCTGTATAGATATCAAAGCCTGGCCTTTTCTGCTACTGTCTAACTCTGTAACCCGTTGTTAATCTGCTGCTGTTTTGTCTCTCACAAAGTTACTTCCCTCGGGCAGTCCTGGCTCTTATGATTCTCACATATATTGACCCCACCCCTCCTGCTGACTGGGGTTAGGAACCCCTGTACAAGACACTTTCTTATTGAATCAGTTTGCTGAAAATCAATTTCTCTACTTATTCTCTGAAAGCACTGATTGTGGGGCTGTGAAGCTGTATCAGAAAACTGAGACCAAATACATTATCCAGAACACCGTACACACACCCCATTCAGCAGAGATATGCCATGCGTTTGATTGCCTCTCTGCTTACAACAGCCCTTCTTACAGAAGAATGATAATAGGCCATACAAATGTGCAACAGAAGCGCTTACTGTCAAGACCACTCACACATACACCTTTACTCTCCTCCCCTTTTTCCATCTATTATGCTTTAGGTATATCTACCTCCCTAAAAGATGACTGAATAATAAAGCAAACCAACATCATCCTTTCACGTCCGAATCATACACCCACAGCTCAGTGAATAACAGACTCACTTGACCAAGAATATTAGTAGAGCACACTGCAACGGTCAGATGATGTGGAAATTCGGTCAACTACTGGCAAAAACCTAACTAAGGGCAGGAAGAACCCAAGCAGCAACAGGTGCACTCTGAGCACCTCCGGTGAGATGCTGGGTGAATAGCTAGTTCTAAACCTTCTATCAAAATCTTCCCATGCCTACATGAAACAGAGATAGAAGTGTAGCATTGTTCTCAGGGACATGGGTTAGTCTATTGTGGAGCTACCTGGGCCAGTGGTGTCAAATGGCTTGTGCCAAAGTAATCTAGGATGATCTGATTTGTAGCGCATCTCTACACAAGTGTATCTCCATCTCATTAATTACATATTGTATCTCTCATGCACGCATACTCAGATTCATTTTAGAAAAGCCGCCCCTCCTCTCTCTGCGAGGTTCACAACTTATGATGATAATTGGAAAATTGGAAGCAGCAACTTTCTAACTATTCTCTCCAACTATGGGACTCGAGTACTTGAACGAGAAAGCCTGCTTAGCCCCTCGAACTATTGCTATGGATAGTTCTGCATTCTCCCCGGTGGAGTTGTCTCATTTGCCACACCTTTCCCTATATGTGCTCCCCTTCATGACCTAAACGTTTATTCTTATTTGCTTCTAACACTTTTCTTCTGCTCTTAACATGGCTGGTGCACCGCACAACACCATACTATTTGCCACATCATTGTGACTGCTTCCTCCTGTCACAGCACGCATCCTTATTTTTTACTGTCTTCTAGGCCCTAAGTATTCTTTCTGAAGGTCTCTGTTTCTGCTCTTTGCCAGTTATTTAAAGATAGGGTTGTCGTTGTCCAGATCTAGGCTTGATAACCAGTAAAGTTAAAAGTGCAGGATTGGGTCTTTTTCCTCTTAACCTAAGTTGACTGTTGTGTTACACTTCATTACATTATCCTACATGAAGGTTTGCTAAAAGGGAAATGCCTTGAGCTAAAAATCCTGTTGTTTTCAATGAGCCCAAAATTAAGTGCCTGAAGTTCGAACACTTCATGTCCCGCAATGGTACCATTCCAGCTGATGGAGGAAAGCAGATGTTATTGGAGAGTTAGGGTGCGGCTTTTTAGCAACCTATATTGGACTATAGATTGGGTCATTTTGCAGTATTCGTTGTGCACCAGACTGCTGGTTTAAACCCGATTCTAGAGGCTGCTGAGGCCAGTAAATCACCTTCCGTGGTGGCCTAGGCTAAAGGCCTAAATTGATTTAAATGTTTTCTGGAATCTGTAAATGAGCTCCACTATTGCTGCTTTAGCGAAAAACGGACTTTAGTATAATGCCCACCTGGAAGAGTACCTTGTGGTTAGTCTGCATGTATGTGGTGATGTTCATACATCTGTTCTGGTGGAATTCACAACCCACAATAACATGGCGGTTCCAAGCAGAAACTGGTCCTGGTGGGTGGTTCAGGGGCATTGGAGAAGGAAAGACATCAGGAGGCCCTACCTGTCCAAAGCCCAGAACTTTGGTTTTTGATGTAGGCTAACCAATTACACAACAACAAAGCCATGCTATTATTAAAGACATTGAGTAAACCCCCAGTCCCTAGGAAACATAATGTTCTTTTCTACAGATTTTTGTTAATTTTGGCCTCAATGAGTCATATTGTTTCTTGCCATAGTTTGAAAGTTGTTGGGCAAACATGGGAAAATTGGGGGGGCAAATAGTCTCTGTTTGTTTATTATATGAAGAATAGGTTATGTCTGCTTAGTGGAAAGTAGTTGAAGGAGTTGTGTCAGATGAATGAGTCATGAGATATTTGACTCTGGACAGTGGCTCAAGCTGTAGACGCCTAGTTTGCTGCATCTCATTATTCCCTTACCGTTCACGATCTTTCAGATTCACAGAGGCAGCAGCAGTTCGCTTAGCCGTATAATTCAGCAGTCCTATAGTGGCACCATGGAACCTGTCAGTCTCACTGGCCTGGCACCCATCCGCATGTTACTGGAGATCGGTCTGGACAAGATGAAAAAGGATTACATTAATTGCTTTATAGGTGAGTCTGCCATGTACAACTTTCGCTTGTAGTCCCATCACTTAACTGTATCCACCTATTGCAGAGACACAAAACCTTACGCTGGGCCATCTCCCAGTTGGCCTTTAGGTTTTCACACTGCCCTTTTTCACAACCTTCATTACTATCCCTGCTCTTTACTGAGAGAGCCAGTCTAAATCTGTTATAATTTTCATGTATTTTCTATATTCTAGGTATCCCCTTTTACATTATATATGTTTATTCATTTAGGAATGTGTTTTATTGCAAATGCCAGTACTGTAGAAGTCTTTCATTGCAGTGTGATAATTCAGGCTTGCTTGAAGTATATTCCTGTTTTATTGTTGCATGTTTTTATTTGCAATTCTAGTTATTGTTTGTAAACAATGAACAAGGTTTCATAGAACTTGATATCTTAGTTTCTCAGTTATTGTTTTTAAACATAAGCAATATTTCACTGAATATAAGTAAATGAGAGGTTAGAGGGGCTTGATTGTTACTTGTTTGTTCTGAGGATGTTCAACATGAAGACACAATATATGAGCTAGAACAAAGTGTTTTTAGATAGAGAGGAACTTTGCTCCAGGGATTCAAGACTGAGGGTCATTTGGTAGCTGTAAACACTTTTCTTGCTGAAGGCCACAAAGAAGGCACATAGAGTCCACTATGCAGTCTGGCTTATCTGCCTTTCTCGAGGTCATAGCAACTGAAACATGGGCACAGGAGCAGCAGATGCTGTTTCTTTATTGAACACTGCTTCCATTGTTCAAAAAAGTATGCGGGTGTGAGCCATCTATAATATTTGAATAGGCTTCTCTTCAGTGCTAAGTTTAGCTTAGTTAGCTAAGTGAAAGGAGGGTTGGTGGATGCAGAAAATCCTAACATTGCTGTTATAACGTTACAAGATTTTCTGTTGCTGTTGTTTATTTTTATAATAATTTGTATTCATATTGTGTGCGCTAGGACTTTTAGCAAAATCTTAAAATGTGTTTCTAGCTACTTAGTGTTCTTGCATCTGCCTACCCATGATGAAATGGTTGTCATTCCACAGTCATTCCTGTGAAGTTTCATAGGACTGATTATTACCAAATACACACCTCACTCATGTAATACTCAATGGTTTCTTGAGGGTTGCAGTTCATTCGATACACTGTCTCATGTTGGCACATTGACTTAGTCCTTAGTACAGAGGATTTAGAGAGCTATCTTCTGAGTTGTATTCTGGACGATCCAAAAAACATAAGCCCACACCCGCCTTCCATGTCGTCTGACTGATGGGACTCCCAATGTAGCCCTCTTCCTGCAGATCTATGCCCTGTTCTCTATACTTTGGTACCCAGTTGAACCGATTGGTGAGGATTGTGTTTTTCTACTGCTCATCAGTCGATGTATTTTCCATCATCGCATTTCTGATGTGTGCTCTAATAGGCTCCCTTGTGACACATTTCCTTTGGAGCAAGCCAACATCATCACACTGCAGAGTCTAAGATGAGGCGAGATGTTCTGTGACTACCAAACGCCTTTGATAGATAGCTGTCTGATTATGACATTATTGTGAACCTCTGTTTCAAATTGCTAAAGATAAAACTGGAGTCCTCCAATTATAACTTTCAAACCCTCGGCTTTTGTTCTTCCATAAATCTGATGTGCATTCATTTGGAAAGATGCGCTGTGGGGGATTATGGGCTTCTTCTACTTTATGTGGGAAATGTCTGGTTTTTCTTGCAGGTTTCAGGATTAGAGGTTTTCGTGTTGCTTTACTCGCTGTTTCATTCGAATGTGTGATTATGAAAGACAGAACCTCGTTACAGGGAGTACAATCTAAAAATCCCATTACAATTTATGTATCATGGGGGAAACTTCACTTCGCGTAATCATGTGGCAGTCCACCAATATTGGCATGCTATGGTATAAATGTGTTCCTCAAATACGTTCGAAATCTATTTACTAAAAATGGTTTGGCTTGTTAGGTTTCCTATTCTCTGTTAACTGTGAAATTATCTCAATGCAATATTGTCCTATTTGCCTGCACTAGTGTATTGAACTTGCCTGTTCTTTCCACAGGTCAAGAACTAGCGACTCTGAATTACTTGGTGAGATGTTTTATTATTCAGACTGTGTTTACGATTACATTTTAGTTTTTTCAGTAAAGAAGGCTATTCTGTATCTGCCATGAGACTTTATATTTTTCCTTGCCAGAAATATCGGCCACACTTCACGCTTAACTGTGGTCCACGGAATGCACTGCACTCCTTGGCAGGCATTAGTACACCTTTAACCCCTCGGTTTTTTGAGCAGTACTCACTGCAATAACGCTTTTAGTTTAGGGTCATAGGACTTCAACATCCTGTTTGCCCCATCCCATAGTTTTTAATCATCCCCACTCACCCCACCAATAGAGGGAAACTGTGGGGTGAACGAGGGATTTTTATTATATGTAAAACCCCCTCTAAAAAATCAAGACTTTTCTAAAGAGCTCCCTGGAACATGGTTGAGCCCACCCTGACCTTTAGGAGTCAGGGTGAACCCGATGATGAAGCATGCCACTACTAGAGTGAGTGAGGGTTATATATAAGAGTTTTTTTCCCTTCCCACCCCCTAAGAGCGGTGGAGTATAGATATCTCTCTCTCTCCTTAATCACTGTTGTTCATAAGGGAGGATACTATTTGAGGTAAGGTTATTACAGTGGGAGTATGTATCCCCTTTCCTTTCTGTTTTGAAAGGTTCTCTCTACCCTCTTTGAGTTCGGGAGTATCCCTCCGGAACCGTACGCGCTAAAAGCAGTACTCACTGCACCTATCAGTCTTGTCCACTGTCTATATTCTAGGACTCAATCTGGTCCAGGTATACATTGCTGCTCTCAGTCTGTTGCACAGCGCATAGTCTAGATGTGTCTAGTCTGCAGTCCCCACTGCAAGCCTATGTCTTTTCCATGATGGACACTGTAGATCTACATCTTGTTCACTGTACCCATTTCAGGTCTCAGTCAGGTTTGTGGTATAAACTGAAGGACTCGGTGTGGCCAAAGTTAAACACTGCACGACTGGTCTATGGTACAACCTGTAGCTGCAGTATGGTTCTGGGTAGGCTGCAGACCTCACACAGTAGTCAATCTGCTTCATGGTACGCATAGAGCTAGCGATCTAGTCCATATTACAGACACTCCTTTGGGATGACCTCCATTTGGCAATACCAATGGGGGAATGTAAAATCAGCACAAAGCCTTGAAAACGCTGAAGTTGAGTTATATCTAAACATGTAATGCAATGTTTGGGCTGTCGTATTTCCAATTTTTTTCTCCCTCTGTGTCCCAGTTTGAAGGTTGCTGTAAGACTGAAACCCTTATAAGCTGTGCCCTACCTCTCGCAAAACCTCTGCATCTTTAGCATCTTACACCCAAGCGTGCTGGGTTTCATGTTCGCTTGTCTCTCGCTCTGCACTTACAGGACTACTTCATCTCGACCTCCGTGGATCTTCAAGAGCAGGTTCACCGTGTGCGCAAACTACACCACATGCTAGAAATTGTGGTGGTCTGCAGCGTCTTCCTCTCCCTAGGCCATGAGAACCTCTTCCCGTTGACACAGTAAGAAATCTCTTAGTAACTCGTTTCCTTTGTGCAGGTGGTTGTTCCATATTTAGCCAGGGTTAGGACATGTCCTCCTTCTCTAATGACAGATTCCACCAGACACCCCTTAAGCTTTATTACTCAAGCCATGTCAAAGTGCATTTCAAAGAGCTAAATGTGCCTGTTTAAAATTTGCTACATACCTCTTTTTGGCTACTTGTGAAGGGACACTCTGCCTGTAGGTTATGACTGGGGTGTCCAGTAGTTACCCAAGAGGGCGCGGATTCTTGTCAGAATTTTCATGATGTATGTGAATCTAATTTAGTTTAATCATCTGCAAATGCATCATAATAACTATTGGCTTTGTACCCCCATTAAATAGATTTATCGTTTAAAAATTGATCTAATCTTATGCCAATATCTTGAATATGACATTACTCAGCCCTAAGAGACTTATGTTGGACACCAGTGGCTTATGATATGATTCTGAATCACTTGACCGATACATTGTCAATCCTTAGTAAACCATGGCAGTGGTGTGTGAATAATAATGTGATGTATTTTCACTGCTTAGCTTTTGAAATATAAAATGCAGGATTCATTACCAAATCAATTATTTTTGTCATTGGTGAGTCCGCATAAATGATGCAAAGTATGATAGCAAGTCTGAGCTGGAAATGTAAGTAGCGTGTGCGTGTTACATCAGTAGGCAGGACATTAAGCGCACTAGATAGGCCTGATGCCCTTGTGTGCTCCGAATTAATACCTTTGTTCACCTATTAGAACAATTTTTTACCTTCCACCGTTGATTTTCTGTGCTGATGATGCCAACCCCCCATTTCCCACAACCCACTCTGCACCTATGCTAATGTCATTTAAGTGCACTGCCCCTTTTGTTGCCGAAACGTTTTTGATATGTCTGTGCTGAAACACATTTATTTAACCTCCTAGGTCATGCATTAAATACTACAAAGAGAACCCGTGGAACGAGAAGCACGTCTTCCAGCTGCCCGTCAGGCAGAGTGTGGTCAGTTCCTTCTACCAACAGTAAGACATCTTTCCTTATTATCCTGCCGGCTGATAAGTGTGTTCTGGGATAATTACTGGAATTGTCTCAGTGTGAGAGTGCTTGACGCTTGTGTACTTATGTAGTTCTTTTGTAACTTGTGCGGAAGGTGCACTTGTCTAGATTTTGGCAAGTGCTAATTTCTGTGCCCAAGACGGTATTAAAAACTGTGAAAAGCAGCGTTTTCAATGGTTTTCTTGAGATTCTGTGTTTGGGGCCATGCATCTCATTCTGATTGGTCACTGACCTATAGTAAGTAGATCCTTACATCCTCAGCCAGGACTTCACTTAGCGCATTGTTTCAGAATACCTGCTGGCGAGGCACAGTGCCCTAGTCACAGGTGGAGCGATCTTTGCAGCTGGTCCTCTGTCCCACTGTGCACCAGTGGATATCAGTAGGTAGGCCAGGCCCCACTAATTCTTCTGCCCCTCTCTGCCCTCCTTTAGTGCTCACCCGCAGACATGGCGAGTAGAGATCATCAGTGGACACGGGCAGAATGAGGTGAAGACCGTATGGCAGCTGAGTTCCAAGCCCCCCGTGGATCACGTGGTCTTCGACATGCCAGGTACACTTGTTCATGAGCACGCCTGCGCGACTTATCAAGGTGGCCCGTTTTATTTCATTTGTATTTTCCATTTGTCAGAAAACTTAGTCGGTGGATTGGTCTCCAGGGTGGTGGAAAGTTTTACTCAGTAGGGACTGCAGGGCTGGAGCAGGGTGAGAGTTTGCCTGCCATTGATGGGCATTGTAAGAAGGCTTTTCCTTGACATGTAATAGATTCTGAACTAGTCCCATTGGTATTTCAGAGGGCCCACCCCTACCAGCCTTGTGGGAAATCGGATTCCATTTTAGGCCCTTACACCTCCGTCTTAGCACCACTCACTGAATGGAGAGCTGTTTTCAGAGGCCTTCATGCAGTGAATCATTGGTGGGAAGCACGAGTTTGTATACTGTTAACATTATCATTTTGTTGCTGCAGATGTAACCATGGAAAACACTGTTATTGGCGATAGTGATGAGACCTTGTATTTCACAACCCTGGTCACCTGCAGCCAGTTGCACTTCACATGAACCAGGTAAGATCTTTTAATAAGCTCTCCTGTTTCCATCCATCGCAAACAAGCCAAATCTATTTGAAAAAAGTAGTTAATATTTGTCCTATGGTTGAGAATCTAAGTCACTGTGATGTCCTGAAGCCACCTCCTGCAGAGCATGAAGAAGCTGGACATTGTTCACTTACAAGTAGGCTTCATCGTTTTAGGAAGTACAGACACTGGTGCCCACAGGGAGCAATAGGTGTTAATCGTTCGTCTTCTGCCTTCATCTGCCCCACGCATCGCTCATCAGCACAACGCCTGTGTGGTCTTATTCAGTAAAGACTATAACTTTTCAGACCTTGGCAGAGCGATACATGTCACAAGATCGAACCCATCTTCTCGCTTAAAGACCAAAAGAGGCAAAACTCAAAGGGTGCCACATCAGACCAAACCTGTAAAACACGCCATACGCTCAGAACTACACAAGAATCTACTCGCACAAGCTAAAACTGAGCTGGACCTAAATTATACTGGTTACACTATTAATCCACAAACCTTCATGAACGTAAACCAAGGAACGAATCAAGTTAAACCAGTCTCACAACTCCTCACACTTCACTTACTATATAGCTGCACCTAGTCTACTTTCACTGCATGCACGCTCAAAGCAACTACTCCAGTCCAAATATTCATAATAGGCACTCAGTAAAATACTTTTGCTCCCACACCCACCCAGGATAACCTCCAAAAAAGGGTGGTCTACTGGGCAAACAGCTATTTGGTTATATGACGCAGTGTAGACCAAGGTATAGGATCTATGAATTTGATTAAGGTTATTGGGATGTCAATGTTTAATAGAACCTAATGCCCTTCAAGATGGTCATAGTCTTTTAATTGGTACAGACAGTTGACTAGTTAATCCTTAGGAGTCATAATGGGTTTATCAAATGTTTTACACAGTATTGCCTGTCCTAGAGGACCAGTTGGCAGCGCATTTCTTTGTATCAATGTATTGCCTTGTGTGCCACTTCATTACGTATTTTATTATGGGATGTAGTATTAATGATCAATTCCTCGCTAAAGAATTTTAAGTACAGCTGCAGATCAATTTCCCGATGTGGGGTTTGCAAGGGAGATTTAGTTGCTGTTGGAAAATCTTGCCAACAACCTTATAGTGGTGTATGCTCTTTGGAGTTTTGTAGTTTTTTTTATGAGCATCCTGAGGCAACACACCCTTGAATGACAATGTTCAGTCATTAGGACAGTCTTTACAGAGTTTCTTCTTTGAATGCACTCTTCTCCTTAAGGCACAATGCGCTCACTCATTCGCGGTGTCTCATTGCTGTTGTCTCAACAGCCTAATAAAAGGTGAATGACACCTCTTTTTAGACACATTCTACCTCACTAAAGCAAAGTGACCTTTATGTAGAAAGAGGCCACTTTTTCCTATATTCTATTCAGCACAAATATTTCTTTAAAATTAATCCACCCTGCCGCGTCATTCTAGGCTGAAGGATTTGTTTCATCTGACTAGAGGGAGGGTTCTGCTACACCTCCTTGGAGGTAAGGTGGACTTCCTGTTTTGGTATGAGATAACGACCAAATTCAATCTCCTTGTTGTACAGTTATCACTAAAATTAGGATAAATAAAATTTAAGCATTTGTTTCCCATGTACTTCATGGTTTCCAAAACGTGACTCAAGCTGGTAGTGGAAGTATTATGATGTATATTGTAACTGTAGTAAGCTTGGCTTTGGAACTCTTCCTCATGTTTACTGGAGGCAGTTCACTGTATACTACAACAGTCAACATTTTTTCACTGACACTGAAATTAGAGGACATTTTTACTCCTCATGCCCCCATTCTGTTGCTTTCAAGTTTCTAGTGAGCAATACACTGCTATACCTGGATGGAAAGGCAGACTCCCATTTAGTGTACGGCATCTTTATGGATCAAAAGAGGATATATGTTTTCTAATTTCCAACTGTTAGACACACATTCAGTTGCTTTATAAAGAATGTATCGGTATAAAACAGGAGTACCCTTACTAGCAGAGCTACTTTGCTTTTTTGCAATAAAGTAGACTGCCCAACTGTTGTATTTATTTACAGTAATATTTTAAGACTTAGGGCCTGATTTAAATCATGGCAGCAGGGAAAATCTGTTGCGGTGGTGACCGAATTCCCTCCCCGCCAAGACCATGGCGATTTAAATGCGGTTGGACCATAGATCAACGATGGTGGAAACTATTCTGTCTCCTCCATGGACATCGGAGAATTGGCTACATTTCCGCCCACTTAATTTAGATGGGCGGACATATAACATTTTTTAATGCTCCTCACCACCAGGAAAACCCTGACAGTAAGAGGCACTGAAAAGTGCTTAATACCCCCTTACCTCTCATGGCGAGGAGGGCATTATTTTTTTAGGTTCCCCCCCCCCCCAAAAAAAAAAATCTTGCTTTGGGATTATTATTTAGACAATAAAAACAAATTGTAACTTTACCGTACGGCTCCGTCATGTTTGACTGAGCCGTATGGCAAAATTACAATAGATTGGCAGGAACCGTCAATGCTTCAAATGTCCAACTGACATTTCAACATTTGACCATCAGGATCTCCGTCAGAGCGACATAGTAATTTACTCTGTCGCCCTTGTTGGAGCTGCCCAACTGCCAAATTATAAATCAAGTCCTTAGATTCTTATAATTACTTACAAAAAGAATGCTTTACAAGAGATATCTCTGGTCCTTCTCAGATTAGTTTTATATATATATTTTTTTAGTTCTGTCTTATTAGTAGTCTGTCTTTACTTTATTGGTTAGTAGGAACAATGATGCTTAATCACAGAGAAGAGCAGCTGGCCAATGTGGCTTTTGTACCTAGAGGCCTGGATACATTTAGTATTCTGTATGCCAATTGTGCTTCTTGTCTCCAGTGTGCAGTACCCCCTCCCACCCCAGGGTAACACACTGCTATACAGGTGTTGCCTTTTGGAAAGAAAAACATAAAAAAAAGATGTTCACATAACAAGTACTGTTAAGCTTGCATATCTGGGAAGTGTAGCAAAACACTACTGAAATTTTCGGTTGTTTTCTGTCGATTCTCTAATATCTCACCTCAGCCATTTTATTGTAGAAACATTTCCCATGAAACACTGGGAATTGGTCAAAACAAACAGTCCATCAGTGTCCAATCAAGTGACCGCATCTGCCTCATAGTCCCTTGCCACTTTTCTTCGTTCCTCTTTTGTTTCGCGAGTCACTCTATAGCCCTTTTTTCACGAGTCCTGCTTCCCATTGTCTGTTTGTGGAAAAAATTATAAAATACCAAGAACACCCACAGACAAGGCTACACGATAAGCAAGGAATGCACAACACATGTCCATCAATCCGCATAAACTTACAATAGTCATGACAATGAGAATATAACTCAATACTTACTAGTCATGGTGAGGGTCTCCTGGATCAGCAATCCGTGGGTGGGATAATCTTCACCTCCGAGTCCTTAATAGAATTGAAACCTTGCGTTACGATAGCTAGGAAATTATTCATTCCATGTCAGGACCGGAGGCGAGGATTATTCTGGTTTATAGCTTACTCACCACCAAATAAGCCATATCCAACACTGGCTAAAAATAGAACCTCTTAAAGGTAGAATCCGAGGACCTATCGGCCATGTTCATAATATCTTCCAGGCGGACACCCAGACTGAGCGCCTTGGAGGCCATGGCTCCGTGAGTGGAATGCGCACCAAAGATATTTAGATCCTCTCCAGCCTCCTGCATAACCCACCATACCCAGTGGGCTATGGTCAGGGAGGACTCCACCTTGTTCAGCTTTCTGAGGGCGATTAAGAGCTGTCTCTCACCTAGGGGTCCGAAGTCCTCGGAAATCTCCTTGTACGCCTTAAGGCATTGAACTACACATAACTTAGGAGAATCTGGAAAGGCTGGGTATTTTCTCACCCTAGTATTAGATTTGGTACGCCTGCTTAGCATAAACACCTCCAATTGGGCAAAATTCCTTCCAGTAATGTCTAGGGCCTGAACATCGGAAACCCTTCTGCATGACATCATCGCCAGCTTCTCCAAGAGCTCCTTCCTCGATAGGAACCTATTGGGCTTCCAGGATAGGAAAAGGTTAAGCACCTTGTTAATTTCCCACAGAGCCAAATAACATGGCTCCAGGGGAAGTTATAACCGGATGCCATGTAGAAGGCGACATATAAAGGGATGTTCTGCTACAGTGGACCCTTCCAGGGGCACATGTCCCGCAATAGCTGAATGGAAGGTGTTTATCGAGCGATATGCCATATCCTTCTGTGCTAAACTGGCCAGGAAATTCAGTGCTTGAACTATATCAGCACACACTGGATCACAACCCTGTCGCACACATCAACGACAGCATCTCCTCCAGGCAGACCGGTATCGTTTGATGGTGCTATGTCTAATGGTCTTCAGCCTGTGTCAAAAGTTCCGGGAGTGACCATCGACCCATGTAATCCGCCATACTATTTGGCAGAGGGACCCTTCCAGCATCATCTGGTGCAGGATCCAATCCTGATTGAGAAGAAGAGTTGGAAAAAGTGGTAGATAGATTGGAAAATCCCAAGAAAGTTCCAGAAGAACAGGAAACCAGACTTGAGATTTCCAAATCGGGGTGATCAACACCACTTCTGCCCGCTGGCGTCTGATCAGGACTGATGCCCTCGTAATCATTGAGAACAGAGAAAACGCATACCCTGTCTCCATCTCCCAGATCTGTAGTAACGCATCTATGGCCTCCAACTGAAGAACCTGGGCAGTTGATGATCCAATCTGGAGGCAAACAAGTCCACCGAAAAAGGACCCCACCGATTTTGAAGGCTGGAAAAGACTTCCGGATGAAGCTTCCAAAGGCTGGCATCCCAGAAGTGACGGGACAGCTAGTCTACCACCCCGTTCTCCTGGCTGGGAAGATATCCAGCTGTGACCGAGATCTGATTATCGAGATCAAGTTTTTTAAATTGATTTTTTTAGACCTCTACCGAGGTCAACAATTAGAATAAATATGGAGAAATACATTGTTGTAAAACTTAATAACAATAAGTACAATGTCTTCTTTAAAACAGTGATAAAAAAGATTTTAAAAATGTATACAGATTATAGCAGACAAATTAATTTGGAGGTAGATTAAGGCAGACAAATCCTTAACAGTGGATACATTATATCTAGGCTGTCCGGTTTTAGGTTTAAACCTATAATAACTGATAAAACCCCACCGAAAGAGGAATAGCCCTCACCAGTGAAAACATATAAACACTGAAAAAAGACCTGCACCACCACAAACTAAATGCCATTCAAAGAAAGGAAAAAGAGAGTGAAAGAGTCATTTTTGTTCTTCCTGAAGGGGCCAATACAATGTAACTTTGTTATACAAGCTAGCAGTAAGAAATTCTGGGCTAACATTATTCTGCTCGAGTTTTGTTGTTTAGGGATGCCACTTAAATATTGTTTCTTCTTCCTTTTGTTTTTTTCAGTTTTGTGGTCTTTGGTCTAAAGATGCACGGTTTAGTAGCATGTTTTAGGTCTTGTTTAATTATTTTATAAACTGTAGAGAATCAGGAAATATCAAAATCATATTTGATATTTTGGCTGCGTTTGATTCTTTCACTGATAGGTAAAATGGCTGGTTTCATAAGAATCTTTCCTAATATGTGTCATCACATTTACCCACAGGGAATGGGTAAAAACCCTTAATACATCAGCCCCCAGTTTCTAGTGAGTCAGTATTGATAGTATGCGAATTGCCAACACCCCAGGCTTTAAACATTCAATGCAAGGTATAGTGACAAGTATATGTGAAAAGAGCGCTATCACCAAGCATCTGGGATAGTGGTTAAAACATGACACCAGACTTTTGGAAAACATGGAACGCAGCGTCACTTGGAATGCTCTGCAAAAAAGGTTCTTCACAAGTTCAACAAAGATTGGAGTGATATTGTTTGTATTTGCAGTGATTCAGCTACGTATATGAAAAAGTTGAGGGATGACCTGTCAAAATTGATACCTGAGCTGAAGTGCTTCCCTGTAAGAGATCCTTGCCACTTGTTAGATGGTATGCTGAAAGCATCTTTACAATCTTCAGAGTTAATGAGGAATGCTATTGACTTTTTAGTCCATTCTGGTGCACTGTTTTCTTATGCACAGGAACTAAAACGCAAATATTTATCATTTCGTGCTTTGTGTGGTATCAAAGAAAGAGTCATCCCAACTGTGTCCCTTAGCTGATGGTTCTCAGTCCAAGGCGCTATGAATGCTATATTATCCATGTGGCAACCGTTTACAGAATTTTTGCTGAGTGATGATGCCAAAGGCAAGAAATGTGAGGATCTTTGGTCACATATTGATAGTGATGTGAAAAAAAAAAAACTCTACTGCATTCTTAGATTCTTACAGGAAAACATAACTGCTGTAGTGGACATAGTAAAAAAAACTAGAGTCTGAAAACACCCTTGTCTGCCAAGTGTTCATCATAATTGGTGTAGATGTGAAACATCTCCTTGAGAGTAGGCTGGGCGACACCTTTAGTGACTTTGGCACTGCAACATGTTCCATGTTAAAGTGCTTGCCACTTGGTAAGCAAAGCAATGGTGAAGAGCAAATCTGATAAAGACATCTAGCGGCAGATTCCTTAACTTAGAATATCCCCAGGCGTCAGACTGGATCCGGAAAAATTTTGCACAGCAGTACCTCTGCGCGCCACCGCCTGGCTCTGCCCTGACGTTGTCCCCGGACATGACGTCAGTGGAGCTATATAGGACCCCCCTCCCCCGGCGCGCTGACGTCAGTTTCCTTCTTTTCCGCGTTCCAACGCGGATCCGGGATTCAGCTGTTCCTCTAGCCTGTTTTTCTTCAGGCCCTTTTTCGACGTCCTTTGGCGTCGGGGAACAGTGTGCGATGCCTTCGGTCTTTAAATTGTGCGAGACTTGTTCGCGCCAGATGTTGGCGTCGGACCCGCACGCCATTTGCATGTGGTGTCTTGGATCGCACCACGACTCCGTGGAGTGTGCCGCCTGCCGGCAGATGCGCCTGAAGTCCCTACGGGAGCGTCGGATGAAGCTCTTGGCAGCCCGGATATCCCGCACGGCGTCTCCCCGACGTTCTCCGGTTGGTTCTTCTCTCCGCGTCCGCTCCCGGAGTCGATCCCGCGAACGTCGCTCATCTCCAGGTAAGTTAAAACACAAGTCACGGAAGTCTAATTCCTTGCTTCCTCGTGACGATGGGGGCCATGGTTCCCGTTCCCTCACGGAGCTGTGCGCCCCGGAGTCGGCCTCCATTTACCCGCCCTTTCCGGGTACTGGTGCGACTCGGCCCCAGATGGAAGCCTACTACAAGGCTCTGCACTCCATCTTTGGGTCACCTCCTCTCCCTGGCGCGCTTTCGGGTCCCACAGTGGAGGTAGGCATTCAGGTCGGATCTCCGCTGGCGGGTTCGCCCTCGGCGCCGACCGAGTGCCTCGTGCCGGCGTCGGGTTCCAACCCCGATGGGCGTTTCAGCCCCACGCCGTGCCATTCTGCCTTGTCTCCGCATAGCCCCTGGCGGCTCCCTGCGTCGACATCGGCGCCGGCGGCCGAGTGCCTCGGCTCCGGAGTTGTGCCGGTTTCGGGTCTCAACCCCGATGGGCGTTCCAGCCCCCCGCCGTGCCATTCTGCCTTGTCTCCGCATAGCCCCTGGCGGCTCCCTGCGTCGACATCGGCATCAGCAGCGCTGCCGGCGCCATGCCTGTCGCCTCCTGGTCCTCAGGCTCTTTCTCCGCACCTCTCGGTGGTGGGTTCGACGCCATTTCGGCGTCGGAGCAGTCGCCGGCACCTGTCGGTACTCCGCTTCCAGAGGACACAGACCCGGTGTGCCCGGACTTGTCTCCGCGCCGGTTGGCTGCCATGGGGGCAGTGGGCCCTTGTTCCTCCTCCTGTGGGGCGTGTCAGCTTGCAACCGTCCCCTACAGATGGGCTATTGTCGCCCCCCACAATGCCCACTGAAGCTGGTGCTCTGTTTTTGAGGGGTGTTCGCAGGGCTGCAGCTGTTTTACACTTGCACGCCCCTTCTGTCTCCTTGTCCTCCGACCCATTATTGGATCTCCTCCACCAGGGTGCGGTGGATATTGAGCCATTGCTGCCTTTTAGCGGCTTGTTGTTCAACGCCCTTCTCGGGACATGGGCACGGCCCTCTTCAGGAGATGCTGTCGAAAGGGCCATGGCGCATCGGCATCGTCCGGGCCCCTGGGAGCCCAGCCTGTTTGTCCCTTCAGCCTGGGGCTCACGGCCTCGTAGTGCAGGTGTCTTTGGCCACGCAGCCTTCCTCTCCACCTCTGTTGCAGCCTCCTACTAGGGAGTCTCGTTGGTTGGAGACATGTGGACGCGGCATTTTTGCGTCCGCTAGTTCAGCCTTACGTGCTCTGAACACGGCTTGCGTCTTTGCCCGGGCTTCTTTTGCCCTTTGGACTCTGTGGAGTGTCTTTTGCCTGCCCTCCCTGAGTGTACTCGCGCTGACGTAGCTCGTCTCCTTCACGAAGGCCGAGAGATGGTGCGCTTTACCGTTCGGTCCACCGTTGACACTACCGATTCGGTGGGTCGGGCAATGGCGAGGTCCGTTGCCTTGCGCCGCCATGCTTGGCTGCGCGACGGGTGTTTCCCCGAAAATGTCAGTGACAGTCTCCGGGACTTACCATTTGATGGTGTGTCCCTGTTTGACGCACATGCAGACTCTGCGGTTCACTGCCTTCTGTCTACCCTTCCGTAGTGTGTCTTTTCTTCATGTTGGCCCTGGGTTCATGCTGTAATACCTGAACGGCCAGAGCGGCTTCTCGCCATATTTGCTTTCTTTCATGCAGCAGGTCAGCTGCTTATTTTTCTGAGTCACTATGGCCTAGTGGTTCAGGTTGCACGCCTTTACTCCAAGGGTTATGTGTTCGAAACCTGTGGTTTCTGAGTTACCAATTTACGTCCTCTGTCTATGCGCTCACGCTCAAGAGGTGCCCCTTGTTGGGGTTGATGCTTACCCTATGTGGGGTATTTGTTAGCTATTGTATAGCTGCCTTCTTCCCACAGCAGTCTTTGTACGCTTCTGTGGGGTCCTTTTTACTAGGTTGTCCTGCGGCTGTGCCTGTACACTTTTACTGCTGCTACGGGCCCTCCCGGGACCTTCTTGCGGTCCATTTGTTGGGCTCTCTCATAGTGGCTGCTGCTGGTCTGTGGCACTCCCCTGCATCTCACTGATCCATTTCTTAAGGCCGGAAGGGCTTTCAGGTCCCTACCGTCTCGTTGTGGTTCTTTCACTGCGGCCGTTCCATCTGTGGACTGCCTACCACAGGGCCCTGTCGCTGTGTTCTACATGCGTAAAGTGACTGCTCCCTAGTATGCTCACTCTCACAGGCTGGTGCGTTTTCCGGCAACTTTCCGTTGCATAGTTCTACTCTCCTATACCCATGCTGCGTAGTCCTTTCATGGTTGGACTTCGCTCTCCATGGTGGCATTTTGGCCCCAGACGTTGATGCTGTTCATTGTCTTGTGCCTTGCTTTTTTGGCCACTTCCCCTGCCACAGCTTCCCATTTCCCTGCTGCATTCCGCGCAGGTGTTGTCCTGTTTTTCCTTCCGGCTGCGGTTGCTGCTCTCAGCGGGAGTGTTCTCCTCCGAGCATTGTTTTCTCTGGTGGACTATTGTGCTTATATCCACTCTTGTTCCTCCGGAACGTTTCGTACTGTCTCCTTCCAGTACTGCTCGGCCTCCCTGTCTGTCTCACGGTAGCCAGTGGATCTTTCCTACCGCCTGTGGCTGTTGCGTCTGGCTCTGGGCCGGTACCGCTGCTACTTAGCTGTTGGTGCTATGGTGTTTTTTCTTTCTCAACTCATCCACCGGGCTGGGCCCTGTCTTCTTTTCTCCTGTCCGGCGTACTACACACACCCAAACCTCCCGCAGGCGTAGTCCTCCTTGCGGTGGCCGTGGTCTTGTTCCTCACTTTCGTGAGCGCAAGTCTTCTACGTGTTAGTTTTTCCGGCTCTCTTTCACGCGATACACCTAGTGGTGCGTCTCTCGTAACTCAGCTTTTGCTCGTGGCGCTTCATGGGGCCTTCTCTTTTCCATGGTGTGGTTCTGGCGGTACATATGGTTTCTCTTGTGTACTTCTGTTCCCCACGTTCCTGGCACTGGTTGTTGCCATTATTCTCTGCCCTTCTGCCTTTTGATGCCCGCCCTTTCACATGTCAGGTGCATGGGCAATGGTGCATTAGCAGGTCTTGTGTTTTCTGTAACACTGCCTCATCCTGGGAGTCGTCCGCATCCTTCCGCTGCTGTTCTCACTTCCACAGTGCTTCTTTCCCTGTCCTGCATATCCGTCCTGCCTGCTCGGACTCGGTCCGTTCTTGTACCCTAGCTAGACCTTTCTCTTTTGAAGGTCCATCAGATCCTGTGGATCCCTCATATTGTACAATTGGTTCCTCCCCTTTTACGGAAGGTATACACTTTTATTCCGCACTGCCCTTCTGGTTCTGTGCTCACTTTCTCCTCTGTTTAACCGACAGGGATTTCCTGCCGCCCTCGGCAGCTTTAATGCCTTTGCCTCTCATTGTTGGCCACTCCCTATGGAGTATCCTAGTCCGGTGTTGGCCACTCTGGCAGTTCTGCCCCCACTGTGTTTAGTCAGCTGGTTAACACTTCTGTTCCCCTGGGAACTTAGTGGGGTTCTCTCGCAGAACCGCCTCCTATGGGGTATGGCTTTGGTATCTATTCTAAGTTAAGGAATCTGCGGCTAGATGTGTCTATCAGATGTACGAGTTAATTACCTTCGGTAACGATGTATCTGGTAGAGACGTTGTCTAGCCGCAGATTCCTTAACGCCCACCCATCCTCCCCGATCTGCGAGGACCTGTTCAGGTGGGGTTTCTGCATTTGCCTCCCTTGGAGTGGCTTGTCCTTTAACGGGGTGGTATCTTTCGCCACCCTCCCCGTCAGGCTTATTCCTTGGATTACTTGTTCTGCTTCTCCCAATCTCATGCTTGGGCGATAGGTTCAGGTGTCCTTCTGCGTTTTTCCACATCGGTTTCCTCCAGTATGGGGCCTACTGGTGTTCTCTACCATCCCACCCACCTTCTCCGTTGCCACTCCTACAGTCCATTGGTTTTGAGGTCTTTCTGGCCTGTTCCTCAGTCCAATAGTTCTATCATAGGGGACAGAGTCTCCCTATTTCTTTCTTCTCTTCTTTAATCCTGTGGGTTGGGGCTTTCTTGCCTGTCGCTGTTGGCGCCTTTCATTGCCCTTTTGCATCAGGAGAGAGCATTCTCTCGCTTTTGTGGGGTTGCTTTTCATTCCCTTCATCTAGTGCAGACTTTCTGTCGTCTGCCTCGGTCTTCTTTTTATAGATCTATTTCCCTCAGGGGTGACATTCACTTCACTTTTGCGAAATAGCTTCTCCATGTATTGCTCTGCTCTTTCCTTTTCAACACCTTTCAGTCAACAGTGCTTCTCACTGTCGTTCATGGTGCTTTCTCACCCATTTTCTTTTTTATTCGCACACTGTTCCCATACTCTCACAGTTTTGCTGGGGGCTCCGCGTTGTGGCGCGGAAAAGTTCCTCCGAAGAAAACTGACGTCAGCGCGCCGGGGGGGTCCTATATAGCTCCACTGACATCATGTCCGGTGACAACGTCGGGGCGGAGCCAGGCGGCGCCGCCCCCCGGCGCGCAGAGGTACTGCTGCTCAAAATTTTTCCGGATCCAGTCTGACGCCTGGGGATATTCCAAGTTAAGGAATTTGCGGCTAGACAACGTCTCTACCAGATACATCGTTACCGAAGGTAAGTAACTCGTACTTCAGGAACTTTTATTTTACAATGTATGAGAAATGGCTTGCAATGATGCATAAAAATGTCCCTTCACCACCAATGGCATTTGATGTCCATGAAACCTCACTGTGGTACTCTGTTCTGGATCCCTTGCGTAAAGGGGAATTTCCTCCTTAGTTTCAAAAGTGCTGCTTCATTTTTGACCGCTTCAATAACTCTGAGGGCATAAGCGCCCAGATCAGCGCAAATGTTGCAGAACCTGCCCTGAGAATCGCAATCCTCAAGTGAACCAGTATTGCACGGAAAGCTGTGTCAGTGGCCAGAGTTAAATTGTGTACTGGCTGTTTTGGCGTTGCCCATCTCATGTGCCAATTTTGAGAGGGCCTTTTCACAGAAGTTTACATGAGAAGGAAAGAGCGAGCGCACATGACCAAAGACTCACTGAAGAAGTATTGTATGGTGTACTACAATAAGTTTAATTTGTACCTCATGTACACTATACTTACACTATCTATATACCATGCGCTATCAGTGCAGAAAGCAAGCAATAATAAAAGCAAAACGTTCCATAAACACCCGAAAAACACTTTCTGTAGTTTTTAATGGCACGAAAATGTGTAACCACTGATAACCACTGTTTTTTTAAGGTATTGAAATCACTGGAAAAAACCCCACCAGAATTTACCAAAAATAGAAACTGAAAACAGGAAAGCCTAATTATATCTAAAACACATAGGATTTAAAAAACAAAGTCAAACTTCTACTAAAAGTTTATTCTGGCAGATATATAGCACATGGTCTAAGTCTTGTTCTCATCCACTACCACCTTACATAATCCTGTTTTGTCGCTTGTTTTATCTCAATGCTTCGTATGGCTTCCTAAAGGCAAGATCCCTAAATGAAGCATGAAGATGAATCATCTAACGTTATGTTCAAGAGTAAATCTCAAATACTGTTGATAGGTCTTGTATTCAAGGGAAGCTGTATAAAACCTATAATGGGATAGTTGAGAGCAGTGAGCTGAGTCAAGGTCAAAGCTAAGGTGCGGTGTAATATTTTTTTAAAATAGTGTTAGATGTGACCTCAACCAAGACTGTAAAAGTGATGTTGTGCATTTAAAGTGAAGTAAAGCTTCTGCAAGATTTTCATTAAAAGTGTAACTGCTCAACCCAGCCTCAAAGGTTTTGTGCTTTAGGAGAGCTCTCAACGTATCTTTTTCTGCGTGTAACATATAAGCCCATCTAACTGTGTTGGCCAAGGCATTTGTATAGGCACTCGTCAGCAACAATTCTAATCGTAGTGCCTGAGCCGTAGCTGCCTGACTTGTAGTGGTTATTTTCCGTAATAATTTCCCTTCGCTCTTATTCAGAATATGCCATTTGTTTATTGGTATATATTCTAGTGCGTATGTCAGAGTGGGGGGGATTTTAACTGTATATTTCCAAAAGTGGATAAAAGTGCCTCTTTCCTGAAGAAGAATAAACGCTCTTTAGTGCACTTACATGAGCAGTAGCCTTAAATTGGAAGTGCCAAAGAGGAATATTATTTTCACACGTCTGTAAGAATACTCTCCCTAGGTAAGTGTACACCTTTACTATTTCAACTGTTTTTCCTCCCAATTTCCAATTAATATGATGTTTCCTTCCCCGAATGGAAGCACTTTTGTTTTAGAAATATTTACTTTCAGATAATTCTCTGCGGTGTATCTGAAAGGAGCATCTAAATTATGTTGTAAGCCGATTGGTGTTAAGTCGAATACGACTACATTGTCGGCATACATTAAGGTATGTATTTTGTGGGAAGCTATTTTTGATGAGGAAAATGTTGTATTCCTACTAGGCACTCCAATAGATCACTTCCGAATAAGGAGAACAATATACGAGCAAGCAGGCAGCATGCTTCAGGTCATTCGAAGTAGATATCTTGTAGGTTAAGCCCTTTTCTCCCCCCCATCTGAACACTACACCACGTTTCTTTATGCAAGGCAACAATTAATGTTAAGTCATCCGGGGTCCCCGTTTTCTTCAATTTCCTCCATAGGGTGGGGTCTATTGACCCATTCAAAGGCGGTTGAAAAGTCAACGAACAAGGTATAGACTATCTGAGACTTTGTTATAACGTACTTATCAATTATTGTTCATAAAAGTCCGATGTTATCAATAACACAATACTTAGGGCGAAAACCTGCCTGGTACATCAGAATAGTTCCCCTGGAAAAGGCCAAATCTTTCAGATGCCCTAAAATACTTGCCGCAAAGATTTTCCCAGTTGCATCCAGGAGTGCAATTTGTCTGTAGTTACTAGGGAAAAAGCGGGAGCCTTTCTTCAAGAGTGGAATCCCGATGTTCTTAGTCCATGATTTTGGTATTTGGCCAGTGTTGTAGCTGTAACTGAAAAGTGGAGCCAGAAACTTGATGATCCAGACAGAACCTGCCAGAAGTTGGTCGCCCGATCCGAGAATACCTTGGAATAAGTGCCTCCCAGGTGATTTATATACCCGACTGCTGAAATAATGTCCATTTTGAGCAGGACACAGGACTGGATCTTAAAAATGAAGGAGGAGTACAAACTCAAAAAAATGCTCTACAGGACTGGATCTTGTCTCTGGTCCAACACCGGATCACAGAGGAACCAGCCAAGAGTTCCAAACAGTTGACGTCTAATCTCTGTTCTTAAGGAGACCACAACCCTCCTGTGGAGAAGACACCACACCGAGTGGCCCAGCCTGACCTACTGGCATCTGACTCTGTAATGAGGTCCGGAGCAGAGCTGAAAATCGCTCTCCCGTTCCATGCTTCTATGTGGTAAAACCACCAAAGAATCTCCTCCTGTGCGTCGTTTTAGAGGGCGACCGACTAGGAGTAAGTGAGGTCCCTTTGCCTTTAGTATCTGAAGGGTCAAAGTGCAGGGGTCCCGGAAATATGGCCTGGATGGATGATGGGAGACCCACCAGGCGAACAATCTGTCTCAAGGACACTCTGTGTTGGGCTAACGTTCTCCGAAGCTAGTGTCGAATCTTGGACACTTTCCGAAAAGGAAGACTCAGGGTAGCCTCGGTGGAGTCTATGACGAACCCCAGAAAAAACGCCTTTGGAGAGGGGATAAAGAGGGATTTCTTTTCATTCATCACAAAGCCAAGACTTTCGAGCAAGTTGAATGCTATCTGCAATTGGGGTGACAACTGTCGGAGGTCCTGTGCCAGGAGGAGCATATCGTCTAGGTAAATAATGAGGCGGATTCCCTGCACCCGGTAGCACCTTCGTGAAGCACCATGGGGCGCAGGAGAGGCCGAAGGGTAGGGTTGGAAACTGAAATGTTTGCTGTTGCCAGATGAACTGAAGAAACCTCCTGTGAGGAGGGAAATTTGGAATGGCCAAATAAGTATCTTTGAGGTCCAGGTGGACCATCCAGTCTGTGGAACATACAACGTCCTGAAGGAGGTGGATACCCTCCAATTTGAAATGGTGGTACACCAGCCACTCGAACTCGAGTACATTTATCACTGGTCTCTGACCCACGTTAGTTTTGTCTACTAGGAACAGGTTGCTTATGAAGCAAAGGGGTGGGTGGTGGTAGGGCAAATAGTCCCTTTTTCGAGGAGTGAGGTAAATTCTGCGTCCACCAATACCGCCTCCTGTTGTGAGAACTGGAGCGGTGTGGAGTGTTACCTGAACGGGTACCCGCAAAGCTCTGTGAAACCTCTGAACCATCTACAGGACCCACGCATCGCTTGTAATTGACTGCCAAACATGGAAAATATTTGCCAGATGGCTCCTTACCCTTATGAGCGAAGAAGGGCGAACACCCACCAGAAGTGGAGTTAACGTCAAATCCCTTGTGTCCTCGGCCTCTGAAGCACCTTCCTCGGGTCCGGTAGAAATTTCCAAAGCAGGCTTGGTCTGGTTGTTGCCCGCGCCTGGGGCCTTGCCTTCTAGGAGGATACTTGCAGAAGCACTGGCCAGCCGTGTGGCCCCTGCCTCGACTGGCCCCGCAAAAAACCCGGGAGGAAAAAAACCTTTTAATAGAGGTCTGGGCTTTGTCTAGTGAATTGAAGGTATTTACAGACTTTCCAAGTTCCATAATAAAAGGCTCACCGTAGAACCCCCCCCCCCCCCTGGTGTTACAACCCCTGCCTCGAAGTCAGCGAGGTCCCCAAGTTTCGGGTCCACCTTTACTAAGAGGAAACGTCTCTGTTCGGTGGACAGCGCACAATTAGCATTGACCATGAAGGCGATTGTGCACTGTGCCTATCCAAAGACGACCTAAGGGGAGATGAGTGATCCCAAAGCTTTAGCATCATCTTCCATGTCGTGGATCTTTGTTAAGGGGTCAAGGGCGTCCAGGAGCTTATTCTGGCACTCCCGCCAGGACCTGTCTATGCCCTTTTTGAGGTCTATTATGAATTTGGCCAGGAAAGTGGCAATTCTGGGGACCAACTCTGGAGTCAGGACTACCTTCCCTTCCAAAGAGAGGCGAGGGCACTCCGCCTTAAGGCAATTTTCGGCTTCCTTCCCCAACGGGGCTGTGATCTGCCCTGCCACGTAGTTTGCCACCTTCGTGTAGGGAACCCACTCAGACGAACTGGGATGGAGGAGTTCCTCGAGGTCAAGTATGTTTGACCCATCGTCAGGGGAATTGGGGTCAGTGCCAGGAGGTGTAGAAGAGGGGCACCAAGCCCTGAAAGGGCCGGCACTATCATCCGTGTCCCCATGGGCATCATTATCATCTGGGTGAGATCAGATCTGGGTACCATTTTGCTGGGTTAGGAGAGTCCTTGGGCGCAGGAAAACGCTGGGCTTGGGCTAGGAATGCCAGCCTAATGCGCGCAAAGGCGCCATGATCAACCCCCGCTTCACGGGGTCGTTTGGCCGGGACTGCGTCTGTGTCTGATGTCTAGGCAGGGGGTGGGGGGATCTTTGCACATTCACTCACAATTTACTGCGCCAAGCGCTGCTCCATGGGGCGGGCATAACCCCCTCCACTGCCCTATCGATTGAGGCATCTACTGCATCATAAGTCTACATCCCATTGGAGGGAAGCCAGGGGATCCCTTTCATACTGAACCTCGCCCTCATCTTCCATGGTCACTGACCAGGAGGAAGCAGTCAAAAACCCAGACAATGGCAGCTGGAACTGCAGTGAATTTATGCCTATGCGCATAAATGGGAAGTGCTTGAAAGTGAGGTACTGCATGGTGTACTGCAATTCTTGGTCCTGGGGGCCCAGCAGGTCAGTAGTGGGCTGAGCCGCACATTTACAGGGGTTCCTGCCCCAGGGACACCACCCTCCTGGTATCAATATCACAAAAAATGCGTTGAAAAACAGCCACCTGGGAGAATGTCCCTTTCAAGGCTCTCTAAGCCTTAAACACCAATACAGACCCCTGGGGGCGTCAATGTAACACTCATTACCAACGGCCCTTATTACAAAATGCGCCAAGGCCACCAAATCTCAGGCTTATATACTTGTACAGAGCCCAAAACATAGGTACATAAGCAGGGCCGGTCCTAGAACTTCTGGGGCCCCGGGCGAAAGGGAAGATGTGAGGCCCCTCTAATTTGCATGTAACATCCAGTCGCGACCAGCATGACTCGCGGGTGGAGGGTCTCGCGGGGGGGGTTAATTTAAAAATAAAATAAACTTACCTTCCCGGGCCTCGCGTCGTCTCTGCTCCTGACCTGCTCTCCTGCTTTCCTGCCTCTGGCAGGAACAGGAAGCAGGCAGCCTCCTCCCCTCCCTAAGCCAATCCACAACGCTGCAATGGCAGCATTGTGATTGGTCGGGACGCCGACCAGCCAGGCGCCTATGGGGAGGCCATTTTCTCCATGTAGGCTGCATTGCAGCCTACATGGAGAAAGGCCAGAGTGCGCATGACTGGTTTGGTCAGCCCCGGAGGGCCGACCAAACAGTCAGCGCCCTTAGCAGTGGGCAAGGCACTCCTCCCCTGCCCTAAAGCAGACCCGCCCGCCCCCAACCAAACACTTCTGCTTTCTCGCAGTGCGAGAAGCAGAAACATAAAATGGTAGTTTTAGCATTTTGTGTTTCTGCTTCTCGCACTGCGAAAAAGCAGTGGGGTGGCGCTCCTCCGCCCTTGGTAACATCACAAGAAGTGACATCACAGAAAGTGACATCGCAGGACTATTGATCTTATTTGCATCACTGAAGAGACCTAACGTGGATATCAGTAACATGGACAAAAATATAAATATACAAATGAAATAAGTCCATATATTTTAAAACTGTATTAAATGGATTACATTTGTCACATTGGATGGAAAAGCTAGGTGCAGGTCTCACAAAGATGTATATTATTTACTCCTCGTTAACTGATTGTTTCCAGATGAGTGCATGATACAATTTCAGTTCTGCCTCATAAAGGGGAGATCCTGTTGAGGTAATGAGGGCCGGGATCATTCAAAATATAAAATGACACAAGAGAAAACCTCTCACACCATGGATAGAATTGCAAATTTCAAAAGGCTCCCTTATCTTTCTGTGCCATTATTGTGCTACCTTAGGATGACATTAATACTTTGCAATTTGTTTTAATGTAAATCCTCTCACCAGTATCCCACACGCACATGCTAAGAGACGAAGGACAGTCTTTTTGTGTGTGGGCTCTTTACTCGCCAGAATTATGTTAAGTGCAAAAACACAACACATATAGTACAAAATTACAAGACACCATTGCAAACAAATAAAGATTGTACATAAATAAAAAGACTTAGAACAACCGAGACCACTGCTAAATCATACATTGACTTGAAGGTATGCTTCAGATTCAGGGGTTTTCAAATCAACGTTTTTGATTTGGTGTTAGAACTGTAGGAAGTAGAAGTGGCCGCCTTTAGCGCTGGTGGAGCCCTTTGCGACAATGTTGGTGCCCCCAATGACTCGCTCTGCCAAGGATTCCCTCACTACCACCCTTTAACAGTGCTCCTCAAGTCTCCATAACCACATTCTCGCTCAGATGCATTTAATTTGATTTGCAGCGCCACTGATACCAGTGTAGGGTGTCAGAGAACTTTATATCACACATTACATAGAGACAATCAATCATATGTGTGTAAATCACAAGAGGTAATGTTACATAAGACAAAGGACTAGGAGTCACATGACAATCATACTAGTAGGCAGTATAGTTTAATAGTGATTGATCTGGAGAAACACAAACTCTGAATTTAGAACGTAATACCATGGTTGGGGGTTCTCTTTAATAACCAGAATTGATTTCTGTCCAAATGAACCTTTTTTGCAACATTAGGATAATCAAAGGCTGGGGAAAAAACCATAATGCTGTAATTTATACCGTGCAGTTTGCATGCAGCTCTTAGATGACAGTTAATAGCTCATTGTTCTATGTTAGGATTTTGACTTATAAACTGCAAGTAACAATAGGATCTCTCTGACAAAAGCAGTAACCCACTGGCCTTTTTACATTATGTGGACTTAGTGATGTGCATGGTACATGTTCTTTGCAGCAGGCACATTAACCCTCTGTGCTACCTTTCCACAAGTCAAAACTTCCACTTGACAAAACTCCATATCTCTCTAGGAAGAACATTAATCACCGGAGTTATCATGACATTTTTATTGTTGCCAATAATTGCTGGAGGCCAGGAAGGAGGCAGCAAGGGCTTTAGAAACATAATATACTTGCAAACATGACGCCCCCACCCGAAGTCAGCACCTCAGTGCGATCTCATCGGTCGCACCGCCCTAGAGCCTTCCTCCTCAAGGGTCCTGTGACCTCAATGACAGAGTCACTGTTGCTCTAGGGTGTGCTGCTTCGTAGGCCTGCCCAAAAGACTCTAGGTGAGCTTCATTAGGGGTTGTAGTGGACAGGCCTTCAAGGTTAACCCACACTTGCCACCGCTATGGTCCACCTGCTGGTGCTCAGACACCACTCTTCTAAGGTCTTTCGGGGCCTTCTAAGGTCTAGCATGGAAATGTGCTCTCTCAGGAGAGTGGTCTGGTGGACTGGTCATGAAGGCTGAACCTGGTTCCCCAGTTCCAAATTCGGCAGCTCTGACCATAGTGCCACATCCTCTCCCCCACTGAACACCATACTGTCCCACTGAGAGAAACTCGCACTGCCTTCAACTACAACCCATTGCACCCCGCTATAAACACCTGGAGGTGACTCAATTCAAATTATGCACTAGACAAGAGCAATATGCTGCCTAAAAAAAAAGTGACAACATCCTGGAAAAAGCAAACACTCATAAGGAATGCAAGATTAAGTAAAAGCATGTGAAATGTAAGCAGGAACAACATGGTTACCTTAACGCTTTTGCACTTATTATTCAGAAATCAATGAGTGCTTTTGCATGAAAAGTTAAGGCCATGACTACAGGGCCGGAAGGGACCAGTTTCAATGTCCATTGCTTATCTCCTTACAAAACGTAAGCAATATGGTTTGAAAAGACCACATTCGTGAATACAGAGCCGCAGTATGCATTTTGTTTTCGAATCCGCCCATCAAGCAGGTATTGCAGTACATCCAGGAATGGTGCACTTCCCCACCCGAGGAAAACAAAAAAGTAGTGCTTCACTGGCAAACTCTGTAAAGTGGCACTAATGTGTTTTGGGTGTGAATAAAAAATCAATCTGGCCCCTTTTCGACCCACTCTGTCTTGCTTTAGTTATTTTTTACATTTTGAACCTTTTATTTCTCTCCATCCCAAGGCTGCACTTTGGAAGTGAAAATTGTCAGAAAAAGACGACCTTTCCAGCAAAAGCGTTTTTATATTTTGGATTAATTTCACAGGGGAACAAATAAAGGAAAGAAAAGAGGGAGTACTGGCTACAAGGCCCAGGAAGGGGCCCCCACACCTGGACCTCGCAGCTTGCTCTAGTGCTTAGAGGCCCAGGGAAAGGGGCCCCCTCCCTGGGCCTTCGAAGCAGTAACGAGGCATTTTGTAAAACACTGCCCTAGCACCGGCAGTACTACATACATTTTAAATACACATTCCCATAAAAAAATGGGTGATGTAAAAGTTAACAAAAGCCAGTTGATCTGGCTACTCCCTCCTCCCCTCATCCACCTCGCCTTACCTGTGTCTGGCTGGTCCTGGAAACAAAGGGGCCTTCTGTCACCTAGCAACAAAATGCAGAAAGGGAATGGCCGGTACTTAACAGAGGTGCTGCCCCTCCCCTGACACTGTGAGCAAAATTGCTGGCCTGGCTGCTGTGCCTTCCCCACTCTGTTTGTACCTTCCCCCACCCCTGCACCCCCAGGAATGCCACGACGACGCCCTGACCAGCAAGGTCGACTCAAGATGTGTATTGTGATAGTGTGGGGGCAGGGGGCCTCGTAGGAGCAGGTGGGCTAACTGTGAAAGTGTGGCCTTTCACACGGAAGCGGGCCCCCTGTCTTTCAGCTGAGCGCGAGGCCCTGGGCAGCTGCCCATGCCTAGCGCCGGCCCTGTACATAAGCCTTCAGGGGCAGCATAGGCTCAGGCAAGCAGCGCACGATTCTGGACTCCCTCTGACAGGAATTCCAAAATTGCAGATCTTTGAGAAACGGTTCTACCACTGCGCCACCTAGTGGAGGGAAGGCTCCTCCGCACTGTTCAGTCACCAGGAATATAATGTAGCCGCGTAGGAGTGCATAAGTGGTCCCGCGACCCTGTTAAGACACTCGTACGGAGTAGAAATCACACATGAACAACACATTCTCAGGAGAAAAAAGGAATGCACTTATCTGGACTGCGAGCAGAGAAGAAAGAGGACCTAAGAACAGTGGCAAGGGTCTATAAGGCAGACGCTGTCGCCCGACTGAACATTGATGGGCTGTGGGACTATGTTGTCAGTTGTTTGTTTTTGCCAAGTCCCAGTATTTCATGGGAAATTTGGTTTATGGTTAAATGCAAGAAAATGGCTGCTGAGAATAAAGTGAAGAAAGCTACAGAATAATCCTCCGCTCCTGACATAGAATTCTTATTTGCTGACTACAATTTAATATAAATGATGAGCACCATTGAAGGGCTGATCACCCGTTTGGGGCCCATTTTTCGTGGTGTAGTAACAGTGTTTATTATCTACGCTATCATATGCAATGGATAAGTAATGGCTGATTAAGTTTCCAGTGTGCCTTTTGTTGAAGCAAGTGAGCGGATCTTTGCAGATATACTCTATTGACATTTCTGTGCACCTCCTCCTTATCAAAACTGATTGTCAGGTAGAATATAGTTTGATTCCACAAAATATTGCATCTGTTGTGTTACTGAAATCCCCTTGATTTTGCTAATAAAGAGTAGGTTAGAAATGGGTCTGTAGTTGGTCTCTGTATAAGGGAGATATTGGTTTAGGGCGTTGGGCGCGGATCGTTGTTGGAGCGAGGCATTTTTGTAATATCTCGGTTAAGTCTACTGAAGTAATCTCTTATTGTGGTGACCGAGCAAACCCTTAGTAGGATGTTTGATGCTTTCAGCTTACTGGCTGCTTTGCACTCTTACTCGAGACTCATTATTGCAGAAAAATCTTTTTGAAAAATGAGGCAGTGAAGCATTATTTTGGCAATCTTTCACCTGGCCATCTGCTCCAGAGTGGGATTTTAACCTTGGCCTTGCTTCGGTTATGAATGACCCATTAGAACCCACAGGCTCCTGACATACATTAGTTAACTTGGAGGACGGTTTTCTTTGGAGTTATCATTTCTGCCAGAAAAGGCAGTGAGTTTCGCATTTTTTTTAATCTGACATGCCTTTCATTGTCTTCCACAAGTGCAAGGTGCTTTGGATTGTCCCTTCCTTCAATGCGAGGATGCTATCCTTTTGTGGCTCCGTCTAGACATGGTTTTTCAAACTCATGTTCTCATTGCGGATATCTGTAAGACTGCAACATTGCCGCTCCTCATGCTTTAGTTGCAAGCCTTCCTTTCTTTGTGCGTCTTCTGCACAGTGTGTTTAAGCCTTTCTATCCTTCCTTCATTAAATCCCATCCATCCCCTCAATTTGTAGATTCCATGCTAAAATCTTGTGACTAAGAAGAACATATTGGAACAAGATACTAGCAACTAGGTATGGTGGAGAGGATGCCTGGGTAGGTTGAAGGGCTTACACACCAATGCATCGAGGGTAGCTAAATTTTCAAAGTGATAAGTTTTTGTAGAAGTTTGTTCTGGGCCTGTCTTCCTCCACAGACAATTCCCAGCCAGTTCTGAAGGAGAAAAGAGCAGGAACTCGAATTATGACTGAGAAAGTTATTACTGTATTATACTTCTGTAACTCCACAAAATGCATGAGTTAATAAAAGTGATTAAATGACACATACGCTTAAGCCTAAATTGTACCTACAATAAGGTACTCACATTTCAGAGAATCTTTATGAATGGACCCACAGCGTCCATTCTGAGTGTGGCGCGTTCTTTGTGACCTACACTTTTGAAAAGTGCTTTCCTCACTAGATCTGAAGCACGTGATATCTGGCTAATGTATGCAATATTACAGTATCCCACAATGAATAGCGCAAAAAATCTACTTAATGATGTTGAGATAATTGGCTTGTTCTGTTTTTGTTATAATGTGTGCATCATTTAAAAAATATTGCCTTTTCCTCACTTAGAATTGTCCTCTCTTCTTCCTTTCTATCTCTTCTCCCTCATCTCCTGGACTTGTCCCCAACGCAGGCGCTCTGTATTTTTACCCTACTTTATTTTATTCTTATATTGCAGTCTGAGGCGTCTCTCACCCGTCTCCTTTGTATTCTCCTTTACGACTCCTGGTGTGCTGCAGGTTTTTACCCACCCCTTTTCACTTTTAGGTTAAGCATACCATACAGCTCAGCCTGTCTGGTTGGAAAATACCTATTGTGGGCTTGCCTGGGCACCTAGATCGCACCTTGCCATTGGGTGGCTTTGTCACTCCTTTGCGTGCCTCTTATTCAATGGTTTTCTGCCTTGCAGCTTCTTTTGTCCCTCCCCTGGAACATTGCCTTTTTAGTTTTTACCATCTCTCTGATTGGCTGGCTTTTATAGCTTCCACGGCTGAGTTTTACCAAACGATTCTTTTCTTTTAGCTTAAGAACACCATGTGAATCCATGTTTTCCAGCTGTCTCCCTGTGCGGTCCCCCCCACTATCTCCACCCTGTGTGCCATATTACTCTCTTTCGCCCAGGTGGCTCCCCCCAACCTTCACATTGCTTTCTCTCGCCCTGATGTTTCTCTCCCCATCGCCCGTGCCGGTGTTCCTGTCCCGGCCATGTGCTTCACTAAACCCGCTCTCCAAGTTACTCTCTCTTGCCAGGGGCTTCTCTGCCCTCTCTGTGTTGTTCTCTCATCTGTGTGCTTCTCCCTATGCCACTGTGTTGCTCTCCTTCGGGTTCTTCCCCCGCCCTCTGTTGCTCCCTCCAACGGACCTCGATTGGGGGAGCAGAGGGGGGGACTGTTTGTACTACTTTTTTTAGATCAATAAATAAAAAGAAGTAAATGTGCTCGCGTTATTTTGTAGGCACCTACAAAATGACATGGCTGCGTCATTGCACGTTTTTTTTCTTCCACCATGCTGTACAGTATCGGCGATGCTGTACAGAATCATCAAAAAACATTGGCAAAACCATAGGTCTCAAAGGCGAGACCTGTTGCCTTTGCCAATGCATGTTTCTCTCGAGCAGGTATACCAGCTTTCTCTGTGCTGCACTGTTCTTTTCATGCCTGCCTCACTCAACCTATTCAAGGCCATCTTCTGTCCTACTAACTTGGTAGCCACCCTTAAATATTTTCTAGCCTTTAATTGCACATATGCCCTGATTACGATGTCGGGCAGATGTCGTTGCGGAATGGGAACCGACCGACCTCAGTTCGGCGGTTCCGACAGCATCATTTGGATGCGACTGCACACAGTGCGGCCGGAAACGTACATTTTTCTATGGGAGATTTGTGCGGCGGGCAGAAAACTCCTGCAGAATAAGCTCCCATAGAAAAATTGATGTTTCCAAACATCCCTGCACCATGTGGCAGGCACCTCACGGTGCAGGGTTGTTTGGAAAATGCCTGCAGAATAAGCTCCCTTAGAAAAATGGATGTTTCCAAACATCCCTGCTCCTTGTGGCAGGCACCTCATGGTGCCTGCCACACGGTGCAAGGATGTTTCCCCCCTGGCCCTTCGCATTTGGCCCAGTGCCCCCAATGTCAGTTTACGACAGCCAACCCATGTCGGAAAGGCCAACATGGATTGGCTGTCGGAAACCGACATCATAATCCCGCCGGCGGAAATGGCGTTCTTCAGGGATTATGAGGCCTTTCCGACGGGCTACTTGAGTCCGTCGGAATTGCGTCGGATTCCCCAGCCGGTTTAAAACTCCAACCGCCGTCATCATAATAGGGCAGTCGGACTTTAAACCTACAATGACGGTCGGAAAGCCTTAGACCAGCGGACCGACATTTTAATTAGGCCCTTAGTGTTTACTCTTAGAGAGAAATACGTTTGAAGCTTTCACAACCTTTTTAAAAAATATTTTTTATTACTTTGAACATTTTACCTTTATTTTGAGTTTACGATTTTTATTTACAAATTTTTCTCTAAATCGACTTTTCAAATGCAAACCTCTCTGGCAAGGTTACGGAAAATATGTTCTCTTCTTGTGGTAAGTGGACATCATTGTTGCCATTCAACATAGTATTACCAGACTGCTATGCACCTTTGATGACATCAAAAAGCCTTCACTGATTTTGATAAAGACTAAACAACAACTTTTTGAAACTATTTTATTTATTTAGTTTTTTAAATAAATGCATTGTACCACGGGCCGTTTTAATATATGAAAAACTAAATTGTGAAAGTCTTTTTCTAGTTGCAGCAGTTTGACATATTTTAAATCTAAAAACAACAACATTAATACATTATTTTGCATTTTTGATGATGATGCGAGGCTCCAAGTCTACTTGTTGCAGACACGTTTGCTGCCTTGTTTCCCATGCTCAGGGTGGATTAGTGTAAAGAAGCAAAACCGTTCAAAGAATTCTGACAGGACTGTGTTTCTTTCCATCTGCAGTGAAAGCTTTGAGGATGAGGAGGGGTCCGGATGGAATAGGTATCTCCGTGAAGATACAGTGCCTCCATTCAGCTCTGCCGGCGCAGCAGGAACATGAGGAGCACAGCACTGAGGAGGATGCAGAGAGTAAAAACTGTGGGCACTACAATCTCGGTCACCATTTCCATATGGCTAGCCAGAGGATCTGAAATTGAAAAAGAGACAGCAGTGAGCCAGGCAAACCTGTGGCTTCTTGCGTCTTGCACTTATGCTTCAAGTGAAAATCGGATGCCATGTTAACTAGAAGATCGCTCGTTCAAACTGTGGTGAATCTCCCTCCTTCAGGGTTGGACTGGGCTCTTGGGAAGTGATTAGCCTGCACAGGCCAGTAGGGCTGTGGAGGAATGAGATTAGAGCTTCCCAGGCCCCAGTGTTGTCAGAAGGAGTATTCTCACAATTTCACAGCACACCAGTCTATCTCTGCCCTCCCTGTGCCCGAATGTGAGCACTAAAAGCTTTTCTAGAAGCAGTTGTAAAATAAATGCACAAGTCATTGCTTTATAGATCCTGTGTCTTATTTTTCTGGGGTGCAAAGAAGTCTTGCACCGATGCTACTGAGTTAATTGTACTCCCCTTGACTCACTTTTACTACCTGGTGTCCTAAGACCGATCCAATCCACTCCCCTTGCTTCACTGTGTGGACCGGAGTCAGCCACAGTTTCTAGTAAGATGTATTAAGTACAAATGCCTGCTGCAGTGAGATGAAGGGTAGACATGCTTGTGGTTGTTTTTCTACTCTGTAGCAATACAATGAGGTCAGAGTGAGAGTGCGCTAGTTTCTTGGTGCTAATCCTTTACCCTGGATTGAAGCGATGAAAGGGATAAGAGTGCTTGTTGATCTTTCTTGTAAGCAGTGTTAAAGTGAAACCTATAAATAGAAATATCGTGCGATGATCTCTATACCATACATTGATGCAAAATAGGGGGTGAGGGTTATCTTAGACATTGATGAATAAGCATAGAAAAACCGGGGGGTATGGTCAGATTGAAGGGATGTATTCTTTCTGCCAAGCGGTAATATCCTGAGATAAAAGAATATAAATGTCTGGAGCGCTTCTTTATTAATGCAGTGTTGTACAGTGCCAGAAATGCTTTTATTCTATACAGTGAGATGGAATGGATAGATATGTTTGGGTATTTACTTTCATGAATGCAGAAATGAAGTGAGATAGAAGAATAGACCGGTCTGGGGACAATCCTTTAAGCATTTAGTAATACAGAAAGACGAAGCCAGTTTGTATCTTAGACCTTGTTGAACTTGGATAGAAACACTTGGTGATCGAACTGAGACATACAGGCATTATGTACGAGACAGTAGAGTGGTGAACCACGCCAACTAAATGAAGTTCTGTTATAGAACACTTGATTCAACCTTTGGGATTTTTAGCACATTCTTTATCTCCCTTTAGACTTGGAAAACAGTATTTTTGGGCTCAGAAGTGATTAAGGATATACAGAAACATATTGCTCGATATTGGCATGATAAAATAGTTTTACCTATTCTGAGGCATTTTTTCGGAAGTTATACTAAACCCGTTAAAACTGATTAATAAACCTTGATATCTATGTTTGTTGACCTTGTACTGCACTCATTGGCATGGATTCCTGTCCAGAGATAAATCCAGTGTCAGTGGTACTGATGAAATCTCTGTAGGAGTAGCTGGAAGTTTTATCTCACATGAAATGGCTGCACACTGATCAGATGGTGTTCAAAATGTTCATTATAAGTTTGAATCACACAATTGTGTCAGGTGGGGAACCAGGTTTAGCACTCGTGCCTCCTGGTTCCACTCAGCCACATCTTGTGCTAGGAGAGATTGAAACACGTTGTCCTATTTCTTTTATGTCCTGTTAAGAATGTTCAAGTCCTAATGACAGGTTAATTTAACGCTCAATGAGCTTTGCACATATTTGTTGGATGCCACGTGGACTTTTTAGCTAGTGGAGCCTCCTGCAACAAGTTATCCAACCTCCATGAAACCGCTCAGTGTGGCGCTGCTGCATGAAATTGATTGTCCTACTCTGTCCCTTGTTTGGGCTCTCAACACAGATGTAAGAACAGTTACATATTTACCCTGGTCCAAAAACCTCTTGAGGAAAAAACCATGTCAGTGCTCAAAGGGTGTCAAGGCAGTGCTTACCATGTATTAGCCTCAGAATGTTAGCAGCAGTGTTCCGCTGTTCCTCTGATTTTCCAGAAAGAAAAATGAAGAAAAAAGGTCATAAGGATATGTAGACTTCCGACAGATAAAGCACCCTCTACCCCTTTGAGCACTGCACTACATGTGCAGATGCCCAAACACCACCACCCCAGAATCACACTTTTGAGCACTCCTATACTATCTAGGAAAATAAAGAGCTGGCTATAAAAGTGAATCTTAGCTAAATGAATGTTCTATCTTGGGCAGGCAATCGTGTTACTTTTGTAAATCTAAACTGTGTAAGTCTTCCTTCGGGATATTTTATTTAAAAATAAGGCAGCGGTAAGACTGCTGTATTTGGCCTAGGTTATGAGTACCAAGTAATCAACAGAGGCAGTAGCAAAGCCCATAATATTAATAGATATGCACTTCTACAGAATGAAGAGTCTGCAACATGAAAAACTATAGAGTCACAGTCGTTATATTGTCTGATAATATGGATTTAAACTCGTCCTGAGAGACATTTTTTTTTAACTATCATTAGTGTCTCCAGCTACCCTTACATTGGTTTTCTCAGTTTTTTGTTTGGATTCTTACCCTTCTCTTGATGGGGGTGACTTACAAAGCATCACATTTTTTTCATGTGCTGCGATTACGTTTGCTTCCCAGACCCTCTTCCTAGGCATGTTCTTCCTCTTTAAGAAGAGTATGGCTAGGCGGCTCCAAGCTTCTGCTAGGCCTCCAATATGGAGTTCAGAGCCTTTTGCAAATCCCCACAGGCACTGCTTTTTTAATTACTTTCAGATCTTTCCTGCACTACTGTACAGAACTATTGTGGGAAAAAGTGTTCTCTTTTGGCCTTTAGTATGAAAGGCAATAGCCGTGGCCTGTTTCCTCTTTCCAGATCTTACTTGGTCACACCAGGGGTTGCATCTGAGTATGCTGATCTTCGGCCTGCTCTAGCCTTTTAGGTGACAGAGGAGTGCAGAGGACAGTAGAAGACAATTCAGTTTACTTGGTGAAATATTATGGTGCTCTAGACTCCTATTACTGGGGAAAACTCTATGTTGTCTCCTGCATAATTTACTCTATGACAATGCAGATGTACCACAGCCAACATCCATACTGAGCTTAGCGTTATCATACAGTTACTGTATGCATCAGTACCTTAATACTGTTTATACTAACAGCCACCCAGAAGGCACCATAATGTGATCTCTTAATTAAGTTATCATGATCACCAAACTCACGCTAAGGAATGGCATTGCTGGGCAGCAAGTATCTCACTCAAGGAAGCGTGTAGGGCAGAGGCAAGACAGAAACCTCATCCTTGCTCAGCTGTGAAGGTCACACACTAATATTTCTCCCTCTTCTGTGTTCTCTGTAAAGATGAGGTGATATGAACTGCTACTTGCAATAAATCCAGAACGGTTTGTTGCTCCTGGTCAAGAGCACAGAGGTCCTGTTCAGTCGATAGACAGACCTCTGCTTTTCAGATGCAAGAGACATGACCCTGGGAGAGGTGTGGACCTGTTGTTCTCTGCCCTGGGATTCCCATTTCAGTGTTTGGACCACTGATTCTTCCTGTTAGTGTGTGATGCCCTATTGTCTCAATAAGCAAAGTTAAATTCTCTCGACCACTTAGTTTGAACATTTAGGTGACCCACATTCACCAGCTCCCTTGTAGGTCTTTTTTCCCGGGGATTCCACGATGTTGCGCCAGGGTCTGGTCCTCATTGATATCCTTTGACTAATCTAAAGAGGATGCAACCTTCATGTCTTTGCTTCTACCAGTGAAATACCTGTCGGTACCAGCTTAATGAGTGGCAGCACTGGAAACTGTTTCTTTAGATGTAAAATAGGGTCTTAGGCGACTACCACCACGCATGTGAGGGTGTTGAACATGCCGTGTCCCTTTCCCCACATGGCTCCGAACCCTCACCAGTTCCTTTTATTCAACCAGCCCATGTAGTTCCAAATATTTTCTGTTGTGCTCACTGATGTGCTGCGCAGGGATCTTTACTTAGTCATTCACAGAATGTTTTTCAGTTTTCTTATTTGTACCTTTCATCGTATTTAGCTCGGGTAACCTATCCCACACCTTTCTGATTTACCACCAGGTACATTATGTTACTTGCTGTTTGCAATAGCTGTTCTTGAGAGCCGCTGTTATTGTTTGGGGGAGCTGACATATGTTCACACCTAGGCTTTGTGTGCTGTCATCCCTAGAAATACCATCTGGTGTTCATGCAGAGAAAGTGTGCCTCTATTGTGCAAGAGGCATTTGTATTTTGGTTATAGGCACTGTATTCAAGGGGGTGAGTATGGTGGCTTGGAAACTTTGCATGGTACCAAGTTCCTATGGGGATTTGGTAATTACCTGGTAGCATGATTGTTTTTTTGCCGGTACCTGAAAGTTTGTTTGACTGGATTTGGTTGGGGAGACCCAGGAAAGGAGCATCAAACATCCAGAAGTTGATGGCCCTTTAGGAACCAAACACTTGCTCCAGAGACTGTTGGGCCGAGTCCTACTCTTCAGCTGTGCATGAAGATCATGCCCCACTGCTGTAATGTGGCACTGAGTCAGCCTCTCCTAGGTGTGGAGCTGCTAATTTGTGGAAACGAAAGAGTGAGCATGCGCCCTGCCTTGGGTTGTGGGTAAGCAGTTCTCTCTCAATCCATTTGTGGTTCTAAATTTGTGACTTTTTGGGGGAGGGGAGCTGTTGCAGAGCTTAGTTCCATGTCGTAGTATCAGCCTGAAAAAATCTGCCCGACTCCTCCTTCCATGCAGTTCAGCCTACCTCTCTACCTCCTGCAGCATGAGGCTGCTGAAATGGGAAGACCACAGAGTTGATATTGTAAGCCTTATATCTCTGGATCCAACTACTGGCTTTACTGTGGGTTACCCTGCGTGGGTGCCTTGACTGTTCACATCTATGGTTTGTTGACTACTGGCCTTCCAGTTATAATGCGTTCAGGCTCACAACTATTTAAAGGCCTTTGTTCAATTCATTTGATGAAAGAAAGTGGTAATGTTTGTAGACAACACAACAGTAAATGTATATGTGACATACGCTAGGGAGAACCTCATATCGTAATGTGTTATTATGAACGATCTTTAGCATCTGCCCACCTTGTAGATTAACTAAACTCAAACGTGCAACTCAACAGACTCCCAGAGCCCGTATGAGTGCAAGGCATACACCTAGAGATGCGCTTGGAAAGTTCCTGTATACACTTACACTATTCTGTCTAAGGTGCAGCATATATTTCAGAGAATCTCTTTCCAAATTATCCTTGTTGCTCTTATCCTAAGCTTGTTTCGTGGCCTATTGTCTATTGTAGCTAAGGGAGGTGTAGTCCTATCTGGGAGAGCTTTCTTTCTCAACATGAAGGTTTGGATACTTCATCCCTCCTAGCCTCCCTAGATCTTTCAGGATAAGTGCATGATTCCTGAGCAGTTCCACATCTCCCTTTAGGAAGTACATTTTCCAGTTATTCTAGCAGGCAGGAAGCAATATGCCAAGGTGCATTTAAAAAGCAAATCATTGTTCTGGTTGCATCATTTGGCTCCAGTCCGGGAGATTATACAGCATCAGGAGCAATTTAATCACTTGTTTCTTTCTAAAATAAATAGTCAGGCTTTCAAGTTTTGGCGATAGGACTACAGAAATGTTTTGTGGGGGTCTACGTATTCAAAAACTGAACTACTAAATGGGATAGGTTGATAATCTTGTCACCAGATTGGAAACCTCATCCTGTCTGAAATTTAAAAGTTGTCTTGACTGCTTCGCTCACAATCCCTTTTAACACAAGACTTCACCAGGTAGCAATCTAGTCATATCTTTGTGGCATGTATATTATCCCCCATGATTAGTAGCACTGTTGGCTAAAGGTGATAAAATAATTCTGAAAATAAAGACATGATCCATAATTATTTTTCTTTTTTTTCCTTAAGTTGTCATATTTTCAGTGAATCTGTTTTTGTTTTCAAATCCCTGTTTTGAAGCACAGCATACCCTCAATGAACTGGGTGTGAGGAGGGACTGCATTAAATTTGGATTGTGCTACTACTTTTCAGTAGGGAACTGTTTATGACATAAACAGCTATGAACAAGGAGGCATCTGAAGCAGTCCTTTGCCTGCCAGGTTCTCATACGTTATCTGCATGGTAGTATTCCAGTGACCGAAATATGGTGTGCTCGCTGTTGGGATAAAAAAGTGCACCTGTTGTGCTTTGGAAACACATTCTGATTGAAGTATCTGCAAAAAGTACAGTTTGGGCTAAATCCTAAGTATATGGTTGATATGTGTAGGATGCTGTTTTCGAGACCTGACAGATAGTGTCTTTGGCTAAATGTATTCCAAGTGACAAAGTTACTTTCCTGCAGGAGTCTGTCATGCTTGTGTATAGTCAGATGTGTAAGAAGGAACGGTGGGGAAGAGGCTTGGAACAAAAGAATAAATACATAGTACTGACCAAAGCAGCTAATAATGATCTTAGTTCTTCAGCTTTATTTGTTACATACCATTGTTTACCAACCTGTGATATGTTAGTATAGTTGTAGGAAAACAACTATTAAGGTAGTGAGGCCAGTGGATGAATGGGACTGCAATAAAAAGTGAGCCTTTACTTGGTTTTGTAGATAGGGGTTTCCAGCCGAAACTTTTCTTGACTAGCAAAGTTCTGCAAAGCTTCCGTTCTGATGGATATCTCTAACCACAGATTCCTCACCTTTAAAATATCTCCTAGGCGCCAGACTGGATTTAGAGGTTTTCACAGTAGTGCTCCTGCACAGCACTAGGTGGCATCATGGTTAGACTGGGACAGAAAATCTTCACGGGCACCAAAATAAAAGGATCCCCATTAGCAAATCGGATAGCTAAAAAAGTGGCAACCATTTGCAAAGTGGGGCAGTATTGAATTTGTAAAGACACTCTGTTTGTGTATTGCAAGGTTTGGGCTACTGCATGCATTTGAGCTTGCTGAAGGCTATGTTTGTGGTAATGTCAGGGAAATCAACAGTACAAACTGGGCCACGAGACCAGGCCATAAAACTGACCCACAAACAGCAAAACAACTGGGCTACGGCTCTGCCAGATTGCCCGGTAGTCCAGTCCGACTCTGCTGCGCCATGTGGACTTCTTTCTGCCCCAGAAGTGATGGAGTGGAGCCGCATATAAGTGCCAACCTGGCACGCCAACGTCATTTCCTATCTTTATGCGCCTTCCAATGTGGATCTGGAACTCCGCTTCCTTTTTCGTCGGTTTGACAAGTTTTTCAAAAGCCAGTGTGTAAGGGAACAATGTCCCCACCTAAAACCACAGGGTTCAAACTACGCGGTAACTATCATAAACATATGTCGGTTACGGAACCCCATGAGGTGTGCCTCTGGTGTTTGGGCTCAGAGCATGACTTCCAAGTTGCGTGAGGAATGTGCCTTTAGTCACCCAAAGGAGATTCAAGACTGAAATGAAGCTGTATGTTGCCGAACATCTCAAGGAACCACGTAAATCCTGCTCTCAGTCTAGCGTGGGGACCCGTTCCCGCAAAAGTTCCTTTTCACAGTCAAGGTCATGTGGAATGTCGAAATCCAAAACGAAGCAGAAACACAAGAAGACAAAGTGTGACTCTACCGCGTTACTCCACTCTTTATCTAAAGAGAAGTCACCACAGGGAGTCAGGGTGCTACTCTATCTTGCTCCCAATCCTCAATCGACGTGCTGATCCCTCTGTTGATCCCAGTGCGCTCAAAATTTCCCAGGCCATTGGTGATACCACACCAGGTTGAGGCCTTTAGGGAGCCCATGCTGGGTGTTTTTGGCACTCGTGGCTGCCTCAGGTGCACCTTCAGGCCTCAAGGATTCGTAGAGGCATCCAGTCGGATTATAGTCAGCGGATTTATCCTCTGTGCCCTGTGAACCCTTGGAAGCCAGCTTCGGTTCTGCACCAACTCTGGTGTTGACTTTCATTCCAGCTACAAGACTTTAGCTGGTCCCTTCTTGTCGATGCAGGTCCCATCGTCGCCAGCGGTGGATCTGCTACAGATACCAGAGTCTGACTCTGACCCAAATTAGTCTCAACCCCAACAGAGGATGCACTCTGACTCCACTCCAGCGACAAAACACTTCACCTGCCAAGGAGCCACCCTCAGTTGCTCCAGCAGCTATTCGGTTCAGACTCTGACCACAGTTTGCTGCCACTTGGAGATGAGTGGCTAGATGATGGGGATGATTTACCTTCACATTATGATGATGACAGTTTATATATGGATTTACAGGAGGCTAGTGGGCTGAATGCTTCACCTTGACAGTGTTGATTTCCCCTCTTGGGCCACCAGCTGAATAGATTGCTTCCTTTGCTGTAGTTATCAAATGTGCTTCTGAGGTCCTGGATTTAGAGCTTCCTTTAGTTGAGGTTAAAACAAACGTACTTACTGAAGTTCTGCAGCCTCAGTCGTCATCTTCTGAGTCCTTTTTACTGCTCAGCAAAGCTCTGACATCCTCTTAGGCACTTGGTCAAAACCTTGTTCTGGCCCACCAGTCAACTGACAGGTGGTCAGATGCCATAGACTGGTGCTTGGTGACTCTGATTTTCTTACTCAGCATCCTACACCTTAAAGTTTGGTGGTCCAAACTTCCTCCAGCAACGTGAATCCGAATTCATTCCCCACGACTCCACCCAAAAGGGAGTCGAAAATGATGGAGGCATATGAGCAACGGATGTTCTCTTCAGCCAGCCCCGACTTGAGGTCGGTCAATGGCAGGTGTCTACTAGGCTGTTATACACATGCCCTGTGGGACACGGATGGCGAGATCTTTCCGGTGGTCCCACAGTTCAGGGCCTCCTTGGGTCAAACCATTCAGACTGGTCAGGATGCAGCCGAATACATAATTTGGGCTGTTATTGATACGACCGATTGTTTGGGGCAAGCAATGGGCACTAATGTGGTGCTTTGTCGCCATGCATGGATATCCACAAGCTTTCTAAATATATGCCTTTTGATGGATCCTGCCAATTTTAGTGACAAAGCTGATTGCACCTTGGAGCCGTTTAAGAAAAGCAGGGCCACAGTACACTCTCTGAACCCTCCAGGTTACCAGGGGCACCAATATTTTCGATCCCCCTCCCCTGTGGCATCTGCCTCCAGCAGCTTTAGCTTGCCCATAGCACTAGTCAAACAACCACTTCAGGGAGGGGCAGGGTCTGGCATTTTCTCTCTGGGTGGCTGTTCATCACATGACAGATAAGTCCTCCAGATTGTCCAGCAAGAAACTTTCTTTTTTTCTGACCCACAACAGCTTCCGCCCACATCAGAGCAGTTCTCAATGGATTACTTATCCATCTTACTACAAAAGGTACGAACTCTACTGTCCAAAGGGGCCATCAAGATGGGTGCAGGCCTCGAAAATAGGGGCAGGTTGTTACTCCTATTTCCTCGTGCTGAAGAAGGATGGAGGACTTCGCCCTATTTTCGTCGTATTGTCATGTACCCGTTCTTCAGTCCCACAAACATTACCTGCAGTCTAAGATTGACCAAGAGTATTTTCAGTTTGCCATGCTTCGCTTCAGCCTTACCAGCACCCCACGGGTGTTCTTGAAAAGGATGGTGATAGTCGCTGCTTATCTGTGGAGATAGGGGAAACCAGTTTTACCCTACCTCAACGCTGGCTGTTGAAGGCAGGCTCATCGCAGTTATTTGTAGACCACCTCCAGACGGTGGAGAGCCTACTGATATTGTTAGGGGTTATTCAAAGTGCCAAAGTCACACCCGACTTCTTCACAAATATTTCCCTATATAGGAGTTGTCTTGTACGGGGTGCCATTCAGGGCCTTTCCTCAGCCACAACGAGTCCAGGCCATTTGGGCTATGATCCTGATGTTCAGCATTGGTCCAGGATTCAGTGAAAGTGGCTCTGAGACATCTTGGTCTGTTGGCCTCATTCATCCTGCTTGTCCACTTTGCCATGTGCATGCACTTCAGTGGGATCTAAAGTTTCAGTAGGAACCGCACCAAGGGAACCTGGCAGACGTCATTCAGGTTTCGGAGAAGACTGCACAAGATCTGCAGTGGTGGCTGCTCGAATTCAATCTAACCAGTGTTAGCCCCTCTCCCTTCCCCACCCAAGGTTGATGGGAGTGACTGATGCATCACTGCTGGGCTGGGAAGGCCATCTGGGAGAGGTGGTGATCAGAGGGCTCTGGTCTCTGGTAGAAACCTGCCTCAACATAAATCTCCTGGAGCGTTGGGCCATCCACCTGGTGCAGAAGGCCTTCCTGTTGCCCATCAAGGGAAGGCTGGCACAGGTTCTCACTGACACCACCACTACCAGGTAGAACTGCAGCAAGTAGGGCGGAGTGGGGTCCTGTAAAAAGGTGCTGCACCTCTGGAATTAACAGGAGTATCAGGGCATTTCCCTGGCTGGATCTTTAAACACCAGGGCAAACAAGCTCAGACAGCGATGCCTGGTAGATGACGAATGGCTGTTGAACTCTGAGGTGGCGTAGGACATCTTCCTATAGTAGGGAGAATCCTGGCTGGATCTTTGTGCCACCAGAACACACAGTGTCAATACTTCTGCGCGCTGGAATTCCCAAGGACACTCTCTAGGAGATGCATTCAGAATACAGTGGAGAATGGTACTCCCCCAAGTTCTGAAGACGATTAGGAATGACTCGGCCCAAGTCATGCTAGTGGCTTCAGATTTGGCCAGGAGGGTGTGGTACCTGGAACTTCTGGGTTTGAGCATCTGTCCTCTAATCAGGAGGATCTTTTGACAGCAGCAGGGCGGGATTCTGAACCTGAATCCATGCAATCTACACCTCCACATGTGGAGATTGAGCATCATCAGTTGACTCTGTTTGATTTGCCAACCAAAGTTGTGCTGACATTCTGGCTGCCAGGCACCCTTCTGTGAGGTCTATTTATGCCAGTGGCAGGAGAAATTTATGGCCTGGTGTAGTATCCGCAGAAGAGACCCTTTGCAAGCCAGGATGTTTTGTTATTTGTTTTGTCTTTGGCACAGCGAGGCCTTGTAGTGGACACTATTAAAGGTTATTTATCTGCTCTTTCTGCCTAATTGTGTTTGCTGGACCCTTCAAGCCAATACACAGCTGCTTGCTGCCTGAACTCTCAAAACTGTCTTCCTTATTGCAATGACTTCAGCTTGTCGTGTGAATGAGCTCTAGGCATCTCTTAGGTGGCGACTCGGGTGTCCATGCACACATTGACAAAGCACTACTGACTTCATAGTGAGGTCCAACAGGAAAGCCATTTCGCCGTTCAATCATGCAGGACGTTTTGCCTGAGCCCACTCCATAGACCCTTCACCTTGGTGAGGTACTGCCTTGGAATCTGTGGTGAGGAATCTGCGATTAGAAGTATTCATCAAAAGAACAAGTTACCTACCTTTGGTAATGCCCTTTCTGGCGAATACCCTATGTAACAGCAGATTCCTTGCCGCCCTCCCACTTCTCCATTCTGTGGCGTGTCATTTTTTTTCCCCAACTGAATGGTCCCAAATTAGAGATATGCAGCTCTGCTCCGTTAGTTCCAGGGTTGAACAAAGCCAACGCAGACCTGCACAGTGCCACCTAGCAGCGTGCTGGAACACAGCTGGGAAAACATCTGAATCCATTGTGGCACCTAGGAGAAATTCTAACGGTAAGGAAACTGCAGTTAAAGTATCCACCAGAAAGAGCGTTTGCGAAGGTAAGAAACATGTCCATTTTCATCCCTTGGGAAGATTGGGAGATTTCAGGGTTTACCTTTACTTGAGCACAGTTGTATCCTGATTGCAAGATAATTGTCACTCTATTTGAACAAATTGAAGCTGGAAAATGTATACAGAATATTTCTCTGCAAGTTTACCTTTTTCAATGCGCAAAGTTGAGTGTTAAGATTTTTTTTTATACACTCTTCTTGATTAGTTTTTTCATACACAATGGTCAGGCGCAAATCGGGGTTTACTTGCAATTTGACTTAGGATTGTGTGCATTTCCACTTTTTCTCAGTACAAATTCCTACAGTTTCTTATTTGGAGTAATTTTCTCTAAAATGGAACCAATTCAGAGTTTTGCAGCTCCGTACATGAGAAAACATGGTGATTGACCATGCTGCAAAATCCAGACTCAATGTTATGCCTCATACAATACTTGATTAACTTCGAATCTAGAGATAAAAATACCCTGGGGGAAAACAGGAAGGTGTGTAATCGTACTATTTGGTATTCCCATGGTCCTCAGAGTGAGACCCCAACTGTTTCCTATGAAGAAACTAGGAAGCAGAACTATGTTAGTGTTGAGTGAAAGATGGTAGCAAAAGTTAGTATTTGCAAACGAGTGACTAACTCAAACAGAGAACTTTGCACAGGTTGAAAAAAAACTTTTTCACACACCTTTAGTTCTGCATTATCAATCAAGACCTATAGTCGTCTTCATACTGTAGAGTTCAAATTTGCCCTCAGCTATTTTTTATCCCTGCATGCAAGCTCATTGTGCATTTTGTATTGGGATGTACACTTGAAGCTTCTAATCTGAAGCTAAGTAATCATTAGAGACTGTGTTCTGAAGAGTGTGCAGAAAACCATAGAAAACAACTTCCAGCCAATGTTTCCTCCACACACTGGGGTTTTAAAATTGCTTCACTGAATTGGGTGTGGCAGAACTGACATTCTTGATGGGCTTTTTATGGATACAATACATTCTCCATCCCAGTTCCTCCCCAGGCTGCTGTGGCTCCTTCCACCCTCTTTCCCCATGACCTGGCTTTAGGCTGGGATCAACATGTCCTTACCTATGTGCATGGGTTTTCTGTTTCAGCTTCCATTGAACACATTTAAAGGATGCTCCACTGTTTCTTCACTCCATTGCTGTAGTCAGTGAGTGACTGAATGAATGAAGGACTGGATTTCTTAGAATTTTTATATAGCGCACTACTACCCTGAATGATTCTCTATACACTAAAGACTTAAACACTGCATTTCTCACAAATGTGCCTTGATCAGAAGTTTCAAGCTTGCCAAGTTACTATAAGATTGCATATTGTCTAGAGGCCCTTTCCAAACTACTGTAGCTTTAACCGAGAACCTACACTTGTATTTGACATTAGTTTGGCAGCCAGAGTAATGACACAGTGACTACTAACTTGTAGCGGAGTCTAAGGGACTGTAGCAATAGACTTTGGTGGATAGGTGAGCAGAAGCTTGTTACAAAAGGCAGGGAAAAGTCAAGTTTTACAAATTCCTAAAAGGGGCTACCCCCTGCCTTTCATTTCCTCCCCAACCCATCTTACTCCTGCACTGAACAATTTTTGGAGGAGCACTCCACAATCCTGATACAAAAGGTCATTTTTCTGTTTTCCAAAAGTGCTAGGAAGCGGGTGCTCCATTCTGGAGGGGTGAGATGTGATGTGCTACGTCTCGTTCTGAAGCCTCAGACCTTTCTTGAATTTCTGCCTGTTGACCATCTTTTTAAGGAAGGACAAGTTCAAAATGCTCACCTTGGCTCAGGTGCTTTCAGCTCTGGACCCAGAAGACTGGATGTTTCCCTGTCACCTTATTTTCATATACGCGTTCCGCAGTCCCTCCGGCATTATCTACAATTCAGGGTGGGCCAGGAACACTTAGTTTACCGTCACCTTCCAGCCTCACCTTGATCCACAGGTCTCCACTAAAGTTATGGCACTGGCCATTGTCCATCGTCAAAGGGCGGACTACAAGTATTCCCTCTCCTTGAGTGACTGCTAAAGGTGGGCTTGCTGCAGACATCCTTCAGGTTTTCCCTCAACGAGCTGAAGTCTCACAAGTGACCCACGCAGAGAATTCCTTTCATTGGGATTGTTCTGGCCAGAGTAGCATTCAAGGCATTTCCACTAACGCAGCAAGTCCGAGACGTTCAGGATATGATCCTGAGATTGCGGCCTCAATCCTGGGTCTCAGTGAGGATGGCTCTGAGCCTTCTTGGAATCCTAGCTTCATACATCCTCCTTGTCCTGAATGCCAGATGGCATATGTGGGCCCTGCAGTGGAATCTCAGATTTCAGTGGAGCCAGCATCAGGGCTCCCCTTGACTGCATCCAGATGTTGCAGGAGCTGGGTCTCAACATATACGGTGGCAGACCAGCACCACCCTGGCCTGCAGGAGGCCACTGCTGGTGTGTTCCTGCCAGACTGGAGGAGGAAGGGGTCATGTCGGGAAGGTGGTGATAAGATGCCTCTGGCAGAGAGCCAGCTCCATTTCAGTCTTCTGAAGCTTTCAGCGATCTATCTGCCTCTGAAAACGTTCCTTACAGACAACGGGCTGTAGGTGAAGGTTCTCATAGGCAACACTATCACCATGTGGCAGATTGTGGTCCTGGATCCTGCACCCTACATCTCTGGAGGTGGCTGGACCTGCAGAACATCTTTCTGGTGGGCAACCATCTAGCAGCTTGTTGAATGCCAGAGCAGACGAGCTGAGCAGATGTCAGCTGGTGGATCACAAGTGGCATCTCCATCCTAAGGTGACAAGAGGCATCTTCATCCAGTGGTGTTAACCCTGGCTAGATCGATTTGCCACTGTTGCCAACGTGCATTGTCCATGTTTTTGTATGTTGGAGTTTCCTCCAAGGCATTTGCTTAGACACTTGTTCCAGTTGGAATGGAAAACACTGTACGCATTTCCACAGCTACCTCTTCTGCCTTGAGTTCTGAGGAAGTTCAGGACAGGCGAGGCACAAGTTATCTTAATCGCCCGGACTGGGCCAAGAGTGTGAAATACCTAGTGCTCCTGAGCCCGTGCGCATGCCCTCTGATGAGGCTACCACTTCAGGACAACCACCTGTCCGCAATAGCGCAAGATTCTGTATCTCCTCAATCTACACCTAATAGCGTTGAGCTTGAGCATGGACAACTGAACGTTTTTGACTTGCTGGTCGAGGTACTGTGAGGTGGTCGATGTCATCTTTGTGGCTAGACAGCCTTCCACAAAGGCTGTGCGCTGGGACACTTTTTTTGCCGAGTGTGAGGCCTAATACACGGTTTCCTTCAAGCCAGGCTTTTTGATGTTCTTTTGTTAGCCAGCCCTAGGCACTTCGAAAGGTTATCTGTTGAGCCTTTGTATGTCTTTGCCTCAAGTTGTCATGCATTTCTTAAAAGGCTTCACTTATATGTTTCTCCCAAGCCGTTTATTATGCCACAATGGGACCTGAACCTGGTCTTGATGATCCTCATGTGCAAGCCATTTAATTGGATGCACAGCTCTTCTTGGCTCTAAAGAGTTTCTTCCTCATTCCTATTATGTCAGCAAATGAAGTGCATGAAGTACAGGCATTTTTGTTGCACCCACCCTACACCTTCTTTCCGAACAAATAGGTGTTGACGATCAAGGTGGCCTTTCTACCAAAGTTTGACTCCCTTCTATGATGGCCAATGATTAATCTGCTAGAGTTTGTTCCTCTGCCGCATGGATCTAAAGAGGAGAGATCCATCATCACATCGACCTCACAAAAAACTATTGCATGAATGATCAGCATTTTGTGAATTTCTCTGGGGCAAAGAAATGGAAGGCTTTGGAAAAGAGTACCATGTAAAGGTGCATAATCCTCTTTATCATAATCTACTGTGCAGTGGTCAAGACCCCCCCCCCCCCCGAAGGGCTGTGGTCCCATTCCACCAGGGCTGTGCTGCCACAACAGGATTGGTGTGAGGGAGTACCTGTTTTGAACATCTGCCAGGCTGCTACGTGGACATTGGTGCATATGTTCACAAAGTGCTGTTACCTTGACAATCATGTCTGCTGGGATGGTTGCTTAGCCTTTTCAGTTCTGCAGGACTTTTTCGTCTGAGTACACTCCTTAGAGCCATCGCCTTTGGAGGTACTGCTTTGGTATTTACAGATGAGGAAACTCAAGTTAAAAGTATCCATCAGAAGAACAAATTACTTCTCTTTGACACTGTTTCTGTTGAATACTCGAACTGTAGATTCCTCACTGCTTTCCCGTATCCTCAATCTGTAGAATGTTTAGGAGGGAGCAGATAGCTACTGTCTACTCTCTGTATTAGTGCAGGCCATTGAGGGACGCAAGCTGAGAGAGGTTGGCTGGCTGGCAGCACATAAGATATTAGTCATATATTGAAGATAGAGTAAAGTTTAGTGGACGAGGTGGGATGAAGTTGAGTGGGTGTTTATAGCAAGACATTAGTCATTTTCTTAAATATATGTGAAGAGAAGCAGGGGTACTGCCTGAGGAAGCTGGGTGAAAGGCCACCTGCTAGTTTTTAGTGCATTTAGTTTTGGGTGAAGGGGATCAAATTAATCAACAACCATTTTTTGGGAGGGAGGACGCCTTGCATTGATCTCATGCGACTTCTCTTCTTTGCACAGTTTACCCATGAGAATGAGAGTCGACATACTCAACCTGATGAGTAGGTATGAATAACCTAGATCTTATCCACATCTTGCGACCAAGTGATATTATGGAAAACTCAAACGTACTGCTCACTGCCTACAATGTTCCTTGAAACCCTGGGTGTAAAGCATCCCCATTGTACAAACCAATCAATCTGCAATTCTAAATTTTCCTTTTGTTAAGCATGCGCCATACTCTGGCCCCCGCTAGTTTGTCTATAACCATTCTGTACTTGTGAAACCACGATGTTTGGTACCGTTTTTGTGACAAGAACACACGTTTCATTTGATGCTGCAGATTTCCTGCCTGTTTCATTCCTGCAATCCCCTCACGTTTTTTAGGTCGAGCCTAGCACAGCGCGCATGCGCTCCTCTATGGGAGGCTTCTTGTGAGCACTCCAAACTTCTCTGTGTGTCTACGACTTCCCCCACGCATTAGGTTGGTTGTTGCCTGTGTCATTTATTTTTCGTAGCCTGCAAATGGCAAAAGGCGGGTGCATGTCCCACCTCTTTAGCAAATGTTCACTCCCACAGCATTTTGCTTGCGGGAGCGAGCAGCGGCGCGCAGGGTGGCAGCTGCATTCCTTGCAGTTCGTGCGCACCACTCGCGGTCTTTTTGTTTTTCTCGCGATGCTGTGCTGCCGTGGTATTTTTATTTTTAAAGCGCTCCTTTACCTTCGGGTCGAGTTCGCGCTATACAAAAACTGCAACAAAAAAAGTGTGATGTAACTAGTGCAGGCAGGTGTGCTGTTACTGGTGCAGACTGGACGTGCGGTCCCCGACTCTGTTACCTTTTGGCTACGCTTTCACTAATGCGGCCAGATGGACTGCACTGCAGCAGGGTATGTTGCCACTCGTGGAAAACGGATATGCCGTTATCGGCTCAGGCAGTGGGCGAACAGGCTGTTGTCACTGGCGGTGGAGGACTGTGGTGTTAATGGCGCAGACAGGCAGCAGTAACAATTGCGTGCCTGTAGAGGTCCTCTTCAGGTTAGTGCTGCAGTCTCCTGAAGCCCCCCTCCCCCTTGCCTGGGAGGAGTCTGGGAGCAGACACTGTAGGGGGAGGAGATAGGGAGATAGGCAGAGAGAGTGCCACAGACATGGCTCCCGCATCCTCCAGGGTGCTGCCGGCAGACTGTTCCGTGCATGTTAGTGCTCCATGTCTGTGACTGCATCACTTCTGTGTTTGTCTCTGCCTGTAACTGCTTCCAGTCTGTAACTGCCCCTGCCTGCCATTGTTCGTTGACTGTACCTGGTCTCAAGCTGTGTGTGCGCTCTGTAACTGCTGCACACATGAGCCTGCGAATGCTTCCTGTCCGACTGTTTCTTGTCTGGGCCTCGTCCCCATCCCTGTGTGGGATTCTTTCATGTGTGTGCCTGGGCCCTACATGCAACTGCATCTTGTCTGTGATTCTTCCATGTGCCTGATACCCTCCCGCGGTGTCATCCTGTTAGTAACTGCTCCCGAGTTGTGACTGCTCCCTACTTGCGAGAGACTGCCCCCTAGCCGTGGCAGCTGTATGTCTGTAACGCTCCTACCCTGTTACTGCTCTGACTGCGAACCCTCCCTGTGCCCCGAAGTACTCTCTTAGTGACTGCTCCCTATCAGGCAGTGACTGTTTCTTTTGATTGTTCCCTGAACGCCTGTGCCTGTTCCCTGCTTGTGTGTGCTCCTCTTCCCTCTCATAGCGTGCTCCCTGTGTAAGTGCGTCCTGGCTCTGACTACCCCACTGTGACTGTCGCCTGCTTAGCTCGGATTGTGACTTTTCTCGCCTGAACAACCCTCCTGCATCTGCCCCTCTTCTAGAGCCTTCTGCCTGCGTAACCCTCAAGACCGGAGCCTAAGACGCCTTCACGCTCAGAGCCTGCTGCCTGCGGGACCCTCACTCCCAGAAACTGCTTGCTGCCTGCGGAGCCCTCTCAACCTCACGCCCTGCATTTTGCACTTGCCCAAGCTCACACGTGCTTATGTTGCTCGCCCGCCCCAAAGGCGAGACCTATTGGCTATGCCAATGCTTGTAGTTTTCTGACGTTTTGTGCATTCTTGTTGATTTTAAGTCTATGGCCGCTTAAGCAGCATATCCTTGAGTGCCTAAAAAGCCTCTGTGTATCTTCACTCTAAAACGTTAGCCCGCAGGCTTGACTTGTGTGAGGTGTTTGACTTCTAACAGAAAAAACTTTCAGTTCTACTTCAACAAAGGTTAGGTCTCAATGGTAGGTGCAGCGCTTCTTGCTCCAAGTGTCTTTGCCGCATGTATGTTCTGTAGATTGCCATGCTTTACAAACCTCTGCCATCCATCCATATTTACTGCTTAAATGCAATTCCGTCTGTGGCCGAATCTGGCACTCGCTCTACTCGACACCTTCTGGCCTTTCGCCAATCTATTAGTACATCTCCGGATTTCCCTATAGGGAGAGTCACTGGAGGCAATCGATTTCGTGCCAGCTCCGTATTCCACATAATTATGGATGTTATCTACCATTTGTTGCATAATTTGCAGATTTCAAAAAAATTATTGAAGCTCAAACGACTGAAGTTAGTAAAAAGATAGCACAGGTGGTGGTGCGCAGAGACATGCATTTTTTTGCAAAAATTAAGTTGTCACCTTTGAGTTGCTGATTGCTGTATTTACGTTAAGCTGGTAGTAATGAGGTGAAATATTTGGCCATACAGTATTAATGTGCATTGAAATGTCGCAATAGTGAAGTAGCACTTATAGAGTGTGTGCTGCAGTGTGCTACATAATTTACATTTTCTTTTTGCAAAGTTTAGTCAAACCCATCGTTTAATTTGGTCTTCCTTTGCTGCATAATTGCAGTGGCCGCGCATATAAGCCATTCCATTCCTATCCATTTTAAGTATGCCAAAGCCCCTGGAAAGTTCTAAACATGCATGCATACTTCTGTTTTTTGAATGCTACTGATGGATGCCTGTGCTCTTTGCTCTCGTGTGTTAAGCTGGCAAGACAGTGCAGACACACACACAAATGCACACACACTGGACAGCACGTCTATGGTAGGTCCCTACCCCTTAAACTTCATCATGCAGCGGCCAAACCTTGGCAACGTCTGCTTGAGCTGCTCTTCTAGCTGAAAAGGGCAAACAAAGAAAACATAAAGGGCTAATTAGTTGCCTCAGAAGGATAACGGACACTCATCTTAGTAAGCCTGTAATGCTATCAAGATGCTGTGCATGCAATTGTACCTTATGGAGTATAAATGGTGGATCAAAATGTGCATAATGGCGATGCAAGGCTCTCTCTCCCCTTTTAGGGCATTTAACTTCTGTGTCTTTAGCCTGATCCACAGTGTGTCCCAATGTCAAAAATATTTTTCTTTATGTGCTTTTTTATTTTCAAATAATATGCATTGAAACATCATTGTTTTTACAATTAAAATATGTCATTACCCCTTTTAAATGTACTTTTAGAGTCCATTTGTTCATAGAGCTTGATGGCCGATACCTTCTTCTTTGTTAGATATATGTGGTTTAAGTTTGCATCTTTCTTCAAGTAGCTATATTCATTCCCTTTCTGGCCTAAACCCTGTTAGATCATGTTCTTCTAGATCAAGCTGGCACCATTTATCCTACCACTTTTGAACCACGCTCCGACTCTGACCACAGCCCCTCTGAATTTATACCACAGTCCCGGCCACCAGAATTGTAAGGGGAATCTTATCCCATCCAAAAGAAGTCATTGTAGAGAGGCATGCTCCTACCTTAATGTCAACACAAAGTCACTGAGAAGCTTTTATATTTCATCACAGCATTGTTTAAGGGAATAGGTGACTAATTAAAATTTATTTGTGGCTACGAAGCACTGGGGGGCTTTAGAATTTGGAGGAGAGGCTCTAAGTTTCGTTGATACTATAGAAGTTGGATGTCTGAATGAGAAGGTCATGGTTACTTGTTCCATGTGCTCCCATCTTAGCTAACAAGGTGGACAGTCCTATTAGGGTATTTTCTAAAACCCCTTCTCACAGCAATTGCATACGTTTACATATTCTGAAAGCCATTCCTGCTCAGTCCATCTACTTGTGATACTTTACTCCTTTGCATAACTGATTTGTACCTATGTTAGCTGTCAGAGTTACTTTGAAGATTCTTTCACATAAGCTTTCAACAGTAAGTACAATCTGACTTCGAAACCCACGGACTATCAGAGATGCACGCTTGGTTGCACATTAACAAATTCTGCAAGAAATCACAAGCACAGACTATCTGGCCATGCCCCAGATAAACTGCCCTCTATATAACCATTTCATGTGGTTAGTCTGCCCTACCAAACTACTTTGATGCAGTGTCAGTAAGGTGCCATGCCACAGAACCACACAGGTTGCCTATAATTTAATGTTGGTGCAGCATACCCCAGTCTGGGGTTTTCTTCGTTACTCTGAACCTACATAATCTGTTTAATTCGGACTTTTCATGACACTCCCTCTCCCACAGACCCACATTAAATGCCAGAGCTGTGCTTCGTTGTGCAGTTGCCCAATCACCACCGTGGTACTATCCATGCAGCTTCTAGGAGAAGAAAGATTGGGGGCTGGAGGCAACTCGTCTCACGGGTAGCAGGACCAAAGCGTCATTGAGCTCCTGCAAGTGGTTCCCGTAGGATGCACGACCTTGCTCCACCAACTCTTTTGTCCAGTCACTGCTAGTGAATCACTCTTGACTGACTGACTCTACTCATTCTACCCAGGAAACCACAGTAAATGACTTTTCCCCTCGAATAATTAAAACGGGCGTCAATGCAGGATTTCTTTTTAACAAATCTCTTTCTAAACTATGAAATCTTTCAAATGCCCACCGTCCAAGATGTGTCCTGAGTTGCGATTTTTTTTTCTAATCGCATGTCTGCTTTTCTGCCCTCACAATTCTTTGAAAGTTTGCAAGACTCAAAAAGGTGTCCCGAGTATTCTGAATTACCCCCCTCAGTGTGCTCTCCTACCTATACCCAAGTCCTCCCCTGATCCTTGGCAGCTTCTTACTGTATTGTCACCTTTGAGGTCGTTATGCAATCTGTAATCTCCACCTAAACACAGTTCATCATCACAAATAAAAGACCAACCCTACCCCCAGTGGAACATGGTAATGTTACGTAAATAAAAAGCTAGTGATAAGTGATGTACAATTAGAATGATCAACTGTATTTTTAAACAGAGCTTAGCTGGATCAGCTCAGTTACTGAAGCTAGCAAAAAGGGAGATACTACCAAGAAACAGAGTGGATCCGTCTATTAAATTCATACATTTTTGGTAAGGCGTTGAGTAATTTCAAGTGTGGGTGGTGCTGTGCGTTGCCCATTTATATTAATCTTATTTCATCTGCCCCTTTTGCGTTTGCTACATATACACAGTGTCTTGTGTCTGATCCACGATGATATTTGGGCCTTTTGCTTACCTACTCCTCTACAATGTACATCACTTTTCAGTTTGCTGTCAAAATTAAGCCAATTATGTTCCACGCGCTTAGTTGTATGTGCCAAGCTTGGCTTTGTCTATTCTTGGTGGTGCCCACTTCTCAATATAAAAATTCTGCAGACTGTCCTTAAATTGTCTTAACTCTGCTGATGGCCTCGTGTTTTCATAACGATTCTGTTCAATTTAAAAAATTTGTAAACATGGCTGTTAAAAACGTTCTTAGACGTCCAGCTGTTGCCTGTGTTGTGCACATTCTCCTGTACCCGCGTATTTTTTTACCGAGACCTTACATCTGCAGCCAAAATATTAACCAAAAACACAGTTGCCCTTATAGACCAGTTCAGTGTAGTTCTGCTACCACTTAATGTTAATGGACATTCAATCACACTACCTCACACTATTTTTCTCTCACTACTAGTTCTATCGGCCTTCTATGCCTTGCACTCCACAGAGTGACTGGCTTCCAAGAGAACTCACAACACCCACTACAAGGCTCTTCAACTCCCCAATCTTTCCTCTGTGCACACCTCTACTGTACTCTCCGCAATCCCAAAAAGCCATTCACTGCCCACTTCATTTCTCCCCCTCATTTAAACACAAAGTAGCCATATGAGTACTAACCCACAGCTCTCATTCCTTTGCTAGATCATTCTTCATATTGAATCGTACAACAAAACAACCTACTATACTGACCATCTTGATCTGCGCTTCCAGTTCTACGAGCTCCACTCAACTGTCACTACTGAGACTTGAGTTTCAACCCTACAGCGTTGCATCTGCAGCCCTGGCTCACTCATCCATTCAAGCAAAACAAAACTGTGCACTCCTTTTTAAGTAGATGAAACATCAACCACGGAACGCCTTTAATCCTATGGACAAGCCCCGAACAATCTCACATCTACCCTCAGGACTATCAACTCCTTTTATTTTCTAGGTTCAAGCTCCTCACTATGCTCCCACCCTCCAATTCTTGTCCACTCATCTATTCACTTCTTTCTCCTTCTCATTTGTATTACTCATTCCATTCTCTCAGCTAAAAACTTTGCATTTTAATTCTCTACTAAGATCTTTGCCATTGGAACTAACCAGGCAGCATTCCTCTTCAGCCCACCTCCTTCGTCTTGTGTCTGCTAGGAGTCCTAATCCCTCCCTCAAGGGTCAAGCCTTCTCACCCACAGCTGAACTCATATCCACACTCAAAGCTGCCACCCTGTCTTGCCCACCATCTAACTCCTTCAGTTCAGAAATTCCCAAAACCCCTTGCTGTCTCGTCTCCTGCGTTATCCTGCCTAACCTCTCTCTTTAACCACTCTGCTAATAAAGGCACCTATCCATCATGCTGTAAATTCAGTAGTCCTAATGCTATTAAGAAAGAAAAAAAAACAGCAACCCTTCTGCCCTAGCTTACTGTTGTCCCATCTCCCTACATCGTTTCTCCTCAGAATTATTGAATTATATCTGCATTACTGCCTTGCAGTGCTTAATTTGAGCTGGTGGTTTCCGCTGCTCAGGACCGACACTTAATCATCAACACCGGCGCTTTCCATGAGCACCAGTTAAGGACACATTCATTTACGGTGAGATTAAGTGATCTGCCCAGAATTACAGGATGTTGAGCCAACGCCGAGACCCGAACCTGGTTATTATTATTATTCCCCAGTTCTGAAGTCCGCAGCTCTGCCCATTACGCCACATCCTCTCCCCACTTTCATGGTTAGTAGTTGGTTCTGTTTTAGGCAGCGCTAACATAAGAAATGGGCTGGTACAAGATGCCCCCTGACTAGAGCCCCGGCACTTATTTTTTTTTTACAAATTAACCACTGCCGCCCCGGTACTTTCATCACCTGCTCAATTGCCTTCTCTGTAGTTTTCATGCTCAGCACTCAATGGAACCAGCCCTCTCCCATGTGTCCAGTTTCATATGCGTTGTGCAAAACAATCATCTCTTCTCCATTTTAATGCTTGTTGGTCTTTCAGCTTTTGATGCTGTTGATCACTTTACCCTACTGTTAACACCATCTTGTTTTGGTTCCACAGATTTGATACTAAATTGGCGTTTGTCCAGCATTCATTCTTTCTTGGTGCCCCTTGCTCTCTTCTCCACATCTCCTATAGGTAGCAGGGAGGTGGCCCACAAGCCATGATCCTGTGCCTTCTCTGCTTTTCCACGGCAGACTCATCACATCCTCTGGTCTTACTTATTCCTTTGTTGATGACGCTCGAGACTTTGTTTTTCCCATAGATTACTCCCATCTGCAAAAACGGATCTCTAGCTCTCAGTCATTGGATGACTATCGGATTACATATGCTAAACTTATCCAAAATGGAACTAATATATTTTCCTGCTCCTACCTTGTTCCCTTTCCCCAGGTATCCTATAACCAGAACCCTCGGAGTACACTTCAACACGTTTGAGAACATAGAAACGTTCATAACCAATACAGCTTCAGCCGCCAGATTTTAGGTAATCCTTGCCGTCGCTTCCCCTAGGCCCGAGAACGGATATCCTCACCTGTCCTTAGTATATCTGACTACTAGAACAGTCCTCTATAAGATTGTCTCACCCTGTACTCCTTTAAACATTACACAAGGTACTAGGTACTCAGTTGTGCCTTCAGGACCCACTCCTACCTCCGACTACTGTCGCCATTGCCAGTTGGCCGTAAGAGCAGAACCGTCGCTACAATTTATTGGTGCCGGTCTTCAAAGCCATAAATGTCTCCTCCCCGAATTACCTCTCCTCATTATGGAGTATCTCAAATCGCAGCCTAGGATCAGCCAACCTTATTCTTCTGGTCAATCCCAAGCCACCATCTGCAGCTTGAGCCTTCTGTTTATTGGGACCCCCGCGTTGGAACTCTCTTCCAACCGAAACCTGCTCTTTCACGGACCACCTCCAGCCAAGAGAATCCGAAGTATTGGCCAAACACCAGCCTCAACTAAGCATTAAGTTGGACACAGCTGTAAATATGTATGTATAAGATTTATCCGTACGGTCATGTTGTCTAAATATCCACCACCTATCGAATGTGTAACTTCTATATGCTCCTATCCCAACTGATAAACACTTCTTATGTACTGTTTAACTATGCTCTGCTTTTCTTCTCAAAATGCTTCTGCAATAAATTAATAAAGTAAAACAGAAATATCAATCCACCACCAATGTATCACTTTTCCCCAACTTCTTCCCCAAAGTGATGCTATATTGCTGTATAAATGATTATATTAATTGTACCTGTTTATTTCGCATCAGCCACACTGATGCACTGTAGACTGTTGCTTTAGCACTCTTGTGTTTATCCAGCTGCTAATATTTGTTATCCTTTCTGTACCCATGGCCAGTGTCTGAAACTACTGTAATACATTTGAAACTTGACCAGGTGGGCCCTGCTGAGAGCTCTCCGTTACTGGGATAGAGGTTCCAAGGCTGATACTGCTTTAGGGCGAGTTTAGGCTGCTCTGCCCTGCAAAGCCACCAACAGCAATCATAAGAGGACGCCAACTTGGAACTAATTGCCTTGTCCGTAAGGGAACAGGAGTGCCTAAAAGGCAAAATTGAATTTTTCTAGTGGCTCTGAAAATCCTTAAAACAGAGCTGGAGGGGAGGGAGCTCCTCCTTTTGCTGACTAGTACCACTGTCATTTTCCAGCCTGCAGAGGACTGAGTCATTTGGGTGTATGAGGGGATATCTGCATGGGAAGTGAAGAGGCATCAGGGAGACTGTGCAGTACAGACAAGAAGTAAAGGTGGATGGGCAAAGTACAGAGAAGGAAAGAGAGTAGAGGTTTATGATCATGAGAGTGAAGGAGTAGAGGCATGTATGTGAAATTTGCACTAAAGAGGTGGGTGCAGAGAAGAGGGGAACGTGCATGGAAGAAGGACTAAGGCCTGGGGAAATGGGAGGTGTCTGTGGGTCATGGCTGGGAAGGTAACAGGTGAAGGATAAAATAACGTCAAATAAAATAAGGAACCGTCCCCTGTACCATAAGCAAGAAGAGGCTGGCAGAGGCCCCACCATATCTACCGTTAGGTGAGTATTTCCAACCAAACACCCATTGGTGTGCAACAGAAAACACTAATAGTAGCCTGCCATACTCAGTCCTAGGGGTTATGAGGGACTTCCCTGAAGACTGACCACACACGTGCCTACTGCTCAGCCCCATCTGCAAATCAACTGAGCATCCTTTACAAGGAACCATTCCTTTGATCAGTACCCTCAGACCTGTTAACCTATGTTGATTGATGATACTGTAGAACCCACCTCTTTTGCCCCACTCACTTCTATTTTTTTCCTTGTTTGTAATCTCTGCCTAAAGGTAGATATCGAACATTTGTGGGTAATTTACAAAATATGAAAGGAATTAGGAAATGGTATATTTCCGCAGAATGATCAGCACTGCCCATTTGAAGAGTCCTTTGCCCCTCCTCTACAGCCCAATTCTTCGTTAGACAATGCGCAGGCACGTGCACCATTAAGTTGTCGCCTACGGGACAATGAGACCATCCTTCTAATTTATTATGCTTCAATTTACGAAATTGTGTGCAAAGCGCCCACATTAATTAAGTGGTATATAAAACATATTTACATTTAATTTCTTTGTTTGCCCTTATTGTATGGCCATTGTACCAAATTAACGATGTGCAAATATTCTTGTACGAAACAAATGTTGCTGGTTACCTGCAGCCAGGAGCTGGTTGGTGGTGGAGCACATTTCAGTGGCTTTGCGATGCCAGTTCTCCACCTAAGAAAAGAAATACACTAGAAATCAGCACACGCGAAACTACGTCAGCAAACTCTGCACATGGCCAAGGACAGGAACCTATACCTTTAACAAGGGGAACAAAAGCAAGCAGGGATTTACACCTTCGCAACCACAGGCTACAGCAGCGTTGTGATGAATGAATACACTGTAAAATAACTTTAGTTTGGAAAATGCAGTCTTCTGGGCAGCGACTGGCAGTAGAACCCATCTTTCTGAAAGGGGAGAGTGTAATGTTAAATTCTGGTGATATAAGGGCCTTCTTTGTCCCAACCCCCAGAGACCCGTAAGAGTGACATTTGAAGCAGTGTGACCGCATGTATTCCTTCCCAAATATACTAGACGCCCAAAAACGTGCATCAATGTATGTGCAGCGTCAATCAAGACATCCAGCAGCCCCTATTGCATTAAACCAGACCACAAGGGTGCACTCCTAACATGATTCACCGAGAGTCGGCCACACGCTAGGCCACAAGGGCAAGAGAGATGATGCAATGGATGGACTCTCCTCAGGCTCTTATAGGCTGTAGGCAGGGCCACTGGAATTATGCGAATGTGCGGCCGCGGCGTTTTTTTGTATAAATATGGATTTGCTGCATAATCCATCATCTGCCTCAAAATCTGCAGATTTTAATCCCCCCAAAAATTGTTTCTAGCTCAAACAGTTCAAGAGTTACTACAAACTAAGCAACACGTATTGCAGCGCAGTGGCATGCCCTCTACAAAAGTTAACTGGTCACCTTTTAGTTGCTTATTGCTTAATTTGGATATTAAACTGGTACCAATGAGGTGCAACCAATGAACAGACAGTGTTAACAAGTGTAAAAATGACAAAATAATGAAGTAATACTATTACAAAATGTGCCACATTACGCCGCATAATTTGCTTATTCCTGACGCATGATTTACTGAACCATGCCACATAATTTGAGCCTCCCTTGCCATATAATTCAAGTGTTCCTGGCTATAGGCATGTAGGTCTGAAACAGGCGTATACTAGGCTCACTTTCTGTGTGCTGAAGTAGTCCGTCACAGTAGGGTCTACGCGTTTGCAAGGTTAGTAAGGCTGGGAGAGTTAACTATTTGTCAAACGTGGACAATGCAGATTCGTTGATGTATTACTCGTGGGACGGGATATAATACATCCCAGGCTTTAGAAATTATCACATCTTAAATTATATGGTGGTTTCTTTGCAGTCTTTTCAGTCTCTAGAAGGAGATCGCTGTATTCATGATGGGTTTAAATGTGTAATTCCTGGCCATTCTGTTCTTCCTCTTTAATTATTGAAAATAGTAGGAATGTAATATTTCTCGCAAATTACTGGTTTTGAAAACACTGCTGTTTGTTAAATAACAGGAGCCATTTGTAGCAGACGAGGAAACTGCAACTTTGGGTAGGTGTGTATTTTATTTCACTGAAAAACACTGGTAAAAAGTTCTATAGCATGGCAAGCAAAACGAACATATGGGCAGCAGAACCCTTGGTTTGGGAATGAAAAGATGGAAGACTGTAAAACTCCATCAGTGAAAAAAAAAAGTTTCAAGTTTATAACTGGCCATTTGACACAACAGCTGCGCAATAGTTCACTAGAAACACAAACATAAATGCACTGAAAAAAATTACAATTAAAGTGAAGTTATGTTTAGAATTGGTAAGAGGCCTTTACATGTGTTTAAAAAACCTTCTGAAATTCAGTTTAAAAAACCAGTTAAAGAACAGTTATGGTTACAAATTAAAACCGAAAACCCACTGAAATTCACCAGTTAGTGAATCATATCTCACACAAAAACCATAACTCGCACACCAAATGCAATGCTTATGACTTCAGAAATGTATATCTACTTATATGTTTAATATATAATTTAGTAACGTACACCAATACATTAAATATTCAGATTTGTCTCATTGATAATGCTAATGTGATATGTAATCTCACCTGTAACATTGCTTGTCATTCGAAATTGCTTTTGTCACGTCAAGGGTGAGGTCTTGAGCATTGCATTTGGTGTGTGGGTTATTGCTTGCATAGCTGTACTTCGAGTTATGGTTTGCAGAGATCATCTTAACTGGTAGATTTCAGTGGTTATTCCGTGTGAATTCATAATTATTACAGTCATTTAGCTCTGTTTATTTAAGTATTAAGGCAAGTGATAAAACTGCCGATATGAACCGCCCCGGCCCTCACCTTCAAATTTGTGGTTTCACTGAGGCCTCTGTACTCAACCTTTGGCCAGGCACAATATGGACTGGGCACAAGGTGCAACCTTCCCCCTCACTCTGAACGTAGCTATAACCGCTCCCAATGCATGTGTGTGTGGTCTTTGCCCATGCAGCACTTGTGTGTGATGTACAATTTGTGTGGCCTTTGGATATTGAGTGATTTGGGGCGTGTGCAAGAAAGGACAGTACACAAATGTTTGAAGACCTCAATCCCTTTGTCCAGTGATGTTACTGAATAGGCCTATTGAGATGTCATCTGTAAGGCCAAGGGCACCCTATTTGGTGTCAGTGGTTTTTAGTTTTTTTCGTTGTAAACAGCATCACTTTAACCACATTTTCAGGACATTTCTGAGGTTTTAATAAGCAGATGTTCATTTCTTATGAGCAAATGTAAGCATGACCTACCTCTAACAAAGATTTTTAAATTATTTTATTTTTGATTTGCTTCTCCCAGGTCATTCCCCCCTAATCACCAGTGCACGGCCTTCAGACTTGTGCAGCTAGGTCTGGGTACAGAACCCGCCCTCCTGCCAGGTCCCACACCCTGTCCCATCCCACTCAAACTAACTGAGCATCACCCTTGGCCATGCAAAGCAGATTTGCCCAATCCATCCAAACCAGCAGCCCACAGCCATAGTTCCTGCAGATTTATCAAATAGAACAAACGATATAAGCAAAACAAAAATTCCTCTTCAATGTAAACCACGCATTTTCTATAACAATTGCATATTTACAAACGCAAAGTCAAAGTCATGAATCTTGTGTCTTAAAAAGCTGTTTTTCTGGATCATATGACTAGTTTTTCTACCCCTCTGGAATCTGCCCTTTCTCCCTTTATACTAAACTAAACTCGCTATCATTCCTTTACAGTAAATTTTTTCCACTGTGTCCCAGATTTCAAGATAGTGTAAAAAAAGAAATCGAGGCATTTCACCAAAGTCGCATCTCTTTACAAAATCAAATATGTTCGACAGAATTCACTATTTAAAAATTGTAAATCCGACTGTTACCATATGGGTTTTTCACCTCATTTGCCACTTTATTTTTTGCAAAAAACCACAGGTCATATTTTTCGTTAATCCACAAATAGCTTGCAAGTTAGACTAGACCGCGTCACCTCCTCCACGTTTGTCGAGCACCCATCCATCTGTTTTTGCTGTAAGTGCAACAGAATTTTTTCCCTATTGGAATTATCTTCGCTTCTGGCCTTTACAAACCCCCAATAATAATAAACCTCTTGACGAGCTTCACAAAACTCCCCAGAATTAAGCCAGATTCAAACTTGAGGAAACATCATCTTAGTTTTGTCATTCAGCTCATTCAAGGTTAAAAAATGCATTGCATTTCCAGGGGATCACAGGGAGTGCTGTAACCATAAGTAAAGAGTTGATCTGCTGGCTCCGCAATGCATCTGCATATAGTATATGCAAAAGGTGAGTCGTTCCCAATATTCACAATACACCCTTAAATCCTCTTCTCACCCTTAATTACACAGAAAAAAACATTACCAGGGGTAGGCACAGGAATTTCCTTAGAAGTTCAGCATCTTGAAGAGATGCTTCCAGTGGTACTGACCTCTCGGGCGTTGGGAAAACCGTTGACGGCGATGATTTTTTTGTAGAACTGAACCGAGGCCTTGGGGTATCGTGGTTTGTTCTTGTTCTTAAACTCGACGTAGTACAAGCCAAATCTTTCAGAGTAACCTTCATCCCACTCAAATTTGTCCAGCAGAGACCATGCTGTGTAAGCCTTCACTTTCACCCCGTCCTTGATGGCTAGACGTCAAAAGAAGGTAGAAGGTAGTTTAGTGTCAATTACCGAATGACTGGTTGAGTGACCTTTGAAAGTACTCCCAGATCTGTAAACTATTCTCCCCACTATCCCCACCCCCCACTTTCATTATTACCTGGTTACCCTGTCAGAATACCAATCAACTTGAATGCTATTTTTTTTACTACGTGCGAACCAGAGCTACAAGATATGAGTGCTGTATAAATAGAGGAAGAACAAGTTGCACAATGATAACCGAATAAATAAAATTAAAATGAACTGTATAATATAGATATATGACTGGAGGGGTCGGTAGAGAAGACCTATTCTAGGAGCAAGAATCGATGCAACAGTAAGCGTCCGAGTTACCTCTTGAATGGTTTAAAGTGATTGATTGATGGGTGGAGTTAAAAATTCTGTCAGCACAATAAATATTTAATTCGAACTCAACACTACAACAGATGAGTTGTCCACATTTTTTAAAACTGTGTAACTTGTAAATTTGTAGCAGCTACAAAAAGTCTCGTTAGATCAAGACATCACAACACAATATGTTGACACACTCTTGGCCATAATGGAGAAATCTGCCCCGTAACCGAAAAGATCAAAAGAACACATCGTTGAAAGAAAGGTCCTGATGAGTGTGTGTGAAAAAATATCGAAACAGATTCCAATGTCAACAAATCTGGCAAATGGACAAGTCTTTCTACCCTTCAAATGGCCATCTCTAAATCCATTCATTAGTAGCCTGGTTTGACTTCGGTTAATAGAGTGGTAGTTGCCATGTCCTGTCCATAATAACTGTGACTGAAAACAATTGAGTGCAGATTACATAGTACCCTTGCACATTAAATTGTAGAGGCTGTCTGGAGAAATGAGGCTTGCCTTTGACAAATAAGCTCAGTAAACATACCCAAAAGTTAGAGGATTTTACAACCAATAGTTTCACTTTGCAAATTATTTAATACAGTATTCTAATTTCCATTATATTTGGTAATCAATATCCACTTATGCTAAATTAGTTACCATTTTCTGTGCCAAAATATGTGGCAGTTTCTTTGCATAATGATCAATAAATACATGGTCAGTGATTAGTAGCCACCTGGCTCAATAAGTTAATATTCTGTGTTCAGATAATATTGGTGTCTGTGCCCTGCAGTGTCTCTGAAGACCAATATTTATTAGTCTCAAATAACTAAAATGCATTGACCCAATCACTAGCAGTCTCACCATTGAATAATCAGTAATTATATTATGTTCTTAGTTTTAGAATAGGCTGAAACCCTGTGTGCCACACGATAGAACATTTTCAAGACCCATTAAACCTTTGGCTCCTCGGCTAAATTCTGATGTGTGACCAGAATTTGGGCAGGAGAACAGGCTATTTCCCTTGTCTATAGGATTTCTGTACCACAGCAGGCATTGTGTTTGATCTTGACTACACAATAACTAGCTCTACAAGCAGACATGGGTTAGGAGTGGTTATTAGCCGGTCTACCCTCTCTGCCCGTATAGTATAGCGGTATACCTTTCAGCATCTCATTGGTGTAGCCTTTCAAGTATTTGATTCTCCATTCGTCGCACAGCTGAGCACACTGCATTTTTTCGGACACGCCATTCTCTGTCACATACACTGTGGGATTGCCGTACTGGGTCTAGGAATAAAGGAAAGCCCAGCTGGGGTGAAATAACCTAAACTCAAATGGAAATTTGGATGATTCAATATCATTACAATAGAAAATGTTGCTCTACATGTAATACTATTGACATCCGCACAGCTTTTTTTTGTATTCTTGAGTATCAGCAAGGGAGTAAGCTACAAAGGACTCAACAGTGAGAATACAATTTTTTTCACATGAGTATTTCATAGTTTTCTTTTATTTGTGATGGATAAATATTAGTGAATGTATTTGAATCCAATCCAATCCAGCAAGCACTATTCGACAACAAGTCATAAAAGCACAATACATACAATACACTCTCCGTGAAACACAATCTAAATATACAATCTTAAAACCATAATTGTTACTTCGAGTCATGAGCCGGATTGATATAAAAAAGTAGGACAAGTTAAAACAACTATAAAATTCCAAGACATAAAACATGTTAAAATTCATTATATAAATTGGAATGTATTTGAATCATTATGAACCGATTTGGAACACGCTTTAGATCAAATAGTTGGGCCGTATATGATATCCGGCTGCACAAATTAACAAGCTGCTCATTGGATGCTCTTTCATTCTAAGAGGGACATGCCAGACTTGAACTATAGGTATGGTGCCACATTTCAAACATATTTTGTTTCTGTGACCTTTGAGGTACCATAAACAATCCATAACATATAACCCAAAAGTGATCACTCACAGATGTGGCATCACAACCTTTAACACATCCAATACTGATCCTTTAGCCCTGCGGTTAAGACATTTTTGCCACCCCAAAAAAATAGTGTCCCATTACATATATTTGACCTTTTATGTATCTTTTCTTAAATGCTATGTACAAAGACAAGCATCCTCGAATATTTGACCTGCATCCATAATCCACTGTATGCTCCCAGCAGTACAATAGATGGTGTCCACCTCTCAGCAAATTCCTGCTCATTATGTACTACATTCCTGTTTATTAGGATGGATGAAGATTCAGGATTTGCCCTAACTTTGAGAGCATGTTCATAAACATTGGCTACTATAGTCATCATCAAAGTGTAATTCAGACTTCTGTAGCTACCTTTAATGCTGTTTTTTTTCTTCAGGTGCATTCTTTCCTCCTTACAATATAGAAATGTTGGACATTGTTTTAGTAAACACACGCAACTTTTTGAGAGTAAAGGTGATACCTTTCTGGCCGATTCCATTAACCACCAGGGAATGTTGATTTCTGAATGTAGTGGTGGCTGTTGTTCTGAGCCCTACGCATGGGCTGGCAAAAGAAACATGGAAACTTACTAACATTGCTGAGGACTCCTACCAAATACCTCAATGTGGGCTTATGTTTGTCGTGAGTGCTTTACTTAACATTTTAACAATTGTTTCACTTTTCCTTTTATAATTAAAGTATGGGGTACAATGAAAATCAAGACTTGAGTTGCTTAGACCATATGTGGAAGCACTTGAGACTGGGGAAAGTTGGTTATGGTCACTCAGACACAGTTGTCCAAAATTTCAAAAATAGATAATATTGGAAACCAATGGTCTTCAGCAATACTTATGTTAGGCTACTTAGTAAGCTACTGTTCAGCAGTACAGGCCTTTGCAGAGTACCTTGTGTAGAAACAACTGTGCCACCAAACCCATCCTGGCTTCCCTGCAGCACTGGCATGTGGTCCTGGAAAGGACGGCCTGGCATTACTTGTGTCTGAGGTGTGTGATTGTCTTCCAGGAGGCGTGGAGTCATGGGTGAAAAAAGTAGATTTCAGTAACAATTGAAGCTACTAGGGAAGTAAAGCAAAGGGGACTCGAGAATGAAATAAATGGAGGTGGAAACCTAAATTCACGAGGCTTGCAGTAGTTCTGATCTTTACATCTAATGTCAAAGTTTCACATTTCGTACTCAAACTGTATTTTTGATGGGGAAAATATGCTGTGATTACAGCTTAATATCCATGACGTATTGCTACCCAGCATATAACTCTTATAGTAACTCAAATCCAGGTAAGGAGAGAATGGTACAAACTGCGATAAGAGATGAGAGAAGGAGACAGAAGATGGATGAGAGAGGCAAAGGAAAGGTGGATGGCTTGTTTGAATTTTTTTTGCCAAGTCTGCTATTAGTTCCTAGTCTATCCATGCTCATACCCCTCTTTTTCCACACAGTCTCCACTAGAGTCATGACTATTTCCGTCAGGCCAGTCTGCCCCTACACTTAAGACACAGAGTACTTGAGAATATTCTGCTTCCTCCTTGAAGGAAGATGTGTACCTTCACAAAGTTGAGCAAGCGACGAAAGCCCCAGGGCACAGAATACAACCACTTGGATTCAGGATCAGGCCACCTGGGATCCACCAGCTCAAGCAGGTCCCGATCGGTGAAGAAGCTGGGTCCTTGGATAGCTGGGTAGTTCCTCTGCGTGATGTAGCGTGTTGTGAAGTGTCCTAAACCCAGGAAGTCACTTGTGCCTTTGATGTAGCTCTTTTCCTGTGACGAGAAGGTTGGGAGCCTCGAGACCACCAGACCCTGCTGCGCACTCTTCCGCCCTATGAAAACAAAGTAAATTTGTGACCACTCTTTTCATTCCACAGATCAATTCACCGTAAAGACCATGTCAAACAAATGTAATTAAGTGGCAATAGAATGCAATCGTTGGCAAAGCCAAGAGGCCTAGCTCTTCAAATGAGAGCACCAAGTTATTGGCTATGCCAGTGCTTGTTTGTGAAACATTGTGTGTTAAAAAAATAAATGGCTGCTGGTGGATGGTGATGCATACATCAGAAGCCATCTACGAATGCCTTCTGTTTGATGAAACCTGCTCTAAGATGGCTATCAAAGGCTGCACAAGTATGGGTAGCCATCTTGAAATGGGTGTTCATAAAAGGAATGGTTTCCAGTACTTGTGGATGTATCGGGACACACCAACTGCCATTTTGGCTTTATGCTTTTAAGTTTATTTTGCATTTTAAAGGTTGGTGACAACCATTTTTGACCAGTTAATAGCAAATAAACATTGCAGGAGGGCAAACATAAAAGAAGTGAGTGGCAAAGTTGAAGTGTGGGAGATCAATGGAGGAATCAGGAGAAGAAAGCAACACACACACCGGAAAGGGGGGGGGGACTAGAAAGCATGGCAAGCAGACAAGGGAGAGAGTGCTGAAAGAAAAAAGTACTTCCCTGCTTATAACAACACAGTAGAATGATATAACTCGCCTCAGCTGAAACACTGTAAAACAGCTGTAAACCACGGTAGGGGCAATAAGGAACAAGCAAATGATACTGACAAGAAAGCCAACCACTGATGAGCAGTGGGCTAACCCAAAGCCCACTCCGTATTGGGATTTTACACAATGTCCTTTGATGAAATGCGAGAGTGATAACTGATATACTTAGAATTCAGTAAAACTTTAAAATATATTCTACCCTGAAGACCTGTGTAGGGACTGAGAGTAATGGACAGAAAAATTTGGATTTGGAAAGACAGAAAAACTAGTACAAAGGGAGAAAGCAGGGATCAGCAAGAGTGAGATAAAGGGGCAGCAGTGGATGGAAGAACCCTGAGGTGAATTCAAGACTACGCAGCCTTGGTTTTCGGCACGTTATTAGGTGGAAACTGGGCAGTGTATGCGCTGCTCTGCGAGGCATGCTGTATTCAGATATGGACTTGAAGCTCCGCCCATTTTCCACCCATCTTTTCAATTGGCTCCTGTTACTGTCCATTCTAAACGGTTGCTTTTTATTCATGAATAGGCTTAGTAGCCCCTCCTTAGTACCGCCTTGTCTACATTAGTAATCTCCCATGAGGACGGTCCCTTTTACTTGTGTTGTTACTTGGTATGTTTTATTTAGTCTGTGAGCACTATTTTCTTGAATGATTTCTCCTATTCAACCCACGACATGCTTTCCTACAACACAGCCCTGGCCTGCTTTTATATTTTTATTAGTAATGGTGGCCGCGTCATATTTGCAAAATGTGCGGCTCACCCAACTTGCACCTTCTCATCGGCATTATTTTCTTTTTCTTTGCCAGCGAGATCTGCCTTAACTATAGCGGCCGCACTCATTTCTTTATTTTCTTTGCCAGCCTGGTCCACTTTAACTATAGCGGCCGCGCTCCTTTCTTTATTTTCTTTGCCAGCCTGGTCTGCTTTAACTATAGCGGCCGCGCTCCTTTCTTTATTTTCTTTGCCAGGCAGTCCTTTTTAACTATGGCGGCCGTGCTCTGGAAGCATTCATTTAAATTAGCTATTTTTTTTGTGTGAAAGCACCCCATGCCGTGCTTTCACTTTAATGGTGGCCACGCGCCTTTCTTTAGACGCTGCTCGCCGTATTTAGCTTACAGTGAGCTGCATCTAAAGAAAGGGGCGTGGCCGCCATTAAAGTGAAAGCATGGCATAGGGCGCTTTTACAAAAAAACATTTGTTTGTGAAGTTCACAAATAAGTGTTTTTTTTGTGAAAGCGTCCCATGCCCCGCTTTCATTTTGATGACGGCCGCGCCCCTTTCTTTAGATGCGGCTTGGCGAATTCACTTTGTCGGCGCCGCTTGCACAGCTGAGCATCGCCCTTTAACACCCAGGCCTCCCCAAATGCAGCAGTTCCCTCCCCATCCCTTTCAATGTGCTTCGTGTGAGGTCTCGCATTTGCAAGAGTTTGAGCTATTGCCATTATAAATGACAATGCCTTTTATTTATGTGTTGGTTTTCAAAACACATAAATAAAAGGCATTCTCATTTACAATACCAATAGCTTAAACTCTCGCTAATGCAAGACATATTGCACTGCAAATGCTTGTTTTTTAATAGCACCACCAGCCCAGAGCTTTGGGCACCGGCACCAATTCTTTTACAAATTAAGCATTGGGTCATTTCTCCTTCATGGTGGTCATAAATGATTGCAGGGAAGCTGTAGGTAAATAAGACTACTTACAGAAGGAGAGAGGAAAAAAGTGCCTACCATGTAGAATTAGAAAAACAGGTTTCTTCAGAGAATGTGCTGTGAATGCATAATCAACTTACTTTCAACATAGGAGGTGGAGACAAAAGGAAGAAATTTGCGAAAAATAGGGAAAGGCACAAGAGTAAAATTACTGCACAAACAAGTCTAATGTCGGAGACATCGCAGCATTCACGTGTTAAGATAAGGCAGATAATGTTATATAGAAAACAAGCGGTAGATTCATGCAAAAGAAAAAGCTACGATCACCTGTAGCTTGGATCCACAGTGTACCCTGCTACGACCCTCAGGTGCGTAATTTTGTCCAGTAGGTGCCATAAAAAACCCTATTATTTGAAATGCGGCATACTGTATAAGCCTTTCAACATCTTCCATTTCAGGTGCTTCCTTTGTGCTATGGCTACATCTTACCTGTAGATGTCTTAGTCAACAGAGTAATGCTGTAAGGCAAATGTACCTGCATTTCGTATTCTGGCCCTGTACAAGGTTACTCATTCACTTGCAGCGCCAGGACACACTCGGGTAACAGTTAGCGCTCTATAAATACCAATAACATTAACATAACTTGCTGTCAGACTTTGTCTCCAGGTCCTTTTGATTGTAGAGACCCCTAGCAGTTTCAAAAGAGATACAACCCTTGCTTTCAGGGTTTGGATACTAGGATTGCGAGATTTACCCAGGACCCGTAAGTTTGTTACTCTCCAGTCGTAGTGGTTTCTGATGAATACTTTTAACTACAGATTCTTCACCTTTAGCATATTCCCATGGGCCAGGCTGGCTCCTGAACATTTGTTATGCATTGCTCCTCGTGTGTGGTTAGTTGGTGCAATATAGCTCTGCAGTGACTTCATGTCGCAACTGAGGTGATGTAGAAGAGCCATATAAGATCCACCCCTGTGTGTTAACATCTGTTCTTTTCTTTCCGTGCCCTGGACACGGATCCGACCACAATACTTTGTAGTTTTTCTGATGACTCCAAGCTTTGTTTCAAAGACAGTGTGCCAGTGAAGATAGTACCCCGAAAACAAGATTTGAGCTGTACTGTGACTGCAGGAAACAGATGTCGGTCACGAACCTGCATGATGTGTGTATAATAGATTTGCGGGCTCCAGTTGCAACTCGAAATTGTGCGATAAGTATGGCCTCAGGCACTTGAAGGCAATCAGAGAGTGGGAGGTAAAGCTTTATGTCGATGGGCATAAGGAGAGGTTGCATTCAAAATAGAGATCCCCCTCCAAGTCGCGGGACCGTTCTTGATCACAGTCACAAGGCTGGTCCCACTCAAAAACTCCCCTTCCTGCCCGAAATCTTCTGGAAGTCAAAATCAAAAATACCCCTTAAGCAAAAGAAAGCCAAGCAGAACTCATCCTCAGGAAGAGTGCTGCATCTTCTCACACTGAGCTGGTCTCACATTGGTTCAGGTGCACCTTCAAATCCTTGTGCATTTGTCGCCAATGCAGCAGATAGCAGAATTCAAGCATCCATGCTGAAATTTTCCTTGCACTACTGGCTCCATCTAGTGCTTCCTCTGGCTCCACTGAGGTGCAGGGGCACCCAATTAGACCTCTGCCACCAGGCCAGTCCCCTTCACTGCCTGCCCTCTTTGACCCGTTCCTGGGGCTGTGCCTAAGGCAGTCTAAACTTTAACTCTGGCCCTAGGCTCCACTCCAGTTCCTCCATGCTGGTGCTGATGTCGACCCAGTTGGCACTAGCACCGGAACCAATCGTGACACACGTTTATGACCCCAAACTGACATCTGCCCATGCATGACCTTTGTCACTCCATGAAATAACTAAGGCGCAACCAGTGGTTGTAAAGTAAGACTTTCAGCATTAGCCTCTCTTTTGATGCCAGTGCTGTCAGTGTCGAGACTCTCATTGGCTTCAAATCCGATTCGGTCCAGGGCATCTCTAATGTCCCTCATGACGCTGATAATGATAAAGCAGACAATATACTCCCCACAATGGAAAGCCTGTATTCAGACTTGCAAAAAGCCTGTGAGCTAAATACCTCACCAGAGCCAGACCTGGACTTGCCACCAGCTCCACCAATGGATTAAAGTCTCTTTTGGCAGTAGGAGTGCGTAGAGCAGCAGAAGTGCTAGGCTTCCAACTGCCTACTCTGGAAACCAAAGCCAATTTATTGACTGAAATTCTTCAACCAACATTATGTGAACTACTTATACCATGTACAGACACTCTCAAGGCTACTTGTTCTGAGCCATGCTCAGCCTCTCTTGTCAGCCAACATATGGCCATACAGCACAGACCTGTCCCTGGTGACCCTGATTTTTTGACTAGATATTCATAGCCTGTAAATCTTGTGGTGTAAATATGCACAAGTAAAGTCAGTGCAAATGTTTTTCCTTCAAACCGCCTCCCCTCCACCTGCCCAAATAGGGAGTTGAAATGTAATGATGCCTTTGGAAAGAAAATGTTTTCATCAGCTTGCCTGGCTTTACGCTTTTTGTATAAGGTATGCCTTCTGTTCAGGTTCACCCATGTCTTATGGGACATGGCCAGCAAGATCCTGCAGTCATTCTGGAAGACCACAGGAACTCACTGGCCCAAACAATGCAAAACAGACAGGATTCAGCAAATTCTGTCTTGTGCGTAGGTCTGGACGCCACGTCTGCCTAGGCCGTGCTATTGGCAACAGTTGTGTGATTATGAGATATGCCTGGATGCTATCCACCGTATTTTCAGGGGATGTCTAAGCATCTTTTATGGACATAGCCTTTTATGGACCTAGACTGGTCAAAGAGAATGCAGACTCGGTGCTCGAACGATTCAAATATAGGCGTTCCACAGTGTCGTCCATTAGGGTTATTGTCCCTGGCCAGACAGCTCCAGCAGCAGTATAGAAAGTTATGGGGCATTCCAGATCCTTGCTTACCAGCCTTCCGAGGTAATGCAGCCAGAAATGTAGCCCTTTTGGGGCAGCACGGGCAGCTCTCATCTAACTCTTCCTATGCAATTGCAGCAGCTCCCAAGCTGCGTTGATTTACCTTACCAGCTGGTAAGGGATGCGATGCAATGTTTCTTCCCCAACTTTAGATCCACACGGCAGACAGTTGGTTCTTACACATTGATTCAAAGAGCTATGCCCTGCCTTTCATTCTATTCCTGTCTTTTCTTCCACAACCCTACACCAGAGCGATTTTCAGTTAATCACGTCACTATCTTGATACAAGAAGTCAATCTTCTACTGTAAAGGTGCCATTGCATAAGAGCTGGAGTAGGCGACAGGCGCTATTTGCGCTACTTCCTCATCTAGAAGAAGGATGGACCTCCATTCATTGAATGTCTTCTGAAGAAGGACAAATTCAAAATGCTTATTCTGTCTTGGATATTATTTGCTCTGCATCCTGGGGACTGGATGCTGTCCATGAACTTGCAGGACATATATTTTCATATACCCGTCCTGCAGTCCCACAGACATTATCTGTGGTTCGTGGTGGGGTCGGGACGTATCTCTATTTCCAGTGCTCCACTTTAGCCCCAGCCGCTCGAGTGTTCATGAAAGTAATGGCGGTTGTGGCAGCTCACATTTGGAGGTTTGGGATAAATATACAACCGTATCTAGACGACGGCATGCGCAAAGCGGGCTCTCCACAGCCTGTCACAAACCAAGTGCCAGACTGTTGCCCGGAAGTAATCTGCTTGGATTTTTCCATCATGAGTCCTATTCCCACCAGACCCCAACTCAGAGAATTCCCTTCATATGGGTGATATTGGACATAGTAGCGTTCAATCCCTTTCTACCACTGCTGCGAATTTGGGACATTCATGTGATCCTGAATATTTTGAGATCAGTTGTGGGTGTTTGTGAGGATGGTTCTGAGGCTTCTTGGGCTTCTGGCCTCATGCATCATAATTGTTCCATACTCCAGATGGCATATGCGGTCCCTGCAATGGAACTTAAGGTTCAAAAGGTCCAGTGCGGGGTTGCATTTCCAACCATGTCCAGATCTCATAAGAGACAGCTAAGGACCTCACAACCTGACCTGTAGCAGGCCACTCTCCCTCTCCACCCACTCTTCATGATTGTGACAGATGTGTCGCTCCTGGGGTGGGGAGGTCATATAAGAAGGTGGACTTCAGGGGCCTCTGGTCTCCAGCAGAGAGCCCGGTCCTGGAACTTCGGGGGATCTTTTTGGCCCCTAAAGACCAGCAGATGTTATTTCTGGTAGCCAACCATCTAGAAGGGTCCATGAATGCCAGACCGGATCAACTGGGCTGACATTGACTGGTGGACCACGAGTGGTAGCACCACATGAGTGAACTACAGGCAGTCTCCATGGAATCTCCCTGCAACACTTTCTTCCTGGACAAATTGGTGCTGCGGTCTCTGGCTGCATTCCTGCCAAAGGTGGAATCAACCTTCCATGCAGGTCAGTTGATCACCTTGCCAACATACTATGCTCTGCTACGTCCCTTGAAAGAGGAGGAGAGGCTTTACCGGATTGACCATAGGAGAGCTTTGAGTTTCTACATCATCATGTAGATAAGATCTTTGTGGTGGTCACTGGGACAAAGAAAGGCCAGGCAGTGTAATATTGGGACTCTGTCCATTTGGATAGTCCTCTGCATTAATATCTGCTATGTGCTGGCTAAGAAGAAACCCAGAGAAGGCCTAAAGGCTCATTCCACCAGGGCCACGACAACTGCATTCACAAGCTTGGTGCCAGGTCAGGATATCTGACAGGCTCCAACGTGCATTGCAAATGTTCACCAAACACTACGGCCTTGACACTCCTCAGACCCTCCACCTTTGATAAGTACTGCTGTAGTATCTATTCTAAAGGTAAGAAACCTTCATATATAAGTACCCATCAGAAGAACAAATCACATGCCTTTGTCAATGCCCTTTTTTGTGATTACTCTACCTGCGGATTCCTCACTGCCCACCGACCTCCTTGTTCTGTGGAGTGGACTCCTGAACATAATGAGGTCCCAAGTTCGATTTTGGCACATTGTAACCTGCAATTTATTCAGAATGCCCTGTGTTTGAGGGTGTTGAAGGAGAAGGCTTCAGATACTGACATCAGTGTGCAGGGGTGGCACTTATATGCAGCTCAATTCTGTCACTTCTGGGGTGTTATGAAGTCATCCCGGATCTGGGAGCTGTATTACACCACCTACTGACACTTGGGGCGCACCAAAGAAGAAAATCTCTTGATCCTGTACGGCACTTGTGAATATTCTAAAGGTAAGGATTCTGTCTTCACAGTACTCACCAGAAAGTGTGTTACCAACGGTAAGTAGCTTGTCATGAGGGACTCGTGGCCAAGCATGGAGTAAGTGGTGTGAGGTTTGAGACCGGATACAATGTAACACAAATATCATAAAAGTTAATACATTTGATTGGTTAGTCTAGTTTTAACTTTCAAAAAGAATACGTTTTACATTACACGTTAATAGTACAGCCTAAATAAAACACTAAATAAAACAGCAGGCTCTAACTTTTACTGTGACTGTGGTCCCAAAGCACTTTGCACGAGGTAGCACCTGCTTTCATGTCAAAGAAAGTGTGGCTTGGCATTAACCACTATGATGTTTGCAATCCCCCCAGTTTGAGCAGTATTCTTGATTTCAGTAGACTGGCCTGCACATAGAATAAAGTGTCCCAGTGTTCCATTACTGACCAACACTGGTGTATGGGTGGTATTTGCTAATCCTTCAGGCTGGTGTGTTGAGCCAATGGTATCTTACGTCCTACTCGGGGCCCATCAAGGCCGATCACCAGCACTGAAGAAAGGACCTTTAGAGGTGTGTTTCAGAGGGAAAGTAGACCTACCTGGCACTGACTCCCACATAGTCTCCCCCTCAACCAGCAGTTGAGGGAGGCTGTTGCTGCATGAAAATAAAAATGTGGGCTTTTTTATACCCTCAGCTAGCAGACCTGAAAAGCATGTTTCGCGTCAGTGTTGACCAGGAGAGCCCCTAAAGGCCAAAGCTTGGTCTGAGTAACTCATTGCACTGCTGAAGCCTGCTTTGCCTGCCACCACAGCCAGCAGTCGTTCTCCATGGTAGACTCACCTATGTAGTCCTTCATCACTTCAGGATAGTCTCCATTGTAAAGCGTATTTGCAAACCAGCCCAGATAGAACTGCATGTAGCGCTCAGCAGCTTCGATGTCCTTCTGGCTGTTCATGTCCACCGGCTCTCCCCAGTCGCTGGTCAAAGAAATCCCCACCATGCCTGCAAGCAAAGAGCAAACTAGGGTCAGTCCAGAATCACTCGGAGGAAGGTAAGGGGTGGGCTGCATGCACTCAGGCATTATCTCTTGGGTGTTTATCTATTACAACAAGTAATACTGTTAACATCTGGGGATAGCCAGTCAGGCCTCAGCCCTCCTTGTTCCATGGTCAATAACATAATGAAGCCTGGCTCGTGTCGATCAGCAGTAGCCAACAGGCAGTAAATACTGCCCCACCCCTTCAATCAGTGGTAAATAACAGATAGTATGGTTTTGTTTGTTATTAACAAGCAAATAAAAGCCAGTAAGGGCCAGTCCTATTTGCCAATGGCTGGGACAGCCAGTAAGACCTGTTGGTCAGTTATGGTTAATAGCTGCTTTTGCCAGTGATGTTGTTTGGCAAAATAGTCTGCCCCCTGCGGGTCAGTTGTGGATCACTGCTAGTTTGGGCCAACTCATCTGGTTACTGGTGGAGTATAGCGGGGACTGCTAGTAAGACATAACCTTCTTTGCTAAGTTGTAGATAAGAGCTGGTAGTTCATCACCTAGGGTGCCCACCTCTGCCATGCATTCGCTTACCTCTTTGCTTGCTGCGCCATTGCTTGTTGTAAGTGTGCCAAACCTTTGCATGAGCCTAGAAGTACAAATCATAAGTTGTGAAATATTGCAATTAATAAGGTATCTGCACCAAGCTTCATCGTCTGGCATATGTGCGCTCACTCTTTGGCTGCTGGAGTTCCTCTTTAACTTGTTATCCCCATGCCAGTCTCCTTCCTTCCTTGTTACCCCATGCCAGTCTCCTTCCTTCCTTGTTACCCGATGCCAGTCTCCTTCCTTCCTTGTTACCCCATGCCAGTCTCCTTCCGTGTTACCCCATGCCAGTCTACGTCCTTGTTACCCCATGCCACTCTACTTCCTTCCTTGTTACCCGATGCCAGTTCTCCAGCCAGCTCTCAGTCTAGTGGTTGGTGACCTGCTTTTCCAGACCAGACGCCACAAACAGAGTTGTCTATTCTGGACTCGTGAAATGTGTGCTTGAGGAATGAAGTTCAGCAAGCCCATGCCAGTCTCCTCTCCTTCCTTCCTTGTTACCCCATTCCAGTCTCCTTCCTTCCTTGTTACCCCATGCCAGTCTCCTCTCTTCCTTGTTACCCCATGCCAGTCTCCTTCCTTCCTTGTTACCCCATGCCAGTCTCCTTCCTTGTTACCCCATGCCAGTCTCCTTCCTTTCTTGTTACCCCATGCCAGTCTCCTCTCCTTCCATCCTTGTAACCCCATGCCAGTCTCCTTCCATCCTTGTAACCCCATTCCAGTCTCCTTCCTTCCTTGTAACCCCATGCCAGTCTCCTTCCTTCCTTGTAACCCCATGCCAGTCTCCTTCCTTCCTTGTTACACCATGCCAGTCTCCTTCCTTTCTTGTTACCCCATGCCAGTCTCCTCTCCTTCCTTCCTTGTTACCCCATGCCAGTCTCCTCTCCTTCCTTCCTTGTTGCCCCATGCCAGTCTCATCTCCTTCCTTGTTACCCCATGCCAGTCTCCTTCCTTCCTTGTTACCCCATGCCAGTCTCCTCTCCTTCCTTCCTTGTTACCCCATGCCAGACTCTTCTCCTTCCTTCCTTGTTACCCCATGCCAGTCTCTTCTCCTTCCTTCCTTGTTGCCCCATGGCAGTCTCCCCTCCTTCCTTCCTTGTTGACCCATGCCAGTCTCCTCTCCTTCCTTCCTTGTTACCCCATTCCAGTCTCCTTCCTTCCTTGTTACCCCAGGCCAATCTCCTTCCTTCCTTGTTACCCCGTGCCATCTCCTTCCTTCCTTGTTACCCCATGCCAGTCTCCTTCCTTCCTAGTTACCCCATGCCAGTCTCCTTCCTTCCTAGTTATCCCATGCCAGTCTCCTTCCTTCCTTGTTATCCCATGCCAGTCTCCTTCCTTCCTTGTTACCCCATGCCAGTCTCCTCTCCTTCCTTCCTTGTTACCCCATGCCAGTTTCCTCTCCTTCCTTCCTTGTTACCTCATGCCAGTCTCCTCTCCTTCCTTCCTTGTTGACCCATGCCAGTCTCATCTCCTTCCTTCCTTGTTACCCCATGCCAGTCGCCTTCCTTCCTTGTTACCCCATGCCAATCTCCTTCCTTCCTTGTTACCCCATGCCAGTCTCCTCCCCTTCCTTTCTTGTTACCCCATGCCAGTCTCCTCTCCTTCCATCCTTGTAACCCCATGCCAGTCTCCTCTCCTTCCTTCCTAGTTACAGCATGCCGGTATCCTCTCCTTCCTTCCTTGTTGCCCCATGCCGGTATCCTCTCCTTCCTTCCTTGTTGCCCCATGCCGGTCTCATCTCCTTCCTTCCTAGTTACCCCATGCCGGTATCCTCTCCTTCCTTCCTTGTTGCCCCATGCCGGTATCCTCTCCTTCCTTCCTTGTTGCCCCATGCCGGTCTCATCTCCTTCCTTCCTTGTTACCCCATGCCAGTCTCCTTCCTTCCTTGTTACCCCATGCCAGTCTCCTTCCTTCCTTGTTACCCCATGCCAGTCTCCTCTCCTTCCTTCCTTGTCACCGCATGCCAGTCTCCTTCCTTGTTACCCCATGCCAGTCTCCTTCCTTTCTTGTTACCCCTTGCCAGTCTCCTCTCCTTCCTTCCTTGTTACCCCATGCCAGTCTCCTCTCCTTCCTTCCTTGTTACCCCATGCCAGTCTCCTCTCCTTCCTTCTTTGTTGCCCCATGCCAGTCTCATCTCCTTCCTTGTTACCCCATGCCAGTCTCCTTCCTTCTTTGTTGCCCCATGCCAGTCTCCTTCCTTCCTTGTTACCCCATGCCAGTCTCCTCTCCTTCCTTCCTACCCCATGCCAGACTCTTCTCCTTCCTTCCTTGTTACCCCATGCCAGTCTCTTCTCCTTCCTTCCTTGTTGCCCCATGCCAGTCTCTTCTCCTTCCTTCCTTGTTAGCCCATGCCAGTCTCCTTCCTTCCTTGTTACCCCATGCCAGTCTCCTTCTTTCCTTGTTACCCCATGCCAGTCTCCTTCCTTCCTTGTTACCCCATGCCAGTTTCCTCTCCTTCCTTCCTTGTTACCCCATGCCAGTCTCCTCTCCTTCCTTCCTTGTTGACCCATGCCAGTCTCATCTCCTTCCTTCCTTGTTACCCAATGCCAGTCTCCTTCCTTCCTTGTTACCCCATGCCAATCTCCTTCCTTCCTTGTTACCCCATGCCAGTCTCCTCTCCTTCCTTCCTTGTTACCCCATGCCAGTCTCCTTCCTTGTTACCCCATGCCAGTCTCCTTCCTTGTTACCCCATGCCAGTCTCCTTCCTTCCTTGTTACCCCATTCCAGTCTCCTTCCTTCCTTGTTACCCCATGCCAGTCTCCTTCCTTCCTAGTTAGCCCATGCCAGTCTCCTTCCTTCCTAGTTAGCCCATGCCAGTCTCCTTCCTTCCTTGTTACCCCATGCAGTCTCCTTCCTTGTTACCCCATGCCAGTCTCCTTCCTTCCTTGTTACCCCATTCCAGTCTCCTTCCTTCCTTGTTACCCCATGCCAGTCTCCTTCCTTCCTAGTTAGCCCATGCCAGTCTCCTTCCTTCCTAGTTAGCCCATGCCAGTCTCCTTCCTTCCTAGTTAGCCCATGCCAGTCTCCTTCCTTCCTTGTTACCCCATGCAGTCTCCTTCCTTCCTTGTTACCCCATGCCAGTCTCTTTCCTTCCTTGTTACCCCATTCCAGTCTCCTTCCTTCCTTGTTACCCCAGGCCAATCTCCTTCCTTGTTACCCCGTGCCGTCTCCTTCCTTCCTTGTTACCCCATGCCAGTCTCCTTCCTTCCTAGTTACCCCATGCCAGTCTCCTTCCTTCCTAGTTAGCCCATGCCAGTCTCCTTCCTTCCTTGTTATCCCATGCCAGTCTCCTTCCTTCCTTGTTACCCCATGCCAGTCTCCTCTCCTTCCTTGTTACCCCAGGCCAGTCTCCTTCCTTCCTTGTTACCCCATGCCAGTCTCCTTCCTTCCTTGTTACTCCATGCCAGTTCTCCAGCCAGCTCTCAGTCTAGTGGTTGGTGACCTGCTTTTCCAGACCAGGCGTCACAAACAGAGTTGTCTATTCTGGACTAGTGAAATGTGTGCTTGTGGGATGAAGTTCAGCGAGCCTTCTTTTCCCCAGGTTGTGCCTCTGACAAGCAAGTATTAAGTCATCCAAGGGGCCCTAGTGGGTTTTTGTAACTGGGGCTGGGTCAGTTACAAGCTGTTATCATTTCAAAATAACCCAATATCTGTCAGTGTGTGTGGTTGCACTCTGGATTCTCCATGAAAGGAGACCTTTGAAGGTTCAGTGCCCAGCTCCCTCCCTTTGTAATGTAATGTAATCAGCATTTATAGAGCGCACTGTGACCCTAGGGGTATCCTGGCGCTTGAACACGTGAGACCAGCTAAGCTCTAAGTATATTGGAGGGCATAGAATCAATAGAACTAAGAAACCACGACCAAAAACTTAGGTCCTAGGAAAGAGCCAAGTCTTCAACTTCTTTCTAAACGGCAGCAGGTTTTCCATCTGCCTAAGTTCTGCCTTTCTTTCACCCTCACTCACATCTACGTGGTGGAGTGGCACCTCCCAAGAGTCACTACGTTTTCTTGCTCTTAAAGGGGTAGTGCGCTTTAGAAAGAGGTGGCAGGGGTGATCTTTTGGGTTCATAGGTCACACCTCTATTTCTACGAGAAACCGATCTGATCATGAGGATGCACCATAATGATCTGAACTCCTTACTCAATCTAAATGCAGGACAGTGGTCCTTAAGGAGGTTGGAACATCAGGAAGATGGACCGTACATTCATTGTCTCTCATCGCCAACTTTTCCCCAGTTATTTGAATGATGCCGTAAAGACACCCTTCGAACATGTAATGAAGGGTGTTTTCAATGGCCCTCCCTTAAGTTCTTGCATGGCCAATTATAGAGTATTTGAAGCATTGATATATCGTAAATGTAATACCACAATTACAGCATGTTTGCTAGCCCAGTGCCTATTTTTGTCAATTTAGTTTGTGCAGAACACACTACAAATAAAATCGTCTCTTGGCTCTTCCAACAGGAAATGACAATAACAATATGCACAGCATATCTGACTAGGATGTCTCGACAGAACAGCCATGTACATTAGTATCAATTTGTTTCATGCCACCTATTTATAATATATTTTGCCTGATACACTTAAAGCTGAAAAGCTAACATTAACCCCAGAGTCCATTGGACATTTCGTCATCTTTATTTTCATAATCTAAATAATGCGCTTGACGGGATTCATTCCATTTTCAGAATATAGCGCTTCATAGAGTACATTCCAACAGACCAAACAATTCACAAATTCTATCTTTCGACCAGTATGTGTTTCGTCTCCGGGACATTTTCGAGACTCTTAATCCGACTATAATGTTCTTTTCTTTCAAAAACTGTGCTCTAGCTATTAGATTGTATTTAGTAAAATGAACTTTACTGTTTTAATTTTCATTTGTCGACTTTTATCCAAGTACTACTGCTTAGAAGCTCAATTACGTCCAGTAGAGCCAGTTTTTAAATTTTTATGTTCAGCTTTGTACTTATTAGGTGCAATTGTGGTTATCAAGTGGTGTTCAATAGACTGGTGTTATATTCATATATTAAAAAAAAAAAACATGTTTGAACCTCAGTTTTAGCATCTGTTGGCAACTAGATGTGTTTGCGCAGTTACCACCAAGTGATTAGGGAGTAAAGGTTGTGCATATTGTTACACATGGGAGTACAAGCGGGAGTGTTGTCTAAGAAGGTTTTGTCTCAATAGCCATACGCAAATGGCTTATCTGAAAGTCAAGCAAGGGAGGACAATGTTTTGGAGTGTTATAGTGCACAGATTACTTCAGACTGTCGGATACAGAAACATTTAGTAAGAAGAGAGCGAGATCCGCTCTCATCTTATTTCCTCCAATGTCTTCCTTTTTATCTTTGGTTAATTTCCCTATATAATTTTCTATACTATACGTTCTATTCTTTTATATTTTACTGCATTGATACCTCTCCTTTATTATTCTTCACTTTCTTTCTACCCACATTTCCTGTCTCTCTCACTTATTCGTTTGCAATTTTATGCTTCACCTTATATCAAGTTCTTGATCTTTTTTGCTTTAAAATTACTTTTTATCTCACCGTAAGTTATTGGAGTTTCTCAATCAAATAGCTTATTGTTTTATTCACAACTGAATTCTTTTATCCTCCTTTCATCTTATTATTGTATTACTTGTATTTAAATAAGATAGTCTTCATCCTTATGAATTTATATATATTTAACTTTATGCATTACTTCCAATGTAATTTATGTTATCATATTGCACATTTCTGTATTTTATTGCTTTTATTGTCTTATATTTAATAAATGCTAATAAACAATTTCAACACAAAAAAAAAAAAAAAAAAAGAAGAGCGAGAGGGAGAAGGTGACCGCCAACAGGTTTTCAGCACAGGTTTCATGTGTTTGCGTTTACTATGGGTAAGGCACATTCTGGCTTCCTGGTTTTGTGGCTTTTGAAACCTGGCAAAGAGTATTTTGGGAGGCCAGTGTAGATGGTGTTGCAGTAATCAAGGCAAGATATGTCACGGGTTCTTCTCAGTTCCACACTGTGATCAGATCTGAGTACTGGGAGGAGTTTCTGGTGCGGACAGTGCTAGCAGTTGATCCCTTTGACCACTGCATTGATTTGTAAAATGAAGAACATTTCTGAGTTGAAAAGTATCCAGAGGATCCTGGCTTTCGGACTGATGTCTGGACGGGTCCCAAGGCTGGGGGCCAAATCTGAGGGTAGTGAGGCAGGCTCACTTTCTTCCATTGTGGTGATCTGAGTCTTGGTCCCAATCCTACAGAGGAAGCTTTTCTTCTACTGAAAGATGTGGCCCGAGAATGTGGTTATGTTTGTAGAATTGTTTGAGTTATCTTGTTTTGAATGGATCTTCGTGTTATCTCCTTACGTATGGAAGTTTATTTTGTACAGCTCATAAATGTTGAACAGAAGGAAAGATATGATTGACCTTTAGACACAGAGCAGTTGAATCGTTCATTCATCTGTTAGGCTGGCCAAACAGTCATGCGCACTTAGGGAGTGCAAATCACTCTGCTCTGGCGACCTCAGCCTTGCCCCACCCCGACCTGGCTCCAGTCCCGCACAGAAAAATAAAATGATAATAATGTCTTGTTATTATAATTTTATTTTTATTTTTGCACTGCTCAAATAGAAGTTGGATGACGGAGGAGCGGCGACTGGGGACATGGTTCAGTTGGTGATCCAGTAGTGGAACTGTACTTTACAGATAGCATGTTGAACCTGTGGAGATTAGGCTGCACAGTTTTGTATGTAAGACTAAGCTTGAGTGGCAAGGGAATACCGCTGATCATTTTAGATTCCAAATGAGTTTTCAGTCTGTTAGCTTTTTCGATGAAGTGATCTGCCCGCAAGTTGCTGAGCTTCAGAGTGTGGTACGCACACTTTGCCATTCGGGATCAGCTAAACAAGGCAAGGTCCTTTTCCACACAGTGTCCTGCTGCTCTTCAGTCTATATTGTCCCTGAACTTCATCTGAAAGTACATGGAGGAGGCATGAGGGGGTGTGCTTGTTGATATTGCGTTCCTTTTTATATTTTAGAAATATTTCTATAGCAGGTCAGTGAGTGTTGAGATTTAAGCTTTGGTGGGCATCTTAGGGATTCTGGATTGGACAGGGGTTAGGCTAATGACCTTGTTCCCAGGACATGAGCCTACCACCAGTCTCTAGCCCCAGCAGTACACTTGCAGCGCGTCATCCAAGAGAGGCAATGTAGTACAACATAATCACATCCCATCAGGGGAAAGTTGGTCAGCTTTTAGGAGCCTTCAGGAGGCGCAAGCAGCAGGAGATTCTGGATGCTAAACATTGTTTAGGTAAAGAAAGGATGTAGTTAGAGTTGTATCTTGGCTGGTGAGTACTATTCAGTACCTGTGAATTTGGGGCATGCGTCTTCCAGAGTTGTTTGCATTCATCTGAAGCGCCAACCATGGTTAGGTATGCACAAAAAAAAATGGGGGCTCCCACGACCAGGCACTCCCAATGGTGAACACATTTGAGGCTGACCCTGTGTAGCTTGTCCCTGCCATGGTCAAGCCGTACCTCAGGACACAAGTGGTTATAAATTCCTGTACAACCATTCTGTGTCGGACTGCACTGATGCTCAGCGCCTCTCTTTCGAGTCCTTTGACTGATAAGCTTCCAGAAGATCTGAGTGTCTCATTTTGCAGGTTACTGACTGGATTCCCCGTCTGACACGTGACTGACTATTATCACACTCTAGGGGTTCTATATGGAGGAATTATAACCATCCACTGTACCACTCCATGTAATCAAAACTCACAAAATAAGTAACCGGATGGTGTATCTACATAACTCACAAGATGTAAGTTATAAGGGTGGGGGATGGACGCACACATGTGTTAAGACGAGAACCCTCACTCACCCTAAGGTGACATGCTTCATCATTGGGTTCCCTCTTGCACACTGTGACCGCAAGGTACACAGTGTGGGCTACAACTCTCCCGCAGGAGAGGAGCGTGAGGTGTTTTCAAGTCATCCAATGTAGGTTCAAGTGAGGGGCAGAGTGCAAAAAAATCAAAAAGTGGGTTAAAACTATCTCCTGGATAGACAAAGTCAATCCTTTATTGGTGTACCCAGTGGATAGGTTTAAAAACAGCTAAGTGAGAATAGGGATATGGATGTTCCCTAATGGGCTCTGGTCAACATGTTTCTGCCTAGTTAGACTGGATGGTTCTTGGCATTCCTCAGGACCAAATGCTTCGTCACTGCTAAAAATGTGAGTAAATCATAAAGAAATTATGAAAAACCATACTGTAACTGATATGGTATTGTTGAGTGGTACCAGCCGTAGTCTGGTCCACCTTCTGTGAGGATATAAGAACAAATATCAAAATACAGTATACATTTAACATCCCATTATTTACAAGCCACCAGTGTCAAACACCCTCACTGCACAAGTGAAAAAAGTCATAATCACAGTGAAGCAATTATGTGTAGTCTCACCCACTGGAGACTACTAGTCTACCTCCTCCTTCGAAAAGTCCTTTAGTAACAGGTCTCAGGACTCTGAAGGTATAAAAGGTACAGCAGCACGTAGTTAGGGAACACAGAATCCAAATAAAAGTTAGAATAAGCCTGTCACTCTGTGTCATAGTCTTCAAACTCTCTCCCTGCGTCTCAGTGACCGGGAACATTTCATTATCCACAATATTTGTATCTGTGTACAGGCGAGTATTAGTGTGTCAATGTATGCCATATGAGTATGTATAAAGGTACAAATCATACCCATCAATGAGTAAGTGTCAATTAATGGTCAGTACCATACATTTAAATTATTAAAGTTATGTAAGACACAACTCCAGGCGGGTTATCCTAATGTTTGTCCCTCGTGAAGACGCTCTAAAGAACATGAGGATATGTGTGTGTAAGGCGGCTATAAGGATTGGTAATAGTTCACCCACTGTAGGAAAAACTATTGGCAGACGGAGTAACAACAGTATATGAAGACCTTTGTTGGTATATGGGTATGACACTCCCGTAAGCGGGATGATGTCAGGATGAATAGTTGCTATAACCCTCGTAATTATGTGTGGTATTACGCAAAAGACATGTATTTCGTCAGGCGATTTTCAAGTGATATGGACAACGCTAACTGGCCAGAAGGAGCGTATATGTGAAGCTCAACATGAGGCAAAGTTTAAAGCATATATCTAGCTTGCTAGCGTATAGGTTTAGAATGCCGCCTGTTTGGGCATGTGAGGACACTCCCAACTTTCAAGAGAAATGGACCTCGCTAATTGTGGCCAAAACAAGCCTATATATTCGAAGCTCCAGAGAACTGGTTATGTGGCAAAGCTAAAAGCATATATCCAGCATGCTAGCGTGTAGGTTTTGAACACCACATGTTTGGGCGTGCGAAGACCCTCCCGACTTACCGCAACTAGATACGGTTTGTGAAAGAAGGCATCCATCCATAAGATGGTGTGAGCACCTACGGTGCCTTACCTGAGTCTCCTGTATCCTGCCGAAGTTCTAAAGGCTTAATGGGGAGTGCATATCGTCAGCCACTCTGTTAAGAAGGAAATAACGACCCGGAAGTAGCGGAATAGTATCCGGGTCCTGGCGTTTCTGGGTAATGTAGTTTTGCTTAACCGGATATAGTGAAACCCGGGTGTATGCTCAACCCGGAGTGTATACACAAAATCCTAATGTAGTAAAACTGTAAATAATGTAACACAATTAGGTGAGTATAACACTATCCACGATAGTATAAGAGTCATATAATGCAGGTATCGTAAGAAGGTAATTGGGACCGAAGTCAAAGTGTGTAATAAGCACTGTGCTATCATATTGTTATCGAGTGCATTGTTGGAGTGTATCCTAAGACTCACTCTATAAGTGTAAGTATATTGGAAGGATCTGAACAAAGAGTATTTAGATAAGAACGGTTTGAGACATGTATGAATATGTTATAAACATAAGGGATAATAATATAGAAAAGTCTCTACTTGTCACAGTGGTATAAGCGTCTGTGTTGATGCCCGATGTTCATAACAACTCAGTTTCATTTATGTGTTCTAATGAGCACCATGGGATGTCATCATTAAGGCCTGTAATGTGGCTCCCAATACGGAATACCCATCGTTGTTCTCACCTGAAGAGGATTCTTTCTAGGGGACCCATTTGTGTGTCGTATCTGGGGTTATCAATTACAACCCATGATATGTCGTCTTCCGTGTGGGCCATTTCAATGTAGTGTCTGGTCATACGTGTGTTTGATTTTTTACACCTGATTGAACTTCGGTGTTCTATAATTCTTTGTTTGACTTTCCGTGTGGTCATCCCAATATACTTCAGCGAACAGGGACATGTGATCATGTAGATCACGCCACTCGTGTTACAATTGGTGTGGGTATTTAATCGCCATGGTGTGTGTAGACCCACGTCAAGTTGTGTGGTATGTTGGGTGTATGGGCACACTGAGCATGAACCACATGGATAATGTCCTGTCACAGGTGATGCACTCCAAAGTGCTAGTTGTCTCTCCTGTGTCTGTCTTACTCTCGGTCTAGTGTGTACCAGCAGATCTCTAAAGACTGTTACTACGTTTAAGGGCGAATAGAGGTCTCTCCAGTAATAACGTGCCTGTGTTTAAGATGTGCCAATTTTTATTTATGGCCTTTTTGATGTTATTCGTCAGGTTGCTGAAAGTAGTCACACATACCATTCTGTTGCTTTTTACTTTGTTGTGAGTTTCAAGGAGAGCCTCCCTGTTATTATTGCGCACTCTCTTTGCTGCTCCATGTACAAGATGGTCAGGGTAATGTCTAGCCTGTAATTCACTGCTCAGATTTTTCGCGTGTTTGTATTTAGCTATCTCCGTACAATTCCTCCTTAACCTCAAGAATTGACCTACAGGGAGATTATTTAACAGTGCACGCAGGTGAAAACTGGAGTAGCTCAATAAAGAGTTGCGTGCCATAGGTTTTTGGTATAGTTCAGTATAGATCCTGCCATCTTTAGGATAGAGTAGGAGATCAAGAAAGGAGACCTCTGTAGTACTTGATTCGCTTGTGAACCCAAGGTTCTGGTCACGTGAATTCAACCAGTTGGGAAAATTATCTAAGGATACATGGTCACCTTCCCAGATGACCAGAATGTCATCTATGTATCGCCTCCAGAGTTTCAAGTTGTCTTGAAAGGGGTTGGTGACCGAGTAGATGTTCTTCATTTCGAACCCATGCATGTAGAGATTGGCCATGCTTAGGGCACATGTACTCCCCATGGAGGTTCCAGTGGTCTGCCAAAAGAGGTTGCCTTCAAAACTAAAGAAGTTCTCCTTGAGGGCCATCCTAGCACAGCGCATGATGAAGGAGTTAGGTGTTTGATCCTCACGAGTGTAACGTTCAAGAAGGTGGTATATAGTGTCCAGAGTATCATCTTGGGGGATATTGGTGTATAGCGCTTCGACATCGTACGTCACCATCATGTTGATATGGGGGTCAAAGGGAACTGTTTCTAAGAGAGATAAGACATGTTTAGTATCCTGTAAATATGAAGGCATGTCAGCCGCAATGGGACGGAGGAAGTGGTCAACAAATTGTGAGAGGGGTTCCAAGAGGGATCCTATCCCAGAAACGATGGGCCTACCCGGTGGAGGTCTTTGTTTCTTATGAATCCCCTTTTGTGATCCAGAATCAGACTGGATCACAAAAGGGGAAGCAGAATTCCTGAACCAGAAACATCCCAGAATACCGGCTTTTTACATCTTACCCAAAATTCATAAGGAACAAAGACCGCTTCCTCCGTCCCATTGTGGCTGACATGCCTTCATATTTACAGGATACAAAACATGTCTTTTCTCTCTTAGAAACAGTTCCCTTTGACCCCCATATCAACATGATGGTGACGTACGATGTTGAAGCGCTATACACCAATATCCCCCAAGATGATACTCTGGACACTATATACCACCTTCTTGAACGTTACCCTCGTGAGGATCAAACACCTAACTCCTTCATCATGCGCTGTGCTAGGATAGCACTCAAGGAGAACTTCTTTAGTTTTGAAGGCAACCTCTTTTGGCAGACCACTGGAACTTCCATGGGGAGTACATGTGCCCCAAGCATGGCCAATCTCTACATGAATGGGTTCGAAATGAAGAATCTACTCGGTCACCAACCCCTTTCAAGACAACTTGAAACTCTGGAGGCGATACATAGATGACATTCTGGTCATCTGGGAAGGTGACCGTGTATCCTTAGATAATTGTTTCAGCTGGTTGAATTCACGTGACCTGAATCTTAGGTTTACAAGCGAATCAAGTACTACAGAGGTCTCCTTTCTTGATCTCCTACTCTATCCTAAAGATGGCAGGATCTATACTGAACTATACCAAAAACCTATGGCACGCAACTCTTTATTGAGCTACTCCAGTTTTCACCCGCGTGCACTGTTAAATAATCTCCCTGTAGGTCAATTCTTGAGGTTAAGGAGGAATTGTATGGAGATAGCTAAATACAAACAACACGCGAAAAATCTGAGCAGTGAATTACAGGCTAGACATTACCCTGACCATCTTGTACATGGAGCAGCAAAGAGAGCGCGCAATAATAACAGGGAGGCTCTCCTTGAAACTCACGACAAAGTAAAAAGCAACAGAATGGTATGTGTGACTACTTTCAGCAACCTGACGAATAACATCAAAAAGGCCATAAATAAAAACTGGCACATCTTAAACACAGGCACGTTATTACTGGAGAGACCTCTATTCGCCCTTAAACGTAGTAACAATCTTTAGAGATCTGCTGGTACACACTAGACCGAGAGTAAGACAGACACAGGAGAGACAACTAGCACTTTGGAGTGCATCACCTGTGACAGGACATTATCCATGTGGTTCATGCTCAGTGTGCCCATACACCCAACATACCGCACAACTTGACGTGGGTCTACACACACCTTGGCGATTAAATACCCACACCAATTGTAACACGAGTGGCGTGATCTACATGATCACATGTCCCTGTTCGCTGAAGTATATTGAGATGACCACACGGAAAGTCAAACACAGATTTATAGAACACCGAAGTTCAATCAGGTGTAAAAAATCAAACACACGTATGACCAGACACTACATTGAAATGGCCCACACGGAAGACGACCTATCATGGGTTGTAATTGATAAACCCAGATATGACACACAAATGGGTCCCCTAGAAAGAATCCTCTTCAGGCGAGAACAACGATGGATATTCCGTATTGGCAGCCACATTACAGGCCTTAATGATGACATCCCATGGTGCTCATTATAACACATAAATGAAACTGAGTTGTTATGAACATCGGGCATCAACACAGACGCTTATACCACTGTGACAAGTAGAGACTTTTCTATATTATTACCCCTTATGTGTGTAACATATTCATACATGTCTCAAACCGTTCTTATCTAAATACTCTTTGTTCAGATCCTTCCAATATACTTACACTTATAGAGTGAGTCTTAGGATACACTCCGACAATGCACTCGATGACAATATGATAGCACAGTGCTTATTACACACCTTGACTTCGGTCCCCATTACCTTCTTGCGATACCTGCATTATATGACTCTTATACTATCGTGGATAGTGTTATACTCACCTAATTGTGTTACATTATTTACAGTTTTACTACATTAGGATTTTGTGTATACACTCCGGGTTGAGCACACACCCGGGTTTCACTATATCCGGTTAAGCAAAACTACATTACCCAGAAACCCCAGGACCCGGATACTATTCCTCTACTTCCGGGTCGCTATTTCCTTCTTAACAGAGTGGCTGACGATATGCACTCCCCCTTAAGCCTTTAGAACTTCGGCAGGATACAGGAGAATCGGGTAAGGCACCGTAGGTGCTGACTCCATCTTATGGATGGATGCCTTCTTTCACAAACCGTATCTAGTTGCGGTAAGCCGGGAGGGTCTTTGCACGCCCAAACATGCGGTGTTCAAAACCTACACGCTAGCATGCTGGATATATGCTTTAGGCTTTGCCACATACCCACTTCTCTGGAGCTTTGAATATATACGCTCGTTTTGGCCACAATTAGCGAGGTCCATTTCTCTTGAAAGTTGGGAGTGTCTTCACATGCCCTAACAGGCGGTGTTCTAAACCTATACGCCAGCACGCTAGATATATGCTTTAAACTTTGCCTTATATTGAGCTTCACATGTACGCTCCTTCTGGCCACAGTTAGTGTTGTCCATATCACTTGAAAATCGCCTGACGAAATGCATTTCTTTTGCTTAATACCACACATAATTACGAGGGTTATAGCAACTATTCCTCCTGACATCATCCCGCTTACGGGAGTGTCATACCCATATACCAGCAAAGGTCTTCATATACTGTTGTTACTCCGTCTGCCAATAGTTTTTCCTCCAGTGGGTGAACTATTACCAATACTTTTAGCCGCCTTACACACACATATCCTCATGTTCTTTAGAGCGTCTTCACGAGGGACAAACCTTAGGATAACCCTCCTGGAGTTCTGTGTCTTACATAACTTTAATAATTTTAATGTATGGTACTGACCATTAATTGACACTTAGTCATTGATGGGTATGATTTGTACCTTTATACTTACTCATATGGCATACCTTGACACACTAATACTCGCCTATACACAGATACAAATATTGTGGATAATGAGATGTTCCCTGTCACTGAGACGCAGGGAGAGAGTTTGAAGACTATGACACAGTGTGACAGGCTTATTCTAACTTTTATTTGGATTCTGTGTTCCCTAACTACGTGCTACTGTACCTTTTATACCTTCAGAGTCCTGAGACCTGTTACTAAAGGACTTTTCGAAGGAGGAGGTAGACTAGTAGTCTCCAATGGGTGAGACTACACATAATTGCTTCACTGTGATTATGACTTTTTTCACTTGTGCAGTGAGGGTGTTTGACACTGGTGGTTTGTAAATAATGGGATATTAAATGTATACTGTATTTTGATATTTGTTCTTATATCCTCACAGAAGGTGGACCGGACTACGGCTGGTACCACTCAACAATGCCATATCAGTTACAGTATGGTTTTTTCATAATTTCTTTATGATTTACTCACATTTTTAGCAGAGTGACGAAGCATTTGGTCCTAAGGAATGCCAAGAACCATCCAGTCTAACTAGGCAGAAACATGTTGACCAGAGCCCATTAGGGAACATCCATATCCCTATTCTTACTTAGCTGTTTTTAAACCTATCCACTGGGGACACCAATAAAGGATTGACTTTGTCTATCCAGGAGATAGTTTTAACCCACTTTTTGATTTTTTTGCACTCTGCCCCTCACTCGAACCTACATTGGATGACTTGAAAACACCTCACGCTCCTCTCCTGCGGGAGAGTTGTAGCCCACACTGTGGACCTTGCGGTCACAGTGTGCAAGAGGGAACCCAATGATGAAACATGTCACCTTAGGGTGAGTGAGGGTTCTCGTCTTAACACGTGTGCGTCCATCCCCCACCCTTATAACTTACATCTTGTGAGTTATGTAGATAGGTGACTGACTATCCCTTTTCTACCCTCCTTTCACAAGCTCTGGGGATCTCATTTTTGTCTGTAGACCAATCTCCGCGGCATACCAAGGTGTACCTTATTTGTGCTTTACATAATTATATCTTTACCACAAGTTACACCTCTGCATTGTCTAATTTTGTAATCTGTACACAGAAGTAAATATTTAGACTGACAGCACATCAATTGCGTCTTTATTCTCGGCCTCATGCGCAAGTGTTTCTAGGATATTCGGTCTTCAATTCTTTTGACCTAATCCCCAGAATGGCATGAGCCCCCGCCCCATCTAATTTCTTACCTTGATCATGTGATGTGCCGCTTTGTAGGCCCCGGTACCTTGGAGACGGTACCCTGGGGCATGCTCCCCCGTCTCGTACCCTTCCACGGCCACAGACTGCAGATGGAAGGGAACAGCAGTTAATACTGTTGGAAGGAATGCCTTTGATGTTCCACATGGCACCATGGACGTGCCCCACAACCCACCACAAGGTCCTACATCTTACAGTGGACGGGTTAAGGCCACTTATTCCCATCACTGGCCAATCACAGCTCTCTGCTCCTAACACAACATGAGGTCAGTCAAGTCTACGATCATAACGCTTCCTCCTTAAACACTGATCTGGTTTCTCATTGAAGCAGTATGCTGGTCGCTGAGCACAATTCAGCACACAAAATTCTCGAGCTAGCTCCCTGTTGACTACCAGTTTATCTCATGATGTCATCCTGTTCGTGATGGAGACAGTCCTCACCCACAACTTTCTTGGAAAAAAATTCAATAAAGGATCCCAAAGTCCAATGACCCACGGACTACTTTTGAAGGTTTTGGGGCCAATAGATGGTATTTTGAACTAAAAATGTGAGAGTGCTTTTAAAGACGTGATGATCCCACTGAGTGAAACTTGTGGTGTCTGTGACATCATGTTGCTGTACACAGAGATCTCTCAGGTCTACAAAATCGTGGTGCATGCGATCCCCAAGAGCAGATGTCTAGCATTCAAAACAGATACAGTCTTGCAATGGTTGCTTTAGCAAACTGTCCTTGTACAGGAACGGGTATTGTTTAAGAAAATACTGAAAACAAATTTTGTTAAAAAATTGCTGCTAATAAGCAGTGCATAGCTCAAGTCAATTCCTCCTCCATTTCCCTGACTCCCGGCATCACCTTAACAGAACGCAAGTGGCACAATATTAAACTTTGATCTACTGAGAAGGACTATATTTTATTTGAATATATTTTATTTAGATGGAACTATATTTTATTTGACTAGAAGTGCTCGGTGACCTACAGCACACACAGTAGCTGTACTAAAGACATAACAATGATTACGTCCTTCACTCTTGAATCTGATGCGTCGCATGCATCAAAGACATGATTCACAAATAAATGTGTAAATCTTCTGCCTTGCATGGGTGCAGATATCCGAATTTTCCAGGTTTCCCAAAGTGCTCCTGGAAAGGTTTTGTGATTTTTAATTACACCTATGTGGGGTCTGTTCTGCTTGTATTGCTTACCCAAGGGTTGCTGAAGGTAATCCAGTGTTTCACCCGGTCCCCAAACTTCTCGAAGCACAGATTGGCGTACTCGTTGAAATACTGAACCATGCTGATGTTCTGCCATCCGCTGTGTTTCTCTTGAAGCACCTATGAGGGCAAGCACAGAAATTCATGGAGTAAGATCATGGTGTGGAAAGAGGATTGTTGCGCAATCGAAGGTGGGCTGGGATTTCCAGGAATATGGTGGCTAAGGGGCCTAAAGAAGCTTGGGCTCCCGTCCCAATCCCAGTCTAAAGCTAGGAAGCTGGGATGTGACTTTGATCGTCTTTCGTCCTGATAGACATTGATTATTAAAACAAGACTTTGGCGGCCCTAGAAGCAAGATCCTCTTGTGACACTTGCTTAGCTAGATTGCGAAATACCTTCTGTCGGTGATTGGCTACTTTCAACTTTCAGTAGTTTATATGAAAGAGCAGTGCAGCAGCTTTTAAAATTGAAGTGGTTTACCACTCCCTACTCTGGACACAGCAAATGTCAAGGTTATCTCATACAAAGGGCAGCCACAAGACTCCTGGAGGGCCTTGTGGCTGCTCTGCTGAGAGATTCCTGGAGGAGCATTGGATCCTTAGCACTTCTAAGCAGATTTAGATCTCTCCAATGTGTGGAATGTATGCGATTACAAGCCCTGGATGACCTCAGTATAGTGGCAGACGAATGTGGTGTCAGTGCCTTGATCCTCTTAGTTCTCTCCTTTGCATTTCGCACCACCATCCTGTTGAGTCTTCTCAAGACTATGGGCATCAGTGTTTCCAGATTTAAGTGGTTTTTGTCTTTCCCATTGTGTTGGCTCCAAGAGGTCTGCTTACCTCCATTCTCCCACAACCAAAGCCCTCTTACTTTTGGGGCCATGATGTTCTATCATCCAACTTTTTGTTTGTGTACCTTGAGTTTGGTTCACTCTCTTGAATTCCACTTTTATGTGTATTGCTATAACAGCAAGTTCATTCTTTGTATGGTTGAGGGTCTGTGTGTAGTCGCTAACAAATTTTGGCTATGATTGAGTGGAGTGTGGGAATGGATGGCAGTCATTGGCTCAAGCTTTTCACGGAAAAGGCTGAGGTGATGGTTGTTGGTATCAGGAGGTTTGGAACCCTCTCTTTTGCCCTTTAAGTTTGAAACTTGCCAACAGTTTGTTCCAGCGGGGAAAAGATTTGGCTTTAAACTGGATACAGATCTTCCTCTAAGTCCTCAATTCACAGCCGCAGCATTCTCTTGCGTTTTTACATACAAGTTTCACATAGTGTAACATCAGATGGTCAGATTTCAGCAGTAACTGGCTTAATTCAGCTCAAGCTAGACTGGTGCAAGAGCTGTACTTAGGCCTTCCGAAACAGCTGGCAGGGGTTTACAAGTGGTGCAGAATTCTGCTTCCAGATTGCTTTTCAGTGGTTAAGGATCATTTACAGCGCTTCCAAGAGCCTTGCATTGGCTCCCTATTCCTGCTAGTCTCAGTTAAAGCGCTTGGTATTGCACACCAGCACATTTATGAACAAAGCCCTACATTTCTGGGCAAAAATCTTTCCAAATGCTTCCCAGGTTGTGCCTTTTGTGCAAGACACAGCTTTTAATGCCATGCTTTAAAAGATATAGGGCCTCGTTATGAGTGCCTCGGTAATACAGCATGGTAATACTGTATCTTGTATCACCAATACTGTGAGGTGTTCGAGCACCCTCACAGAGCTATTACAACGTGTGCCTCTAGAGTGCAGAATAGGACTTGGCGTTTTTGTATCGGTTCCAGCATGCTATCCCCGTTTGAGGGTGTTTTTCACCTGGACATTTTACTTGCTTTGAGCTGTGTGTGGGCGAAAACTCGGGAGCCTTAGTATCCATGTAAATCTTATAGCGCCAAGAACATGTACAAGCGCTTTACAAAAGACACGTGTGCTCTCAATGACGTGTGCATGCCCATGTCTTCTGCTTCGGCCTCTGTTCTGGAGTGAAATGTATACTGACAGGGTAGCATGGTAGCCATGAGGTGGTGCATATTTTCTACTTTGCTGTTTTATGTATAGTTGAAAGGAGTAAACACCGTGTGCATTTTACATCTATTCCAAGAGACGCCCTCAGAGACACCCTCAGAGCCCTCCCTCGCGCCCTCTGAGTATCTCTTACCAGTTCCATGATGCTCCCTGGACAAGGGGCTTGCATTGCAGTTGGGTGCAAGTCTATACTGTAACTGGCAATTAATGACCTGTGTAGATAAGTAAGTATAGATGTACTATTCTTAACTCTGCATCTGTGTACTTTGAACATATACATATCTTTAAGATGCACAGATGTGGGCTTCAGTAAAGTAAACCAGTGCTTACCTATACATTTCCTTACCTTTTCGATATTTCGGTCCACGATATTCTGGTAGCATGATATTCTGCAGGCTGTGCCTATAGTGACTGCTGTTAAATGGTTGATCTCACACCCACGCACTCTCCACATTTGTAATTATTCTTACAAACCCAGCAGCCTCATCCTGGCGTTTCCATTCAGTGGTCTCCCTGAATAAATATTGTGCACGATTAATGCCTGAGAGTGTTCACCAACCTGTGGAAGGTCCCAGTGGTAGAGGGTCACAATTGGCGTGATCTTGTTCTCCAAAAGGTTGTTTATTAAATCATCATAGAATTTGATCCCCTTCTCGTTTACATGGTCAGCTAGGGACACAAATGAGTTAAACATTTAGAACATTCCACAAAAGTTATTTGGAGATATTGTGACATGTTAATAATGCTGATTCATATTAATAAGTTATAGAGTGCACAGTTGATTACAGTCTACATTTATGTTTTTTACTATCATCATTGTCGCTAACTAAAAGTAGTTGAAGGCCGTCTTTACGGAGGGTTGTTCTGTTCTTACCTTGTGTCTCACCTCCCAGTACTGAACCTTTGCATGCATGCTTTATTGCACATTTATTACACATGAACTCCAAAGCTATTTAAATAGCAGCGCATTTAACAAAAGGGAAACAAGCATTGGTGAATCCAATAGGTTTTGCCTTTGTGAAATCTATTGGCTTTGTCAATGTTTTTTTTAAACATGTTGCACAGCAGCATGAGCTGCTGTGCAACATAGCTTAAAGTAAAAAAAAAAAGCACCATGACGCGGCCAGCATTGACCACGTCATAGCGCTTTCTTTTATTTTATTTTAAGACATGTTGCACAGCAGCCCGCGCTGCTTTGGAACATGTAAAAAAACAGTGTGGGAGGTTGGGGCGGTAAAGCAACACAAGGGAGGAGAATGGGAAAGACATCGGTTGGTGGGCGGGTTAAGTGAATCCACAGGGAGTGGAAGGAGGGCGCGGGAGGAGGATGAAACAATGGGGAGGGTGAAAAACATGTTAAAACATTGTGAGGGGTTGGGGGAGTCGAGTAACACGAGGGTGGAGCTGGTTGGAAAGACATTTGAGAATGGGGCGGTTGGTGAAACCTCAGGGAATGGGCGGTGCGTTGGTGAAAGAGAGGGACTGCAGAGTGCATGGCAAAAGTAAAAAAGGAGCGCCTGTGGCCAGTAGAGGGACAATCGCCACAGGAAGCAGTACTTGGTCCATGCTCCACGCATGAAGACTCAGAAGCCCGTAGGAAACTGGAGGCCAGAAGGAGCCGCTGAATAATAGGAAGACAGGAAAGCAGAGTGACGTGGAAGCCAACCAATGGTAGTAAAGGCAAGTAATGGGCAGGCCCTAAGCCCCTTTTAATATTTTTGTTTTAATTACAAGAGATGTTGCAAGCCCTAAAAATGAGGATCAGAGCAGGCCAAAGTCCTGTTTATTTCTCATTTGGTATAAGCAGGCAGCTGGTGGTTTGGCACTTTGAAGGATTAGCGGAAGGACAAGCCTACAGAAAGGAATCCTCAGCTGTCTCTTACTACATTGGGCAAAGTAATTCATGATCCTTGAGAAACTTAGGATTCACTGTATCCAGTATCACTGGAACTAGGATTGCTGGAGGTGCTGCAATGCCCCAGATAACTTTGAAGTTCTCTTTGAAAATTAACAATAAAGAGGCAAATTTGTCTTGCAACGTGTAATATTTTTGTCAAAGATAAACTGTCAAATGGCTTCTTGTGACTAGTCGCTGATACATTTTTTTTTTAACAAAGTGTTTACTTTTCTTTGAATTTGACTCCAAAGTAAAAGTGTTTTGTAACTTGACCCTACTGGCACACTTGCAGTGCGGTATACAGGAGAGTGTTTCAGGAGAAGGCTGCCTTATGTCACTGTACAAACTAAACTTTTCAGGAAATAAAACAAATATCTGCAACACTGAAACCCAATGCGGAATCATTTTAAGACCCACGGCATTTGAGAAGGTAATACCACACCCAGTAAATAGAGCTGTGGTACGGTATTTACCAGGTGTGGTATTACTTGTCCATTAAGAGTTCTGCACCTGGAAATAGGGGGATAACATGTTAAGAACACATGTTTTACCCTGTTCAACGATGCAAAACTCAGACTAGTGTGGGATTCCCTCATGCAATTTCTGCCTGGTGTTACCTGACAAAATTGTTCACATCTCTATGGGCTTGATTTAGGGTTTGGCGGACTGGATATTCTAGCAGAAACCTGATGAGTATCTCATCCGCCTTATTACAAGTGCATTATAGCCTGTGGTGCTTGAAATAAGGCGGACAGGATATCTGTCATGTTTGTGACGGAGTAACCCTCCACCAAGCTATACATCAGGTCCTGTGTCGTTAGTGGGTTGATGTCACTGGCCAGCACCACACCCTCAAAACTGTTCCAGCACCACTGGGTCTATCAGTCTCTCCTAAGCCCTTGTATAGAGACCCATCGTCCTATGGTGATGAGTGCTGACTGTGGCTGCCGTGTGTGGGACTCCCGGGGATCTCAGGGATGCCGCAGCATGGGATGTGCTGTAACAAGGACTTGCAGTGTTGTTCTCCACTGATCACTAGGAACGTCACATTTCCGTTTGCCATAACCACACCCTCCATGAATATGGCTGACAGGAACCTTGAGCCCTTACAAGGACGAGGGTAAAAGTGGACTCAAAAAGTACCATTATTGTCTGATTCCAGGGTTTCCCACTGGATATGGGGACTTAAGTATATAGTGGTCTCTGCAAGCATTTCTACTGGTGAGAATTTCGTGTACAAGAACATCGGGTTCAAATGTAATTTTCTTAAAAAACATCATTTCAACCAGAGTACAAACACTATTTGAGCCCAATTTGAAAGTTACCACGGCACTCGTAAACGGGACTGCAAACTCCTAAATTTTCATGGAAAAAGCAGATGTTAGGAGACATTGAATTCAGCAGACTATAATCAAACATACAGCCAACAGAGAGCAACAAACATTTAACACCTCCCCACAGTAGGAAGGAGTCTTCCCTTTTTATCTGATCACAAACTGATTATGTGACATCGTTTACAAAGTGCATTGTGTCCTGGTGAGGAAGTCTCTCTGCCGCATAAATGTTGTTCACTTGCGTCTCCATCATAAGATCTTTATCCATAATAATCCCTAGGTCCTGGGCATCGGTAATGGCAGTGTGACTGTACTGTAGCAGCCATACCAGCCCCAACAAATTCACCACCCAAAATAATCTAGGGATCCCAAGCCCCCAGGTGAGGGAGGGATTTAATGGTAGGCATAATGCATTGGTCATTATCTTTAGTCCTTGATCTGTGTGATATAGTGTGGCCTTCGGTGTTGTAACAGAGCTCACAGCCACATCAGGATGCCAATTGAGCTCCAGATGATCGAGTTCAGGATCCAAAGGGGCACCAGGAAACTGAATATACATAAAGTTAAGGGTTCTGTATCTCGAACATTGATGGTTGCAATCACAAAATTAGGTGTTGAGGGTACCCATAGGTCTGTGGTCACTCAGTAAAAAGGGTTTCTCACATTGGGAGGAGAAGCACTTTAACTTAGGGTTAATTAACAACGAAATCCGAAGCAGCGAAAACTCAAAAACTGAAAGTAGTGGAAGAACGGTTCCAAGTTCAGCGTGACCAGAAAACAAGAGCAAAAGATGAAACCCCAGTGTTTCTCAGTCTTTAGAAAGGGATATGTGCTCGTATTGTATAAAGTCCCAGACATTATGGTCACCTCTTCAAGGCCACACTCACTGCCCAAACTTGGGTCCCAGTTCCAAACCACCAGAGTTTAGGGCAGGTGTGCAGCGTTGAAGACAAAGGAGATAATGCAATCTAACCTGCAAGCACAGTGCTTCAATCTCTCTCGCACTTCCTTCAGCCTCTTGTGATGCAGAAGTTAATTTAGGCTTTGTCTAGGTCAGCTAGGCATCACATCCTGTGGCTTCTAGGCAGGATCTCTCCTTGGGCTGTTCTCCATGCAGGTCCCAGACAGACAGCTGACACTTGGCTCTGTCTCCTTTTGGTCAGGTCAATGTCCCTGCAAGCTGGGCAGTGAAGCTACTCATCTTCCGTACAGCGGCAGCAGCTGCAGCCATCTCTTTGGTTATAGGCCTTGTCCCTACCTTGAGTCTGCTGTCTCTGGCCCTTAATTCTTTGAACTGGTGCTGCAGAGATTTTTTCTCAAGTTCAATACAAGTACACCGCTTTGGCTCCAGAGTACTTTTACCTTTGACAAGCTAGTGCTTTTGCATCCAATTCAGCCCAAAAAGAGAACCTCTTTGTTGGCTTTCTACACTGGTGGGTTAAGGGTGTCAGTGGGATGTGGTTTTCGGTTTTACAGGTCACACACCACAAGTGGAATCAAACTATTGCTTGATAGATTAGGGTCTGAATCTGCCCTGGTAACCAAAACTGGTTTTAACCACTTGTTGCTGGAGAGCAGATCATTGAGCTGAACGTCGATTGCACGTCTGAAGCTAGAGATGTGTGAAACCACCACAGTTACAGAAGTGTAGGCCCCAGTACTCCAAAGCCAGAGAAGCCAGACACACTGCACAATCAGTGAAGAAGTAAAGGGTCCTTGTAATGGTCACTGTACATTATAACAAGAGGGCCAGTAGACACCTTTTCCGGGGATCCGCTTCTACAATCCATCATACTCTCCATTACTTGGTACGTGGGATCTAGCAAATGCCCCACCCCCACTATGGGTGGGGGTGTACTTTGGATGCACCTCAAGTCAAGCAGAGCATTCTAGTAGGCTCAAAGATGCCAATACCACAGGGGAAAGATAGTCAGCCGGAAAAGTCTAAATGGGAACAGAATGGTATGGTTGGTTGCATGATGCAAGGACTTTTGTGCTCTCAGGATCAGCATGCCATTGGAGGCTGAATAGCAAATGTTAGCCACAGATTAACCTTTTAGATTGTTAAAAACTAATCTTCGTAGAGCACTTTACAATGTGATAGTGAAAAAGAAAAGTATGAAATATTTTGCCGAAATAACTGTAATTGAATATATTGACTGGGAGATAATGTCATCTTATCTATTTTGAAAATAATAAAGATTTAAAAGTAGAACACTGCAAGTGTTACCCTTCAAAGAATGATCTACCCCTTTTCCCTATTTTACCATTCCTAACTTTTAAACTTCTTGCTTTGAAGTGCTGGGACGCTCACAATTTTGTCTCTGAGCGGCTTTCATAACTTTCTTATTTATTTGAGAATGGCAGTTCAACTTCAAAATGTACCTATATATTCCTGAAGGGCTTATAACTCTTGTCCCTTTTTCTGACTGGCTGGGGACGTCATAGATTTCCCCTATCGATTCTTGATGGGCACCTCTTCGCCTCACTCCACTGAACATTGATGGGCAGGCAATCACATAATTACTGGTGTACACAAAGTGCAGGGTCCCTCATACTTCCCTACTCCCAAAGAACAGGTGTCCAAATAGCTTCTCCTGTTCGTGTAGGGCAAGTACTATCGCAGCCTCGTGTATTCTTATGTGGCAGTGGCCCTCATGATGCCTTCGCTTATGGATGGCAGGCCCTCTCGAAATGTCCTTCTTGTAACCACTCCTACTTGTGCATGGTAAAGATACTCAAGACTCTCTTTTCATGAATTTCACACCCTTTCCTCTCTGAAGGGATGGGTCTCCAGGTCCATGTATTCCCGAAGACCCCAACCCTTAAATCCTCTTTTACCCCTGAATGGCAGGGGCCCCTCAGAACTTCTATTTTTGATTGACAGAGCCCATCCTTAAACTCCACAAATCACAAAAACTGCAATATTTATAGGTAAAGTGAATAGCCAATCGGAAAATACCACCAGCACCCTACCCTCACTATGACTCTCAAAAAGGCCACAGATCTCAGGCAACATTATCTAACCAGATTGCACAAACCAACTTCCAAATGGTTCTCCTAGCTGGCATAGCTGCGAACAAAAGGATGCGCTGCTAAGTTCAATCCGTTACATCGGGCACAGAAGCCAGATGTGCGAACGTGCTCTTCCATTTTCCAATACAACTCTGTGTATCCCTCAGACAGAATTCCCAGAACTCAGCTCTATTGTATCCTAACTGATCCAAAGGCAATTCTAGAGGCTTGATTTGATTGATATAAGAGGGTTGCAGAGGCTTCACCAACCAAATTTCCGACTGGGGCTCAGGAGGGTGGCACCAGGTACCACTGAGTTTGCTCAGCTATATAGTGGACACATCGGCAAAGGGTCCCCTCGTAGCTGATCAGCATGGGGTGCGCTGGCTTACAACTGTTCCTCCCTTAAAATGTTTGTCCCCTTGTATGGATCGGGGTCTTGGTGCCATACTAGTATTTTTCAAAAATCAGCAAAGGTGAATAAACACAGCAATGCAATGCCATAAATGTATTATTGTTTCAGAAATGAAGAGACACTGGGCCCGCTTCTAGAATGTGAAGAATCTAGGAATCATAACAGGTGTTTTTTAGCTTTATAAAATGTTTGAGGCCTGACGGAAGTCCTTCCTGCTCAACCTACTGATATGCTCTGGTCTTTCTACTTCTTAAAGGAGCTTTGTGAAGAAGCAATGTCATAGAGATACCTGAAACACGGCCACCAAGCCTGCAATCATGCCTCCATTGGACATTTGTTGTGTCAATATTCATGCCCCCCCATACTTACAGTACAGCAAATCAACCAACCTATAAACAGTCTGTGGGGCTGTAAGGAAGAGAAAAATCCAATGTTGTTTTATTTCATCACATAACTTGTAAAATTCTCAGTTTACCTTTGATTCCGTTAGGGATCAGCCGTGGCCACGAAATAGAGAACCGGTAGTGATTAACTTTCAACTCTTTCAGTAAGCCGATATCTTCCTATGGAAATAAGTGAACATTCAGCCCTTAGAAATGCTGTAGGGCAAGCCAAAGCCTGTGTATAATCTCAAAGTTTACTCTCAGAACTTTTTCCTAGCACAGATGATCTCTAGTAGGTGCTCAAACTTTGTCTAGTCCAGCTCTCTTTGGATGGGTATCAGAAAGGAAACATTTACTTGTTCTAGAAATCCATTATTTAATGGAAGGTAGACACTATAAATTAGTTAAAACATTTATAAAGCACTTTGATACCCTAACAGGGGACTCTGGCACTGAAAATAGAGTCAGAGGTAAAAAGACCGAATTGAATTGTTTACGTAAAGTCAGACAGTCAGAATCATTTACAGTGTTCTAATGCTTAACATCCAGAAAAGAGAATGAGTGACAATATTTTAATGTTAGGTTGACGCAGGACGTTTGCTGTAGCATCTGACTTGTCTGTCCAAATGAATATCCTGACTTTTCAGGAATTTGTAGGAGAATATCGAAAATCAATATTAATGTAACTTCAACCATTTTCTAAAGACAACTCTTGCTCGTATATGGTGCAGGGACAGAATATCGAGTCAAAAATATCGATTCGCAGAAATATCGAGTCATAAATATTGTGGGTCAGGAATATCGACAGACAAATTCTCGTGGTCAAGAATATTGATTTTAGGTAAGTAATATCGATGTTAAAAATATCGAAGTGTTTAATATCGTTTGCAAAGATATAGTTGTTAAAAATATCGATTTTTTTATTAATGTTATGTTTTTAGTATATATTTTATATGTATGTGATGTATGTTTTTTGTATAAGAATTGTTTGTATTTTTATTATATGTGTTAAAATTTTAGTAGTTATTAATTGTTTTTATTTGAATTTTGCGTTTTTAGTTCCGTAGCGGGTTGTGGGTTTATAGGGGAATAGGGTGGGAAGTAATTTAATTAGATAAAATGTATTGATTATTTTTAGTAGTTATATATTTTTTTTATTTGAATTTTGCGTTTTTAGTTCCGTAGCGGGTTGTGGGTTTATAGGGGAATAGGGCGGGAAGTAATTTAATTATATAAAATGTATTGATTATTTTTAGTAGTTGTACATTTTTTTAATTAGAATTTTGCGTTTTTAGTACCGTTGTGGGTTTATAGGGAAATAGGGTGGGAAGTAATTTAATTATGTTAAATTTATTGAGTATTTTTTATTTATTAATATTTGTTTAATTGAGATGTTATAGTGTTAAATGTATAAAGTAATTTGTTATGAATTAATTAATAATTTGTTGTTAATTAATTTTAATTAATTAATTGGCAATTAATTATGGTAATTGTGTAATTAATTTTAGGTGTGTGTGGTGTTTCTAGATGTAAATGGTGGGAAGTAATTTAATTTTAATTGAATTAATTAGTTGTTAATTAATTTTAATTTAATTAGTAATTAACTATGGTAATTGTGTAATTAATTTTAGGTGTATTGTGGATATTATAGTGTTAAAGCATGTGTACTCAATGAATGTTTATTATTTTTTTATTGATAATTATGTTAATTATGGAAATAAATGTAAATACTAATTTTGAAGTTTTTTTTATTGGTCTGGTGTTATAGGGTAGGAAATAAAATAAACTGATTTATGTTTTACATTTTTTTTGCTTGTTAATATTTGCTCCTTTTAAATAATTATTGTTTATAAATTTATTTATTAATTTATTTTATATATTTGTAGCCTTTTGTTATATGTAATTAATATTATAATATGTGTTCTTATTATATGTTTAATGTATTTAATCGTATATTTTTAAAATATTGTTTATTTTTATGATTTTTTTATTTTTTTCAATTGTTTAAATGTTATTAGTAATTTTTGTTTCTCTGCTATCCAACACTTTCCCTAGTGTTGCACTCACTGGAGTGGGAATAGTAATTTTTACCCCTCCGCTATCCAGCATTTTCTCTACTGTTGCACTCACTGGAGTGGGAACAGTAATTTTTACCCCTCCGCTATCCAATACTTTCCCTACTGTTGCACTCACTGGAGTGGGAATAGTAATTGTTGCCCCTCCGCTATTCAACACTTTCCCTACTGTTGCACTCACTGGAGTGGGAATAGTAATTTTTACCCCTCCGCTATCCAATACTTTCCCTACTGTTGCACTCACTGGAGTGGGAATAGTAAGTTTTGCCCCTCCGCTATCCAGCACTTTCCCTACTGTTGCAGTCACTGGAGTGGGAATAGTAATTTTTCCCCTCCCCTATCCAACATTTTCCCTACTGTTGCCCTCACTGGAGTTGGAATAGTAAATTGAATTCCTCCGCTATGCAACACCTACCCTACTTTTGCACTCACTGGAGTGGGAATAGTAATTTTTACCCCTCCGCTATCCTACACTTTCCCTACTGTTGCACTCTTTGGAGTGGGAATAGTAATTTTTACCCCTCCACTATCCTACACTTTCCCTACTGTTGCACTCTTTGGAGTGGGAATAGTAATTTTTTCCTCTCCGCTATCCAACACTATCCCTACTGCTGCTCTTATTGGAGTGGGAATATACATTTTTACCCCTCTGCTATCCAACACTTTCCCTACTGTTGCACTCACTGGAATTGGAATAGTAAATTTAATTATTCCACTATCCAACATTTTCCCTACTGTTGCATTTATTGTATTGCGAAATGTAAGTTTTAATTTTTTTAAATAATTTAATGTTTTAATTTATTGTAGAATGTTTTTATAATTTTAAATTATTGATATATATATATATATATTTTATTTTTATATAATTTTAAAGTTTGAAAATTAAATAAAGATAATAGTTAATAAATAATTTTAAAGTATATATATGTATACATTATTATGTTTGTGTGTTTATATTTTTTTAATTAAGTTTATTTTTTATATTTAGTTAAAATGTATATCAAATTTAATTAATTTTGTTAAAAATAATATTAATATTTAATATATTATTTTATTTTATATATATTTTTACATCTATATTTTTTACTTCGATATTTTTGTACTTACCTGTTAAGGTATGGGAGTCAATATTTTTGTTGTAGATATTTGTTTTCGATATTTAGAACATCGATGTTTTTAGCATCGATATTCTATCACTGTATACAGCACTTTCTACCCTCAATGTTCCACAAGGCACTAAAAAAGCAAGACACAGTAATACTTCATTTACCTTGCAAAGTTAGGTTCCCAGAGAGAGACATGCTTCTGTCGTATTGGTGATGCACTCATTATATATATTTATATTATATATAAAGAAATATTAATACTATTAACCACTTAAATAGCACATAACACAAATTCAATTTTATGTTGGTAAATGAATAAAAGAAGATATTGTTTTCCAACTCAAAGGTTCTCTATTTCATTTTTAAACTTGCGGCATTGTGGAACCTTTCCATGAATGAAAAATAAAAAAACATTAACTGGCAGGATTTAGGCTAAATGGCAGAAATAAATGTGATGGTCTTGTTGTAATGACCTTGAAGGGACAAAAGGCGGAATAGACTTTGATTAGATTCAGAACAGCAGTTTACATTCTCACTTTCACGCTCGCTGAATCAATGATAAAGCGACATCTACCTATTAGGAGCTGTGTCTACTACTACTGTGAAGCAGCTTGGCCAACGTATGATGAAGAAATGTTTCTTATCATTTCTTACCGCTGCCTCTTTCTCCTCGTCTGATAACATACCCTATCGACATCTTACCTTCACCTTGTAGTACCCTTCACATGAAGAGTCTGCTGTCTCATTCATAAACACCTTTCCCTTTTTATGGGTGAACACATCCCAGATACTCTTCCCTTTGCCATCCTTGTCCCATGCCCCTTCTGTTTGGAAGGCAGAGCTGCCGACACCCCAGGAAAATCCTGTGAAAGACAAAGGAGGAACTCAAGTTCATGGGCATCAAGTAGACGCTACATTGAATCCATGTTCAAAGAACGTTGCCATTATTCCTTTACCCTCACTCGTATGCTTAAATCTCCCCGTCTACAAACAGAAACGATAAACACACCAACCAATCTAGCTTTGCCCTCTTGATGTATCCAATTAGAGAACTCTCACCTATTGGCACACCAGTTATCTATTCATCCGAACATCTATCCTTCATCAACACATCTGCCCATGTCGGTCAGGTCGGCTTCCCATCTGCCCATATGCTTATCCATATGCCCATTCTTCAATACAGCTATCTTTCTGTCCATCCTTCTTTCCATCCACCGTTCTTGTAACCATGCAACAATTCTTCTGTATTTCCTAAATGTTTCATATGTGGGCAGCCAATCGTAGTTCCTAACTTCTTCTAGAGAAGAACGTTTATTTTTTAGCCACCGTTTTTCTCCCTCAAGAAGTGTTGCAGCATTGATCTTGGCAAAGTTACTTCCTGAGGAGACACCTACCTGAGGGAAATGATCCATAGTAGAAGGAGCCACGTTCCCCGTTCGACCACTGCAGGTCCTCCTCTGCTCTCAGGCACTGCATCAGCAACAGTGCTTGGCACAGCTTCCAGACACACATTCTCATCCTCTTATGTCACTTTGCAGCCAACTTCAGAAATCTTTCCGGTGCACTTTCACTCTTGAAGGTATGCCTTGCTCGTGCTGTAAACTTCAGCGGGTCATAGAACCAGTGTCAACTGGGGAGACGGAAGAAGATGGACAATGATGGAATCATTACAATTTTAGATCATTAGCGCTGCCAAAATTTGGAGCACATTTGACGATCCATATTCGAAAAACGGAAAAATATTGGAATTCTAGGGGATCCTTTGGAATGCAAGGTATATGACACTCAGAATTCCAACTGGTGTAGTGTGAACTCTAGATGGCTCATTGGAATGGTTGCCTGTGAATCGGAATTCTATATTCAAATCTCCCTAAGTATATTAATGACTGAATGAATGTTGGAAACATTCCAAATTTAGATGGATTGCATTGCTCACAGATTGCATCTGTATGATGTATAGTCTGAAACAAAACTTGCGAATGACCAATCAAAATTTCAATGAGACATACACAGTTCCACTAGTCATGCCTCAATTGTACAAGACAATTCAGGTACTATAATTTTGAAAGACCAGCTTGCAAGCCTTCTTCTGAATCTCCATTGCAATTCAAAATCTGAATATCTGGAAGCACCTAGATGTCTAAAAAAATGATAAGTTGCAGAATTTAATAAATCAACTTTTCTAGCATTCGGAATCTTCCATATTCACATTCGGAAGAAAAAATTAAGAATTACAGAAATCCTATCCATCGAATGTGTTAAAAGTAGAACTCTCCTATTTTCTGTTTATGGATTTGGCCACTAGGGGATGTCTTAGTTAAATGAGAAAAGGTGCAAGTAAACACATACATGAACTGTTTATGAATTTGGTCACTAGGGGATGTGTTGGCTAAATGAAAAAAGGTGCAAGTAAACACATAAATGAACTGTGTGTAGATGCAAATCAGTTGGCAGCCCAAAGAGCATGTTTTTTTACCTGAAAACCACCCATTTCAGTCCGGGGTGACGAATAATTGCCTCCCCGCTGGTCTCAAGCAATCTCCGCTGTGCCACTTCTGCAGAAAAGCATAAAACAGACACAGACTGAGTGTTGCTTTCCTCTCAACTGCAGCCTTGTAATATTGTCTCTACCCCTGTTTTTGATGCATGTATATACTGTTGCTTAATGCCCTTAATGTTTTCATAATTACAGCCACAGACTGGAATCACCATCTTTGTACCTCACTACGGCCACACCACCACCATTAGCAGGAAAAACACTAAAGTGACTATAACTCACGCCCTCGCCATGCACTGCTAAATACTTCCCATATTACATCACTCTTGACATGCTCTATGACATCACTGATAACATCACTGCAAAATGTGAAATTACATCATTAATGGCCACACTGTGCATGGTGGGGGCGCAAGTTTTAGTTACTTTAAGGCACGAGTTAATGTTACTTTAGGGCACTAGTTATAGTTACTTGAGATAACTATAACTGGTGAATTTCATTGGCTAGTTTGTTTAAAACGGTATGTTTTAACTGACATTTTCACCTGCATAAAGTATGATATTCATGTTAAGTTAGCCATAGTTAATGTAGGCCTCAGTTTCAGTAACTTATAATAAACAAAAGGTTCTGTTTGCTGTGTGCTGCCCTTTGTTTTGTTTCAGGAGTCAATCTGCAGTAGTTAATTAGAATGTTGCAAAATGTTTTGGTTTCTGTAAGAATTGTTTATTTGTATGCGTTCCATAGAGGGCGAGCAGTGAGTTTCCACACCTTTGCCTGGGACATGCTGACCGTGATGTATCATCCTGCTGCGAGATATATGTTGAAGGACACCCAGCAGAAAACTTCCAAGGTGCATTGTCTGGGAATAAGACTGAAAATGTCTTATAGTGAGATGTCAGATTTTGATTGGTTCTCTTCATGGGATCCGGAAGGAAGTCGTTTCTTCAATGCAAGGAAGTGTATGATTTAATTGTGCATTGCTGAGCTAGTTAGATTCAGATGCCCCTTTCCATTCTTTTGAGATTAGATGCTCTCTCTGCTCCTGCTCAGAGTTAAACTCCAAAGGAAATGTGGTCTCATTTACCTGGCTGAATCTTTATTCGATTCTGCCTTTCAGAGGATGTAGTTGCGGACACCTCCTACTTGACTTCTCTCACATATTTCCTCTCAGCTTAGCATATCACGGATTTATCCCTTCACAGGAAACTGAATTTGATAAATTTTGCTGAGTGACAACTTTTAGCATTTTGTTTGTATTTGCTAATTTTAAATTGATTTGGATTATATAACGAAGACATTTATGTACTGACCATTTATTTTTGATAACCTTAAATGATTTGAGTTTGTAACATTCATGGTTTGAAATTTACTACTCTGTCATCTTTGAGGGGCCTAATGTGTTTCACTGTTATTGATATATTGTTAATGGTAAACCTCAGCCCGCGAATTAAAGTCCATCTGCTCGAGTGCAGCTTGTACTGGAATTTGCACCAGAACTGCATGTTGCAAATCCCATCCTGCTGCAAAAAAATCCACAACAGACTAATTAATTAATTAAACAATGACTAATGACAAACCCAGAGATGCTTGAATCCTGCAATGTTCAGTTTACAATGTGCAGATTGACTACAGTTTGAATATCCCGGTTTTGTTTTAGATTTCATGAAGAGGTTAATAGTTAAGCAATAGACAGTAGTGAGACTCGTTAGAGGCCAATATTATGATGACATTTTAGCAAAATATGGAAAATAGTTCACAGGCCTTTGTGAAATATTAATTTTGATACCACTGCATTTTGTGGGGGGAAAATACCCAAACATGTAATGTATATGTGGTAATGCCATGCCAACGAAAACAAATGTGTTCCAATAACAGATTATCTGGAGCAAGCACAAATTCATACATGCATTACTAGTGTCCAAAGCTCAGATTTCATGTTATAACCACAGTAGAGCATAACTAACTAGAGAAAATACATTTTAATGCCTCTCGAATTCTATTCTAAAATCAAATTGCAGTAGAAAACAATGGTGCCCCTTATGAGGATTAGTTATTGTGATTTTAACTTGTTTATAACTACTACACACAAAACAACAGCATGGCATAAATCATATATGCAGATTTGCGGGTTGCAATATGCTATTTATCAGGTTTTCTAATGTCTGGTCCACCCACAAAACAGCGGAAGATGCAAAAGGCCCCCTTGGTCACTCTACGAAGTGGGGCTTTAAACAGGAATGCCTCTGCAACTGCTGAACGGTTTGGGGTTCTGTTTGCAGGTTTTTAGTGCCTAGACCCCACTGGCAAACTCCCCAAACATCCCGAGGCCAGGGTTGCAGACTGAGCAAGATCTCAGTCCTGCAGCGGGCAGCCTGGGACACACACAGAGTTACATGGACTGAAGGGGCCCATCAAAGTGCCCTACAGGACTGATCGTTTCCCTAGGCCTCACAGCATTGATATAGCGTTGATTAGTGGATCCCTCTGCACAGTTTCCCCAGGTAGGAGGCCATTGGGTTGTGGTCTCCTTTTATGGACAACCTTTCCTCTGTAGAGGTGCCGTCTAGCACCCGCTCACTTAGTAGTTGGCTTCCTCCTTCAAGGAGAGAGTCAAGCATCCCTTCTAGCATTAATGATCCCCAAGTCTGACCCTGGCTTGACAAGGGATATGGTAATGGGACACTCCAGCCCTGGAGCTTAGCAGAAACATCAAGCACATGCAAAAGTGAATTCCAGAGCCCCTCTCTGTTTGCAGTTAAGTCTGGTTTTAGGGGTGTGGGTGAGTTTCACACAGGCAGCCTCAGCCTTAGGCTTTTGACCTGCAGAATCAGCTGGGCAAGGTGACCATGACAGCAGAAGGAAAACAAAGGTACAAAAGAGGAAGAGGCAATCCTATCCAGCCACTACACAAAACAGTCTGCAATAGCAACTCTGGTGAAGGGAAAGCAAGAAGAGGCCAGGAACTTCCTTTGCACTTCAGAGGTCACTCCCCACCCTCCAGCTACTGAGGCCTGGCTCGCTGCAAAGGGAAGGCTGTTGAATGTTCCTAAACCTTCCCTCACTCAACAAATAACTCACCTATAGTCTCCATTTTGCCAGCCATCCATCCACAGGAGTTTCGAAAGAGAGTACAACACACACGCACTATGCTTGCCATATCTCACACAAGCAGAGTAAACATCCTCTCTCCACCTGTGTCTCCCACGAATGGAGTGAAGGACCCAGTTGATGGAGGACTAGGCAAGTAGGCACGTTTTCCTATGACGATGAAGGAAAAGGCCCTGTCTCTTCTGCTAGTATTAATGCAGCTGGTGTCTTCCAGCCCAGTGAGAAGACAGTAATCACACTCTGAAAGAGGAGTGCACTTTGGGTGCACTTCCTGACCTCGCTCTTCTGCTTCTTGTGGGGCAAAAATCAAGAGTCTGCAGAAACCTTACTATCAGTCTAACACAGGGCAAATGCACATGTTCCCCAGAACCATGCAGAGGACATGCTCATCCTAATAATATGCCTGCAAACACTTTGAAACTGGAGGACTATACATAACCTGAGCATAAACGGAGTCTGGGGGCAGATTCATGGAGAATTGTTTGTACAAGAAAGAGTCACAACTTTCCCTAATGCACTAGAAGAAGCATTCTTTGTCAAGTAAACTACACAAATAACACCAACTCTGTTTCCAAAGGCTAAGCAAAGCATTACAGGTCATGAATTATATGTTTGTAAGCCAGATTATGTGGTGTTGCTGTGGTCCCCCCTCTGGTGACTAGGCACCACTCCTAATCCAGTAGGAGTCTTAAGAACAGAGTCTGAGTCCAGTGGTATTCTAAAACACTACTGGGCCTCCAGTAGGATCATTTGACAGGGTATCCCCACCCTGGTTGATCTATTTGGAAAGGCCAAGAGGAAGCTTCCGTCTGTTGCAGTAACATAGGTCCTTCTAGGTCTTCCCCACCAGAATACAATATACATGTGTAAGATCTCTAAATGCATGTACTTATTAAATGGGTCCCATTCTAATTGTTATTGTTTGGTGGTTTTTGTAATGTATAGCATCTGCCATTTAGAAGGCCGTGCCTGTATCCTTACCCCTGTATATGTGCGTCATTGTCTATGGTACAATGTTTTCTTAAATATCTTTATTGACATATTGGGGTTTACTACTTCCCATATCCTAACAACCAGTACACATATCACTACCAATTCATGGCCACTTTTCAACATAGGATACATAGCCAGCGAGCGATTACAGGAGAGCACAGCATCACGTTAGCAACCCTAGTCATGTTAATGCTCTCTAGTGTGGGGGCATAGGATCCTGCCCCCCCTCCTCCTTGAAACTGCCCCTTTCTCAAGTCCACCCTCCCCCTTCCTTGTCCATTCAATTACTTTGCATTATCTTGTAGCCCTTAAATATCACAAATCTTTTCGAAATTTTGGGCTAAACTTTTCACTTTTGTTACCTTTTCAGTGGCAGTGCACAAATCCATACCACGTTCCCATTTTTGCTTTGTTTGCGTGTGCTGAGATCCCCGGTTCCTTTCAATGTGCCAAGCGGTCATAGCATACAAAACATAAGCTTGCTTTTTCTAAGATCTGTGTTGTTAGGAATCCCCAGGATCACACGTTGAGGCAGTGGCAAGACTTCAGACTATAAGATCAGCCCCAGTTCATCCAATACACTCTGCCAGTATTCCTGTAGTTTGTTACAGATCCATTTGGTGTGCTGTTTAATTCACATTTCAGACAGTTGGCTGTTTAGGACCATCTCATTGTATAGAGTCCGCTTATATGATAATATACCCCGTGTAAGATTTTCAATTAACTCAGGTGCAATCTTGCCTTGATCGCTACTTCTCTTGAATATATTGGTACAGCATCCTCATCTATATGTTCCATTGTTCCCATATCTTCCTCCCATCCACATCATAATTTTTGCAACCCATCTAGCGTATTGTTTATGAGGGTCTTGTAGGAGGCTGAAATTGCCCCTTTTCCCAATTCCCCAGGGTGCTCTGTTTTCCAATGGGGAATGCCCAGGGACTTCAGGCCAGTCCAATGCCTCTGCCTGTAAAGCATTCCTTAACTGTGCACGTGTGGGCCTAGGTCAAGTGATGTTCATTTTGAAGGCTTGAAAAGGGTTTTACATTTCCACCATCCAGTAGGCCCCTAATGTAGATCATCAAATAAATTTCCACGCTTTGAACCTTTGTAATTTGTGTACTTTTTTCAGCATACTCTCCTCCCTCTGTGTTTCTCTTGTGACTTTACCGTTCCACCCAAGATAGCGCACCGCTCTACGCCAGGCCGCAAGGTTCGTCTACAAGGTTATTAACAGTTTTTCCCTTCTGGTGCTGCCATATATATGTTATTTTATGTTATTGAGATTTATACAGTGCGCAGCTAATCAGAGAGTGTTCCGGTGCTAAACAGACACAACGACACTCGCGGTGATTGGCCTATGAAGATTGTTGAAAGAGTCATGTCTTTAATTTTTTCTTAAAAGTAGGGAGATCGAAAGTAGTACGTAGCTTCAAAGGGAGTTTGCTCCATGTAACCAGACCAAGATAGGAGAAGGATATGCCGCCTGTTCTGTGCCGACGGATTTTAGGAACTTTAGCCAAATGTTATATAATGTATATATAAAGATGTTTCTATCATCGATCTCTCAAGTCTGACTGAAGAGCCTTCTCTCTGTCTTACATCCAGGCATTTATTGGCAGGAGTTGGGCAGTCCAGTTGTAGTCTGTCATATCCAGTAGAGCAATCCTGCCATTGTATATTGATTTGCAGAGCATTTTTGTTACTATCCTTGGGGTACCCCCTCCACCAATAGAGTCCGCAGCTCTCTGTCCAGTCAGAGAAATATCGTTCCCAGCATGGGGAAAGGTGTGTTCTGCATTACACTGAGTAATTTTGGCCAAGTGATCATTTTGAATATCGCACCCACCCCATTATAAGCGGAGGGGGATCTCCAGCGACTTACACCCACTTGGAAATCAACTGGCATCTTTCCATAAGTTGATTGTACAAAGATTTCTTTTCAGTTTTGTTGTCTTATGTTATTTTATATTGATGATGGTGAAAACTAATTGGATATAGTATTGCCCACTTTTGATCACTGAAGTCAATGTACTAATGAACTGAGCTACATTATTAGTGGACACGTAGTGAAAGAAATGTGTCTCCTAGTAGTAAACCCTTATAATGCTAAACAATCTCTGTCAGATGCGGAGGTTCAGCGCTCCAAAGTCTGTACCCTCGTACCCCTTTTTCCACCTGCTTTCTTGTGTCTTCATAAATGGGTGCATTTTTAACCGGTGTAGCACGGGTGATCTGTGAGCTAGGTTTGATCTGGCCTTGATCATCATGTTTTAACTACTTGTTGGGGGTCGCTATTCCAGTATGGCCTTAAGACCACCGCAAAATCATCTCCTCTAAGCTATCGACGTGCACATCTGCGTTGAAGGGTCTTAAAATTAGTAAACCTTTGACTTCACTGCAAATTTACACAAGACAGTAGCAAACCTTAATGTTGAGCAAAACAGAGGTGTAAACACACAAGCTAATTTTTGAGTAAATTTACTATAAAGATATTTTCTTTGTAAATAGCATTGCTTACGTTTTAGGACTTGAGTGGTATACTTAAAATGGACATTCTGCGTCCATGTGTACTATATTTGTTGAGATTTTGAAATTGTGACGGACACGAGAGTCTGGACATACTGATATCCCCCTGGTAAAATAATAAACTTAACTGGTTGTGAAGCACAAATCACAAATTGAATTGCCTTTCGATTATTACTTTCCGCTATAAAAAAAGAAAAGTATCATTTTATAATTTCACTGTGTTTCTATGAACTCTTTCCCTCTGCTTCCATCGACTGTTCTCTCACTGTTTTCCTTTTTCTCAATCTCTCTACCCTATTCAATCTTGTTGCTTATTTTTCCCTTGCCTCTTTTCTCTTGCTCACCCTATCACACTTTTCCACTCCATTCCCTTTTTCTAGCACTCATTCATTTTTACTTATTAATGATTTGTTTTTTCTAGTGTGCGTCATACTACACTTCTGAAGATGACCTGCATATCACACTAGATGTTGGCTTTAAATGTTTCTTACTTAGTCATCTATTTTCTTCTGACCTTTTCTGGAAAAAACATTTGCTTTTTATTCTGTTTATCTTCAGACACTGCAGCTTGCTGTAATTCTGCATTCTGTCAATTCCGTACAGGAGTACCACAAAGTCTGTATCGCATTCAAGTTACTTTTTGTGGCTTTTGGTGGTAATCCAGGAGTTGGTCTTCCTGACCTCTGCAACTCACCCACCTTGGTCCCCGCTGTCAAATCTATTGGAGTCATCATTGACCAAAACATCTCCCAAATGACCAGATTGCAATATACCAATTCTGCTTTATCTGAAAATTAGAAATCCTACAACCTGTCCTTGAGCTTTAGTATCACTTCTCAAGCTTTTGTGTGCTCAGATCCTGACAGCGATATCTTGGTAGCTGGCCTTCCGTAAACAGCACTAGTCCCTCCCACAGCCATCCTATATGATGCGTTCTGATTTATTAACGATTTGGTTGTGTTCCTGTTCAGGGAGGACATGGCCTTGCAGTTTGGGCTGGACTGTTCCTATTGGAGCAGGGTCAAGACTGATTTGCATATGGCTGTGTCCAAACTGTGGAAGCATTGTGCGCAAAATAAAGATGGATTGGGATGATGTAATACCCGTGGCTGAGATTAATTCAAGCATTCCATCCATCACTTTTTATTAATTCACTGCCAACCTGCTTTATGTAATTTAATATCTCACACTATACTGTTACCGTATTAAAAAGATTATTCATTTAATTTTGCACATGTTCTTCACTCTAGCAAAAATAGTGTCGCCATTAGACGTGTACAAAAACGTGCGTGGTTAACAGCCTAGGTGCACATGATGCCTACTGTGTATACTTGGTTGCGTCTGTGGAGTTGGTGGGCCATGCCTGTGGCCTCTTAAGCAAAAAAAAGGGACACCTGTAGTTCTTTCTTTTCTTCTTTTTTATTATTATTTTTTTACCAACCAAGCACTGCACTCCGGTACTATATTTTAAATTTTATGGTATAAGACTACACCTGACACTCTTCTCCCCATCTCTGAAATAACCATATCTACAATTATTCTCCGACCAACATGGGGCTTGCTATAGCCCTGCCTGCATGGTAAGGATAACATTCAGTTACTCTGTATCCTGACACTCCTACGTCACTGCCGCTAATAAGGATGTCTAACCCAGTGGTTCCCAAACTTTTTTGACCCGCGGCTCCCTTGACCCATTGGCCATTGCCCGTGGCTCCCCACTGTTACTTTTTTTGGAGGGTGGGGTGGATATTTGCATGCACTTCCATTTCTACCCATGTCATACCTGCCAACACACCTGTCTCAGCAGGGTCTCACGATTTTTTAAACTACATGCAGCTTTATTTTTGCTGTCTCCTCCCTAAAATTGTCTCCAAATCGATGCAAGTAAAATAAATTCCTCTGATTTTTTTTTGATTTTTTATAAACGTCCCTCTTTCTTGCTTCCAAATGTTGGCATTATGCTGTTTTACTTGCCTGTGCTCAAGAGAGAGCAAGCCTGTCTGGAAATGTGTGTGTACTGAAAGAAATGTGTACTGGAAGTACCTATGATTCAAGTACAAATGTCAATACTTGGTGTGTTTAATAGACAGGACAACTGTACTTTCCTGGTAACTTGCATTGGTGTAAAATGCATTTGGAAAAAAACAAAAATATGAACGAGTCTAATAAAATAAATCCGGCATCTTCCGCTTACTTTGGGAGTGTTGTAACATGGGGATCCAGTGAAATATGGAGGTCATCTCCCTCGACATGCCATATATTAAGCACTACGTTTACAGCTTTAGGCATATCATTTACAAATCATCGACATCATGCGTTTAAGTCTAATTAGTTTAACTGAAGCCAATAGACCCTTCGACATTAAATGCATTAAAGTGCTTGGTGCGCGGCTCCCCTGGCTAGGTTTCACGGCTCCCCAGGGAGCCATGGTGTACAGTTTGGGAACCACTGCTCTAACCTACATGTGCAGAGCACCCCTTACTCATGCATATTTATTTTCAATGTTTTCAAGATAAGACAGAAAAAATGCAAACACATTTAATTCAAGCATATAACACTGTTGATCTCATAAGCTAGAAATGAACACATCAACAAGAATCAGCAGACGGCATGTCGCGTCCTCTTGTACAGCAAGTAGCTGACATTTCTCCTAGCGAAATATATGCTGTGTCATGTCAGATGTACAGTCCCCACACGCTCATAGAAACTGTACACTGAAGCCCTTCAATGTGTTTTAACGCTTGGCTGTCTGTGCAAGCAAAGAATAATACGCATCTTCCAGCTTAAGTAGAACAGTTCTTCAGCCACCCTAAGCATTGGGGATGGTATCCCAAACTCAAAGCTAACCTCATTTTAGCAACATTTGCAGCTTTACAAAGAAGGCAATCCTAAAGGATCGATTGTATCTCAAACAATCCCAAAAGTCAAACTAAGTTTTCAGAAATATTTTCGGAACGTCTCCTACATATCTCTATGCAGAAGTTGTGTGTGTTGTGGGGGAGCCTAAGCCACATGCAGAAATCGTGCCTTCACAAGCATCTGGATTAGCCAGAACAATAAGGTTGATCCACACTGAAGTGATTCCTAGAACCACCCCTGCACTGAAAGGTCTGTGAGGTCCTGCTTTTATCCACTCACAGACAAGGCAGGCAGCCCCGCCCCCACATGCAACCAATCAAACAAGGCATGGTCGCTCCGCCTTGAATGTAGTTAGACAAGAGCACAGCTCTGCAGGACCTTACAGATAACAAGTAACAATAACAAATGGAAGAAGAGAAGTCAGAAAGGACTCAAACATTTACTGCAAAAGCATCCCTCTCAAGGAAGCAGCAGTGGACCCTTTGCCTCTAGCAGAACGTGTTATTGTTTCTTTAGGCGGAGTCAGGTTGGCTGCCCCTGTGCACTCTCGATGTAGGGCACTACTCATCTGGAAAGTCTCCATTGTTTTCGCCATCCTCCTGGGAAAGCTTCAGTAGGCTATAAAAAGTTGCTTATATATCATATGTTAGACGGAGCTGAACCTTTCTTAGATATGGTCTGTGTAGTTTCTCCTCTGCAGTAGTTGCTTCTAGTTGCAGTAAGAGTTAGGCAACTGTACAACAAAGTTATCATCTTAGTAAGAAAAGATGGATTTACCCTTAAAGATGCATGGTCCTAAAAAAAAGTGCGCAGCAAAGCTTGCATCTTACTCCCCATCATTTCATTGCCCCCAGACAGCCTTTAGCAGAAGGCCAGTCCTAAGCTGAGGTTTCACAAAGCTGTGATACGAGGTGCTCACAGTTCCCTTCAAAAATTGAGAATCCACAGAAGTATCAAGGTTGATACGCGTTCCTCAAAAGAAAGAAAGTGGCACCATATTAAGTCTGATGATTGAGATTTTCAGATCGCACTTGATGCGTTTGAGTGAAAAATCCAGGAACACAGAGAAAGATGCTCTAACTGACTCCAGAAGTCCTTGACTGCACCATCTAAAGAACTTCAACCATCTGCTCTTGTAAAGATCCTTTCACTCTTTGGCCTGACGTCAGTTATGAGAGCCACAACCGCAACAGAAAGATCACAATCGTTAATATTGGTGCTGGAGAAACCAAGCGTGCAACACCATGCTGCTCAAGGTCATAAAATACACTGCACCTCTGAGGACAGAAGGAATGACAACAACAGCAGGTTGAATGACTTTACCACACTCCAGAGAAGTTGATTTGTATACTGATTCCTCCTAAGCCAATAGGATCTTTGCTGTCTGAAACCGGTATCTGTTCAGAACCAGATAAAGAATAGGCGTAGACAAGGATTGAATATTACAAGGACCACATCATGGGGCAGTGGACTAGTAAGCTGCAACTAATTCACCTGCATTACCAAAGGTTTTGATGAACAGCCTGAACAGTGCTTTCCTAACAAATAAACAGCATAACTGCCCAATGCCACAGCATCCCCGCTTCTCTGCACAGCTTCAAGGAGTCCAGTGCTCTACATTTGTTGATATAGTAAATGGAAGTGGTATTATCCATGAAGTCCAATCCCATTTGCCCTGCACACAATAAAGAAAAGCAATCAGGGCCAACCCTATCACTTAGTGCTCCAAGAAAGTTGATGTGGTGCTGACTCTCCAAAGGACACCCCCCCCAATCCCTTCATGGAATCATCCCTCAGCACTTGGACCTGGAAGTCTTGGAGAACCAAGTCCTGTTGTGTCACCAGAGCTTCACACCAGATCCACCAAATAAATATCATTTTCTTTGTGGGCATGTTTTGGAGTTTCAGCGACATCTCCAACTCATGCGGCAGATTCATTGCTGTTCGAAGTCCAGGCAAAACCTTATTGTTGCAAACATCTTTGACGAGCCAGCCATACTTGCAAGGAAATACTTGGGTGATTATTCAGTTCAAAGAGATCACCTACGCTAGCTGTTTTTTTCCCTTAAATCAGTCCTGGAAATGGCAAGAATGTATTTTCTCAAATTACCAAAATGGGCATCATAAATGCCTCTGCAAAAGGTGTCATATCCTTTGGGATGTTGTGCAAAGTGTTTTTCCCTGTGTCACGGATGTACATCTTATGGATTGTAGGTAGCGCGAACCCCACAGTAGTTAGTGAAAGCTGGCTTTGGAGGCTTACCTTTGTAATGTAGTCATCGGATGGTGTTGTTGACACAATCTCATTAACAACACTCGCTGATGAAGTATCCAAACCGCATGCATTTTCATATCTTGTAGTCTTCACCAATTTCTGAGCCAGGTTTTGGTGTTACTGACATTTACATGGGCATTGTAGATGGCACAGAGAAGGACTACGCGCTTCACCCTAGTATGGCTGTCTGATGCTTCCACGCAGTGCTGGTTTTATAGCGATGTGGCCGGGATGACCCTGCTCTTTAAAATATCGCATGTGGTGAAAGATACCTGCTGCAGAGATCTTTGTGTGCCCAGAACTTTTCAGGGGATTATAATAATGGTAAGGCATAGGTTTAAAACCTTATTTTGTTTTTCCTCTAAACCTTTTCCTGATTCTAAGGTTCCTAAAAAGGATCCTTTGGGTAGTAATACATTCTTATTAGTGCTGGCAACCCCAACCTTACATCTTGAGTTTGTGTTTCTCCAGACCAAGCACTTTTAACATACAATGCCTAGCTGTGTGAATGGTATGTGACTGCTACTCCTTGTAGCCTCCATTGTCTTATGTCATATTTCCTATTGGTTTGCACACTTTTATGATTCATTGTCTCTGTATAATGTGTTTGCGTGATGTAAAGCAGTCTGACAGTCAACATTGTCATGAGTAGGGCTATAAAATACATGTAATGGGGGTGGGAGGTTTTGGGAGTGCCAATGAAGATTGTCTCACTGGGCACCGCCAGCGCTAAAGCCGGCCCTGCTTCAGTGTGGAGGAGTCGGATGGTTTCCTCGACTGTCTCCTGTGTGGGGGAGAGTAAGGCGATGTACAGGACTCTCTCCCGAGGCGTAGTGAGAAGGATTGCTTCCACTACTCTGGTGGGGGAGTGAAGGTGGATTCTTCTACACTCCAGCATGGTTCATCTCCTTTCTCCTGAGTGGGGGAGAATTGGATGGCTTACACACTCACTCTGGAGCTGAGGAATATTTTTCCACTTCTTCCTCGGTGTGAAATCTCAGCGTTGTCATATCCTGCCTAATTGCACAGCCTTGGAAGGAAAGGAAATTACTTTTGTGCATGATCAAACCAGCTGCCCATCACTAGACCCAGCAGCAGTCCACCTGTTGGTAGCCCCGCATGTGAGCACCTGAACAAAACATTCAAAGGGCCTGGTCTTGACCGTACTGGCATGCAAAGGCATAAGCAAGTCTGCGTGCTGACACCTTTGCGCCTCAACACATAGCGGGGAGACATCGGGGACCTGGACTTTTAGAAAGGTGATGTACTCCAAAAAATACTGTCATACTAGGCCAAGTCTTGACTGCCTCACTAGGAAATGCAGAATGCCACCTTTCAAAGGCTAGTAGCGCTGGGCCGGAGTCAGTCAAATATTAGAAATCTGAGGCCTGACAATCCACCCAGGGATCGCCCCCATCAGCCCCTCCTATTTCACGCAATTTAGAAGGTCTTTTTCTTTTTTCCAAACCTGTTTCTAAAACGTGCAGATTACAGAGTTCTGGGCGTTTCATGCTTGTTTGTGGTCTAAGCCTCCGCTGACTAGCTTCCCAAGCAAGGAGAGAAACTCCCTGGAAAACAACGAGTCCTAGGCAGTGCTTAATTTGAGCTGGTGGTTGCAGGTGGGGCCACCAGAACTAGAGACAGAGGGTCAGACAAGAAGGTAAGAAGGCAGTGCATAAGCCAAGACGATGCCCCCCAAATATCACGTCGAGTGGCCCCTCAGACTCCTGTAAGGAACAGATATGCATAGGCTTTAGACGGAATGGAGGGCCCCGATGGGATGGTGGTCCACCTGACTGAGGGCAGCAGGGGCCTGCGTTATGCCCTGGAGCACTGACGTACAGCTGGAGATCTGTGGGCTGTAATTCAGGCCCTGTTTCACTAACGCAATGCTATGGTCAGAGTTCTGAACCATAAAAACTGTGCAGTCTGTGAGACTGGCCCTAAGGCTCATCAGACCAGCATTTAGTTTGTTGTCTTTTTTTGCTCCGAGGGTCTGGATGTGAGCTGCAGAGGCGGCAGTACAACCTCAGTCGGCTCAGAGTGCAAGAGTGTAAAGAGGTGGAATGGTGTTGGAATGCCTTAAGCTTCCCCTGCTCTTCACCTCTCATCCATCTGACTTTCCTGCACTCCCTGTATCTCTCCTCTCATCTCCCTTCTCAATCCTTCACATCTCTCCTGTCTTAATTCCTTTCTCTTTCTCTTATTTTATCTTACCTTTGTCTCTCTTCCTCTCCTGACATTTTCTATCCTCTCCTTTGTTTTGTCTGTTTGCTCCCACTGGCTGTCTTTCTCGTCTACCTTTTCTATTTCACCTGCCTCGCTATCTTTCTCTTTGTTATCTTTTTCCCACCTGTCTGTCTCTTTAATACCTAACTCCCTCTCTCGCCACGCTCTCTCGCTTTCTTCCATCTATTTTTCTGTTGATCTTTTACCTCATAATTATTTTTCACTCTTACCTCTTCAATATATCTCTCCTTCCCACGTTCTCATGCACACTTAGCTGTCTCTTTGTAACTTTTCTCAATCTCACACACACATTGTTCAGTCTTGGGTGTCATGCGCTTTTTCTGTTGGTCGTTTCCCCTTTCTCACCTCTGTTATATTTCTTACTTCCCCAGCGCTTTTTCCCCACTTGTTTGTTTGAAGCCTCTTTTTTAGGTCTCGGCCTGCACCAGCGCTTGCGCTGTTCTGGCCGAGAGTTTTAGTAAGCGGGTTTTGGAAGTGCAAACACTGGCTTTCGGCTGGCGACCAGCTTGTGTTCACGATAGCGTGCACGCGCAGCTGGCATCTGAGTTTCCTATCTCTTCCTCATTTCCTCGTCATGGCTCATTAACTCTCTGGACTCTGATGTTTCAATCGCAGCAGCAGCTCACATTACCAACTCGGGGCCCTGGACTACAGTCACATGAAAAACAACAGCGATTAGCATTGAAATGCAAGCTTTTTTTAGGTCTCGGCCTGCACCAGCGCTTGCGCTGGTCTGGCCGAGAGTTTTAGTAAGCGGGTTTTGGAAGTGCAAACACACTGGCTTTCGGCTGGCGACCAGCTTGAGTTCACGATAGCGTGCACGCGCGCAGCTGAGCTGCCATCTGGGTTTCCTATCTCTTCCTCATTTCCTCGTCATGGCTCATTAACTCTCTGGACTCTGATGTTTCAATCGCAGCAGCAGCTCACATTACCAACTGACGGCCCTGGACTACAGTCACATGAAAAACAACAGCGATTAGCATTGAAATGCAAGCTTTTTTTTGTCTAGTTAGAAATATTGCTTCGGTGGGTTGATTTCACCTTATATCGCTATTTGTTTTATATTGGGAGTCACAGCCTAATTACCAGTATTTTTGTCTCACTCTGTTTTAAAAAAATATTTATTCGCGCAAAGCACAAAGCTATATTTAAGGTTACTTTTTCCGCGTCACTTCTTCACTCCATTTAAACTCCACACCCCCACTCTTATTGTCTCTCTCCTTCTCTCTCTCTCCCCTCTCTAATTCTCTCTCTACTTAATTAACTCTCCCCTCTCTATCTTTTTTTAGCCTTTCATTCTCTCTCACCCCTTTATCTGTTTCTCTTTCAAACTCCTTCATTCACTCTCTCTCCCCTTCTTTCTCTCTCTATCCCGCTCCACTCTTTATTCTATGTACACCCTTTCTCTCTCTTTCACCACCCTCTCTAATTGGGCATTATATCTTCACTCTATCTCTCACTCGGCAACACCACAGCATCACTCAGCATCACCACAGCATCACTCAGCGCAACCACAGCATCAATCAGAGCCAGCAAAGCATCAATCAGAGCCAGCACAGCATCACTCAGCACCAACACAACATCTCTGAACGCCATCACAGCATCACTCAACGCCATCACAGCATCACTCAGTGCAACCACAGCATTACTCAGTGCAACCACAGCATTACTCAGTGCAACCACAGCATCACTTAGCGCCACAACAGCATCGCTCAGCGCCACCACAGCATTACTCAGCAGCACCACAACATCACTCCGCGCCACCACAGCATCGCTCAGCACCACATCAGCATCGCTCAGCACCACCACAGCATTGCTCAGCACCACCACAGCATCGCTCAGCACCACCACAGCATCGCATCACTCAGCGCCGCCACAGCATCGCTCAGCACCGCCACAGCATCGCTCAGCACCGCCACAGCATCGCTCAGCACTACCACAGCATCGCTCAGCACCACCACAGCATCACTCAGCACCACCACAGCATCACTCAGCACCACCACAGCATCACTCAGCGCCACCACAGCATCACTCAGTGCCACAACAATATCACTCGGCGCCACCACAGCATCACTCGGCGCCACCACAGCATCACTCGGCACCACCACAGCATCGCTCGGCGTCGCCACAGCATCGCTCGGCGCCGCCACAGCATTGCTCGGTGCCGCCACAGCATCGCTCAGCGCCACCACAGCATCGCTCAGCGCCACCACAGCATCGCTCAGCGCTACCACAGCATCACTCAGCGCCAAGACAATATCACTCAGCACCACCACAGCATCACTCAGCGACAAGACAATATCACTCAGCACCACAGCAGTATCACTCAGCAAGACCTGAGTATCATTCAGCATCACCTCAGGATCGTCTCCGCAACAGTCACCACCACCACCACTACCACCTCAGCATCACTCAGCACCACCTCAGCCTGCTCTCGGAATCTGGCATCTGTTGATTCTCCCTAGCGTCTGGCCGCTGCTAGTGTTATAATACAGGTACTAGTTCCCAACCTTCACCCTCCGATTGTTTATGCCCCCTCAAAAAAAAAAAGCTTTAACAAACAACCATTGCAATAGGCAGAAACAAGTTGCCAGCATTGCAAGAACAAAAGAAAACTGAGAATTTTTTATTGTAAATACTTTTTTAATATGGTCGTTCAGTTTTACATAATGCCTTCTTGGTCATATATAAAGTAACAAAAATGCTTCTGACACTTTTTTATTATAACTTTTCAGCATGCTGCACTGCAGCCACACTTCTCTACAGCACAGCTTGAAGACATTGGCAAAGTCAATAGCTCTGGCTAAACACTTATAAGGCCCCAAAGGCGAGACCTATTGGCTATGCCAATGCTTGTTTGTCTAGTTAGAAATATTGCTTCGGTGGGTTGATTTCACCTTATATCGCTATTTGTTTTATATTGGGAGTCACAGCCTAATTACCAGTATTTTTGTCTCTCACTGTTTTTTTTTTTTTATATTTATTCGCGCAAAGCACAAAGCTATATTTAAGGTTACTTTTTCCGCGTCACTTCTTCACTCTATTTAAACTCTACACCCCCACTCTTATTGTCTCTCTCCTTCTCTCTCTCTCCCCTCTCTAATTCTCTCTCTACTTAATTAACTCTCCCCTCTCTATCTTTTTTAGCCTTTCATTCTCTCTCACCCCTTTATCTGTTTCTCTTTCAAACTCCTTCATTCACTCTCTCTCCCCTTCTTTCTCTCTATCCCGCTCCACTCTTTATTCTATGTACACCCTTTCTCTCTCTTTCTCTCTCACCACCCTCTCTAATTGGGCATTATATCTTCACTCTATCTCTCACTCGGCAACACCACAGCATCACTCAGCGCAACCACAGCATCAATCAGAGCCAGCACAGCATCAATCAGAGCCAGCACAGCATCACTCAGCACCAACACAACATCTCTCAACGCCATCACAGCATCACTCAACGCAACCACAGCATCACTCCGCGCCACCACAGCATCACTCTGCGCCACCACAGCATCACTCTGCGCCACCACAGCATCACTCTGCGCCACCACAGCATCGCTCAGCGCCACAACAGCATCGCTCAGCGCCACCACAGCATTGCTCAGCGCCACACAGCATCGCTCAGCGCCACCACAGCATCGCTCAGTGCCACCACAGCATCGCTCAGCACCGCCACAGCATCGCTCAGCACCGCCACAGCATCACTCAGCACCACCACTGCATCGCTCAGCACCGCAACAGCATCACTCAGGGCCACCACAGCATCACTCAGGGCCACCACAGCATCACTCAGGGCCACCACAGCATCACTCAGCGCCGCCACAGCATCACTCAGCGCTGCCACAGCATCACTCAGCGCCAAGTCAATATCACTCAGCACCACCACAGCATCACTCAGCACCACCACAGCATCACTCAGCGCCAAGACAATATCACTCAGCACCACCACAGCAGTATCACTCAGCAACACCTGAGTATCATTCAGCATCACCTCAGCATCGTCTCCGCAACAGTCACCACCACCACCACTACCACCTCAGCATCACTCAGCACCACCTCAGCCTGCTCTCGGAATCTGGCATCTGTTGATTCTCCCCTAGCGTCTGGCCGCTGCTAGTGTTATAATACAGGTACTAGTTCCCAACCTTCACCCTCCGATTGTTTATGCCCCCTCAAAAAAAAAGCTTTAACAAACAACCATTGCAATAGGCAGAAACAAGTTGCCAGCATTGCAAGAACAAAAGAAAACTGAGGAAATTTTTTATTGTAAATACTTTTTTGAATATGGTCGTTCAGTTTTACATAATGCCTTCTTGGTCATATATAAAGTAACAAAAATGCTTCTGACACTTTTTTATTATAACTTTTCAGCATGCCGCACAGCAGCCACACTTCTCTACAGCACAGCTTGAAGACATTGGCAAAGTCAATAGCTCTGGCTAAACACTTATAAGGCCCCAAAGGCGAGACCTATTGGCTATGCCAATGCTTGTTTACTTTTGCACTTTCTCTCTCTCTCTAGTGTGCCTTACTCCCCAGGTTCCTTGTAGCCTGTGTGTCCCTCTCTTTCTCCCTCTGCCTCCCTGCGGTCTCGGGTATCTCTCTTTTCTCTCCGATTACTCTCTCACACATTCATTTCTCACCTTTTTCTTTTCTTCTTCCTCACTCAGCTGTCTCTAACACATCTGTGTATCTCACGCGCTCTCTCCTGTCTCTGGATTCTTCGTAGTCTCTCCTCCTCCAGTTCTCTCGTGATTATGCCCCTCCCTTTCTCTCTGTTTTTCCCCCTCTCATATGCTTAGAGACAAGATCTAAGAATTACCTCTGTGGTCTCTCTAAATTGTTACAGTACATAAAAAATGTTGCAACTTTTCTTTCTGCTCACAAACAATACAGCCCACCAAGGAGGGTGCAGCCAGGCCAGAGCAATAGCTGTTCTCTAGTTCAGTGGTTCTTAACCTGTAGTCTGGAGACCCCTGGGGGTCCGCGAAGCCTTTTCAGGGGGTCAGTGACTGCTTAGAAAATAAAGTAATAATAACAAACAAATAGAGTGCATATAAATAAGCAAAATTTAGAATTGAATTTTTTTAGTAACATTCTGTAAATATGAAGCAATTTGAAGTTGGGGTCTAAAGATCAAGTTAGTATCCTCAGTTTGATTTGTGGGAGCAGTGCATCAAACAGAATATAGTATGGACGATGAGTGGCCTCAAATTAATTTTGGAAAGCTCCAACCTTCCCATTAAAATGTAGAATTTTTTTATGTTTGTGAATTAAATATAATATTTCATCATGTGCATATTTGTTTGATGAATACTTGTTTCTGTATTTTTTTTAATATGTATTGTTTTGCAGTTAAGGTTATCACAAATGCTTAGGTCGGGTCATCGGCTTCCAGTAATTAGTCAGAGAGGCTCCCCGGATTCCAATAATTATTCAGTGAGTGTCTCTGGGCTCCAGTAATGAATAAATGGAGGTCCAGAGAAGTCAAAAGGTTAAGAACTACTGCTCTAGTTTTATCGCACTGACACTCTTTGGTTGTTCGAGGGACCACCTCCAGTGTGGGAGAGCCTGGTTCCCCACACTGGTGGGTCCTGCGTTATACCCCTAAAAGAAGGAGTGAGAGAAAGGCTGTAGACAGTGACAAAGGAAGAAAGCAGGGATGAAAAAGAACTTCAAAGTGTGAGATAGATGGACTGGGAGAGTTTAGTGGTGAATGAAAGAGGCATGAGGTGGAATCAAGACTAGACAGCATTGGTAATTCAGCAACCTAGACATATGGCAACAGTGCCAATAGGCTTCTGAAAATTTCCATGGACCATAGCACTTATTCTTTTACAAATTAAGCTTTGGTCCTCGATCCTCACTAACCTTTTCTGAAGGACATGTACTTCTCCCCATTTCAATCAGTCAATCAGTCAATCAATCAGGTTTCTTATAAAGCGCGAATACTCACTTGTGAGGGTCTGAAGGCGCTGAGGGGGAGGGGGAATATCTGCGGTTCAGTCGAAGAGCCAGGACTTGAGGTCCTTCCTGAATTGCAGCAGCGATGGTGATTGCCTGAGGTGCAGAGACAGAGAGTTCCAGGTCTTCACAGCGATGTAGGAGAAGGATCTTCTTCCAGCCGTGGTCTTGCGGATCCTTGGGATGGTGGCCAGGGTCAGTTGGGCGGAGCGGAGATGTCTGGTGGGAGTGTAGAAGGAGAGACAGTGGTTGAGGTATGCAGGTCCGGCGTTGTGGAGGGCTTTGTACGCGTGCGTGAGAAGCTTGAAGGTGATTCTCTTGTTGACAGGTAGCCAATGAAGGTCTCGCAGGTGGCGGTGATGTGGCTGCGGTGTGGGATGTTCAGGATGAGTCTGGTATTTCAGGGAAGTTTATGTTCATAAACTAAATTGAATAGACTAGAGGATGTGTCAAGAAAGCTGTGGGAAGGAGGTTAGGGAGGGCTTAAGTCTTGAGCTGCTGATAACTATTTTCATTAAATGATTTGGTTCTGGCTAGATTTCCTTGTACTTGAGTAGACGTGTAAGAGTTCAAAGCGGCTTAGGTTGTGTGCATCGCTTCTGTGTGGCTTAGAGGTGGTTCTGTCCAATGCAGAGAAGGTTGGTACTATGCAGGCAGCTGAGGAGTACCTCCTGGTGGAGACTGACGAAAGCCTCTCCATGAAGACAGGTTCAAATCCCAATGAAGCATGGAAAACAGCGGTCCCACCAAGGCCCAACACCATCGGCTGACAGTATCAGCCCCAACAGCCCATGGGCTGCCGCCTGGCCAGTCCTAATGGAAGCGTACCCTGCCCTCGCCTCTGTACCAGCTTGTTCAACAGTTCCAGCTGACAACAGCTGCTGCGGCAGGCTTTCCACACCTATCACCTGAATGCAACCAACTGTGAAAGCATCCAATGAAAATGTAAACCAGCTTACGATGTACACATAAAGATGGATCTAGCGACATACCAAACCATAACTATGTATAAAAACAACATTAATAGGCCTACCTCGGGTACTTCTTCACGCGTGTGATCTCGCTGTGAGAGTTCTCTGAACTGTCAGAAAGCGACCTAGACATTCTGAATAAATGTAACTTTTTCCTGAACTGTGTTTTTCTTCACAACACAAAGTGCGGACGAGCTCCCACAAAAGGGACAGCAGTGGTGGACCCCCGAGAGAAGCATCTCGTAGCAGGTCGCGTTGTGCTAGTTTAAGCCCCTAAACAAAAGCGAACAATCTCCTCTTTCATGGTCAATGACACAGGAGCTAATTTTGCAGAAGCAGCCAAAAGTCTGGCATCAAAAGAGGAGCTTTGCATGGTGTAAGCAGAGAGCGCGCAGTGTGGTTGACCCCGAGCACTGACGCGGCATTGTGCAGGCCACTGGTGTGAGGTGTATCTGGCTGCTACCATGACTCATGAGATGTTCACTGGGTAAAACCCAAATTAAATAAATATCCACGAGGGAAGCTGCTGTTGAGCCAGTGACACTTCAGGCTCACAACAAAACAAGGATATTTCCTGACAGACTGCAGCCTATGAACAGACGGGCCAGGCAGCCCCCCTGTACATGGGTCCTCCCCCCAGCCCGGCCTGTGGAAGTCTATGAGATCTGCAGCTCCCCAGAAAATGTTGGACATTTTAGAGTGCTTCTCATTAAATTATACAGGTGGGCCTTTCATTGTGCTTTAGGCCACAGTTAAAGTCAGCTACAAGAAAGAACTATAAACAAGTCTGAAGTTCTCCTTGCAAGGCCTCTGGCAGGCCCGTGCCAGGAGACAGAGACACTCAGTCACCTATCAGTCCTCTAACAAAACCACCCGCAGCGATCCTGGACTTTAGGCAAGCCCCCTACTTACTGCAGCCCAGGTGTCCTCCAATACTGATAGGCCTATATTTATAAGGGCAAATGTGAAACTACGGGTGTCTGCATGCTTAATGTTGGTTGAAATATTAGGACTGGCTGAGCATCACCCTAATCACACTGAGCCTAGAGACAGCTACGCAGGGCTCCCCTCGGTGGTCTTCCAAAGCCACCCTTGTTTAGCAGAAAGAGATTCTCCACCCGTTGCCTCTTCTCGTCTTGGTGGGTGGCGCACTCTAGTACTTGAATCCACTTTATATTCCAATGCATCAATCGCAGAACCTCCACTTAGAGCAACACTGTTCTCTCAGAGGCAAACTTCCCTCTCCGGAGGCGCCTCCTCCACAACACATCAAGTGAACCTCTCCTCCTGGACTAGAATCCACACCCGGTGTCTCAGGCAGTGCTTACAGCCAATGAGGCTGCCTCACCGCCATCCTTAAGACCCAGCCTGCTGCTGGTCTGAAAACAAATCTGATACCACTCTTCGACCCCATCTCGTCAGCAGGTTCAGTGGTGGGCCTGCGTCTTCCATCTTGGTCCAGCGTGTGTTCCACACAGGGCCGGTCCTAGGATATGTGGGGCCCCGGGCAGAATAGGAACATGTGAGGCCCCTAAGCAGATACGACGCGGGATCGGATCGGGCCGGCTAAGAAAGTTATTTTTTTTCCTTTACATTAAAATTACCCCCCGCCCCCACAGTTAACAGCTAACAACCATTGACAAAACGCAGCCGCGGCCGACTCGTGCCGGCCGCAGCTGGGTTTTGTCAATGGTTGTTAGCAGTTTAAGCTAAATGAGTAACTACAATAAATGATTTTACTTTCATCTTGTTGTTTTGACCAATAAGTAGCTCCTTCACACACACTTGCATAGAATCACAACTGCAATGCAGGACCATTGTTCTTTGTGCTCTGCAGAGAGGCCATATTTTGAATGGTCATGTAATCTGAACACCTTTTTGACCCACAGACAGGCACAGTGTGAAAGTTGTACTGCCTGCAGACTCAACTCCAAAGTGCTCAACTGTAGCCTGTTATAAACACCTGGAGGCGACTCAGTACAAAGGGTGCATCATCCAAGAGTAATATGCTGTGAAATAAAATACACACACACTTGCTGGAAATAGCTAGCACTCTTGGGGAATGCAAGATTCAGTAAAGCATGGGAAATATAAACAGGAACAAAATGACTGCCATGGATTACCCTAACAGCAGGACCACTGGAATTATGTGGCAGGAGAGGGTTAAATTATGTGGCAGAGTGAGTAAATTATGTGGCAAGAAAAGGCAAATTATGCGGCATAACCCGGCACATTTTGAAATAGTATTACTTCATTTTTTTGCCTTTTTTAAACTTGGTAACACTGTTTGGGCACTGGTTGCACCCCATTAGTACCAATTTAACACCCAAATTTAGTAGTGGGAAACAAAAAGTTGACTATTCCAGCTTTTCAAAGGGCCTTCCCACTTGCGGCAAGGCGTGTCGCTGCATTTTTAATAACTTTTGAACTGTTTGAGATAGAAAGCAATTTTGTTGTTAAAATCTGTAGATTATGCAGCAACTGATGGATTATGTGGCAAATGTGTCAAATGCATAATTATGCAGAAATCGCTGCCACCGCACAATAGCATAATTCCAGTGGCCCTGCCCAACATGCAGCATCAGACTGGGACAGAAAATAGGCCTCTGTTCCAAAATAAAAGGGGCTCCCATTAGGGAGTTAGTTAGCTAGAAAAGTGTCCCATGTTTGCAAACTAGGGCAGTTTTAAACTTTTAAAGACCTGCTGTATACGTTTTTTGTAAGGTATGGCAGACTGCACTGATTTGAGTTTGCTGCAGGCAATGGTTGCTTTAATATCATAAAAATCAACAGTAAAAACCGGCTCACCTGACCATAAAGCATGTCAACAACTAGCCAAAAAAGCGGCCTACATACTGACCCGACAGCAGGGCTTTAAGTGCGGTAAAAAAACCTGTAATTGCCTCCAGATAAATATTGCAACAAGTAAAATTACACCTAGAACAAGCCAGTACTATTGGCTTTGTCAGTGGTTATTAGTTGCATAAGATGAATAAGCAGCATCTACAGCTTCCTTGTATATAATATTGAAAATGCTCCAGTTCTGACATGATGAGACTGTGAAAGAACTATAACGAGTCTCTTTGAAGTTTCATTGAAGGTAGCGAAGGGTGGCACTGCTGCAGAGTTAAGATTTGTTTTTTCCCTCTGAGGGTGATAACAAAAATGGAGAGCGGGCCCGTCTCATCACCTGCTTTTCAGAACTTTCATTCATTGTGCAGACACTGGATCAATGTTTTTGCAGGCAAAGTTATGGACATGAATATAGGGCCCCTTTTCAATGTCCATTTTAGTTTACTACCGGGTCTAAGACTCGAGTGACCCAGCACACTTTAAACCCTGCTCCATCCACTTTTGCATGCGGATTCTGCTCCTCTGCGTGCACCTCTTGTCTCAATGCCGCGCACACACCTATCTGCTCCCCCCCACTGTATTCCATTTGTCTTGCCCCTTTTATTCGCCTCTCTGCTCCCTTTCCACTTGTCCTTGGTGAGCAGTTTCCATTGTGATGCGCCGCCATCGCCACTCTATCCTTTGCTGTGCCCCTGCAGGATATTCTGTCTTTTATTCATACAGGGGCAGGGCCCCTTCACAGGCAAGGGCACTCAAATTACCTGTCTGATTGCAGTCATCAACATGCAGATGCAGCCATTAAGCCCACAGAGTCGGGCCAGCAGGGGAGATTGACTAAAAAAAAGAAAAATATAAACTCACAGGGGGCCCCCTGCCCTGGGCCTCGGAACTCCTGATGTCTTTAAAGGTGCGAGGCCCCATGGCTGCGAGCAGGTGCGGGGTCCTGGGCAGCTGCCCACGCTGCCCATGCCTAGCGCCGGCCCTGCGTGGGGCAGTATACTAAACTACGTCAAGAGCACCGTGTACCCGAGGAAGGGCGCATCGAACGTCTGTTCTTAAAAGGGACGATGAAGATGGAATCTCAGACCAGACGCTGCAATCCGGAGAGCGTTAACTGTAGGACCGAGCGGCTGATTGGTTTAAATATCCTTTATTTAAATACTTGTGTTATTTCCCTACATTACTGAAGACGAGAGACAGGTGTGCCTTGCTCGTTAACGCCCAATAAATGTACTCACTTAGGAGGAGTACATCCTCCCAGGGACATCTTAAGGATTCTGGGGGCCCTGGGCCAAACCTATTTTGGGGGGCCCCTGTTCGAAACAGCTTTGAATTTATGATCCAGTTACAGCTCCTTTCATGCCCTCTTTGGCCAGGTCACTGACAGTGCACACACACACTCCAAATTCTAAATTTGTTTACATCTAATTTTCAGGGATAGTGATGTGTGTTTTCAATATTGTACCACAGCAGCAGCGCACTAATGTTACTGCAAATAATCTCTGTGACACCCTCCCATTTCTCATATGCGAGGTCCTGTTTTGATCTGAAAGAAACTTTTTTTGTTGATGTTGCATGAAACATAAATACATTTCTCTACAAAATGTCTGTAATAGACCCTCACACTTCACTCGCATTAAAAATAAATTAAAAGAAAATGTATTTAAAACAATCTGTTTAAGAATTATTCAAGGTCATCAGAGCATGATTCTCTCCAGAACAGAGCTGGCTCTATCAGGAGGCCTCCTGAAAGGCTGGGCCCCTGGGCCAGAGCCCACTTTGCCCATGCCTTAAAACTTCTCTGCATCCTCCGCCCCTTCCTCCGCGTGGGTTGGACTTGATTTAAAATGCATCATAGAGCCTTGTGCCCCAAAGGAAACAGGCGTTTCAGAATCTGATAGCTCTCAAGGGAGCCTCACCTTTAGATTGAAGGGGCAGGGCACAGCAGGTCAAAACTGCCAGACCACTTGTTAGCAAGTGCACGCAGAGGGAGAGAGCCGTGCCTGAACTGTAGATAAAGTTTCCTGGCTAGTGCCCGTTTTATCTCATCTAGACATGGCTCTAGGTTATAAGAATCCTTTATTTTTAAAAAGTTGACTGTAAGAGAACCAGTGGCTGAGCTTTCGTGTAGTTGTGCAAGTTTACCCCCCCAGTAGCTACTGACTAGTTGTTTGCGCGATATTGCAGTACAGGCTACCTCTGGGTTGCTCCATAGACTCTCCCTGCCTATATTGCGAAAACCTTCCTTAATATATGCAAACCATGCCAGCTTGCCTATACCAGGGAGTCCCAGTACCTCCTTTAGTTCAGTCCTATACTCAGTCAATTCAGGGGTCACCCATAATCTCCGTCAGAATGTTAGGGGTCTACAGCCTGCTTCTTCTGCGATTGGTCTCACCCTTAGATCCAAGCACAGTGGGGTAAGTGGAGAACTCACTGGAAGGCTAAATAGCTGTCTAAAGAAATTGTTTTCAGTCTTGATAATGTTTTTTGGGGAACGATGCCCCCAAAGTTCTGCCCCATATATAGCAGCGCCCCTTAATTGGGTTTTTAAAATCTCTATAACTGGTCCTACGGGCTTGTGAAATGAATTTCTATATAGCTTGGCCAGCCCACCTGTGGTCTGGGCTAGCTTGAGACTTGATTTATCCATTTGTGGCCCCCAATCAATTTTTTCGTTTAGGGTGAGGCCTAGATAGTCAAAGACAGACACCCTCTCAAGTTTGATGCCATTTATGTATGGGTTGGGACGGGTCGTGCTGGCGGGGTTGAAGATCATATATTTCATCTTCTGTACATTGGTCTCCAACCCCCTGTTTCTACAAAACTCTCCAAAGCCATCAAGGATTCTCTGGATGCCCATTGGTGTCTTGGAGAGCAAAATGGTGTCATCTGCAAACATCAATGTCGGTACAATCTTAAGCGCTAGCTTGGGAGCATCTATATCTTTCAGCCCGCTCAATACACCGACCAAGCCATTAATGTAAATACAAAACAGTGTAGGGGCAAGCACACAACCCTGTCTGACTCCTCTATTGACTGGGGTAGGTGGGGTAAGTTCCCCATAATTCCCATACCTAATTTGGGTGAAATTACCTTCATGGAGTCACCTTAACAGATTCAAAAGATAGTGGAGGACTTCAAGATCACTTAGTACCGCCCAAAGAGCATTTCTGGGCACCAGATCAAAGGCACTTTTTAGATCCACAAAGACCACATAGAGGCTACCTCCCTCAAAGTGCACTGTTTTCCAATAGAGGAGCTTGAGCCTAAATATCTGGTCGATAGTGGATGTTTTTTTTCTAAAGCCAGCTTGGAGTGGGCTCATAACTTTGTGTTCATCCAGCCAGGTCTGAAGGCGATCCAACAAAACTAGAGCAAAAAGGTTTTGGGTTACGTCAATCAAACTGATTGGCCTATAGTTGGTGGGCAATAAAGGGGACCCTTTTTTATACACAGGAAGTATCTCAGCTCCAACCCAAGTTGCGGGGAGTGCCATCCCTTGTAATATGGCATTAAAAAACACCCATAAGTATGGCCCCCAAATTTTAGGCTCACCACGGAAGAGATCCCCGGGTATCTTATCTCGTCCTGGAGATTTGCTGGGGGCTATTTGGTTTATGACACTAGTAACTTCAGTCAGTGTCAACTCAGTGGTCTCTGTGTAGGAGTTTTGTAGTGGCTAGGTTGTTGGGGTCAGAATACTGGCCTCAGCCTCCTGCGGAGAATAAAGGGCCTGAAAATGCTCTTTCCAACTGTCGGCTGCTATATTGGGCTCTACGGCCGGCTTTCCACTGTTGCTGCCTGTGCTGACAATACTCCAGAAGGCTTTCATATCCTTAGCAACTACAGCCTATTTCAGGGATGCTCATTCCTCCATTTTCCATGTTTTATTTGCAGATATGATACTATCTTTGTAAGAGGCCCTTGCTGTTTTAATTTGGATTCTCTTCTTAGATTTTATAGCCTCTATCAGAGCCCTCTTTGCCTCCCGACATTTGCCATCAAACCAAGACCGCTTTACCTTTGCCCCCCCCTGAGTGCCCACAGGCCAGAACGTGTCCACCAGAATAACTGTCAGTGTCTCATGCATCTTGGCAACTTCTGTTAGGGATGTAACAGTACCATCTGCGGACGAAAGCTTTTCTAATTCCAGGAGAGTCAGTATGATTGATTCGTATAGGGAGGCCAGTCTTTCAGGTGACTGTTCAATCCACGTCCACCTGATTTTCCTCCTATCGTTGGTGAGTGTTAACCTATCGTCTGCTGGAATAGTGGAGTCAGGGGTATTCTCGGTGACAGGCAGGACCATTACAGATGGGGCACCTGCTCACCCCCCAGTCACACCTCGATGGGTACTTCGTTTTAGATTGCAATTGAAACAAGGTGCTTAATCTGTGCAGGTGGTTGGCACCTGCACGGATTGTTTGGCACCAGGGTTTAATTTTCCCTCATCAGACTTTGACCCACAAGGGGGTAGAGAGAAATGGACAAAAAAGAGAGGTAGAGAAAGATGGGCAAAATTAAAAGTGCCAAAGACTGAAAGTCAGCATGAAAAGAGCCCATAATAGTGAGAAAGACGCAAAGTGGAAGGGAGAGGCATGAGGTGGAATCAGGGCTGGGCTTCTTGGTATTCGCCAGCTCCAGTGGAGGCTCCTAAAAAAAGGTTGGAAATCTATACTTGTTAATGGTTGCAAATTAGGCCCTGGTCCACTACGTACATGGCACCTCTCACCTCAATTCACTTTAGAATGAGTTGATGAGTTATATGCGTTTACTGTTGGATCACACAGTCACTGCACCTTGTTTGGAAGGAAGGCGGGAATGAAACTGAGAGCGTTATTCTTGCTGAGACCTATAAGTTAACGTTGATCTTACAGCTGGGGTAAATTAACCATCAGGAGCCTTTATACTAATGAGGTTGGTGTGTTTGTGCCCATTCGCAGATGACATTGTGCACCCATTAACAAAAATATCAACTGTACCCTATCCAGGTCAGCATGCAACACACAGTTAAGAAGTGGTGTGATCACTTCCGGAACATGTTCACATCCTGTTAGCATGGTACCAGCAGCATGTGTATTGCGGCATCCCTTTGGTGGCAGGTCAGGGCTCGCCCATGAGTGTGAGTGCAGAGGGCTACTAAGGCCATTTTACCCTAATTCCTGCTATGAGGGTGAGCTAAACCTCTTCTCCTCCTACATGACAGACACAGAGAGTGTCCTCAGAGTGCCAGTTTACCCATGTACATGCTTCTGTAATGGTAACATATGCACCATCATAGGAAAGTAGCTTCTTTGTGTGGGGAAGACTTTGTAAATTGGCATCTGAAATACTGACAATCGTGGGAAGGAGAAGCAAGAACCTGGATGCAGAGTTGGACTAGCTTGTAGGAAATTGAACGATATCCCAAAACTCTATGTTCTCTGAAGCCCTATAGAACTGTGGTAGAATTAGGTACGCAGCGGACTCAGGAGAGCCAGAGCTGCCTGCCACTAAGGCACTCGTGGCCCATGCACCACTCCTGCAGTCATTATCTTGTTTCTGGAGTTCAAATGGGGAAGGGATGTGGCCTAACGGCCAGAGCTGCCAACTTTGGAGCTAGGGAACCAGCTTGGAGCTTCGCCGTCTGCTCAGCATCCTGTGATTCTGGGCAAATCCGTTAATCTCCCCCTGCCTACCAAAAAATGAATGTGTCCTTGTGTAACGTAACTGGTGCTCATGTAAAGCGTTCCAGTACCTTTGGGTCGAGATTGCGCTATATAAATCTGCAACAAAAAAAAAAAAAAGTGCTGTTCTCTCCAACCCTTCCATTACTGCCTTTTCTTCTGCAGCTCTTTTCATGGCACTCGGCGGACATAATACTTGGTGGCCATGCTCCCAGAATCATCAATGGGGCCCCGGTCGTAGCTCTGTTTTGACCCAAAGCCATGCACATCCCGCTGAGATATCACGCCCGAGAAGCATGGCTAAATTTACATCTGTGTGTGGAAATTGTCGGAAAAAAAATGGAAGCACCTTTTCCACACTTTCCATAAAAGGCAGGTGCCTAGTCAAAAGACCAGACATTTGCCCTTCATGAGTTGGAGCATGTAATGCTTAAATCTATACATTTTGGTGCTACATTTATACAATTTTCCATAATACAAGTGAAGGGAAGTGAGAACATATGAAAACATCGAAACCCACTGATGGGCCCAGATGAGCAGGTGCCAAGCTCTTCTCATGGGAAGAATGTGAGAGGAGCTTTTTGGGGAAAATAAAAGTATCATAAACTGGATCTGACTCTACATCATTCTAAAATCCTCACTTGGATGGGCAAACTATAGAATGAGGCTACACTTCACTAGAACGGTTCAGCAGAAATGTGCAGCGTACAACAGAGGATAACATGATGGAGACTCACTTAAATTTCGTTATAATTTTATTTATTGCTCTTCAAAACGCTCTACATAGCATTTGATTACTAAAATGTAACAGCACACATTAAGACACATGTGGGCATGTGATTTGCATTTTCATAGTATATATGCAAGCTTTAAAAGGCTTGCTCACAGGTGAATTTACTTACTAAAGCCTCCTTTTCGCTGGGAGGCGAAATCCCTACGAATTTGTCCATATGCTCAATAGCATATATAAGAATTATTTCAGTTTTAAGTTCTTCATGGTCATATCCTTCATCATCCTCAAATGTATTGAGCGTATCAACAGGAGCTATGCCTCTCTTAATGCACACCCGATGGATGATGCACACATTCAATTTAATTAAACCATATAAGGTTATTAGGACAAGAATGACCACAATCAGTCTCGAAAATCTTAATTCCCAAATATCCTGGACAACCAAGATTAGACGCCGCTCAAGTTAAAATCAAAGACATTTTGAATCTCATGTAACTTCTTCACCCTCTCCTTAATGTGATCTATTTGCTTGTGAATGTGAAGACAAGTATTGGAAAAGAGTGTACAACACTCAGAATCTGCTATGGCATAGACCCCTCCTGTGGCTGCTGAGACGTACTCTAAGGCCATTCTATTCTGTAAGAAAATGGTCTTCTGTTCTTCTAATTGATCTGTTATCGAGCCTAAGGAAATTGCAGCAGTGGTAGCTATTCTTCAAGCATCTGAACATTGCATCTCTTCTCTTGGATGGCCTGTCCTACACCATAGTTGGGCAACAGAATGGAGGAAAATCTGTTTGTTTCTAAGTCCTCGCAACACTTCGGCCGCTGTTGGAGAGAGTGAACGGCAGAATGTCTGATAGCAGGGATGCCGTAACCACAGTAACATACCCAGGCCCTACCCCGAGCAGTCAGGGATAAGTGTTCTGATAAAATGAGCATATTTCTCTAGAAACAGTATGTAGGAGTTGTTTTCATACACAGAGCGGCAACTACACTCAAGCACAGGTTGAATACAATTAGGTTGCTTGATAACTACCCATTCCACAGCATGCGATATCCCACCAAAAGCCAGAGATTTTGGGGAGCAGCAAAGATAGCAGGCCAGACCACAGAGGGATCTAGTTGTAAGGAGATGGCCGCTTACCTCGGGCGGAGGTGGTAATCATGAGGGGTGATGGGCGCACCATAGCGTGGCCATGGAGCAGAAGAAGGTGGGTGCTAGAGATCTGGCCAACTGGCAGGTGGCAGGGCAGCAACAGGACAGGTCTGGCAGAGGTCCCCGCCTAGGGCCTGATGCAAGTCTGGAAGCAGGTGACGATGAGCAGTTGTCTCGAGGAGGTGCAGCACACTTGCACTGAGAGGAGTGGATCCACTTCGCCAGACCACAAAGCTTAACGGCTGTGTTGGTGATGAGCAGCACTTGATAGGTGTCCCTGCAGTAAGGTTGTTCTCGGATGTACTAGAGTGTAGATCCAGCCACCAGGCTGAAGGGAATGACAGCGTTCGGTTGAACACTCGGGTAAGGCAGCTTGGACATGAGGAAGGAAAGTGTAAAGACAGTGTATACATTTTCTGCAATATTGTAGAACTGCATCAACATTCAATTGTAAGTCTAACTTGGCGACAGATATCGGACATTTTGAGGGTCGCAGTACAGGGCATCCCGTAACTCTCTTGTTTGGGCCCATCTTGATTTTCTGGGTTGGCACATCTCTAGTGGACCGCAGTGCTAGAGGCAAGGCATCGGGCCATTTCTACTGAATTTCTGAACATATCTGTGCTATCTTGTTTTTTAAAAAAAAACAAATTTTATTAGATTTTTATGGCACATGATGGACAGGAGCCCACTGCATACATTGTAAAGACATATTGGATCAAGAGTACCAATAATTTTATACAACCATTTTGCCTGCGAACCTGCAGGCTGAACAACTGGAACATGACACAGGCTACCACATAATTCACTGAACGCAGAGTGTCTAGGTGCATATGTGCTGACGATAGTGCTACGCAACTTGGGCATCGTAGAAATCAGGTAGATGTATATGCCGAATTTTATGGAGGGTCTGTTTGCAGCAGGGGGGGGGGTAGGTCTATGCCCCGGTGTGTTGCCCAGCGGGACCAGATTTTCCTATGTGTCTGTGGGCATCCCTGTGCCTGAAAAACCACAATCTCTGCTCCCATGCATCTGTCCATGGCCATCTTCCACCCACCTATTGCTGGCGGGGATGTCCCTTTCCAGGATTGGGCAATGTCCCGTTTGGCAAGTGTGAGGCCCAAGAAAAGTAAATGTTGTTTATAGTGGTTCCCCCGATCCCCTCTATACTATGGAGCAGGAACAGCTTAGTGTCCATTGGGAGATCCCATGATAAGACCCGGCCCAGGCAGGACGAGATTTTACGCCAAAATGGCTGCAGTGCGCCACAGCTCCAAACCGTATGTAAGTAGGTTCCCTCCGCATCCCCACATCTGAGGCACGTAGGGGACTGGATGACACCCATCCTCCACAGGCGGGAGCATGTGAAGTATATGCGGTGGAGGTATTTGAATTTGGATGAGACGTTAGCGCTTGGAGACTGCCGAGCACACAGGGACTGGCGAGGGCCTCCGTCCAATCATCGTCCGTCATGTCTGGTAGGTCCTCTTCCCATGCCCCCCTGGTTTTATGTAATGTGGTGCGGGTATGAGTGATCAGTGTCTGGTAGATCTGACGAATTTTATGTGTCCCCAGGTCCCCCATCAGTAAACGGCTCTCTAGGGGCTGGAATTCTGGTAGGTCGTCGATCGGGTGGATCAGAGGAGTCAGTGCGTGCCTCAGCTGTAAATACCTATAGAACTGTGTCTGATGCAGCTGGAAGTCTGTTTGCAGTTGCCGGAACGATTTAAGAGTAGAACCCTGCATAACATCGCCCAGGGTGGCAATGCCCAAAAGGTCCCATTTCTGAATCCCAGAAAGTTCAGCTATGGGGCGCAAATACGTGCCATGCCATAGCGGGGTCGTCTGTGTCAGGCGGCCCTGCCAGCCCATGTTTCTGACCGTGTACTGCCAGAGCTGAACTACTGTCCTGCTGGCAGGAGGTAAGATGTCTAGATTCATTTGGCTGCATAGAAGCCTCTGGAGGGGGACACCCTCCATCACCAGGTGTTCAAGTGCAAAAGCTGGGTCCATAGGTGAGCTATACCACCATTCATTAATAATCAAGAGATGGGATGCTGCATAAGAGGCATACACATCTGCCGCTGCAATTCCCACGCAGTATGTCGACTGTGTGCAAGTAGGCAGCGCAACACGGATGGCGCCCCATTCCACAGGAACTTATTTAGGATTGCATTGACTTGGGCGAACCAATTGCGGGTAATATTATATGGGAAATTTTGTAACCGATAAACTATTCGAGGCAGGTAGACCATTTTAAAAATCGCCGATCGCCCATACAGAGACAGCGGTAGGTGGGACCAGATCGCTGTCTCATCGCGGAGGCTAGCGAGAAGTGGGTTAATGTTGTGTGTCCATGAAGTCGTGGGACAGGGAGAGATGAAGACTCCTAGATATTTAAAACCGTCGGTCGTGTGGGACAACTGCGCGGCCCAAGTTCTGCGTCCCTGGTCTCCGCATATAGGAAATGACACTGATTTTGAAGGATTAAAACCAAGTCCTAAAGTCTCCCCGAACACCATGAGAATCTGGAGGATTCGGGGTCCCAAGAACCACGGGTCAGTCATAAAAAACAGCACGTCATCCGCATATAATGCAATTCTGTCGGATCAAGTCTGCGACCACTCAAAACCTCGGATCAATGGATCCTGCCGCACCCAGGCTGCCAAAGGCTCTACAGCCAAGGCAAATAACAATGGAGACAAGGGACAGCCCTGTCATGTACCACAGCCTATAGGGAAGGATGCCGACCTGTGTCCTGCGATCCAGATCTAGGCTGAAAGGTCTGTATAAAGTAGTTGAACATATGCCAGAAAACGCGGGCCAAAATGATTGGATCTAAGGAGTTGAAATAGTACGTCCAACTTAAGGAATCAAACGCCTTATCTATGTCGGCCAGCAGAGTAGCTGCGGGACGGCCCAACTCTGGGGCCTTTGCAATGGCATTGTGGACACGCCGGATGTTGTGTCCAGTGGACCGATGTGGCATGAAGCCGGACTGATCAGGATGAATTAGATCGTGAATGCATGTGCGAAGGCGGTCTGTGTGGACTTTGCCCAGGAGTTTGGGCTCAAAGTTGATGAGGGAAATAGGGCGGTACGAGGATGGCTCTGCCGAAGGGCGGCCGGGTTTAAGAAACATGACAATTTTGTCATGACGCCAGTCGGGGGTAATATGTGTTGTTCGAGGGCACCATAAAGTGCCTCCAGCGATTGTGGACTTAACGTTGCCATATGTGGCCTTCGAAATTGACTTGGGAAACATGGGGCCAGGTGCCTGGCCTGGGCGTATGCTGGCCAGCGCGGCACTGAGTTCGTCTACGGTTATGGGAGCGTCTAATTGGTCGTGTGTATGGTCTGAAAGTTTTTGAGGGGGTATATCAGTTAAAAATTCTTCTATCAAGGTGCTCAAGATGTGCTCCCACTGCTTATATAGTGAAGCATAATACGCTGCGAACACTTGGGCCACCGCCTCCGGAGACGAGCACAGGGCTCCATCTGCATCCCAGAGCATCGGGACTGTGGTGGTGGACGTCGCGGCTTAGCACAGCCGGTGGAGCATTTTGCTGAACTTATCACCCCATTGGTACATTCTGTGTTGTGACGCAAGCCAGATCTTGCGCGCTTCATTAGTGAGGTGTTGGTGTATTTGCTGTAGTGCTTGGAGTAAATTGCGGTGTAGTGTTGGACTGGTACCCGTGGTGAGTTGGGCTTCGAGCGACCTCTGGCGGTTTTCTAGTTCCACAATTTGTGTGAGGCGTTTGCGCTTTCCGCCAACACAGAAGCTTATATCTACCCCACGAATTGTAGATTTAAGAGCTTCCCAAAAGATAACGCTGGACGGGGCCGAGGAGGTGTTGGACGCGAGGTAATCCTAAATGGCCTGACTGAGAACCTCTTGATAGTCCGCGTCTAGGAGGTGCCAAGGCGACATACGCCACCTAAAGGGAGCCTTTTGAGATCCTGTGCGAAGTTTGAATAAGACAGGGGGGTGATCTGACAGACCCCTGGGCAAAATAGAGATATGTGATATTCTATGTATGTAGCTATGTGGCACAAAGACGTAGTCTAACCTTGATAGCGAGCCATGCACAGCAGATAAGAATGTAAACCCCGTCTCAGAAGGGTGGTAGGCTCGCCGTGCATCAGACCACCCCAGTGTAGTAGCCAGGAGATGTAATTTAGATCTGCCCATCGGAGGCTCGCGCCTTGGCTCACGCCGACGGTCAAGGGGTGACATGACATTATTCCAATCCCCACCCAGCAGTGTCAGGCCATCCAGGAGATCCCCCGAAAGCCTTGTGATTCTGTCTACAAAAGTATGTCCCAAAGGAAGGGGTGCATCGATGCTTCCAATGGTTACGCGCTCACCATGTAGTGTCTCAGATATGATGGTGTATCGACCACCTGGGTCTAACCAATGTTTGGATGGGATAAACGGGACCCGGCGATGTGTTAGGATAGCTGTGCCCCGGGAACCCTGGGTGAACCCGGAATGGTATACTATGTGGCACCCAAATCTGGTGAGGCACAGGGTTTTGTTGCCTAGGAGATGGGTCTCCTGCAGGAGAAGGATGTCAGCCACGCAGCGCTTGGCTTGACGAAGAACGGCACCCCTCTTAATTTTATTAAGCAGCCCTCTTACATTCCAGGATACTATGGTCAATTCCCCGAGCTGGGAAGTATGTGTGTGTGTAGTCATCTATCGTCTGTATGAAGTGCAATTTCGGTTGCGTTCACAAAGGCATGGCATAAACCCTGTGTGTATGTGAAAACTACAACAGTAATAACTTGAAAAGTCTGAAATTTCCCCTCTCCCAACCCTCCTCCCCGATACTGCCACCAACAAGGAGCATCTGTCGCGGAGGAGGAGAACCCGGGCCCCAACGGGAGGTCCCAGGGAGCCTCATCCAAGCATACACAAACTTGCCATAAAACTTGAACATAAATGTCCAGGGGCGTGATAGTTCCTTGAGATGGCATCCAAGTCGGGATGATGCTCCAGACGGTGCAGTGTTCACCAGGAGGATACTGACCCAATCATGGCCGGAGAGACGAAGGCGATTGGCCCGTATTATATTCATTGTCCTAGGCCTGAGAACTCCAATTGGATCTGGATCTGTTCCTCCTCTTGGAGTTGTTCCTCTTTTTCCTGTTTCTCTGTGAGCCTGAGAGGAGTCGGATTCCAGTGGTGGCGGTGTGTGCGTCGTCTCGTCCGCCCAGGTGAAGACCGCCTCTGGTGTGTCAAAGAAGTAGGACTTAGAGTTATACGTAACTCTCATTCGAGCAGGATATAATAACATATATTGTATATTAAAGTCTCTAAGTCAAGGCTTTGCTGCTGTGAAGGACTGGCGCTGTTGCTGCACCAGTCTGGTATACTCCGGGAAGATCATAATGGGCCGTGATTCGAAGAATAACTGGTCCTTGTGGTTTCTGGCACATTGTAGAATGGCATCCCGGTCTGCATAATTCAGCAGCTTGGCAATCACTGGTCTCGGACTCTCTCCCGGGGGCGGCTTCTTGGTCAGTGCCCGATGTGCCCTCTCCACAATGAAGCAGGTGGACAGGGAGGCTTCTGGCAGGAGGGCTTTCAACAATTGCGTAAGGAAGCGGTCCATGGAGGGACCGTCGCACCCCTCCAGGAAACCAATGAAGCGCAAATTATTGCGCCGAGACCGGTCCTCAGCGTCTTCCACGTGGAATGCCAGCTCCTGCATGACCACAGTGAGTTTATTCACCTTCTTTTGCAGGGCAGCTACTGTGTCTTCAACTGTCGAGACGCGTCTCTGCCTCCGTGATGCGGTCCACAGCTTTACGGAGGTCTTGGCGTAGAAATGATACCTCTGACACCACTGTGCCAATCTTCGCATCGAGGGTATCTCGGGCTTGAGTAATTGCAGCTAGTAGCGCTGCGTTGTCTGGAATCAGACCCCCAGCTTCACCTCCATTAGCACCACCTGGGGCGGTAGTAAACTGATCCAGGGTGCTTTGCTTGGGGCTGGAGCACGCCGGCTTATCCTTGCCAATACCGGTAGGAGAAAGAGGAGGGCGGGGAAGGACCACAGTGGGCATCTTACCCCACTAGCAGCGGCGGCCTTATGCCTGTGCAATTTCAAATTGAGACTGATCAGTCCAGGACGCTGACTGAGGGCTCTCCACCTGGCGTCTCACTGAGCTCACCGGGCGACAACACTGCAGGCAGGGTCTCTCGGAATTCGACCCACCTCTGACCACAAGCCGCACCAAGCCTAGTTTGGCCGCTTCCGTAGTCCTAGATGCCAGCCAAGTAGACCCCCTAACGGGATCAGACTCGCCGGACCCCCGACCCACAGTCCGCCTCCGACCAGCCCCTCCAGCAGAGTCCGTGTGCCAAGGATGTAATTGCTGCCGCAGGGTAGACCACCCCTGCCGTCCACCTGGCTGTTGTGTGTTGGTGCTCCCCTGGTCAACCACCAGTGCACCCGCAGGGAGGAACCAGTAACCCAATTTCACAAGGCGGTTGGCGCCAGCCACTCTGGTTGATTCCTGGCAAGTCTTTATATAGGGCTTAGCATAGCCTCGTTTCGCTTGGGGTATCGCAGAGTCATATATGGGCCCAGACCCAGCCCACTGCGTACATCGCAGGGCCCCGGTCCCACTCCAGACCTATGCCGTCGCTGCAGGCACTTCAATGTAATTTAGGGGCCGGCCAGGGCCTCCACTCGCTGCGTCCCCGGCCCCGGGCAGACTCCTCCCGGCGAGCCACTAGGCCCCACCGGCTGCGTCGTCTGGGCTGAACAGGGCTAGGCGTGGCCCGGCGCATCCTCGTACCCAGGCCCCAACCGCAGCAGGGATCCCGCCACCCTGTTGTCGGCCCTTCACTGGTGGTGTATCCCGGCCCAGGACAGCCAACGCAGGCAAGGGAAGCCCCACAGGGTGCCACAGCACGGCCCCAGATGCCCGGGCGCCGCCGCACAGGCAATCAGGCAAGCTCCCATGGAGCCACGGGCCTGCAGACACCCCTGAGCCAGCTAGGCCCCAGCCCAGGCCACCACTGCCCCGGCAACAGCCCACAGCAGCGTCGCCTCACCTCCGGGGGGTCAAGTCGGCACCCATTTACTTCTTGGGCCGCGTCCCGTTCCAGGCGCCGGCCGGAGGGAGACATCCTCCGCTGTCCCCAAGCCAGGATGCAGGCCTGAGTGAGTGCAATGAGTTTGGCAACCTGAACAGATTCAACACTGGGCAAGAATCAATTCCTAGCAATTTGATATAGAGTACCTACTGTGTAACCCTACTGTGTAACCCGCTAAAAGGACACTTTCATCATTTCTGAGACATAAACCATCCACAAAATCATAATTTGTTATGGCTATATGTAGGAATTCCTCCTTTTCTGGGTGGGAACCTGGAAATGTTTGCCTTTTACTGGACCCTATATTATTACAGCAAATATAACACTGTGTGCTTTACCCCTACTAACAAGTAGTAAAGTGTCTGTGCTCTTCCTTTCAACATGATGAAATTAGTATATTCCTAATTGGTATATTTAATTTACATAGAAGTACCTAGTATAGGGTACAAAATGTACCCAGGGCCTGTTAGTTAAATCTCACTGACGCACTACAGCGCATAGTGTCATCTACTACAGTAACAGTATAAAACATGGCTTCAGGCCTACTTCGACCTGTCAAAATAAACCCTTTAACAGGTCAAACCCTATCTTTTAATTATTAAGTCATCGTTATGCTGACTCTGTAGTCACAAGGAAGAGTGCCTGGTATTTAAAAGTAAAACATGCAGAAATGTAATGTTAGAATGTCCTTACAGTGACCAGCACCCAAAAACTATTTTTCACAGTGGCAGGCCAAGCTGTCCTACAGGGTGCAGATTAAAAATCCTAATACTGTATCTCAGGAATGGGACTGGGTAGAAAAATAATTAAACAGTTATTAAAAATCCAATTCAATGGTGAAGTCAGATTTTATTAAATTAAGGAAAAGTAACTTTTTACAGGCCACATTTTCCCTGCCTGACGATCATGGAGTCTACATTTGCATTTGTTCTCCCACTTCTGCCAGCCAGTAATTAGCATTTGAATAGGAGTGAAAAAGGTGTGAAGTGCTTCCCAGGGGCAAACAATAGGCTGACTGGAATAGGCTCCGAATTTGACTGAATATGAAGTGTGGAGCTGTGGACATCCTTTTTGAAATTACAGAGTTGAATCTTGCTTGAATATCAAATCCTGCTTGACAGTTTTGCTGGGTTTTACATATAACACTAGGAGCGCACTCGAAAGGAAGGGAAACAGGATGCCAAAACAATTTGCATGCATCCACTGTCTGATTGCTGGAAAACTCTGCTTTGTTCTACGAGACTTGTGTCTCTAGGCTTATCTAAGGTACTCTGGCTGCTTCAACTGGAGTTTGGTGTTAGATGTGGGAGGTCACAAGGGTTACCATAGTATACTTCCTACTCTCATCTCGATCGAGCCCTCAGAGCCCAAGTTTAGTTTGGCCAAAGACTTTTGCCATCTTGAAAATGCCCAAAGGGGGTAGGGTTGGCCACAGGAACTTTTACTCCATTGGTTAGGGCGTGCCCAGGAGTAATTCCCACCCATTAGCTCGTGCCCGGCATAAATGCGACATTTCCAGGCATCCATTTCACTCCTGGACCTAAGGAAGATTAGAAGAGTACTGAACCTGCTGTCTGAGACATAAGAAGAGCCCTGGATGAGTGGGCCTGCTCTCTCTTGTGCCCAGGACAAAGAAGTGGACTCTAGGAGTCAAAAGACTGACCTCCTGTTAAAGCTACAGGGACACAACAACCTACAGGAGGCCTTTTCCTGCAACTGCCCAACTTACCTGTGACAACAGGACATAGACTGGACCCTGCTTTTTGGCCTCTGCCTGTGAGTCTTTAAGTGCCTCCCGTGAGGTCATGAAGGCTTTAGAAGTGTACTCCAGTAGTGGATTGGGACCTAGCGGACTGAAGTCAGAAGGCAAAATCTTTGACCAGAACCCTCCTGGTTGGTGTATCCGACCTGCGTTCCATCGCTGTCAGTGTCAAATTGTACCTAGATCCTGGTCTACCGCAACCGTAGACTATCACTGGCACATTATGCTTCTTGATGCTATTTCTAATTAAAACTTTAAAAAGGCATTTCTCTGGTCCCCATTATTGGATTTTTGTTATTTCTGTGTCATTTTGTTTACTAAATGTTACTCTATTTTTCTAATTTGCTTTGGGATTTTTATTGTTTTGCATTTTAACTTTATTACTGTTTAGGTGCAGCATAAAGACTTTACAGCTTGCCCTATGTCAAGCCTGTCTACTTTGTGCAGTAACTACCAGGAGGTTGAGCTCAGGTAATATAATGACTTTGAGGGTTCACTTTGACACAAGGGTTGTGATTATTCCTAGAGGTGGGTAGTCACCCTTTGCCAAATAATAATCCAATTTATTACAGGCTATCAGTTACATCAACATGGGCTTGGTTATATGTGCAGTTACAACAAAACAATCGTGAGGTTCTCCCTCTTCAAGAGCGGGCATCAGAAATACAGAGTTCAAAGTGGGACAACGGACAACGGTAATATGAGAACCAGACAGTAACAGTATTTCATATCTAAACAATTTGGCAGTAGAAAGGTGTTGTGCTTTCGTAGTTAGAAGAGGGGTTACAGAACCATGGGCCACCATGACAGAGTGGTGCTCAGTACAATGTTTTCAGAGGCTTCTACAAGATGGACAGTAGCAGCTACAGAGCGGAGATATGGAGGGAACTCAGCTGGGACTGGGTCCAAAGCAGAGGAATAATAGGTTACAGGCTTTTCAAATCACCATAGTCTTGTACCAACACCCCAAGGTCAACACCATTACATTCATGACAATACAGAGTAAGAAATGTGGCATAACTGTGGAGCACCAAAGTGGGTGCAGACGACAGGGCTTGTTTTATTGGTACAAATGTCTTCTTGGCCTCTCTAGACCACTGCAAGGGCTCAGGGGTGTTTTTACTGAAATAATCCTGAAAGGGCTTCGCCATAGTGGCATATCCCAGGATCCATTGTCTACAATATCCAGCAGTACCCAAGGAAGTTCATACCTCTTAGACAGCCACTGGATGGGGCAACCTCTGTATGACTTTAATTCCCTTGGGTGATGGGTGGCGTTCGCCGGTTGAGAGTTCATGACCAAGGTATCATATTTGGGAAAGGCAAAATTGCAATTTCTCTTATAAATTCTTGTGCCCTTCTTGGCCAATCCGGTTAGGAGGTAGAGGGAGCTGACCTTGCAGTGATCTAAAATAACAGATGCCAAAAGTAAATTGTCTACATACTGCGCTAGAGTAGATCCCTGGGAGAAAAGCCTAAGTGTCCAAATCTTTCTTTAAAGCTTGGGAAAAGATTGACTGGGAGTCTGTAAATTCTTGCAGCAGCCTTCACCATGAAAGTTGAGACCCACCAAATGAGAATGTGAAAAGGAACTAACTCACTTCATGTGTGGGGATGGCGAGGAAGACAGAGCAGAGATTTACAAAAGTGAACAATCTGGTGTTTGCGGGGGATAAAAGAATGGATAGTGGCAGGTTTCAGGTTTAGGGACCACAGAGAAGCTAGGAATAATCACAGTATTAATGGCGTGGAGATTTTGGACTAATCTGTACACATTGGTTTTTCCCACCTTTTTGATATGGAGGATAGGAATACACCTGCTGACAATCAGTATAAAACACCTGCTTAATGAGATCTGCAATAATGGGACAAATTCCTACCTCAGCCTCCGATTTGAGGGTGTATTGAGGGATCTGAGGCAGGAGATGCTGTGGGTTGATCTTGGCCTGTCGTGTAGTTCCTACAAATCTATATAGGATCTGCACGTTTAGACAACATAAACTGTGGGATCGGTGTCCAGACTGATTCCAGACACCCCCAACAGATAGGTTCACCTGTATACCAGCTACCTCACAGTGCCACTATCAACTCCTCTTACCAAGGAGAGAATAGTTCTTGGCAACTATCGAACATGACAACTCTGTCCCATCAGGGATCGTGGAAACAGTACAGCACTTTTCTCTCAGACACTCGTGCTCACTTTGGTCTCAGAGAGATACACTGAATTAACGGTGGGGATGTTTTCAATAAGTATTTATTGAGCTAGCGTCATTCTAGTGTAAAATAGGAGTGCTGAAACAACCATAAGACAGAAACAGATGTAAATGATTATAAGCACCAACAGAGTAAATGGATGGTAGATTTCTACCATAGTGCTAAAAACAATGAATATATGCAAGCATATAAATACATGACAGTAACAATGCGTACTCCTACGATGCAACCCTAACTAGATGTACCTAAATGTACCTAGCATGTATGTAGTTGTCTAGCCAAGAATCCCCCTAGGATGAGGCCAACCCCATTACCTGAAGTGAGAGACTGTGGGACCCTGTCTTGGTCTCAAGATGGACACCCCGCGAGGGATGTCAGACTACTGCGAGCTGGAGTGTCTGCGGGCAGGAACCTCTGCGTCTCGTGTCAGTGTGTCAGCATGGAAGTCTTTCTCCTCTGCCTGCCCTGGCAAAGATATGGTGTATATATACCCAAAAGGTACCCTCAGGGGATTCTAACTTGCTGTGTCAGGTCGGCCGAGGAGGACAGAAGGGATGACCCTTATACATAGTTATTATGCAGACAATGGTACTCCAGCTGTGATTCTGAGAATCCTCAAGCATAATTAATGAGGCTAGTTTTCGGGTAAAACCACACGACATTTATGCAGCGCTTAACTAGGTAAAAGGTCAATACCAAAACCTGTTATGTAGTGCAATGGTACGGTAAATGTAGGTGAAGGGTTAGGTGACTACTCAAGCCAATATTGGGGTAACCTACGAAACATAACAAACCTTTACAGATTCCAACGAGAAATACATCCCACAATGGTGGCTCCAGTGTACCACAATGTGGAAGGCACCTGGGAATTTAAATCGTTAGGTCAGGAGCTAATTCTGCATTATTCACAGCAGGTTGGTGATTGGTATTCTCACAGAGTAACACTAGCATGCCATTCTCTCAGTCTTGGTGTATGTTGAGGTAGAATCGATCAGGGGTACAGAACACTGTGCACTTGAGCTTACATAAGATATTCCACCTCAACACATTAGCTGATAAGGTAGATCTGAATAGGAAAGCGTGCTTATCTGTAATGGGCCCAAGAGAGATAGAGACAGGATCGGAAATATGACAGGTAACACTGTTAGAAATACTGACTGCGTCTATAGACAAGCCCGGGAGAGGTAATGAAGGAAACCCAGAGGTTTTCAAAGCAGAGTGGTCGGCACCAGTGTCAATAAGACATGTGGTGCATTTGCCATTAAAAATGCAATCAATATGGGCACCTTTCTGGTCTACAAGAATCAAGGTATTCAGGGCACTTGGGCTGTCCTAAGATTTAAGGTAGTATAGGTAGAATGTTTGTATAATTTGTTTAAATTCGATCGGGTTGGCAAGACCTGGTACATTGTAAGCAGATTAGGGAAATCTCTTTTCCAATGTTCCAGATGACCACAGGCAAAACACACTTGGGGCTTCTCCTCTGCCCCTACCATTGCCCCTGCCCATTCTGCCTTCTCCTTGTCCCCTCTTTGCTTTGCCCCTTCATTCCTCCCTTGCAGTGGGCTCATGTCCTCTCCCCTTCACACTCTGCTGCATATTTTGCAATTTCAAAGACATGAGTTTAGATTCAACATTGTTTTTCTTTCTCTTCCAAACGCTATACAGTGGTTCATGACAGTCATAAATCCCACTTGTTTCTTAGTTTGTTATCCAATACATATTGTCATTAATTGACTTCTCACATTCCATAACAATTCCTGCACAAAAACAACACCTACAGCTTCCAGGGCCATCTCTGTTAGGCTGTCAATGCCTGAGTGTCTCTCAAAAACATCCTTAAGCCTGTCTAGAACCTCTCTTGGCAAGTCTCCTTTATTTTGTTTGCAATTTAAAACTTAGTCCAATCCGTTTTCGCTAAGTACATCCACAACCCCCTTCAACAGCACATACTTTGACGTGTGCAGGGTCCCATCATTTCTGGGATCCTGTGCCACGACTTCCCCACCAATCTGTCTCTCACTTCACTGGCTACCGTCAAACATATCAATTGATTAATATCCGCCCAGTTGGGTCTAGACATGTCAAACACAATTTGCAATTCGTTACGAAACTTGGTAGGGTTTTCTCTAATGTTGGGGAATGGTTTCTTAATACTCATTAAAACAGCAGGGGCCCAAGGTACAAGAACAGTGACTCTGCCCACGGGAGTGGAGTAGTCTGTAAAGGGGAGAAAGGTATATGAATAGGGCAGGGTGTGGTCTTTGTCATTGGCAGCGCTAGACTGAGGCAAGGGGAAGTGCCTTCTAACCAGCCAGTCAGCTCTCCTTCTAAAGCTTTCCATTGTAATTGTGGGGCTGCCCTCCTGGGAATCTCTGAAACTCAGCTGGGCCGCAACACGTTTTCTGCCTAGACCCCTCCTCAGTAGTACAGTCTGTGGTTTGCTTGACTATTAGGGTGCTTCTACCAAATTGCCTATTATCAATCTCTCACATCACAGTGCTCGCTTGTGCGGTAATCCTTATGCGCCATCTCTCAGTGGCCCTGCAGGCAAGACTTCATTTGCAGGTGCATCTGTGGCTGCACACCCATCCCCATTGGGCAGAATGGAGTAAATAGCTGATAAAATATCCTCCTCCCTGGAATCCTTGCTCTGCTTCTCTTTGTCTCATGGTTCACTGATCTTGGGGATTAAAAAGGGAGAAGGCAGAGAAATAGGAGTGCAAGCCCTTATTCTGTCCGTAAGGTGACTTATCTGGTATTCTAGCTTTAACTGTGTATGCTTTAAACAATGGACTTGGGATTCAGGCTTCCGCTTATTAGCCTCCTCATGTCAGGCCAAAAAGATTGGCCATTGTTCGGCTTCTACCTTGTTTTTAGACTCCACTTCTTTTGTAAATTGGGTAATCTATCCTTCTATAATTAAGGTACTGTGTTCAGGAAAAGACTTCTTATCTGAGTTAGTGAGTCCCACCCACTGTGCTTTGCCCTCGATCAGTTGGAGCATTTAATACTGAAATCCACACATTTTAGTGCTACATGTATCCACTTTTTCTCAATGCAAATGAATAGAAGTAAGAATATGTGATAAAATCGAAACCTACAGATAGGCGCTAATGACCAGGTGCCATACTCTTCTCATGGAATGAATGCAAGAAGACACTGGCAGCAAAAGATACAAGTATTGTCAGCAGGAGCTGATTCCATAGCTTTTTAAAATCTTCGCTTAGATATGCCAACTTCAGAATGAGGCTATGCTTCCCTAGAATGGTTCAACAGAAATGTGCTGTGTACAACATAAGATACATTGATGAAGACTCATTTGCGGCTTTAGTGGTCTTCAAACAGATACAAAAACAAAATAGCATTTGATTAGTAAAATGTGATGGCACATATGGGTAGGTGCTTGCCTTTCCCCAGTGTGAGGAAAAGTGGTTTATTATATGGTGTAGTGTGCAACCTCACCATGTATTAAAGTCCATATCAGATCCAGTCAGGTTCATTTGTAAAACCTTAGCTCAGTCCTGACTAGCTGTGGCTCAGAACAGTCAGGCGTTATCAAAGGAACAAGTGTAAATCAAAAAGAAGTATTAAAACAGTTGAATAAGAAGCAACACAATAAAAATGCAATACCAATTTATAAAAAATAGGTTGTATTTTTATCTTTAAATAGACACTTCAATGACAATAATATGATTTTTTTCAAGAAACAATACATCACTGCTTTTTACTGAATGCAATAAATCATTGTACCCTAATGCAACTCACGTTTTAGGGTGAACCACAACAAGTAACTTGAAAACGGCTATAAGGGCACTCCTGTGGAGTCCAACTCCAATAGGGAGCCAGACACAGGGACCAGTCAGGTCCAGTTGAACAATTACCTCATAGTCTAAGCAGTCTCCAATCCAGTTCCTATGGTTGAACTGTCATAGAAGTCAATGGAGTTAATGCAAGGGATGCAGGATGCTGAAGATTCTCAAGGATGCTGAGCCGGTGTCGGGTGTCTGCCTTTGGCCATTCCCTGATCTGCGAGAGGCCGACCTTGGCCTCAAGGGTCGATGTCCTACGAAGTCCAGTTGAAGTCCAGCACAAACCAGTTAGTTGCCACTGATCTACTGTTCTCTGGTTACAGCAAAACTAGCAGTTCCCTTTAACTTGCATTAACTCCTGTGCTAGGTGACTATACTTCACTCTCACAACTCTCCCAGGTGCAGCATACGTGGGTGCAGCTTTCAAGGGTTAGGACTCAGTCTCCTAGGCTGTACCTCGATGTCCAGCGTCAGTCAGGTTTCTTGGCACTTGCCTCTCAAGGGTGCAGGTTTCTCATCTTTTGTGACCCTGTGGGTGTAACAGGGAGTTAGGCAACTGACCCTTGGAGTCACCATCTCTGTCTGGGGCTCCAGGATGACTTTTCCATAAGTGGGACACCATATGCACAGTCCTTTCTTTGCTAGCCCAAGGTACAGAGGTTCAGTCTAGCCTCTGGTGCAGCCTCTCTTTGTTCAGTAAACAGTAGAGCAGTCCTTCATCAGTCCTCTCTTTCCATTCAAGATGGGATCTGAGGTCTGGGTGCTAGGGGTGCCACTTTTATGCCCACTACCTACGAGCCTTGGGGCATGTGGTGACTAAATAGCCAATGGGCTACCAGGTCCCTTCCTGCCTAAGGATGACTTCCTGCAAAGTGTGGCATCTAGCTAGCCCAGAATACATAGTTCAGCCCACTACCAACATGGCAGAACCCTTCTCTTGGTGTGTGGTGCTCCCTAGCCCCACCCAGAGGTGGACTACCTGAGGGCTACACTTTCCTTGAAAAACTGGTTTGACAAAGGCTTCTCCCTATCTACCCAAGATACCAGCCTGTCTGCTAAAACAAATTAGCAGCTCCTTCCATGTGTGAGTACCATTTACTCTTTAAAGGCGACTTCCTGTTTGAAGCTCGCCTTTTGTTTCTCTTCCTGTGAGTCATTCTCACCTCTTCTCAGGAGGGCAGAAGGCTGTCTCAAAGACAGAAACTTATGTGCAACAGTAAACAGCTACTGGAAACTTTGGGCAACAAAGTGGCAACTTTCTAAAACTGCCATTTGTAAACCAGTGACATTAAGCACGGCCAGGGCTGCAAGTCCGGTCTAATGCACTGATTCTTGTGATACCTTGAAGTACCATATTTAGTACTCCCATTTGAAAGTTAGCGCTGCTGAGTTGTCAGTGTGTAACTCCATACTCGCCAATGGGGCTACTAGCTTTTCCACAGTAAAAACGACAATGCAGGATTTTAACTATATCAGGATGTAAAAACACATGCCCTCCTTTATTTAATATACAGTATCCTGCCTTAGGGTTCGTTAGGCCTGCCTAAAGGGTGACTTATTTATATATTAAAAAGGAAGGTCTGGGCTTTGCCATAAGTTTAAATGGCAAAGTTGAGTTAGCAGTTTAAAACTGCTCTACCAGTCTGCAGTGACAGACTGGGAGACATGCTTTACATTGCCTTAACCTTGGTGGCACAATCAGTACTGCAGTTCATGGGGGACCCTTACCTTGCAGGCTCTGAAGTACATCTATTACCATATACTACGGTCTTATACATAAGTTAACTTATGCCAATTGAGGGTAAACCAATTAAACATATTTTAAGGATTAGAGCACATGCACTGAGGCCTGGTCAGCAGGGCCCAGTGCATTCAGAGCCATTACCCCAGTACCTAATAGTCAGAAAGTGGGAACAAAAAGCGGGGGAGAACCTTCAAAAAGTAATTGTATCACACATAGTAGATATGCAAGCATTAAGGCCTGTTCACAAGGAAATGCCCATTTCCAAAGCAATGTGTATGTGTGCAGTTTATATCAATGAATAAATAATTGAAATGAGATTTGTAGACCGCTGGGCTGCCCAGGAGCATGAGCCTATCTACAAAGCAATGGAGCTGTCTACAAAAAGTGGTGATGGAGTTATACGATAGGTGTGTAATACTCTAGGGGTAGCTGTTCCTAAGAAAATAGAGCAATGTAAGAGGGGAATACAGGAAGGATGGTAGAATCAAGGGGAGGAGGGGGGCTTCCTTATTAGGAAGTGTTGCCCTCACATACCCGTGAAGGTGTCATGCTTCATCATTGGGCGTTTTTGCTCCTCGTGGGGTCGGCGCTGCAGTACCTCAAGGGCCCCGCGAGAGGGCTCTTTGGCGGAGATCTTTTAAAGTAAAAAAACGCCGTAATGGTGAGTGCAAGTGTGTGGAGCGGGTGAGACTGTGGATTAGAAATACCACGGTGGTACCCAAAGGGAGAGATTTATTTCTGGGTCCACCTGGTAGGGTTAAAAACAGAAGCCAAACTGTTACTTCCCATCCAGGAGGGATCCATGGTGTTTCATCAAGACCGAATAATGATGTAAAAAAAAGTAGAAATTAATATCTGTCCCTACCCAGATTCAGGAATGGGAAAGCCAAGAAATGGGTATCTATAGATTACCCCCCTGCATACTCGTCTGTGTGCGAGTAGTAAATTATGTGCAAGGAAAAGCGTAGATGGTCAGTCACCTAAAAAATATATATCTACCTCGAGTCCCCGCCATCTTGAGGATGGGGGGACCCAGCCAACCAGGGACAGGCTCCTGCCCCCCCCCCCCACTGGAGAGTGGCAGATGGGGGTGTACCCACCCCAGGGAAAGGACCCATTGGTCCCTGCCCTTTACCTACCTGTAACGCCCCTAAATTTAGTATTTAGGTGGCACCCTGAACCTTGCTTCCTCAGATCCAGCAACAACAAGAAAAGAAGAAAAGAAGAAGGACGGAAGAGCCGTGCAGAGCTAACAAGAGGATGACGCCCACTGACTTGGCCCCAGCCATACAGGCCTGTCTCCCCTCGAACCTGCTCCTGTGAAATCCCGGTGTGTCCTGCAGCCAGCAACCTCACAAACCCCGGAGGTCCTGCATGCCTTCACTTCCAAAGACTGGTTCTCCCGTGAACACCGGATTTGTTCAACAGCAACCTCTGGCTCCGCCCGGAGACCGCGAATTCGCCCGACTCTGCACCCACCGTTCATGGCCCGAGCTGGAGTGGGCAAACACCACGAGGAGGGCACCCCGGCGATCCTGACCCGAGATCCGGTGATCCCTGACCTGCCTCAAGCCTCCAGTCGACGCCTGCAGTCTAAATCAGGAAGGCCCCCCCAACCGCGACCAAGAGCTGGTAAGAAGATCCGACCCCAAAAGGCACCCCTGCACCCGACGCCCCACGACCTTGTGTGCCAAAACTGACGGTGCCTTGCCAACCTCTAACTTCCCAACTTACCTCTCCACGTGGTGGTCGCACCCAGAAGTCCTTCGTCTCCCTGCCTGCAGTGCTTTACCAAACCGGAGGCTCTCCATAGTAAACAACAGGGCGCCCGATGTCGAAACAGCACTCTGCACCCGGCCGCCCTAGTGCCGCTGAGGGTGCACTTTTTGTGCCAACTTGTTTGCCCTGACCTAAACCCTAGGAGCTTTGCTCCCAAAGCCGTGTGGCCTGCTTGCCAGCAGCCACCAACCGGATGCCCCCTATCCTCCATAGGATAACATTGGGCCTCAACACTCTGCACCCGGCCGCCCTAGTGCTGCTGAGGGTGAAACAAAAGTGCATCACTGACCCTGGGGGACCCCCGAGTCTAACCCCAGAACCTTAACTCCCACAGTCGATTACTTACCTACAAACCGATCACCTGTTTTTCCTCCATAGGATAACATGGACACTTTTTCTCCAAAAAGTTTCTGTGTGGAGTTTTGAAATCTAAAAATATTCTTTAAAAATCGCACAAATAACCAAAACGTGTTTACTCACCTGTTTGCAGGAAATGTCCCAGTGCTGAATCTAGGTATCCAGCACTGAGTTAGAAAAGTAACGTGAAAAGTAACTTACCTGCAATTTACTGAAAAGCCTATTCATTTCAATGTACTGTATTTGCTAAGTGCTGCATACTACTGCTCCCCTGTAAATCAAAGTACAATTTCTATTGCATTTTCAAACTGTTCTATATCCAGTAACTTATTACTGAAAAGTATTTAATGCTTACCTGTGCCAGGCTTGCTTGGTTCTAAAAATAAACAACAGTATATTTTTATACAAAAACAATTGGCCTAGAGTTCAGTTCTTGAGTGTGTGAATTCATTTGCTGACTGAGTGTGTACATCAAATGCTTAACACTGTCCTCTGATACTGCCTTACTGCTCGACCACTTTACCACAATTAGAGAGTAAGGTTCTATCTAACTTTAACCTCTGCCTACCTCTGGGGTCACTTGGACTCTATACACACTATACCTCATTTTGGTGTAGTATATATAGAGCCAGTTTCTTACATTGGTGGCAGCAGTGGGATATACAACTTGCATTTGTTGGACTACTTGGTTACCACCTGATCACACGACAGAACTCTTAAATTGCCTTTAGAATTCTGATTTTTTCAAATTGGCATTTTTACCAAACTACTAAAAGTCGTGTTAGGGCCTTGCTTAAGTCCCTTTAGAATTTTAGAAAATAAAGTCACTGTAGTCAAGGGTAGAGGGGATGGAACTTTTTTGTTAGAATGTCTCAAGAAAAGAACCCAGTTATTAGTGAAGATAACAATAATGACAACAGGACATGGTTGAGGAGCTTGACCTCACCCCTTACCTTCACTTGTATTTCAAGGAAGTAAGGTCCTTATGTAAACTTAAAAACATAGCAATGGGCCCACATCCAACCAAACAAAAGCTCCAGGAGCTGTTGGCTGAGTTTGCAAAGGCCCACCCTTCTGAACATGGTGATGACCAGTCAGAGGGAGAAAGGAGTGAGGAGGATGGAGATAGGTACCCACCTCCACCACTTCCTAGGGAAGAAAGGGTCCCTGTACCCTTACTTCCAAGAGTTAACCTCTGGGGACCTAGAGGCCACACAGGTGGTTCAGGTTCTGGTGGGGACATTGAGGACAGCCTCAATGAGGAGGACAGCCTTTTAGCAAGGCTGGCCAAAAGACTGGATCTAGAGTCCTGACTCCTGGCTCTAGAGAAAGAAAGAAAGGAGATGGGTTTAGCACCCATCAATGGTGGCAGCAATCTTAATAAGGATAAAGAGCAATCTTATGATCCTAAAATCCCCAAATGGATTGTCCCTAAATTTGAGGAGGGTGATGACATCACTAAATGGTTCACAGCCTTTGAGAGGGCTTGTGACATGAGAAAGGTGAAGAAACCTCTCTGGGGGGCACTCCTGTGGGAACTGTTCTCTGGTAACTGCAGAGACAGACTCCTAACCCTCTCTGGGCCAGATGCTGGGTCTTATGACCTCATGAAGAGAACTCTGATTGAGGGATTTGGACTCACAACTGAGGAGTACAGAATTAGATTCAAAGGGGCTCACAAAACCAGTCCTGTATTGATTTTGTAGACTGCTCAGTAAAGACACTAGATGGTTAGTTAACTGGACACAATGTGCATGACTTTACTGGACTTTACAATTTGTTTATGAAGGAACATATTTTAAGTAATTGCACGAATGAAAAGTTACATCAGCATTTGGTAGACCTAGGTCTAATTTCTCCCCAAGAATTGGGAAAGAAGGCAGACCACTGGGTCAAGACTAGAGTGACCAAAACAACCACTGGGGGTGACCAAAAGAAAGGGGTTACAAAACCTCCCCAGGGGAAAGGTGGTGAGAATCCCCAAGATAAAAAGTCTGAGTCTTCTAAAGGGCCCCAAAAACCTGCACAGGGGGGTGGGTCCCAAAACACTCCCTATACTCCACAGCCCTATAGGGGGAAGAACTTTGATCCTGCAAAGGCCTGGTGTAACAACTGTAAGAAGTTGGGACACTTAACTGGAGACAAGGCTTTCCCTAGCAAGAAGGCCCCTAGTCCTACAGCTACAGCTACTCCTGGTGTAGCCAGTCTCCAGATGGGATCAACAGTGTGCCCAGAGCAAATCAGGTTGCACACTGAAGCAGTTCTAGTTTCAGAGGGGAAGTTGAGTTTGCCACTGTAGCTGTGTGGCCACCCAACTTAAAGAAATACTTACAATACCCTTGGATTAATGGAACTAGGATAGAGGCTCTGAGGGATACAGGTGCCAGTGTCACTATGGTGAGAGACACACTGGTTTCCCCTGAGCAATATTTGATTGGGCGTACTTACCCAGTCACCAATGCTGACAGTGTTACCACTAACCATACAATGGCTATGGTGACATTAGACTGGGGGGGGGAGGGTTACTGGCCTGAAACAGGTAGTGGTCTCTCCAAAGCTACTAGCTGCATGTCTGCTTGGCAATGACCTGGAAACCTCACCCTGGGCTCAGGTTGAACTAAAAACCCATGCAGCAATGCTGGATATCCCTGAATTGGTGTGTGTAAAAATAAGAGCACAGAGCAAAAGGCAGGGTGAACAAGTGTTGGAGCCTGAAAGTATGGCCCAACCTACCAAGAGAAAAGGTAAGAAGACTGGGGAACGAGCTTCTGTTCAGCAAAAGGATCAGGACCCCTCTCCTCAGGGAGAGGACTTGGACACCCCAGTGGGAACTGAGCCTATGGAGCTTGACCCTTACCAGGTTGAACTCTTGTGCCCAGGGGGACCCTCAAGGGAAGAGCTGTGCCGGGGGCAGCAAGACTGTCCCACTCTTGAAAGCCTGAGGCAGCAAGCTGTTTCAGAAGCAAAGGGAGTTGTCAGTGGTACCCACAGAGTCTATTGGGAAGAGGGATTACTGTACACTGAGGCAAGAGACCCAATCCTGGAGCCACCAGGAGAGTGGTAGTGGTACAGGGAGTTCCTCCTAACTTTAGCTCATGACATCCCCCTAGCTGGGCATCTGGGCCAAACCAAGACTTGGGAAAGGCTAGTTAGCCACTTTTACTGGCCCCAGATGCACCAAAAGGTGAAGGAGTTTGTCAGCTCCTGTGTTACCTGTCAGGCCAGTGGCAAGACAGGTGGCCACCCAAAGGCCCCCCTGATACCACTGCCTGTGGTGAGGGTTCCCTTTGAGAGGGTAGGTGTGGACATAGTGGGTCCACTTGAACCTCCCACAGCCTCAGGGAACAAATTCATACTAGTGGTAGTGGATCATGCCATTAGGTACCCTGAAGCAATTCCACTTAGGACTACTACAGCTCCTGCAGTAGCCAAGGCCCTCATTCGTGTCTTCACCAGGGTATGGTTTCTTAAGGGGGTGGTTTCAGACAGAGGTTCCAACTTCATGTCTGCTTACCTCAAACACATGTGGAAAGAGTGTGGAGTGCAGTACAAGTTTACTACACCCTGTCACCCACAAACCAATGGCCTTGTTGAGAGATTCAACAATACATTGAAAGGTATGATTATGGGGCTCCCTGAGAAACTCAAAAGGAGATGGGATGTCCTCTTACCATGCCTGCTTTTTGCTTACAGAGAAATGCCACAGAAGGGAGTAGGGTTTTCCCCCTTTGAACTTCTGTTTGGCCATCCTGTGAGGGGACACTCTGTCTTGTAAAAGAGGGTTGTGAGAAGCCTCCCCAAGAACCCAAACAAGATATTGTGGACTATGTGCTTGGCCTAAGGTCCAGAATGGCTGAGTACATGGAAAAGGCATCCAAGAATCTTGAGGCCAGCCAGGAGCTTCAGAAGCACTGGTATGACCAAAAAGCTGCACTGGTTGAATTTCAACCTGGGCAACAGGTGTGGGTTTTGGAGCCAGTGGCACCAAGGGCACTCCAGGACAGATGGAGTGGCCCTTACCCTATCCTGGAGAAAAAGAGTGAGGTCACCTACTTAGTTGACCTGGGCACAAGCAGGACACCCAAAAGGGTTATCCATGTGAACCGCCTAAAGCTCTACAATAACAGGGCTGATATCACCATGCTGATGGTGACTGATGAGGAGCAGGAAGCAGAGAGTGAATCTCTCCCTGACCTCCTCTCATACAGCCCAAAAGATGGGTCAGTAGATGGAGTGGTCTTTTCAGACACCCTTTCTGCCCAACAGCAGGCTGACTGCAAGTAAGTCTTGCAGCAGTATGCTAAGCTCTTTTCCTGGTCCCCTGGTCTGAGAAACTGGTGTACCCATGATGTGGACACTGGTGACAGTGCACCTGTCAAAAACAAAATCTATCAACAGTCAGACCAAGTAAAGGAAAGCATTAGAGCTGAGGTCAGCAAGATGCTGGAGTTAGGGGTTATTGAACCATCTGAGAGCCCCTGGGCTAGCCCAGTGGTTCTGGTCCCCAAACCTTACCCACAGGATGGAAAGAGAGAAATGAGGTTTTGTGTGGATTACAGAGGGCTCAGCTCTGTCACCAAGACAGATGCTCACCCTATCCCAAGAGCAGATGAGTTGATAGATAAGTTGGGTGCAGCCAAATTCTTATGTACCTTTGACTTAACTGCAGGGCACTGGCAGATTGGCATGGAACCAGGAGCAAAAGAGAAAACAGCATTCTCCACACCTGATGGGCACTATCAGTTCACTGTTATGCCCTTTGGTTTAAAGAATGCCCCTGCCACCCTCCAGAGGTTGGTGAATCAAGTCCTTGCTGGGTTGGAGTCCTTTAGTGCAGCTTATCTTGATGATATTGCTGTCTTTAGCTCCACCTGGCAGGATCACCTGATCCACCTTGGGAAGGCTTTAAAAGCCCTGTAAACTGCAGGTCTAACTATCAAGGCATCCAAATGCCAGATAGGGCAGGGCACTGTGGTGTACTTGGGCCACCTTGTTGGTGGAGGGCAGGTACAGCCCTTACAGCCCAAGATCCAGGCCATCCTGGACTGGGCAGCTCCAACCCCCCAGACCCAAGTCAGGGCATTTCTTGGCTTGACTGGGTACTACAGGAGGTTTGTGAAGGGATATAGGTCCATTGTGACTCCCCTCACAGAACTCACCTCCAAGAAAATGCCCAAGAAGGTTAACTGGACAGTTAGTTGCCAAAAGGCTTTTGACACCCTGAAAGAAGCAATGTGCTCAGCACCAATTCTGAAGGCTCCAGATTATGCCAAGCAGTTCATAGTGCAGACTGATGCCTCTGAGCTAGGGATAGGAGCGGTCCTATCCCAGACCAATTATGAAGGCCAAGACCAACCTGTTGCTTTTATAAGCCGAAGGCTTCACCCCAGGGAGCAGCGTTGGAGTGCCATTGAGAGGGAGGCCTTTGCTGTGGTTTGATCCCTGAAGAAGTTGAGACCATACTTGTTTGGTACTCACTTCCTAGTTCAAACTGATCACAGACCTCTCAGATGGCTAATGCAAATGAAAGGGGAAAATCCTAAACTGTTGAGGTGCTCCATCTCCCTACAGGGAATGGACTTTGAAGTGGAACACAGACCTGGGACTGCCCATGCCAATGCAGATGGACTTTCCAGGTTCTTCCACTTAGACAATGAAGACTCTCTAGGGAAAGGTTAGTCTCATCCTCTTTCATTTGGGGGGGGAGGGGGGTTGTGTGAGAAAGTGCCCTCTTTCTGCATGGTATGCCCCCACTTTTTGCTGAATTGCTGATGTTCTTTGACTGAGTGTGCCCTGGGCTCCTGCTAATCAGGTCCCCAGGGCCTATGTTCCTTCCCTAAAACTGCATTGAAGCCTAAACCCAATTGGCATCTCTGGCCACATGTCAGCCCCTAGTAAATGGTACCACAGGTACCCAGGGCACTGTGACCAGAGAAGGCCTCTAAGGGCTGCAGCACTTATTGTGCCACCCTAAGAGGTCCTGTACCCTGACACCCACACACTGCCTTTGCAGGCTGCGTGTCTTGGTGCAGAACAAAGTGAAGAGTCGACATGGCACACATCCCTGTGTGCCATGCCTACAAACCACTGCCCTGGCCTACATCAGTCACCCCTCTAGCTGGGTGCCCTATGCCAGTGGTGAGGGTGCAGGTGCATGAGCCCTGTACCCCTACAGTGCCCAAGTCCATTCCTGGGCACTGTAAGTGCAGTGCTGCCATTAAGAGTATATGGTGCTGGGAGTTTGTCATTACGAACTCCACAACACCATAATGGCTACACTGAAGACTGGGAAGTTTGGTATCAAACTTCTCAGCACATTAAACCCACACTGATGCCAGTGTGGGATTTAATGTAAAATGCACAACAGAGGGCATCTTAGAGATGCCCCCTGAAACTCGACCAACTTCTAGTGACCTGACTGAGTGGCTGCTTAGGCTGCCACCAACAGACATGTTTCTGGACCCCTGGGTCGAGAGCCTGCTGCTCTCGGGGGCCTGAAACAATGCACATCCTGGGATGAGGTGCCAAGCCTCCTCCCCCAGGACGGGCAGGGTTCACGAAGGAGAATCTTCAAAGGCATGCCGCCTTTGTGAGCCTCACCAGACCATTTGCTGCTTTCAGCAACTGGTCCCCACTGGTTCTACCCCCCACTTTGGGCGGGAGAACCGGCGGGAAAACAAGTGAGGAAGGGAGGTGTGCCCACCTCTGCCAACTCCACCCCTCAGGTGGGGGAGGCGAGGTGAAGCACAACCTCGAGTCCCGCCATCTTGAGGGTGGGGGGACCCAGCCAACCAGGGACAGGCTCCTGCCCCCATCCCACTGGAGAGTGTCAGAATAGGGGGTGTACCCACCCCAGGGAAGGGACCCATTGGTCCCTGCCCTTTACCTACCTGTAACGTCCCTAATTTTAGTATTTAGGGGGCACCCTGAACCTTGCTTCCTCAGATCCAGCAACAACAAGAAAAGAAGAAAAGAAGAAGGACCGAAGAGCCGTGCAGAGCTAACAAGAGGACGACGCCCACTGACTTGGCCCCAGCCCTATAGGCCTGTCTCCCCTCGAACCTGCTCCTGCGAAATCCCGGTGTGTCCTGCAGCCAGCAACCTCACAAACCCCGGAGGACCTGCCTGCCTTCACTTCCAAAGACTGGTTCTCCCGTGAACACCGGATTTGTTCAACAGCAACCTCTGGCTCCGCCCGGAGACCGCAAATTCGCCCCACTCTGCACCCGCCGTCCACGGCCCGAGCTGGAGTGGGCAAATACCACGAGGAGGTCACCCCGGCGATCCTGACCCGAGATCCGGCGATCCCTGACCTGCCTCAAGCCTCCAGTCGACACCTGCAGTCTAAATCCGGAAGGCCCCCCCAACCGCGACCAGGAGCTGGTAAGAAGATCCGACCCCAAAAGGCACCCCTGCACCCGACGCCCCATGACCTTGTGTGCCCAAACAGACGGTGCCTAGCCAACCTCTAACTTCCCAACTTACCTCTCCATGTGGTGGTCGCACCCAGAAGTCCTTCGTCTCCCTGTCTGCAGTGCTTTACCAAACCGGAGGCTCTCCATAGAAAACAACAGGGCGCCCGACGTCGAAACAGCACTGTGCACCCGGCCGCCCTAGTGCCACTGAGGGTGCACTTTTTGTGCCAACTTGTTTCCCCATTTGCCCTGACCTAAACCCTAGGAGCTTTGCTCCCAAAGCCGTGTGGCCTGCTTGCTAGCAGCCACCAACCGGAGGCCCCCTATCCTCCATAGGATAACATTGGGCCTCAACACTCTGCACCCGGCCGCCTTAGTGCCGCTGAGGGTGAAACAAAAGTGCATCACTGACCCTGGGGGACCCCTGAGTCTAACCCCAGAACCTTAACTCCCACAGTCGATTACTTACCTACAAAGCGATAACCTGTTTTTCCTCCATAGGATAACATGGACACTTTTTCTCCAAAAAGTTTCTAAGTGTGGAGTTTTGAAATCTAAAAATATTCTTTAAAAATCGCACAAATAACCAAATTGTGTTTACTCACCTGTTTGCAGGAAATGTCCCAGTGCTGAATCTAGGTATCCAGCACTGAGTTAGAAAAGTAACGTGAAAAGTAACACCTGCAATTTACTGAAAAAGCCTATTCATTTCAATGCACTGCTCCAAAAAGTTTCTAAGTGTGGAGTTTTGAAATCTGAAAATATTCTTTAAAATCGCACGAATAACCAAAACGTATTTACTTACCTGTTTGCAGGAAATGTCCCAGTGCTGAATCTAGGTATCCAGCACTGAGTTAGAAAAGTAACGTAAAAACTAAGTAACTTACCTGTAATTTACTGAAAAAGCCTATTCATTTCAATGTACTTTATTTGCTAAGTGTTGCATACTACTGCTCCCCTGTAAATCAAACAAAGTACAATTTCTATTGCATTTTCAAACTGTTCTATATCCAGTAACTTATTACTGAAAAGTATTTAATGCTTACCTGTGCCAGGCTTGCTTGGTTCTAAAAATAAACAACAGTATATTTTTATACAAAAACAATTGGCCTAGAGTTAAGTTCTTGAGTATGTGAATGCATTTGCTGACGGAGTGTGTACATCAAATGCTTTACACTGTCCTCTGATACTGCCTTACTGCTCGACCACTCTACCACAATTAGAGAGTAAGGTTCTATCTAACTTTAACCTCTGCCTACCTCTGGGGTCACTTGGACTCTATACACACTATACCTCATTTTGGTGTAGTATATATAGAGCCAGTTTCTTACACTACCCCCTTCCTGAAGAACCCTGCTTGGCTTCTTGACTCTGAGAGAGAGCACCTACTTCGTGCCCAGCATCTGAAACAACCCTGCAGCAAATTCCAGAAAATTGGATCCTTCGCATCCTTCTCTCCTCCAGCACTACTCGCAAACCTAAAGAGAAGGAAAAAACAACGTTTGAAACCATTGAGATAATTTCCACACGCTCAACTCAAGCTCACAGACTACTGGCTACAGGAAAAACTTTAGGGCACCAATCAGATGGTTAATGATGATAGACTTCTCTAATCTGAAAGCAGAACTGCAAAAGACTTAATGAATCAAGTATAATTCGATAAAAGACTTAATGCCAACTGCAGATTGAAGTCAAGGGGTAAAGAATTGTGTATTAAACGAGTCTCAAGAACTGGAGACAAGACGACCTCTAGGAACATTGTTTTGTGAGAGCTCGGCGTACTATGGATGTTCACCGGTGTTGAGGGGTACTCAGTCAAACAAGAAAGGGCGCGGTGGGAACTGAAGGGATCACTAGTTGAATTCTTCTCATATCCATTGCTATATATAACGCATGCATGTTTGAATCTTCTAAGGTAAAATCTTCATTGGAAGAGCCTAGTTTCACAAGTGTGTCTTCCGGTAGAAAAACATAAGGAACAGCGCACGATTCATCAGAGTTACGAGGAAAAGATCTGATGATATGTCCTACAGAGTATTTGGAAAAACACTACAACATAAGTACCTCTCATGTTCTTTCATCTATTCTTCCCTCAGGGATCACCCAGTAGCCCAGCAATTCTAAGAGCCCTGCAGAATCGCAAGGAAGAAGATGAGGCAGATTCAGAAGGTTCCTATCCACTGGCACCAATTATTTCGTCTCTCTCGTCCCAACCCCACGTCCCTTGGAGGCTACTGCCCCCACACAGTTCTCGAAACCTTTGTGCAGTAGTAACTAGTCTGTAGGGGGATTGTGGCCTATTTATACCTTCTGCAGACAGCCAGTATTGGTCAGGTGAGTGGTGGATTTGTTTGAAATATAAGTATTGTTTTAACTCTACAACTATTAGATATAATTCGTAGGAAATTATGGCTTTTAAATAACTGTGAGCCAGGAACATTGAGAATTTTTCAGGAGATGTGTTACAAATGGTGTTTTGAAAGCACTTCCATCAGTAAAATTGATGAAAACTGAAGCAGGGGGATCTGCCTTGTTTGTGGAAGATGTGTCTGTTGAGGTTGGCCGGGCCGGGCCGGTGTGTTTAGTTTCTTGAAAGTCTGTGAGGAGCGTGAACTTTGCTTGCTTGTGTATTGGGAACCAGTGGACTCCTGGAGGTGTGGTACAATGTGTGTGTGGGAGGTTGAGTATTATTCTTGCAGCTGAATTTTGATGGTTTGTAGTTGTCTGGTGAGTTGTGTGCTAATCCTGGTGTACAGGGTGGTCCCATAGTCCAGTTTGCATCCATCAGATGCTGATAGGCAGCTATTATTTGTGTTTTAGTTTGTGACCATAAACCTTCTGTAACCAATAGACTTTGGTTTGCTGGAAGTTGCTTGCCAAGTCATAGAAATACTTTTGTCAGCTATCAGCCAGCATGGCTTGTGACCAGACGGACAAATTATCTTATTGTCATCAATACTACAAACTTCGTTCTCGTTTAATGAAAACATTCCTGGAAATATTTTTGCTTAGGTTCATGCTGGACTGATCTAAGAATTCCATCTGTAGCTCAATGATATGAAGGCCCTAGGCGACCCCTTTTAATCATGGCCCCTTCTCCAACAAGCTTTGGCAAAGCCAATAGGTATGTCCTCTGCAATTTGGTGCGACGGTTAATTTTGTTTTATTTACAAGCATATGCCTCAAAATAAAAAGGGAAAAAGAAAATATGCTGTCACCTAAATATTACTCTTTATGCTTGACATAAAAAATTACATTTAAAAAACATTCACAGATGCAGCTGTTTTACTATTGATGTTTTTTAAGAAATAAGCCTTTCAGTGGTTCCATGCGTATATTTTTTTTTGTGAAGAAGACAAAAATAAATCACCATCTAATTAGGCATTCAAATTGCAGGCAGGTACAATGTTAAAATGCAATTAACACTTTATTACAAAAACCTTAAAAAGGAAAGCAGTCAAAATAAACAGCTGTTATTTAAAGTTAATTTAAAATAAATTCAATAAACTAGCCGACTTAGAACCACCTATGCAGATGATAAGAAAGAAACTATTTTAGATGGATGAGAACAATGTGAACAGCCTTTCTGCAGTCACTCAAAGTGAAGGGAGCCAATGGGCAAAGTGGGCTGACCCATCGCCCCATGCTGTATACTGTGGTGAGCAGAAGCAAAATATGAATGTCCGTTTAACAGACTGATGAATCAAGCCCATTGAACAAAAGTCCCTGTGCGTATGTATATTATGTATGCTTTTTTTTTTTTTTTAAGAAAATCAGTAGTTTAGAGAGAGAGCTAGAGCTGTCTCAAAGGACAGACCTAAAAAAACCAAAATGTAACCAGAGCCCTATTCCGTTATTCCTACCCGAGGAAGTCCGGAGACTCTCATGCTTACTGCTTTAAAGAAAATGATTCCAGTCCCAGGACACTGTCAGGATTGCCAAAGCGGAGCAGCATAGCAAAGACAGGGCTGCATGGTCACTGCTTGTGGCTGATTGCTCGCCTGACACCAGGTTTTTACAAGCCTTATGTAAGCACTAGGAGTACTTCAGTTTGTGGTATGTGCTATAGAAATTATCCTTCCAACTACCACCATTACTACAATTACTACTGAGTTGCAAATCGAAGGACTGCGTGTACGAAACTGACAAGATAAAAGCAGGGATGCATAAGCTTCTCACATCTGATATAGGAAAACTAGACAGCTCTGGCTGTTCTTTTTGTCTCTGGTGTCCTTCTGTTGCAAAAACACAAGCGCGTGATTAAATACCCATTAAACTTACTTTGCTAGTTAAATCCCCATAATCGTCTTTGTTTGGGTCGCATCTCCAACAGAAATACTGTAGGGAGGTTTCATTTCTTTTTTAGGCTACATGATGTCCCAACCAGACCCTTTTGGGGGTCAGAGCCCCGTAGACGGCCGAGTATGAAATAAAAGAGAGATGCTGAGTTGGCTTTTTCCATGGTGCGGAGCAGCGCCTACACACACCAGACAATGACGTTCGAAGCAACTGGAGCTGGAGCCAGGACCATCAAACCAAGCAGGTAGGAATGCAAAGGCGTTCATCCCAAAGCCAGGGGGTGGGAGGTAGGCAGCTCAGAAGAATCAGATATGACAGAAAGATTGACTTATGCCAGCCTCACTGAGGAAGACAGCAACGAGTAGAGATTCAAGCAGTGCATAGGAGTAGAAGGTCACAGAATCCCTGTGCTTGAGATGGCGGGGGTGCATAAAGCATTAAAAGGCAAGTACAGCAATCACATCAAACATTATACAATACTCGATGCCACCTCGCTGCCACCACCCGGGCTCTCGTCTTGTGAGCTCGTGAGTACCACAAGTCACTGTATGTAGGAGAAATAGTAAAACAGATCTGAGGTGCAAGTTGTCCATAGTGCAGACGCCATCTTGGAGCACAGTACGTGGTACTTCAGCAGATGCCAGCATCTGTAGTGGCTGCCTTCTCATAGTGCCATGAGGACCAAGCGGACTCGTTCACAAGACAAGCAACAGACATCTGGAAAGTCTTTTCAGGGCAAAGCTGAACCCCCACATATTCTAGTCCCGATGCCCACCCGGTTGTATCAACAATGTTACAGCTGTCAGAGGCCCCGGGTCATGAGAGCGACTTTCAGGCAGTCCCGGTTTTTCAGCCAATGGTACGAAGTACTCCAATACTGATAGGCCTATATTTATAAGGGCAAATGTGAAACTACGGGTGTCTGCATGCTTAATGTTGGTTGAAATATTAGGACTGGCTGAGCATCACCCTAATCACACTGAGCCTAGAGACAGCTACGCAGGGCTCCCCTCGGTGGTCTTCCAAAGCCACCCTTGTTTAGCAGAAAGAGATTCTCCACCCGTTGCCTCTTCTCGTCTTGGTGGGTGGCGCACTCTAGTACTTGAATCCACTTTATATTCCAATGCATCAATCGCAGAACCTCCACTTAGAGCAACACTGTTCTCTCAGAGGCAAACTTCCCTCTCCGGAGGCGCCTCCTCCACAACACATCAAGTGAACCTCTCCTCCTGGACTAGAATCCACACCCGGTGTCTCAGGCAGTGCTTACAGCCAATGAGGCTGCCTCACCGCCATCCTTAAGACCCAGCCTGCTGCTGGTCTGAAAACAAATCTGATACCACTCTTCGACCCCATCTCGTCAGCAGGTTCAGTGGTGGGCCTGCGTCTTCCATCTTGGTCCAGCGTGTGTTCCTCAACTTCCACATGTATATGTAACCTGCGCTGTCGGTTTATAGATCCGCGGACCCTGCTTTTTGAGTCACACGGATTGGCAGCATTCTCTTACTTCCAGGAGTTTCCCTCCCCTTTACAACATATCATGTTTTATTGCTCTCTAAAATGTCTAATGTGGTCCCAGCATCACCGCCCCAACCACGACCTCTTTGTAATCGTTCATCTTTTGATCCTTCTAATAAAATACATCTTCCAGGTACATATTGTATAGATTAAAAAGTAAAATACATACTGAGGGTTGTAAAAGATATGTAGCTATTTCCTGCGAGCATGTATTTTAATCATTATGTGAACCAGTGTCAGAGTTAGTTTTATGCTTTTAGAATGGGTGATAAACATGCACGTTGGTTCCATTTCTGCTGCGCTGAACTCTAGGAGTGCAGAAAATAAGCAATACATCGTACACATTATTCTGCACTAGATGGGTAGAGGTTTCCTATTACAAGGCATTTGTACTCTCCTTTCTGAGCAGCAGGGAGGGGCGAACCCCCCTTTGTCAGGATGTGCACCTTGCGGCTTGTAAAGGATTGTAAGGTGTACATTGTGATATGCAACAACAAGTGAGGTTTGCAGTGCACATCTACGCATTGTAAATTAGTACACTCAGGCGTTCTGTTGAGGCACAGGGTGTTACATAGAGTTTGCTGGCTTTACAGGGCCTTAGGCATTGGAGAGCTGGGCCCAGGCCCAGGGCGCCAATATTCAGAAGGGCGCATGGAGCAGTGTGCATTAAGGTTACACCAACAGCAGCGCCCTTCTCATCTTGTTCCAGCCTTGTCCTAGTCAATGCATGTTCGTTTCTGTCTCATCTGCCAGTTTAAAGTGGTTTTAGTGTTTCATTATTATACGGCGGCGATGTTTTCAACACCTCTTTAGCCCTCTTCCTTGCCCTCTCTTCACCCTCTGACCCCTGCTGGCACACATTAACCAAACCATCATCTGCAGGCAGCTAAGCTACGGTGCTTTAGGTGCGCTAGGGTGGTCCGGGGATGTTGTGTTCAGGGGCCAGTCCCTGCTCAACCAGGTACAGACCAGTGAACACAAAACGGACCCCCGGTGCCTCATTTAATTCACCACCATCAGGAAGGGCGCCAAATTTCTCTCGCCCACCTCCAGGGCGCTATCTTAGCAAAGGCCGACTCTGCTTACAGATATTACCAATAAATACATAAACATTCTTTGTTGCCCCATTGTCTGTGACTGAAAACCCCAAACTGCAGCAGATCTATTATGCCCATGTTAAATGTGTGCTTGGTAAACATAGGGTTTCTTCTGGTGGTACAACACAACAGAACGTTTTCATATATTTGAGTGTAAATGATCAAATGGAAGCAACAAAAAAAGACTACAACTCCCAGAATGCACTGGTGCGTTAAATGAAAGATTCTAAAAGTGTTTCCACTCTGTGGCCTGAAATAGCAACTGTAGTAAATGAAAACAATTGAAGACAAAGAAGCGATTTATCTGACCACCCCCCTCCCGTCCACCCATTCTAACACCTCCTGTTCGGTCCTCTGAGGAGGGGGAAGGGGGACTCGGGGCTGGTGGGGATGGGGGTGATGGCGCTCCAGTTTCAACGTTGTTTTATTCTGTGTGGCTACAATTTGTGCTGAACGGGCCCAGTAAAAATGTGTGCACTGCAGGACGAGGGCTCTTTATTCCCTTCGGGGGATGCTCGGCACAGGGCCGGCTGCGCTTAGCATATCAATGCGCAGGGTCGGGGTCTGCGCTGGGGTCATTCTAGCAGCCACCTATTGAGCCAGCCCTGGTATTTAAGCTGTAGATGTGTGCCAGGGGCTTAAAGGGGAGGCCTTTTCATCCCGTTACCGGAGCCGACCAGTCACTCGAGGTGAGTATGCGCAGCTCTGGGTCCTCCGGGTATGTATCCCTCTGTGTCCATCTCTTAACTAACAGCGGTCACCGGTATCTGGTGTGTCCACTGGTCTCACGGGCACACAGGGTATGTTTTCCGGTCATACTGAGTGTGTATCAGCGCTACATATCCACAGGCACACTGAGTATGTCACCCCCCCACCAGCGCCACTGGCATGTTGCCCATCACACTGGCTGTGCACTAATTGGTCACACTTGGAAAGTATGCGATAGCCACATTGGGTATGTTTTCACCGGACACTGTAGGTACACACCGGTCAGCAGTGAATATGGTAAGTAGGACCAGACAACATAGAAAATTTGGGGAATTTTGTGTTACACTTGTTGCGTGAAATTTCCATATTTATGCCACATCGCGTAATTACGCTGCCATTCATAGCAAAATTATAATGTAGTGACAACGTGAACATCCAGAACGTGAGTAGTTACTGTTCGTGGCACTTGTGTTTTTTTGCACTATTTTTCTAGTGCAAAATGCCTAGACGTCTTCTCTGTCTGTCAGATTCCTTCTGACAGTGGTGTGTTTTGGATACGAGGCGGTAGCCTCATTACTCCACATTCATTCAGAATTTTTTTCTAGTCGCAGTTTTTTTTTTTTTTATTGATCTGTGACACTTTGTCACAGGTGAAGTTGGTTCACACGGTCAGCGCTGTGATTGGGAGCCGCAGATAGCAGTCAAACGGGTCTGCCGAAATGGCAGCAAGTTTCTTGATCAGTGGGTTTTCCTTTTGAGCTAATCTCTGTGGAGGTCTGCGGCTCTTGTGAAGCAAGGAGCACGTGCAGCTATCAGTAAGGCCTTCCTCTGTAGTTTCTGCAGGTCTTTCCGATACTTCGGATGGCAACCACTCCATACCAGTGAAGCATATGTCATTGTTGGTCGAATAATTGAGTTGCATAGGCATCGACTTGGTCCTCAGAAGTGGATACAACGCAGCCAGTTTGGTTGATGCTTTCTGGCAAGTCTTCTCTATGTGGTTTCTCCAGCTGAGTTTGGAGTCTAGTGTCACCCTTAGGTTGGAGCTGTTGTTTGCCCACTTGAAATGCATTTTTGCATCAAAAAGTAACGCAAGAACGAATTTTACACTAAAATAAAGCGCTAAATGACGGATTTGCATTTTGAGTAATTGCACATTATTTTCCACAAATTTTGCATAATTACACAAAAGCAAATTGGATACATTTTGCACACCTCTGATTATAATTATGTTTATAGTCATCAGGGCACACGGTCCTGGTTCAGCAAATACTTTAAGAGCAGGTGTCTTCAAACTGGGGACCCCGCCCCCCTAGGGGTCCGTGGCAGCAATTCCCAGGAGGTACAAATGTCTCATTAAGTATTTGTGAATGAAGATGGCCTGTAAGCCTGACTTTGTTTATTTTTCCTTTTCCAGGCCATCTTCATTTAAATGAAAGTTGTTTGTCGAAAAAAGTAAGGCTGCTGTGATCCTGAGCCCTGGGGTGGCAGGGTTAATGGATTAGCCAAAAGCAATAAAATATTCTATAAGTATTTTGTTGTATTTACAGGTTTATACCAACTGCATTTACAACTATGCACACACCTAAAAGTGTAAAATGAGGTGTAAAATAAATGCACATTAAACTAAATGATGGGAAATGCACTCCTTCGCATTATGAAACCTGGTTAATGTGATCACTGCATATGTCTGTATGTGAGACCAGAAAGTCACAGAACTGAATCCTGGTTGGTGCAGTGCATAATAGTGACATATATTTATAGTGTTATAAGGTCCCAGCATGTAACAGAAAGCAATGTGAATATTTAAGGCATTATTCTAAAATTGTATTAAACACTGCATAAGATAGGCTGCAACACAATGATTTTGTGTATGTGATCAGGGCCACTGGAATTATACGGCAGGGGAGCACCAAATTATGCGGAAGAGTTTACTAAATTATGCAGCAAGAAAAGGCAAAATATGCAGTATAATGCAGCATATTTTTTGCTAGTATTACTTAATTATTTTGACATTTTTTCACGATAGTACTGTCTGGGCAAAGATTCAACATTAACACAAATTTAACAGCCAAATACAGAAATAAGCAACTGAAAGATGGCCAGTTAGCCTTTGTGAAGGACTTCCACTGCGCACAAACACGTCACCATGTTTTTAGTAACTTTTGATCCATTTGAGCTAGAAACAAAATAGTTTTTGTTAAAATCTGCATATTCTACTGCAGGTGGTGGATTATATGGCAAATGCAGCAAATCCATTATTATGCGAAAAATGCAGTGGCTGCAGAATTGCATAATTCCAGCGGCCCTGTATAAGATAAAACAAGTTCTTTAAAAGAATACATATTAGTAATAAGCTAACCAGACTGTATCTAGTTCAGGCATTTTTTTATAAGTCCATTAAAAAGACACTTTACAAAACTCAGCATCCTTACATCACCTCTAAAAAAATAATTTTTGTCATCATGATGCTTTAAGTGACTCCATAAATGAAATCAATTTAGACCCCCTCCTTTAACTCTCATGCAGAGATACCTCCAGGTCCCCATTAACAAATCTGGGATGTTTTTAACAAAAAATATGGGAACAGTTTTTGTAAAATTAAAAACACATGGGCACCTTATTCCTCATACAGCCTGCCAACATTGGACTCTGTTTACATGCAGATGTACTTTCAGGTGAGTTAAGAGGGTAGAAGGGAGAAGGCCAAAGGGACATATTCAGAGGACTGATTGTCCGGACCCCTGGGGTTTCTGGGTAATGGCTCAGGAGAAAGAGTAAAGGAGTGAAAACCATGGATAGCATCAAAGAGATGGCCCAGAGGAGGTTGTACTATGTGGAATTTAATTTTTTTGTTTATAAATGAGACGGCTTCCCACCTTCTTCAGAGATGCCCTGAAGAAGGTGTTAAAAATGTAGGCAAATTAATTTAAAAAAAGCCATCACTACCATTAGTGCAGCAGATGCATTGGCACTGGGAGAATGGTGTGAGGGGCCACTGCACCCAAATAACGGGTGCGGTGGCCATTTTTCTTGTTAGCATTGGAGCTCAGATTACAAGCAACCGAGGGGTGTATGTGGATATTTTCCCCCTTTTTCCAAACAAAGTGGCAGGCAGTCTGCTTTGGGTCTCAGGCCTAGAAATTGCCAGTGGAATGGGCAGAGGATTAGGCATCATTGGTGCTGCAAGTGCAGTGGCACCTGGACCCAGGGGTGTGATGGCCCAACTAAACCCCTATTATGGATGCTTTACTCATTCCTTTCTTGCATTAGGGCTCAGTGCACTCATGCTGTGCCAGTATTGTTTTCGGCATCGGACCAAATGCTCAAGTGAGAGCCTAATTGGAGAAGGGGAGACACCTCAGCATTAGGCTTCAGGGAGATGGCAGAAAGGAGGATGGGAGGAGGACTTTGACAAGGGTCTGAGAAGACTTGCCGCTTCGCAAGGCAGTAGGTCTCATTAGTGAAGCAAGCGAAGTGGCACTGGGGCCCAGGAGTGTGAAGGGCCCACTGAATCACAACTGAGACTGTCTCATACCTTACAATAAGACATGGGGAGAGCATTAGGGATGAGGTGGACAATCACATGGGTGCTAATTTTTACTGAAAGAGACAGACAATCTGTTTCAGGAATGGAGTGATGGCCAAATGTGGTGGGGAAGGGGTTAAAGAGGCAGAGGGGATAGCCTACTATTAAGGGCCGCAGCTATCATTAGTGTATAAGACGCAGTTGCATTGGGACCCAAGAGCAGGGGGACCTCAATTAATGGGAGTGTTTTTTTTGTCTAGTTCAATTTTTTATGTGTTTGCTCTTTTATACGTCTCACATTTAGTGTGGAGTATGAGCTATTGAAAAGTGCCCCTGATATTATCTCATAAGCCCCACCCCCTGTGCTCAGCCCTAACCCTCCCAATTACCCAAGACTTTCCATAAAGTCCTGCAGAGGGACCATGGCTACAAAATATTTTTTGTGGGAGGGGGGCTCAGATGAAAACAATTTGAAGACCTCTGTTTTAGAGGAATCCTAAGTGAAGGCATTAAAGAGGAAGCTGCAGAACCCCAACACCACCAGCTTATGGATTAGTGGAAATTTCGAAGCGCAACATTGCAATTACTTTGCCAGAAAGTCAACCGTTCTGGTGGCCTTACCTCAGTTGTAAGTTTAAGACTACAGGGGTGAAAGAAGGAGTTATATGCGGGGAAGGGGGCGAACAAGCAGCATGCAGAAAACATTGCTACAGCCATATGTTTGTGGGTATTCACAAATGTTTTACCAAGTAGCTGCCTCAGGAGGCAATGCCTTTCAAGGGTTTTAAAGAGAAGCGAGCACTATACACTATCATATTTAATGGGTGGAAGGGAAGATTTCGCCACAGGGAAAAATATTTTCCCAGTACGAAAAAAAAATCTAATTTGCAGAAGAATATTCCTTCACAGCTAAATGTCTGTTATTCGTCAAGTAGAATATCCACAGGAGAGAGCTAATGAAAGTGAAAGATAGGTGTGGGAGGAGGGCGGGGGGTGAAAAGTATTCACAGAAAGTCAAAGGGAAAATATGGTTCTGTGCCCTGAAGATAAAATATTTGTTCATTCCAAAAACCGTGGGTTTGCCCTATGACCTGCACATCCATTTACAATAATTTTTGACTATGTCATTTAATGAAAACATTTCTTTCGGGTGCTCCCATGGTGTCACAATACCCACCCACCAGGGTATGCTTACACTAGTACTGTAAACAGCCTAGAACAGTATTCAACCAAAATACACCAAAGCACACCAAATGGTTGTGACTTTTATCCAAAACTTAAAAAAATTCGGTATAAGAGTGCAGCCACACTGTATATATCAATTCACCATAAATTAATATCCTTTTAATAGTAGTCCACAAAGAGTCTTCCATCAAGTGGAAACTAGAGAAGAAATGGCACAGTGATAAGACACCGGACAGCCACGCAGCCCACAAAGACGCCATCCGTAACCACCACCACCTCATCAAGTCCGCCAAGAGAATCTCCTTCAAAGACCGCCTCGACAACAACGCACACAACAGCAAGGAGCTTTTCAACATCGTGAAGGAACTCTCCAACCCCAGCTCCAACACCAACGACATCCCTCCGTCGCAACCCCTGTGCGATTCCCTCGCCACCTTCTTCCACCGCAAGATCGCCGACATCCACGACAGCTTCAACACCCAGACAGCCCCAACTAAGATCGATGCACCAGACCCGCCGCACACCATCGACCACGACCCCCTGCCAGCCTGGGCCAGCGTGAACATCGATGACACCATCAAGACCATGAGCACAATACACTCCGGCTCCCCGTCAGACCCTTTCCCGCACCACATCTTCAACAAAGCCAGCAGCTCCATTGCACCCCACCTGTGCAACGTCATCAATCTCTCCTTCGAGACCGCGACCTTCCCAGAGAGCTGGAAACACGCAGAGATCAACGCCCTACTCAAAAAACCCAAGGCGGACCCGAGAGACCTCAAGAACTTCCGGCCCATCTCCCTGCTTCCGTTCCCAGCCAAGGTCATCGAGAAGATCGTCAACAAACAGCTAACCCGATACCTCGAAGAAAACAGCATCCTGGACCCATCCCAATCGGGGTTCCGCAGCAACCACAGCACTGAGACTGCCCTCATCACCGCCACCGACGACATCAGGATCCTGCTGGACAACGGTGAGACCGCAGCCCTCATCCTGCTGGACCTCTCCGCCGCCTTCGACACTGTCTGCCACCGCACTCTACGCGCACGCCTCCACGACGCAGGGATCCGAGACAAGGCCCTGGAATGGGCCACCTCCTTCCTCGCCGGCAGAACCCAGAGAGTCCGCCTCCCACCATTCCGATCCGAAGCCTCCGAGATCATCTGCGGCGTACCCCAGGGATCGTCCCTCAGCCCAACACTGTTCAACATCTACATGGCCCCGCTCGCACGCATCGCCAGACAGCACGACCTCAACATAATCTCCTACGCCGACGACACTCAACTGATCCTCTCCCTCACCAAGGACCCCCTCGCCGCCAAATCCAACCTCCATGAAGGAATGAAGGCCGTCGCCGATTGGATGAAGATCAGCCGACTAAAACTGAACACGGAGAAGACAGAGGTCCTCATCCTCGGCTCCAACCCCTCAGCCTGGGATGACTCCTGGTGGCCAACGACGCTGGGAGCAGCCCCGACACCCACCGACCACGCACGCAACCTGGGAGTCATCCACGACTCAACGCTCTCCATGGCCAAGCAAGTCAACGCAGTCTCCTCCTCCTGCTTCAACACCCTCCGCATGCTTCGCAAGATCTACAGGTGGATCCCGACAGATACAAGAAGAACAGTCACCCAGGCCCTCGTCAGTAGCAGACTTGACTATGGGAACGCCTCTACGCGGGAGCCCCGGCCAAGCTCATCAAGCGACTGCAACGCATACAAAACGCCTCCGCACGCCTGATCCTCGATGTACTACGCCACAGCCACATCACCCCCCACCTGAGGAACCTGCACTGGCTCCCCGTCGACAGGAGAATCTCCTTCAAACTCCTCATCCACGCACACAAGGCACTCCACAAGACTGGCCCAGCCTACCTCAACAGACGACTCCTCTTCTACGTCCCCAACCGCCAACTCCGCTCCGCCGACCTCTCCCTCGCCACCGTCCCTCGCATTCGAAGAACTACCACCGGCAGCAGATCCTTCTCCCACCTCGCCGCCAAGACCTGGAACACCCTTCCACTAAGCCTACGACAGACCCAAGACCTGCTGACCTTCAGGAGGCTACTCAAGACCTGGTTGTTCGACCAGTAGCAGCACCCCCCCTTTTTTCTCCCCAGCGCCTTGAGACCTCGCGGGTAAGTAGTGCGCTTTACAAATTCTGTGATTGATTGATTGATTGAAGTCCTTTTGTTTATTTTATTTCATATTCTTTAAGCACGAAGAACAGTAGCAGCCGACTTACGTTTCGCCCCCCTGGGCTTTCTCAAGGCTCGGATGTGAAGATTGGATTCATATCCATAAAGTTATATGCAAAGGGTTGATTGACTACCCTCACTGCTGAAATGTCCCGAGTGAATATACTGGGTGAGACGTAAATCAACACTCACGATGTCGTTAGCTTCTTAGCGAATGTGTTTATCTCCTCTCAAACAAATAATATTAATCACCATAACGTTAAAGCTCTGTATTTCAGACCTTGATAAGTCCTCTCTCAGTATTTCCCGCTTCTCGTGACTGGCAGCAATCTTCACATCCGAGCCATGAGAAAGCCCAGGGGGGCGAAACGTACGTCGGCTGCTACTGTTCTTCGTGCTTAAAGAATATGAAATAAAATAAACAAAAGGACTTGATTCAAGACTCTTTGTGGACTACTATTAAAAGGATATTAATTTATGGCGAATTGATATATACAGTGTGGCTGCACTCATATACCGAATTTTTTAAAGTTTTGGATAAAAGTCACAACCATTTGGTGTGCTTTGGTGTATTTTGGTTGAATAAAATATTTGTTATTTGAAATTACCCTAAAAAACTTCAGTTGAAACAACATTATGGTTAAGGTGAATACCCCCCAAAACTCTGAAATTTCCCAGTAATAGTGAGCAGTGCAACCATACCTCTCCCAAAACAGCCAAGACTGCTTCAACAGCGTTGGCAAGTGGTGTTCCTGTCCTAAACATCTGCAAACATGGGCATCTGTGCATACGTTCACCAAGCACTACTGCCTTGAAGACCAGGTCCTCCGAGAGGGGCCATTTTGCCCACTTGGTTCTGCAGGGCTTCTTGGTCTGAATTCACTCCTCACACCCACCACCTTGTAGGATGTACTGCTCTGGTATCTATTCAAAAGGCGACAAATCTGCAGTTAGAAGTATTCATCAGAAGAAATAGTTACGTACCTTTGGTAATGCTGTTTTAGGCGGCCACTCTAACTATCCTCAGATTCCTCACTGCCATCCCTGTTTTACTTTCTGTAAAGTGGACTTCTGTACCTGTCAAAAAGTTCCTAAGTTAGATTCAACATACTATCACCTTCAGTCTGTCATGAAGGATCCGCATCTGAGGGTACAAAAAAGTGCACAAAGCAAACTAATGCATCTATATGCGGCTCTTCGCCATCACTTCCGGGGTTGTAGAAGGCTGTCACAGTCTGCTGGTACCTCCTTCTGGCAGGCAGAAGCAATAGCCATTAATAATCTGGATCCAGTCTGCTGCCTTGAAATATTCAAATGGTGAGGAATATTCAGGTAGATAGATTATATACCGGAAAGAGCATTACTGAAGGTAATATACTGTAGGTCACCACGAGCGCTGTTAAGGCACCCCGCTCACATATATTGCTGGTACCTGGCCCAACACGCCAACCACTAACTAGGTATGACTACTCACAGGTCACCTGTCTACGGGCTGCATACTCTAGCCCGCTGCTCTTAAATGATCTTTCTTTCTGTCTCCCTTCAGTCTGTCGCAGCTCACGGTCTACTCTCACAGACCTTTTAACTAGTACATATGTTGTCACATTAAGTGTATCTCCGTGTAATTAAACCCTTTTTTTAGCAACATCACTGGGAGTACACCCTCACTAATTATTGATGTGGCATTTAAGTATATGCGTACAGGGTTTTGATTTTGATGCATTGTTACTTTTTAGATTCAGACTGCTCACCTATAGTCCTGAAGATGATCTCAATGTCATGAGATCGAAACGCAGTCGACCCCTACAACAGGAGCTCCCTACAATTTGTTAATTCGTGTGGAGTTCCTTTTCTTGTTGTCAATGCGATGTCAAGATTTTAATTCACCCTCACTTTGTCACTTCAAGCTTTTTTCACTTATATGTGAGCACCTGAATATTATTTAAGAATTCTCAATTGTATTTTGGAAATAAATACCCTACCTTACAAGACAGTTTTGCCCCTGTACATTATTAGATACTCCCAACGTGATTAATTGTCACTGTATATGAATTTCCTGACAGTGTCTCCCTTGGAGAGCACTAATTACATATATGGACCCTTAGGGCCACCTCTGAACCATTGTTTTTTCTAAACATATATTCACCCCAGGTTCGCATATCGGGGTACCCTTGTTTTCCCATACTCTCTGTTAAGGCTCGGAGGGCTTCTAAAACTGTATGAATTTGTATTCTCTTGCTGCTCTTACCTTTTAGCATTCATTGTTGTTTTATTGTTTTATTGTTGTTGTTGTACCCCCCCCCCTCCGGGGGGGGGGGGGGGTACGTTTTTTAGCGCTAAACTTGCACTTGCACTTTAACCGTCCGCCATCTTGGTCAGCGTTCCAGTAGATGGACGCTGACGTGGGAGCTACATAACGGGCAGATGACGCGACCGCGCAGCGGTATACTGTAGGTCACCACGAGCGCTGTTAAGGTTCGGAGGGCTTCTAAAACTGTATGAATTTGTATTCTCTTGCTGCTCTTACCTTTTAGCATTCATTGTTGTTTTATTACTGTGGGGAGCTGTGTTATAGCTCCGCGGGGGGGGGTAAGTTTTTTAGCGCTAAACTTGTACTTGCACTTTAACCGTCTGCCATCTTGGTCAGCGTTCCAGTAGTTGGACGCTGACGCGGGAGCTACATAAGGGGCAGATGACGCGACCGCACAGCGGACGTGCTGCTGGTGCGCCAAAGGCCAAAGGCGCACCAAAGGCAAGCCCGTCTGCGTCCGGTCGGGGCCAGGGGCCACAACCCCTGCCTGTTTTCATCACAGAGGTACGTCTACACCTCGGACGAGCTCAGAGAGATAATGGGGGCAACGGAGGGCAATTGCTCACACTCCATCTACCCTTGTAGCAAGGACACCGGCTGCTCCCACTGTCCTTTTAAATTTTCATCGTCTTGTAACCCTCAAGTGACCTTGCCTCATCAGGAATCATACAGATTGTTCTTGTTAAATTGTAGGTCACTGTCTAAACATTCGGCGGAAATTTTTATTTTGTTAGAGGAAGAACGTCCAGAAGCCCTGTTTCTGACAGAGACATGGCTAAATAATGGATCTGACCCTGACGTGGTTCAAGCTCTTCCTCCAGGTTATCTCATCCAGAGGCAAGACCGAGTCGTAGGTAAAGGTGGCGGCATTGCTATTATATATAAAAGTCAGCTTACCTGCCGCATTTCTGCAGGTCCTCTACCAGACTGTGAGAACCTCTCATTTGCGATAGAATTCTTACCCACTCTTACCTTGTCAGGTATTTTAATTTATCGTCCCCCTGACGCACTGGGTCAATTTTGCAAACTTCTCCCGGATATGGTAGCCAACCTAGCCAATGCCCCCTCTAATTTTACGATACTAGGTGATTTTAACCTTCATTTTTATGACCCCTCCCATTTGGCTGCAGTTGAGATGGCTGATGATTTGGCAGCCTATCAGTTGAATCAAAAAGTTATTAGTCCCACCCACGTGAAAGGCCATCTACTCGATCCTATTTTCTCCAATATTGATGAATTATCAGTTAAGGACCCTATTCCATTGCCCTGGTCCGACCACTTTCTTATTCCGTTTATTTGGACCCCTACGTGCCCCACTTTATCTTTCAGGACGGTTAGGAGCCTGACTCGCCTGTGGTCTAAACTCCCACTAGAAAACTGGATCTTGGCTTTGGAAAACACTAAGCCGATCCCTGACCCTAATCCTATTAGTGCTAATGAAAATTTTAACAAATGGATCGAGGCCTCACTAAACAGAGTACTCCCGAAGAAGTGGACTCAGAACGCAGTTGGGACCAATAGAAGGGCATGGTATTCTCCTAAGCTCCGTGAGCTAAAACAAACCTGTAAGAAACTTGAACGAATATGGAGAAAGGATTTCTCCTCAGTCACGAAACGGAAATACAGGGAGGCCATTAATATGTATAAAGCGGAAATCAAATCGGCCCAAGCCTCATACTACGAAGAATGAATTTCTTTGGCAGCTAATTCTCCTCGCGAAATATTTCGCATTGCAAAAAAATTGCCCAGCGCCCCCTCTTCTCCAGCCACCTCTGATGGTGCCCACTTTCGGTGTAATAACCTGGCAGATTTCTTTTATAATAAAATTCAAGCCATCTATACCTCCTTTCCTTTTGTGAATGGCCTCTGTAACTCGTTAATGCTGGATACTACTCCTCGGAGCAGGGAGTATCGCTTGGAGGAAATTCCTTTGATGGACCCCAGGTCGCTTGAAACTACGTCAGCGCTCGTAAAGTGTGGGTCGCCTTTGGACTCAGCTCCTCCCATGATTTTGAATCGGGCATTCGGAACTGTCTCTCCTATTATATTGGAGCTGATTAACGCTTCCATTTCTACTGGAGTAGTTCCTCCTCCATGGAAAAGTGCCATGGTGAAGACATTGCTAAAAAGCCCAGTCTCAATCCTGATCTCCTGGGAAACTACCGTCCCATCTCGCTTCTTCCAGGTATCAGTAAAATTGTGGAAAAACATGTTAATTCAGTTCTTTCTACATTTCTTGAGTCCTACAATCTTCTTCACCCCTCGCAGACTGGCTTCCGACCCCTACAGGGTACCGAAAGTGCCCTCTTAGCAGTAGTCGAAGAGTCCAAGAAGATCCTGGACGCTGGAGGTACTACAGCTGTTATCCTCCTGGATCTCAGTGCAGCCTTCGACACTGTTAACCACCAAATTTTGGTTCATAGACTTAGAAATTTGGGGGTGACGGGGAGGGCTTTAGTGTGGCTGCAATCATTCCTGGAAGACAGGTCGTTTCAGGTTTTTGAAAGTGATGCTACCTCAAAACCGATGTCTCTACATTACGGTGTTCCACAGGGATCGTCTTTGAGTCCCACCCTATTTAATGTTTATATGAGCCCGCTAGCGGAGATTGTGCTTCCTTTTGGGGTGCAGATTGTCACCTACGCTGATGACACACAACTTGTCGTAGCCTTGAACCATTCTGATAATTCCTCTCTAGGCTTACGTCCTTGCTTGGAGCAAGTGGCCAAGTGGATGGATCACTCACATTTGAAACTGAATGGAGATAAGACAGAAATGATGCTTCTTGGGAATCCCTCCATTTTTAATGCTGAAGTAATGTGGACAGTCTGTCTGGGTCCTGCTCCTGCTCCCAAAAACCAGATTAAAAGTCTGGGTATTTGGCTTGACCGTGATTTGAGTTTTAAGTCACAGGCTCGGAACTTGGCGGCTTCCTGTTATGGCATCCTTAGGATGCTCCGGAAAGTCCTTCCGCTCCTACCTTTCCCTGCAAGAAGGCTTATGGTCCAGGCTCTCGTTCTCTCTCGCCTGGACTATGGGAATGCTCTTTATTTAGGAGCCCCTTGTGCCACCATCTTGAAGCTCCAGACAGTGCAAAATTGCGCAGCGCGGATGCTCCTTGGGATTCCAAACCACCAATTTGCGAAACCAGCTTTGAACTCCCTCCATTGGCTTCCTATTCAGGAGAGAGTCAAATTTAAGGCTATGTGTATTGTTCACAAGACGCTTGCAGGGAAGGGACCGCCTATTAATCGCTCCATTATTCTGCCTTATCGCGCGAATAGATGTCTGCGTTCGGACAACCTCCGTCTTGCCTTAGTCCCCAGAATCAAAAGGGCAAGAAGCGGGTGCCGTCTATTTTCTTACAATGCTGCTAGGATATGGAATACCCTTCCACTTCACATACGCAGTGAACCTAATCATCTTGCCTTCCGTAAACTTCTTAAAACTTGGCTTTTCTCTTAATGCGGTTGTGGTGTCTATTGTTGTGCCTCTGTTAGCGCTGGGATGCCCTCGGGTAGCTATGCGCTTAATAAATGTTTTTTAAATTAAATTTAAGTACCTTTGTCTTGGAGTAATGAACTAGAGGTTTCCTTTATTAAAGATTGCTCACAGATTTATTTTTTGCTTTTTTTTAAACTATATTCTTTGACTCCCAGCCAAAGTAAGTAACCAATCTGTATTGCCTCTGGCTATACCCTGAAGCAGACAATTTTACCCAGAATCTGCTGATTTTCTTTTTTTAATTTACGTGGGGTTTTCTTGGTCTCCCACCCCTTGCTTACTTTTTTCTTTTTGTGCCTTCCTTACCTAATGCTTTTCTATTAGTTAAGGGAAGAGAGGTAGCACAGTGATGTTGAATGGGACAGGTAGTACGCTGTTGGGAGTCATCAGTGGCCTGGAAACTAAGCAGTGATTGGCTTTCATGGCAAACCTCCATGTTGCCGCCTGCTTCGTTGTTTCTTGACTGTTTTTTTTGTTTTCTCTAAATGTAGTGCCCCCAAATAGTGAGCCCCAGCCTTTTACTTTTTCCTAAGCAGGGGTGCTCCCTAACAGAACTTCTTGAGGGTATTCCACCAAAATATTAATTTTTTAATATCATCCTCCAAAAATCTTATGGCCAAATATCTGGTACTATAGTACTGTGTGATCTCCAAATAAACGTCCCTTGAAAGTATATATAGCTATATTTATATATAGTGTCAAGGTACTGAGATCTGGCAAGGCACATAAATGCTAAGTTATTAATAAATAGTGGAATGCTATACATTTCATGCAAAAATAAATAAATAAGTCCATGTTTGCTTTAGGTCCTATTTTATCTACCTAGTCGGAGTTCATTGACCAGCTCGCTCCATCTTTTTTATTAAAAGAGAACAAGTGGCTGTTGCAGGCAAAGTGCCATTCCTCATTCTGCGTGATTTTTCATTTTATTCACTCACTGTGAGCAAGCTGGAATTGCTGGTGACCTCCTCCTTTGAGCACTCAAGGTGCAAACCATGATGATCCTAAATCATTCGATTTTTAAATAACCTGCTCCCTCTTGGGCTCTTGTCGCCTTCCCAGCATAAGCACACATGAGACCTAATTCACAGAACACTGGTATACGTTCACAAAATGTGTATAAGCAGTCCAAAAGGGCTGAATTTAAAACATTCCCTCATCATTTGTTACCTAACTGAGTACCACACCTACTGCGTAGGAGTGATAATTCCTTAGCAAATGTACTACTTTTTTTGTCGGTGTAAGATAGAGTCTATGTACTGAAAAATACTGTGGCCAATGGATGTTGGAGCTAATTGGCTTATTGATCTCGCCACTGATTTATTTCTGGTCACCATCTGTAAGTTTGAACCCCACATCTTCCGTCCATATTTCTCTCATCTTCCCAAATTTCAGGACTTCAACCTTAGTACGATTTTGGTAGACCAGTGTTATGTAACCTGGTATAGTGGTGAAGCACCTTGGAAGAAGATCTTGACTCCTCCCTGGGGAAATGGTCAAGAAAGTAGCTTCTTAGCTGAAGTAATGAAACCCCCCCCACTCATTTTTGACTGAAGCTGCTTGGATTTGAAAACGAGGTTATGGTTTGCTTGGTGGTTATGTATGGTTTGTTTCGTGGTTTTACGAGTTATAAATTGCAGAGTCAACCAAAATTGGCACATTTAAGTTGGGGTGGGAGGGATCAGTGGCTGCTCCTCAGCTAAGGTGGAGGAGCGTCGCCCCACAAAAAAGCTAAAATGATAATAAAGGCAGGTTATTATCATTTTATTTTTCACTAGCTGATCTGCAGGTGCGGGGCGGGGCTGTGCTCGGCTGCTCAAAGACCAGGGGAGGAGTGGTAGGCACTCCTCAAGTGTGCATGACGGTTTGACCGGCCATCTCAGGTTGGTCAAACATTCATGAGCACTGTGCATGTTCCCCACCAGGCTGTAATGCACAGCCTGGTGAGCAACATGCACAGGCCCCCAGTCCTTTTATGAACGCCTATCCACGGTGCTCAGACCAATCACAACACTGCATTGTAGTGTTGTGATTGGCTAGAGGAGTCTGGAAGCCTGGGTGCTTCCTGTTCCTGCGTCGTGGAAGATGGACGGAAGAGAGGTGGCCCACCTGTCCAGTGTATCATTGCCTTTCGGTGAGTTTTCTGTTATTGAATTCAGACATATCACACACACCTAAAACAACAATAATTTTGTTATGAATGAGATTTGAAAATGTTTCAATTCTGAAAATATGAGACTGTGAATGAAACATTACTGAGGTGTCGGAGGAGTTAGTGCTCAAACACTGCTGTTCTCCCTTTCACACCACTTTCCCCTGCAGTCTCCCTGGGAGACATTTATGCTATTTTGTTCCCCACATCTTACTCATGTCCTCCATCTGCATATCTCACACATCATCTATTTGATCTTCAGCACCATCTTTTCACTCTCTCCTCCACGTACTTCTTTCACAGCCTCTACTTCATTATCCCCCACACACAGCTCACCCACTCACCTGTAAGCACTGCATTTTCTTTTCCTTAGATGCTGTCTATATTTAGACATTGTGTACCTCCTTTAGACACCTTCCCACAATTACCATTGGCACATAAGTAACTGTCAGTCTGTGTGTTTTGCACAGTGGCCAAGGATTGAATGCACCCCCCTTATGAGCCACTGACAGGCACTGTGAGCATCTTGCACTGCCTTCAGCCGCAACTGCAGAACTCTATTTGTGCACAGTCATAAACACCCACCAACAACCTGAACTCACTCAGTCACCTGGAGTCTGTTCAGTTCCAAATATGCCCTGTCCAAGAGTCATACGTTGCATCAAAAACTACAGAAACACATCTTGAAAAAAGCAAATACTCTTAGACAAGGCAAGATGAGGTGAAATATGTGAACTCTAAACAGGGACTGCATTGATGACATGGATTACCTTAAGGGTTTTTACAGTCTTTGTTGTGGCATCGATCAGTACTCAGGTCAGTGAAGTTAAGGCCATGAATATAGAGTCCAAAAGGGACCATTTCAAAGTTGTTTTTTAATTGGTGCTGGTATTGAGATCTGGCACGACTCTCTATCTGTCTGTCTGTCTGTCTGTCTATCTATCTCCTAGCTATGCTAAACGTACTATGTCACCCATTTGGAGAGAACTTGCCTACAGATTGAGCGGAATTCTTTGATGGTCACTTACTTAAAACTACCCCGCTCCAGTTGCTATGCTGCAGTGAAAGGAAAGCGGACTTTTCGAGAAATTCAAGAACTGTAAGATACTATTTCTGTAGCATCAGTGCGTAACAGCATTTGTTGACAGTAAAACTGTTGTTTTATCATGTAGCCCAAAAATCCCTTAATTAAGGTTCGTTTGAGGTTTCAATGTTAAATATATTTTTTGCCTATCTGTAGTTTTGCTGCAGTTCACCAATCAACATGAAACTACTTTCCAGGTTTTGACCCTCCACTTGCACATTGGAAGGCTCATAAGGGTTGGTCACAGAGGACAATGCTTCAGAAAAATGTCCCAATAAAAGGTTTGTAGAACTTGTTTTAGTGTTTTTCATCTTACCACTGCAGGGCAACAGCTCAACCTGCCCATACCTATTTTCCCAGATCATTAGCGCAGGGATCGCTCTCAGAAAGGAAGTACTTCAGAGTCTTCTGGAAGTGCATATCGTCTTCAAGCGCTGGAATGAGAGGAGAAGACAATTCCAAAGACAATGTACCTTAATAGCCATGGGTATGCCCTTAAACCACAACTGCATGGTTCCGGGAATGAGTAGGTGACAGCAGGCACTACAAAGCTAGGTGCATTTGAAACCACAGTGCACAACCCTACTGCATAACTAGACTGGCTCGGACAGGCAATTCACTCTATGGGATAAGACAGAGGCTTTGAAATGAATGTGACCTTGGACAAACAGCCAGTTGAAGCATTTGTGAACAGTGGTGACATGATCCTTCTGAGCTCAGCCTGAAGAAAGTCAATATGGCATGGCAGCCTTCTTCTGAACCTTCTGCAAGATACAAATAAGCTTAAGAGAAAAACCCATGCACAAGCTGTACTGTAGAGGAGAAAGAACAATGGTCCAGAGCAAAGATGCTGCATGCCCAAACGAATATCACAGTTCTCAGTTCTGCAGCAGCTGTAATTGCCAATGATAGCGTTTTCTGCTTTGTCGGCCTGGGCTCCGAAAGAAAGCTTACTATTGATGTTTAGGTCAAGCCTAGACAGCTCTTGTGCTGTAGCTTAGTGACCTGTTGTATATGATTTGTGGAGTTCCAACTCCTCCCATTGCTTGCCTTTGCTTTTCATTAGTCTCTGTCAGTGTCCTTGCTTGCTAGTGGTCAGTCCTGCCTATTTGTCCCTCCTTTTTCTCTTCCATTCCTCCAACGCAGCAGGGACTAACTACGGTATCATTACGCTATGGTTCTTGATCTGCTCTTTGGGGGACTATTTTTTTCTTGGTTTCCCACTCTGTTACTGTGTGCCTGCACTTGCATGTTAATGCAGCATTTGTCCCTCTCATTTGCGTGTTTGCGACTGCATGTTTTTTTTAAAAACTTGTGTCCTGCACTTTGACGGTAGTGGAGCACAGGCTGAAATGCAGTTCCTGAGCTTCAAAGTGGCCTCTCTAGCCCTTACTACTCTTTTTGCAATTTTTGATGTCGACCATCAGTTGGGCTTTTTTGGTAGGATATTGGTTTGGTTTTGGGCTTCTTTTTAAGGGGGATTGGGCTTGTTTTGCTTTGCCACTGATAACGACAATCCTCCCCCAAAAGCATGCCAGTTCCAGCGGTGCATGTGTGAGTTGCATTAAATTATTTATATTTGATTTGTTTGTGTCTGTGTGTTGCTTTTTTGACATCCCGGCATCCATCAGGTTGGGGACATGGTGGAGGGATGGTCTTGTACTTGACACAAGCCCCAGATGTTTTCTGCTTATGCCAAGAGTGCCTGTTCCATCCCCAAAAACCCTCCCGCTTCGTAGCTTTACCCATTCCCCCTCTGCTTGCCCCCTCCTTGTTCAAGTAGCACTCAAGACTTACTTGTCCGTGACATCCCTGGTTCATATATACATTAGAGGTTGAAACTAGCATGCGTTGCCGTCCCCTTCCTTACTTGCATATTTAATTTGCACAAATGCACAGCAAAATGTAAGCTGTAAAAATACAAGCAGATACTTACTCTTTACATTCAACGTCGTGTTTGTGCCTTTGCTAAAAGTATCTGCTATTTTATTTAAACTTTTACATTAAACATGCATCATGTTTTCATTTTTTCTACCACACAGATTTACGACAATTCACTGAATGTTCCCAAACAAGACCCATGTGCAGTTCAGAAGAGCGATAGCAATCTTTACAGCTATGCCTCGCCATTCAGCTATAAACTGTTAAGCCCTCTTCCGCCACCCCTCCCTCCTGCTGGTAGTGTGCCTCTTCCCCCACGAGAAACAAATGAACCAAACAATATGCCTACACATTTCTCCCAACAGAAACCTATACCCCTGAAGCATGGACTGGTACAATGCAAGCCACAAATATATCGCTATTCCCTGCCTTGCGCATACCTATGCAGACACCACTTCAAAGAAATTTGCGTAGTCAGACTGACACAAATCTCCTTTGAAACACAACATAAAAGAAAAACATCACCAAAGTTAATGTTTTAAATGCAAAACATATGTGTTTGACGTAACTGCATACCTTGGCAGCCAACCTCTCGTATAATTTAACAAGAAAACAAACAATGTTTCCAGGTACCCCCTTTGAAAGTAAGCTTTGCCATAAGATCGTGTGATACACCAAGTAAAAGGCACTGCTAAGATCAGCAAAACACAGGTACAATGAGCCACGTTTACCCTTTGTGTATTTCCCAAAAATCTGGTCATGGTTAACACACTGTTCTATTGTCCCCAAACCTTTTATAAACCATACTGTACTTCTATAAGGATGGGGTTATCTATGGCCCACTGCTCTAATCTTTGCAGAAGAATCCTGCCCATCAATTTAGCGGAAGGGTCCAGGAGTGAAATTGGATAATAACACTTGGGGTCAGATCTATCCCCTTTCTTGAAGATAGGCACTATGATGGAGTCAGGCCAACTTGGGGGGATCATATACTCAGCAGGCGCATTAGGCACATGGGTCAAAATGGGGCCCCAGAGTTCCCCCACTGCCTTAAAGGCATTGACCGGAATACCATCTGGTCCGGGCATTTTACTGCCTGTGCTATGATCTAAGGCAAGAAGTTCCTCCTCCAAGGTCATGTCCAGGGGGCTGCTTCTAGTTGGGATACCAATTCCACCTGTATCACCCACCGATGAGCCAAAGATGTCCGAATAACACTCAACCCATACGTGAGGAAGCACGTGTGAGGTAAGTTCAGGGACTGAGTCATCTCTTAAAAAAGGGGAATTAATGGTGTTCCAAAAGAAAGTGGCGTCATTGGTCTCAGCTACCTGGGCCGAATTGGACCAAGCCTCTTCCCTAAGAACCATTTTCCTGTTTGCTAGTGCCTGATTACAATCCCTCCGCCGTTGCTTAATGGTAGGGAAGTCCCTGGGTGAGCTATGTAATGAAGTCCGCAGTAATTTGGCAGCCCAGGACCATGAGTGATCAAACCAGCCTTGTTTCATTGGGCACTGGGATCTAGGTCTATGGGTCAAAAGTACATGAATTGACCCAGCAATTGCCTCAAATGCCCTTACCAGCTTTATGTTGTCCACCTTGTTACCCAGGCAGTATCTATACTCTGCTGCATTAATATTTAACAGCCTCTGCAACACCACCGAGGGATCAACCCCCGTCCACTTAATCCGCACACCATTGGGCCTGGTGGTGTCTATGTTGGCAACAGTTTTGTTTACCCACAGCCCCTCAGCCTGTAGTAACAGAGATACAATCAAAGGATTATGATCACTTACTGCAGTTGCTATTATTCTGTGATCAAGAAGAATGTTCCTAGCTGAATAGGAGACTAAAGTATGGAAAATAATCATGCTAGCACCTCTGCCAATAAAAGAAAGGATCTAGGCATTGTCCACTTCAGCATTGGTCTCTAATAATGATAGACCATGTCTTATTGATCAATATAAGGATCGTTTATATAAATAAGCATTACTAATTGCAAGCTTAATGGAGAGATCAAGTATGGATACAATATCTTGTTACTCTCAAATGCTCTTTTTTTACTGTGTATATATAGGCTATTATAGCATATGGTATTAAGATTGATTAAATTAGAATGGCTTAGATATAATCATGTAGTACAATCATTGTATCTAGGAAACTGTATATCCAATTCTGGGCAAGTAGCTAACATGCAATTTAGATTTGTACTAAACAAGGAATTGCTTTGTACGATGGATTATGCTGCTAACCATTATGCCATAGACTGTTGTTGTTACGTTTCCTGGTTTTATAGGACTGTTTTTATTATGTTTGTCGTCGTTCTGGACAGTTTGTACTGAATTAGCCTGGATCATTTGAATGAATTTTTTGATTATTTTGCACTTTATGCACTGGCACTTTTAGGGTCCTAAATGTTAATGAGGGTCAGGTAGATTCTCTTACTCAAGGCTACAGTATTTGAATGATGATTCTCTTTTAATCTGTTAAACAAATGCATTTTTGTGGACTTGCTCTTTCTTCCGGAGCTTTGGAAACCTGGACTCTAAGTTGGAAGTTTTTTATGCTATTATGGTTTATTTTAATTGATTGTTTGCTATGCTTGTATTGTATTTTATGCTCATGAAACTTCTAAGGCCGTAATGGCCGAAATAAAGTTATTGAAATGGAATGGATAGACCATACTTGAAGATTAATGAATTAAGTGCATATCGATAGGTGTTGTAAAAAATGTGGGGCTCCCTTGTCGACTGAATCGGTAATGCCACACACCGATTTAGCTGGAAGAGTACATTTCTGTATGTTAAAATCCCCAGTCCATAAAATTAATCCATTTTGGGGGCTAGCTTGCATTAACGTGTCTAAGTTGGCCTCTAGGGCTGTAACAACCGTACTGTGGGTGGAGCCAAAGATATTATTATAAAAATTAAGAATATCTAAATCAGACCCACCCTTAAAAGACAGCAGCACAAACTGATAGTAGGGCGAGGCAGTGTAAGACCTCCTAATGACTGTAGGTAGCAAGTTTGAAATACAAATTTGAAGACCACCCTTTGAGCGACCTTAAAGTGATGGTCTAGCAGGTGCAAAAATAGTACAAAATCCTTTCACATGGGAGGGGTCTACGTCCCAGGTTTCCTGAAGGCAGATCACATACGACGTGGAAGTGATATGGACCCAGTCAGGGGCAAGTAATTTGTTTTTAAAACCAGCTATGTGCCATGAGGTGAATACGCATTCTCCTTTATAGCCTTCTAGAAACGACAAAGGGATGCTGTGGTTCGACTAGAGTTTTGGCTAGAGGCTCCCGATACAGCTAACCCAATTAGCGAGGAAGGGTAATTAAGAGCAGCGGCCATAACTAGGATTAATTTGGTTACCTACTTCCTCCTGGTTGGGTGAAATGCTTAAACAAAAAGAAAGTACCATTTGAAAAGTGAGCAGTGGAAGGATCCAAGTAATGCGTCCATACTCCAGGGGAGGGACAAACACTGTAACAGGAAGGAAAGCCCACACAAGCTAGCAAATAAGAAGCAAGAAAATAAGAGTGGAAATAAAGCCAACCAAAGCTAAGCTATGGGTTGGCTCTGAGCCAACTGTAAGCCAACAATAAGTTTTGTGACAGTACATGAAACCTAAAAATCCTCCCTCCACACCGCCCTATTACCAATTGACCAGAACTCTGACATGCTTTACTTCACAGTCATTTGTGATGAGAAATTGGAGCATAGCTACATTTTGTAATTATTCACTGCAGATTAATGCGGCCAACGCCTGAGCAACTTATATTTTATTTCTTGTTGTGGTTTTCTGTCATTGACATAATTGCTGTATGTGAGGTTTTAACAATCACCTACATTTTGGCTGCTTTTCCCAGCTTCTGTTTCTGTGTTCCTTGTGTGTTTTAAATGCCTTTGAAGGAAAGAGGACAGGCGAGGACACACTCTTGCCTTCCAGGGAGATTTAGAAGTAAAAACAGTTGTTGGGATTTGTCAGGTCAATTCTGCAGCCCAGGCTGGGCAGTCTGGAGGAAGATTAGAGAGTTAAAGTTCTGTGGTACTGACGGATCAGACACTATTGGGAGAAAGCCTCTGTTGTTAGAGTGCGGAACACCGTACTGGAGTAAGGCCAGCCGGAGTAAAGAGATTGCGAGCAAGGGCACACCTACACACCCAAGCAAACACTATGCACAAATAGATGCCATGTACACACCTTTGACTCTGTAAGACAAGCCTCACACGTTTCGCATTAAATAACATTAATCTATCACATACAGAATACAAAGACAAACACCTTTTACACATACAACGTGCAATGCACCCACACATATATACTATGTAAACGCACAGCATTCACACACTCATTCACATGCATCAGTAATGCTCAGACCATTCACCCACACCAACCCTAAAACACCATTCAAACTCACATCATACATGCACAAGCACACAGTTCTCCCATGCACACATACGATCCTCCACAATTTACACACCGAGCAGTCACACACCCCAACTTGTATTCCTTTTAGTAGTACCAAATACCAGTCTCATTGTTTTTAATTAACTTGGCGTCTGTCTTTTGTAAGAAAACTGAATTGGAGATGAACCCAATTGCCCCGTTTTTAGAATTTCTTCTCTTAAACGCATCGTGGTTTGACGCAAGGTACAAATGCAGAACTTTGTTCATTGATTGTTTTAGTTATCCAGAAAGGTTGAGTAGGGGAACAAACGAATCCCTTGCTCCCATCGTCCCATACCTATAGGAGCTAAGATATTTTTGCCAATCCTTTTGTATAAGTGCTTTAAAAATAACCATTTTATAATTTTTTTCTTAAAAAAATATCGGGAGACTTCGCTAGGCTTCTTCTGCAATTGTTTATAGGAATCTCCGGGGATTTGCTGCCCCATAGTCCCGTTAATTATTATTTCCTTAACTTGTCCTGCATGTCCACACACAGCACAATACCAAAGTGTACACGTTTATGCCCACCATGTGAACAAGTCCTTGTCAAACCGCTGGGCGTCGCCCTATGCAGCAATTCTGCATCCATAACCTTGAGCGAGTACCTTCAAAATTATCAGAAATATCAGTGGTGCAATATTGACATCTGGTGGCCAGACAGAATATTGCCACTGTCTGAAACCTCACATGTTGACTATGACAGAAGTTATTATTTGGAGTGTGACTGATGCAATGAAACGTTAATGCAGTGAAATGTAAAGATGGGAAAGGTGTTGATGAACGTATACGTGCTGTGTTGATGTCATGTATGTCAAAACGATGTGTACTGAGCATGTATCATGTCATGTGTTCCTCGCTACATATGGCATGAAGACTGGTCCAAGGTGTACCTGAACTTTTCAGGCTAGATTTGCAAGTGGACATGGTGGCAGTGGCGAATTGTAGAGTTTAAGGCACGTACACTGGGGTACGCCTAATAGACAAGGGGTGCGTAAGAACTGCTGAGTTTGTATAGGCACCGCACTGGCAATAAAAACGAACAGTACCAGCAGGTGCTTTAGAACAATGATCCTTCCTTGAGGCTCGCCTTATACCTCTCCGTTCGTCACATAGCTACCAGGGTTTCAGATTGCTTATGTGACATTTTCATAATTTTAGTGCAATTATGTGTGACATTCACCAGCTATGAGTGACACTTTCTCGTAAGAAAAATCAAGCAATGAAGACGAGCGAAACATATAAATATCAGAAATGACACCCATTTGAGCAACGAAAACCTCTAAGAAGATCTTAAAACTGCTGCAAAGCACCAGAAAAGGAAGGGCGCAACCAGGCTCTGTTGCCTTAAGTGACACCGCTGGCTGCAAGTAATGTGTTGCACCAACCAGCACCAGTGTGACCACGGGCTAGCTCTATTAAAGCACATTTTTATTAGAAGCTCACTTCAGCTGGCCATGGCACTCACTTACTTTGCTAAATTAGGCCAACAACAATTCCGGGCAGCACCTCATCATGGCTGTAACGACTCCTGCGGCAAACGCCAGCGGCACGGGCATCATGATGATTCTGAGGCTCAGAGCAGAAGCTACACCACATTGTGGACTGGTGTGCTCTCTGGGCTGCTGAAGAACTACGCAGTATGGGGTTCACTCAGCCGCTAGGTGGGCTCCGGTCACGGGCTCATTTAATTTACCACGGTGCAAGCAGCGCCTGCCATTGCCACTGCAGCCTGCAAAAACTGAACTGCAAGCGCCCGATCTTGCGCCACAGCAGGCAGCAGCAAGACGTCCCTATTAAAGTGTATGTCACAAAACAACTGAGACCACCTCACCCAGGCTGATGTCTCAGTAGTAGCTATTGGGCACTGATTCACGCCAGTCTCATGAATGTTACCAAATAAGCTGCACGGCCCGGCTTTGTGAATACTAGTAATGTTATATTGTACTAGAGTAGCATATAGTAGAGCTGCGGACTCTGAGCCAACCCTCAAGCCTGCCAGGAGCAGCGCCACTTTAGTTTCAGTGACTATGGCATGATTACTAGTGGTCCTGCTTGACGGCTCGGGAGGCGCTATTATGTGTGACTTTGCTTTTTAGTGCGGTGATGTGGACCACCACACTGAAACATGTTAGACTAACGTCTGAAGCGAGTTACTTGGCAGGGCTGCCTTGGTTCATGTATGTGCTTGACTGGTTGGCCGCCACCAGCGCTGTTCTTAGGAGTCAAGCATCACAGAACTCAAACAATGGTTTATATATTGATGGGTAACATGCTAATGTCAGAATATTCAAAATGGCGCATGAACATTAACAACCCTGACACATGCGTTTGTACTTTTGGCGCAGCAGAAGGGAATGGGTTTGTTTGAAATAGTTTCATTTCGTCCATAGCTGCCAAGTTTTCAGTTTGTTGGTGTGTGACATTTTAATCATTTTAGTATGTGCATTTGTGACATTTCAATACATGTGTGACACTTTGACCTTGACTGGTAGGTCGCTCCCCCACCACACAGCTCCGTCTGTGTGCCCTGCTGCTGCCCCTGATTGTGCTCGTTTTTTTCCTTTCTGTGCCCCCTTGCTGCCCCTGATTGTGATCGTTTTTTCCTTTCTGTGCCCTCTTGCTGCCCCTGATTGTGATCGTTTTTTCCTTTCTGTGCCCCCTTGCTGCCCCTGATTGTGCTCGTTTTCTCCTTTCTGTGCCCCCTTGCTGCCCCTGATTGTGCTCGTTTTTTCCTTTCTGTGCCCCCTTGCTGCCCCTGATTGTGATCGTTTTTTTCCTTTCTGTGCCCCCTTGCTGCCCCTGATTGTGATCGTTTTTTCCTTTCTGTGCCCCCTTGCTGCCCCTGATTGTGATCGTTTTTTCCTTTCTGTGCCCCCTTGCTGCCCCTGATTGTGATCGTTTTTCCTTTCTGTGCCCCCTTGCTGCCCCTGATTGTGCTCGTTTTTTCCTTTCTGTGCCCCCTTGCTGCCCCTGATTGTGCTCGTTTTTTCCTTTCTGTGCCCCCCTTGCTGCCCCTGATTGTGCTCGTTTTTTCCTTTCTGTGCCCCCTTGCTGCCCCTGATTGTGCTCGTTTTTTCCTTTCTGTGCCCCCTTGCTGCCCCTGATTGTGATCGTTTTTCCTTTCTGTGCCCCCTTGCTGCCCCTGATTGTGATCGTTTTTCCTTTCTGTGCCCCCTTGCTGCCCCTGATTGTGCTCGTTTTTTCCTTTCTGTGCCCCCTTGCTGCCCCTGATTGTGATCGTTTTTTCCTTTCTGTGCCCCCTTGCTGCCCCTGATTGTGATCGTTTTTTCCTTTCTGTGCCCCCTTGCTGCCCCTGATTGTGATCGTTTTTTTCCTTTCTGTGCCCCCTTGCTGCCCCTCATTGTGCCTCGTTTTTTTCCTTTCTGTGCCCCCTTGATGCCCTGATTGTGCTCGTTTTCCCTTCTGTGCCTGTTTCCCGCCGCTGCGCCTGCGGCCCCGCCCCTCACTGCCCATTCGCTGCCCCATTCCCTGCTCCTCCCTCCCACCTCCCCATTTATGGCGGCCGCGCGCAGCGGGCGCGCCGCTGGCGCGCCGAAGGCGCGCCTAAGGCAAGCCCGTCTGCGCCCGTCCGCTCCGTGACCGCGCCCAGCGCCAGACCCCCTGGTCCGGGCATCCCCCGCGCCCGCCACATCAACAGACGCCGATACGACGCCAGCACCCTCCACGCACTCAACCCCGGAAAAGATCACGCCTGCTACCAGGCCACCCCGAAGCGCACCCAAGGGCCCTTCACCTGCCGGAACTGCAGCTTCGCCAGCACCCGCCCCGCCAAACCACCGCCCAGGAAAGAACCCAACTACCTCAGATGCATCCTCCTCAACACCCGCTCCGCCCGCAAACACGCCATCGAACTCTGGGACCTTCTCGACTCAACCTCCCCAGACGTCGCATTCCTGACGGAGACCTGGCTGAATCCCGCTTCAGCCCCCGACATCGCCATTGCCATCCCGGACGGATACAAGATCAGCCGCAGGGACCGCACCAACGGAGTCGGAGGAGGCATCGCCATCGTCCACAGGAACACCCTCAGAGTCTCAACCAACACCGACGACACCCTCAGCACCGCCGAACACATGCACTTCCAGATCCACACCGATCCCAACACCACCCTCAGAGGAACCCTCATCTACAGACCCCAGGACCCCGACCACAGTTCAGCGATTCCATCGCTGACTTCCGTCAGCACACACGCCATCGCCTCCACGGACTACATCCTCCTCGGGGACCTGAACTTCCACCTCGAGAACAACAAGGACACCAACTCCACCACCCTGATCGACAACCTCGCCACCCTCGGACTCAGACAGCTCATGACTACACCCACCCACGCCGCCGGCCACACGCTAGACTCCATCTTTTCCGCAAGCCCACACGTCTCCTCCAACCACACCTCCAAACCCCACTGGACTGACCACCACTGCATCCACTTCACCTACAGGAAGCCCACCACGCACCACCGCACCGAACAAATGCCTCGCCGCTGCTGGAGCAGAGTCACGGAAGACCAGCTAACCACAACCCTCACCCTGAGCCCACCCGCCGAACCCTCCGACCCCGACACCGCCGCCCGCAACCTCAGACAGTGGATCGGCGACTGCGCCAACACCCTCGCCCCGCTCAAGAATCCGCCCAACAGCCACACCAGCAAGAAAGCCACCTGGTTCACCGAAGACCTCCAGGCCTCCAAACGAACATGCCGAAAACTGGAGAAGATCTGGCTCCACGAACGGACAGCGGACAGCTACGCCGCCCACAAGAGCGCCACCCGCAATCACCATCACCTCATCAGATCCGCCAAAAGGGCCTCACTCAAAGACCGCCTAGACAACAACGCACACAACAGCAAAGAGCTCTTCAACATCGTGAAGGAAATCTCCAACCCCAGCTCCAACACCAACGACATCCAGCCGTCGCAAGATCTGTGCGACTCACTGGCCACCTCCTTCCACCGCAAAATCGCCGACATCCACGACAGCTTCAACACCACGACCGCCCCGGCAACCACCGAGACCACTGCCCCCACAACCACCAACCGCCTGCTCTCCTGGACCAACATCAACGACGAGGACACCAGCGAGATCATGAACACCATCCACTCCGGTTCACCGCTAGACCCGTGCCCTCACCACATCTTCAACAAAGCCAGTACAGCCATCGCGCCCCATCTCCGGAAAATAATCAACATCTCCTTGAGACAGCAACCTTCCCGGAAAGCTGGAAGCACGCCGAGATCACCGCCTTACTCAAGAAACCCAAGGCAGACCCCAAGGACCTCAAGAACTTCCGACCCATCTCTCTGCTCCCGTTCCCCGCGAAGGTCACCGAGAAAATCGTCAACAAACAACTGACCCGCTACCTCGAGGAGAACAACATCCTGGACCCTTCCCAGTCCGGCTTCCGCAGCAACCACAGCACCGAAACCGCCCTCATCGCCGCCACCGATGACATCAGGACCCTGCTAGACAACGGAGAAACAGCAGCCCTCATCCTCCTGGACCTATCAGCCGCCTTCGACACGGTCTGCCACCACACACTACGAACACGCCTTCACGACGCCGGGATCCAAGAGAAGGCCCTGGACTGGACCACATCCTTCCTTTCCGGCAGAACACAAAGCGTCCGCCTCGCCCCTTCCGATCCAAGGCCACCAAGATCATCTGCGGCGTACCCCAAGGCTCCTCCCTCAGCCCAACGCTGTTCAACATCTACATGGCACCCCTCGCCCACGTCGCCCGACAGCACAACCTCAACATCATCTCCTACGCCGACGACACCCAGCTGATCTTCTCCCTCACCAAAGATCCTCACACCGCCAAAGCCGACCTCCACGAAGGAATGAAGGCCGTCGCCGAATGGATGAGGACCAGCCGCCTGAAGCTGAACTCGGACAAGACGGAGGTCCTCATCCTTGGTTCCAACCCTTCAGCCTGGGACGACTCCTGGTGGCCAACATCACTGGGAACAGCCCCGCCACCCACCGACCACGTACGCAACCTAGGGGTCATCCTCGACCCCACCCTCTCCATGACTAAGCAGGTCAACGCCGTTTCCTCATCCTGCTTCAACATCCTCCGAATGCTCCGCAGGATCTTCAAGTGGATCCCCACCGAAACAAGAAAAACAGTCACCCAGGCCCTCGTCACCAGCAGGCTGGACTACGGAAACGCCCTCTACGCAGGAACGACGGCTAAGCTCCTGAGACGGCTGCAACGCATCCAGAACGCCTCTGCACGTCTTATCCTCGACATCCCCCGACGCAGCCACATCACACCCCACCTGAGAGACCTGCACTGGCTCCCTGTCAACAAGAGGATAACCTTCAAGCTCCTCACCCACGCACACAAAGCACTCCACAACTCCGGACCAGCCTACCTCAACAGACGACTCAGCTTCTACACCCCCACCCGCCAGCTCCGCTCGACCAGCCTCGCCCTCGCCACAGTCCCCCGCATCCGGAAAGCGACCGCCGGCGGCAGATCCTTCTCCCACCTCGCCGCCAAGACCTGGAACACCCTCCCCACCAACCTCCGACAGACCCAAGACCTACTGGCCTTCAGAAGACTCCTCAAGACCTGGCTCTTCGATCAGTAGCAGCACCACCCCCCTCTTCCCCCAGCGCCTTGAGACCCTCGCGGGTATGTAGTGCGCTTTATAAGTGACATGATTGATTGATTGATTGACTTTGAGTGACGCTTTATCCCAAATATCTGCATGTAATGCAATAGATTTCGAAAAAAAGAAGGAATTGTTGCCCTGCACTGTGTAGGTTGGACACGACCCCTGCTATGAATAATGTGACAGACAGAGCACTGCCACGTCTCCCACACAGTGTTACGACCACACACAACCTTACAAAGCAGCTGTACACAACAAACATTCATGCTCAACACAAGCTTTTCAATAAAGTGGAGCCTCGCGTATTGCTGTGAACTCAACAGTTATTGCTGTTCCTCCCTGCACTGGCTGCCTTTTGTTAAAATTACAAGAGAAAAATGTAAAAAAAATAATAAACTGGGTCTTGTATGTGACCCGTGGACACTACGATTAAGGTGCTGGAGAATGAGGCCTCGTGAAGCCTGTTAAGTTGACAGCACTACAAATCTATGATTATTTTCCATTTGTTCCTTCATAGCAGTCAGTGGGATGCCATGAGCAGTACCTGATCTCTTAAAGTCGTGGAAGGGTTTTTATGTTGCACGTTTTTTCTCGGAGTTCTATTAGGGAAAAAAACAAACGTGGTGGCAAGGGGGAACCTTTTATCTTTTGACAGTAGAAGCATCTGAAGACGTAGTGTCTTACAACTGTGGGGAAAAACACAGCTTTTTTATGAAACATTTCCATTTGGATATTTCCACGACCGGACACGACAAGACAGACACAAGTTTACGTGGAGGAGAGAATGTCTTACTTTAACTGACACTCAGGCCATTGCTCGTGTGGCCGTGGTCTGCTCAGAGGCGACAAATCCCACAAACTCAGCGGCTGTTTGTTGCAGGGTTCTCTGCACAGTTGAATTATTAGACTTCAGATGGGAGCACACTGAATTCTTAGGCTGGGTAGGCGAGCTGCGCTAACAGTCCAATCCCAACGCTCAATCAACTGGAGGCGGGATCAGCTGAGCGAGCAAGAGCTAGTGCCGCAGTGAGTGTGAAATAGGACCCCCAAAGTATGCAACGCTAATTAAATGACACGGACACAGTGTAATTATCAAATACTAAAGACCACGCCTGACCCGGCGTGATCTCTGCTTTTAATCAGCCTCTTATGTTGGACGCCAGGCTGAACTAATCCTTGGACGCCCACGGGGTAGACTTTCACGTTACCCACATGTTCACTCCCCCCCTCCTGAACTTAGTGGGCGAATCCACTTGACCCACAACACTACAGTGAGAGCCAGCAAAGACTGTTTTAAGACAAGAGACTGCTGGCGCTCTGTTTAGATAGTGAAGATAATGCATGCTATGCAGCTGTGCCAAGTGCCAAGCATTGTGTGACAATTTCACACCTTGCTGTGAAGCGGAGAGAAAGATTAACAAGCATTGAAAATGCAATAGGTCTCGCCTTTGATTAAGTTAAAGCCATTTGCTTTGCTAATGGTATTGTATAACAAAGCAAATGGCTTTAACTTAATCAAAGGCAAGACCTATTGCATTTTTAATGCTTGTTCTAGAATGGTCCCACTGCGTCCATGTGAAGTAAAAAAAAAACAAGAGAGCGAAGCGGACCGCGCCTGCGCAACTAAGTAAATAAATAAACAAGCGCAGCCGAAGCGGACCGCGCTTGTGCAATTAAATAAATAAATAAAAAAGCGCGGCCGAAGCGGACCGCGTTTGTGCAATTAAGTAAATAAATAAATAAACAAGCGTGTCCGAAGCGGACCGAGCTTGTGCAAGCTGGCTCAATATCCTGTGACGCAAATGTGATCTTTGTGTGCTTACACAAGATGAATGCGTCCTTCTGTAAACCGTTGAAATATCTTCCACCAGCAACCATACTCAAGCAGACCGCAAGTACGTGTGCACACATGGGGCGTGCCAAAGAAACAAAAGAAGACCAAAACAAAAAGATGGCGACTGTTCCAGTGAGGCGATGTGGCAACATCTAGAGCGCCGATCTTGAAACTGCGGAAGCGGACCTGGCATCGGCTCTCCCCCACCCACAAAAATGGAAAGACATGCCCATCCAAAATGCAAAACAAAACCACGGCAGAAAGAATCAGCATTGAACGCCTATAGGAAACAAATGCGCATGAAGGAACAAGGTCCGATTCGGGAGCGGATTATGTGCTGGCGAGTTCACGCAACAAAAAAAATGGCAATAATAAAGCAAAAGACACGGCTGCTGGCGAGTTCAAATAAACTGGCAACAAAATGCATCTCACACGCAAGACACCGCGCCTCAAGCGTATAGTAACAAGATAGCGTGTAGGAGAAATGAAAGGCGCGTCACACATTTTTTAAGGTAAACGCGGTAATACCCCAAAAAAGTGCTTAGCGGCTAATTAAGAGACACTGTCTCCTGCCGCAAGTAAAAGATCCAATCCCGGTGGGCGGGGCCAAAAGCGGACAGGGTGGCAACCAGGAGGGATTAAAATGCCTCCGGTGCAATCATTACACTATGTTTAGCATAATGAATGACGACAAACGACGCGCACGAATGAAAATTGCAGGCGGAGCTGACACACGACTTCTGAAACCGTATTGATTCCAAGAAGCCCTTGCATGGCGAGAGCAGCGCATGCGCGCTGCTAACGCCAGGCGAGACCTAAAAAGTGTTAGTCTAACACTAGATGCGTGGCACTTGGCAGGGCTGTCGTCGACATTTATTACACGGTGTGCCCAGGATGGAAGCTGTGGTGTAGCGAACAGTTGGAACTATTGGGAGCATTCATCCAAGAAGACAACATGCTCTAGGACTTGTTAATGCGTGGTGAGGCTCTCGCTGCTGTTATCGTAAGACATGCTCTCGTCAGCTGTTGCCAGACCACACAGAGTTTTCTTTTTTGCAGTTTTGTATAGTGCAAACCCTAACTGAAAGTATTGGAGTGCTTTACAAGAGCACCAGTTACGTTACACAAGGTCGCCCAAAAAAGTTTAAGCACTGGGAGATTAAGTGATTTGCCCAAAATCACAGGATATTGAGCTGGCGTCAAGACTCAAACCAGGTTTCCAAGTTCTAAAGTTGGCAGCTCTGGCGGGAACACCACATCCTCTCCCCATCTAGATTTTAAGTTTTTTCCCACAACATCCATCTTCCTTGTCCTAGTCCTGACAATACGTGGCTTTGGCTTGTCATGCACAAAAAAATCCCATATCCAGTCTTAGAGAAAAATCCTCTAAAAATATAAGGAGTTTCTCACTGATTCCTAAACTAGGCTCCTCCCTCCCAGGGGCGGCTCCTCCGTTTGAGTGGAGGAGCATCGCCCGAATAAGAAAAGCCCCAGGACAGAGCTGAAAAATAAAATGGTAATAAAGTTTATTTATTACCATTTTATTTTTCTGCGACCAACCTGTCCCGAACTGAGTGTCAGGACAGGGCGGGGCCAGTGCTGTCGAGTGGCATCAGGGAGCTGTGGGCTTAAGTTTAAAAAAGTCACGTCCCTTTGGCCGGTTGTCTTGCGCCGGCCAGCCTGACATGCGCCTTTTAAACTTCTCTAACCGAGCTGTCTTAAACAGCTGGGCTAGAGAAAGCGCAGGCCTCCAGTGCTCTTAGGAGCGCTGAGGGAGGCCGCTGCCTCCAATCCTGCCACTGCTCTAATGTTGGTGAGTGCAGTGCCAGGATTGGTTAGGAGCGTTTGCTGCTGGGTCCCGCATTGGAGCCTGCCAGAAGACTGGAGGAGGAGGACGTCGTGTCGGAAGGTCAGTCTATTTTATTTATTTATTTATTTATTTTGTCACCTGCCCACCACCCTCGGTACATGCGAGCTGCCACTGCTCCCTCTTCTCACAAGCCTAATATTAGGGAACCGCCTTCCCTCTTTCTTTACTATCCAAGTAAAGGATCTGTCCACCCCCCATCCCCATCCGGGTAGTTGGGAGCCCAGTACTGTGACGAGGAAGATCAGGATACAGAGTAATAAAGATTGCCAGTAAGTAACCAGGTCTTTAGTGAATATCATTGAGAAGCACAGTAACTTTAATACGTGACATAACCTCCCACTATCAAAAGAACAGTAGTTAGTGGCTTGTTCTCTCTGTCTAATCAGTGTGAAATAGTACAGTCATTGTATAAGAGACAGTTCTATGAGGATCCTGAACATTTGTTCATGAGCAGTAAGTAGAAGCAAGGTGGTGCTTGGTAAACTGAGCTTCCTGCGGCTGAAATGGAGGAGACATTTTGAAAAGGACCCATTTACATGTACACAAGAAGAGTCTACCGCTAAATGGTAAACAATTGTGATTACAGTAGACACTGAAGACGGGTTCTTGTTGACATATTTGCCTGACTTACAGATGATGGAAGGCCGAGGCCATCTTGATTTTTATCAGGACACACTACAGAGGTTGGGAACACATATCACTCCAAAGAAAATGACTGCCATGGAAGAAATGCTGATTTTTCACGAGTGTGCATAATACATATAAGTAAAAAAAAAAAAGTGTAAAACTTTGTTTCAAAAGTTCCATTAATCTGCGCTCACATTGTCACGCAGCAGTCATTAAAGTTTGCTGTTTCAAGGACCTTGGTACAAGGTAAAAGATATGGTAATGGGACGGTATTCCAAATACCTCTCACATGCCAGCCATTTGGTAGGTTCAAACTTTCCCCCCATAAATTCCGATAAAAAGGAATTTATCCACTTGTCACAAAAGATGTGGAAAAATATACTTCTTCATTTAGCCAAAGTTTAAAAATCAAAACTCAGCAGCCTTTTTTCACATTATTAACATTATTAAAGTGCATCATGCTGCAAAAATGTGAAACATTATAATTTGGCAGCAACTGAAACATTATAGTGGTTTGTCGACAACATACAGTTTCAAAACATGTGTAGATCAGATGCTAAAATATTAGTAAATATTAATTAAGTGTGCAAGCTCATAGCAAGCATAGAAGAGAAAAGTTGTGCTTTAGTTGCAACCGTGTTTGAGTAATTGTAGTGTATAGTGTAATTTATAAATTGCTGGAATGCCAGGGGAGAATGTTTATGGAGTAAGGAAAATGACATGAAAACTAAAGAACAAGCATTGGTAATGCATCGGTTTCGCCTATGTAATGAATAAAAAGCTGTTTTCATCAATCATCGTCCGGGAGAAGGAAAGAGCTCCCCAACAGATAACCCAGGAGTGACGAGGATGTGGCGCAGTGGCCACAGCTGCTGACTCGAGAGCTGGGGATCCTGGTTCGAGTCTTTGCAGCGCCACGCAACATCCTGTGATTCTATGCAAATCACTTAATCTCTCAGGGTGATAAATTGTTATATAAATATTCTGCAAGAGCAAAAGGCAAAACATCATGAAAATATAGTTCCACCAAAGCAGATGTTAACAGTATTTAAGTGGCGGGAAACTGATAAGAGAAGCAGAAGAGGAACAAGCATTGATAAATGCAGGAAAATATGCTACAGCCAATAGAAATGGAGTAAAGGTAAGTGGCAAGTACAGAAAATAATGATAAGCCAGGAAAGAGAGGAGGCAGGATGTAAGACCCTTTTAAGTTTATATAAAAAAGAATAGATTTCTCAAGCACAGTGCAAGCGCTGTGCAGGCGAAACCTAAAAATGGCATCTTTTGAACACAAGGTTGACCAGCGGGATATCCAGGAGAATAGCAAAGAGGGTTAAGGGTGCTCGCGTAGCAACCATATGTCAACACAACAACGGGCAGATTTATTATTTTTCAGCACAGCAACCAAAGTTGCTGCACTGCACAAGGGGGCAAAAGCAGTGTAGAACCATATTGAATAAAAATGGGCGGTTGCCGCTCTCTGCTGCTGCGCTGGCAAACAACCAGGTTGCCTAATGCCACGCACAACCTTTGCAACATGGTACAGAAGTTTGTGCGTGTGGTCTAGCACAAAATAAGTACTGGAAGCATACCCTTCCAATACAATATCTTACACCTATATAAAGTCTTAAACACATGTTTTATGTGTGATGTACAGTGCAGTATACATGCAATGAGTGGAACGTTTGGAGAAATGAATACATTTCTCCTTTTTGTGTCTGCTTCAAGGAAGTGTTACTTTTTGACGCAACGTCCGGTCTGACTTTCCTAATGGATCGGGCTTTGCGTAAAAACTATGGGTATTTGCGCTGAATGCCCAAGTTACACCCAAGTAAAACCACCTTGATGGAAAGTGGCTCAAAATAGTGTAGAGTGCTATTTGTGATGAGAAAAGGCACCAATCCAGCGTAGCATGTCTTTTATGCTGGAAAGTAAACACTCTTACAGGAGATTGCCAGTAATTCAGGTGTGATATCTCAGGGTCCTTCTTGAGTGGTGTTTGCACATGAGCAACCAAGAGGCTGCTATCCTTAGGGAGGGGCTTTGTTGTTTGATGATACTTGGATATCTGTGACTGATCGTGAACTCTGACCTCAAGTTATTAGTCCATGTATTTCTGTTCACACAGCTTGACTACAGATTAACACCAAGCACACAGTTCCCTGTGCACTCGATCTAAAATCTCAAGGTAATACGGAATACTGCAGCTCATAAGCTGAGATGAGTCTTTCATCTTGAACATATACCGTCAGTCTATGTAATCTGCAGTGCATACCTGTGAACCTCAATGTCTGGTTCAAAATGGACACAATAGCCTTCAAAGGTCTGCAGGGTTTCTTGGTATTTGCAGAGTTGAACATTAAGACAAGACATCAGGTTCACAACAACAGACCTGCCTCTTGAAAATATAATTTGCAGTCTTAGAAGGGGGCGTGGCCTTTGAGAAGGAGGGGCTTTCTGCTGAGAACTTCCTTTAAGGCCCGTCTGCCCCGTGACCTGCCCCCAGCGACCTCCTTCCCATAAAACAAACCCTCAAAGGTTGCTGAGGCAGCAGCCAATGTTCTGGGGTGTTTTCACACCTATTACTGGTCATCGGCTGCTTACAGTCTCCAATGAGGAGCAGGAAATCCACACTTTTCAGTGATTTCTAGCTCCTCTTGCCTGCCACAGTGTGAATTTGGCTCCTCACCAGGTGACCCTGTGAAGAGAGCCAAAATCGTGTGGCACACAGTGGCACCGTGTGAGTTAGCAAGTCTGTAACAATCCTTCCTTTGTTCAGACCCCTGCCCCTCCAGCTGAATTGCTTTCCTATGCCTTCCCCTTCATCTGTGTTTATTTTCTAGACTCGTTTTTCATCTATGAAAAGGTATTTCGATATAGGGCATTGCTTTCAGAATAAAGTTAAACTGATGCTGTTGATGAAGTTGAAGCGACTGCACTGCATTGTCAAGTTTGCAGGTTAGTTCCTTCTTCCAGAATGGAGGTTACGTATAGCGGAGGGGGGGGGCGGGTGATTTATGCCTGATATGTGACCACACCATAGGAGGAAGTTTGCCCCTTTTACAAATACCTACTGGTCATGAAAACTCCTGATCTGCCTGAAAGACGCTCCATTTTTAGGTCGAGACTGGGTAGCGCATGCGCTGCTCTGCAGCATGCTGTATTGGAGTATGGAATAGAAGCCCCGCCCACTCTCCGCCCATATTTGTCATTGGCTTGTGTCATTGTCCTTCGTAAATGCTGGCTTCTGATTCGTTAATAGGCTTGTTAGTCCCTCCTTAGTACCGCCTTGTCTTCATGTGTAACCTCCCATGATGACTGGCCCTTATACTTCGGTTGTTACACGGTACGTCTTTTTTAGTCTGTAAGCACTATTTTTTTAATGAGTTTCTGCTACTGCAGGCGTGACATGCTTTCCTGCAACATTCAGCGCGCCATGCACGCTTTCACTTTCAGAGCAGCCCGGGATAATGGCGGCCGCTTCTTTGAATATGTCTCGCATTTACAAGAGTTTGAGCTATTGGCATTGTAAATGACAATACCTTTTATTTATGTGTTAATTAGCAAAACAGATAAATAAAAGGCATTATCATTTACAATGCCAATAGCTTAAACTCTCGCAAATGTGAGACCTATTGCATTGCAAATGCTTGTTATAACTTGGTCAGTGAACTCAAGGGACTTTATGCTAAAATGTTCCTTTTGCTTTTCTTTCAGCAAACTGGGGTCTGTACTGCAGCGAGCGTTCTTCTGGTCCAATGGGAGGGTACGTTCTCTTTTTTGTATTCTCTTTATATTTGTAAAGTGATTTAAAAAAATACCTGCTAAACAGGTAAACCACAGATAAAACGAAAATCAGTCAGATCCATGTCTCATTCAGATTATTCTATATATCTTTCCAAATAGATTTATGTATAATACATACGCAACTTCATTAATACATTTGAGTTATCTAAACATTTTTTCCATTTTCTATGTATTCCAATCTTATTTTCATTATTAGGCTTTTATAAAACATGGGAGCCTGCAATCCCTATGTAAATAACTGTCCCTAAGTGCCTTACTACCGTCAAATTGTGACATCTCTCGTCATCTGTAATAATGAGCTGCTGAACTGTAATACCGTATTACAGTTGAGTTGTGACATCACAATGCCTGCTGCTAGAGTCAGCCAGCAGCCAAGGACAGAGCATCATTGCCCTTGCAAATTAAACAATAAAAAAGAACTGTCATTTTCTTCTTTTTATCTGTTTTTCTAAAATGAACAGTGATTAACTGAAAGAAAATGTTTATGGCAACATGTCTATTTTTTGCATGTACGGGCCATTACATGAAAGGCTGAATCCCTCTGCATGTTTATACATATTCTGAGTTGCAACATTTTTTGCAATGTGACTTAAATTGTTTCAAATATATTTTTGCAACAAATTACTCACTGCTTTTCGGTCAATTTAATTTTCCTCTACATATTTCGCTTTTATTTCTCATGTCTGCAACCATACTCTTTCTTTAATAGTGAATAGCAAAAAAACAAGGATTTAAGTGATTTGTAGGAAGGGTGACGGTGTGACCACTACTTTATAAGTAATGAAATACACTCTGCTGTACCTTAAACAGAATATTACAAGTCACCTTGATGGTCAATGACCTTATAAAGAACACCTCAGTGACTTGCTATATCCTTATAATGTACGCTACTGGTACTTTGCCCCATATATCTTGTGACCCTCCCCTCAATAAAGCTTCTTTTTATTGCTACAAGGCAGTTGGGCTTTTTTCCAATACAGAAAAGCCTCTTTCCTGCAAACACTACTGTCCAGCATCTAGATAGCATTTGGTGGGCAGGTCTGAGTTTAGTGTAAATGTCACAACATATGTATTTGATTGCCAGCTCTGGCTTTTCCAAAATATGTGCTCTCTCTCTGCCACCTCTTTTCAGTGGAGTCTACATAAAATGTTCATACCATTACCAGCATAATTCTTCTGTGCTTTGTATCGCATCAACATTCTACCATTTGGACACTTCAAAACATATATGTTATTGATTAAGAAACTTTAAAAAAAAGTCAGTACAACACTTTATGTTTAATACAAAGGCTTCAGATATCTCTCCCTTCATTTTCTAAAATTTACTGATCCAGGTGTGATTCCTAACGAGTTTTTAATCGATAAATTCTAACAATATTAACATGGATACTTGACTGTAATACACTTAGTAAAGCAGAATGCCATGGTTACAGTACATTTCTTAGGTATTTCTATATATTGTGTGAGAGTCTTGAATTTTAATAGCCTTTTTAGCAATGCTTGATGACAACTGCTGATATTGCAGAAATGCATTTTGTGGAAAAATATTGTGAGATTGTCACTTTTAGAGATTAAAAAGTATTCAATCATTACATTTCCTGCACTCAGTGCTGGCATCCAAGCCTTACTTGCCCATTTTATGAACTCCTGCTGGAGGGTAAGTGAAACATGGAAGACCTTTTTTGAGGATACTAGATACTTTCCCACCTTTTGCTCCCATCGCCCAATCCACCAATATGTTAAACGGTAAAATGTCATTTCCTCTGGGAGGTGAACATTTTGAATGCAATCAATCGCTTTTGACCACTTCCCTTGGATCACAGCATCTAGATATATTGAATGAATTGCAACATTCAAAAAAGTTGGGCAAAGATCATCTTTCCTCTGTTTTGGGCAGCTGCCTATTTTTTAAATCTTTTCTAGGAATTTTTTCCTCCTTGGTTAAAATCCGTCAGTTTTGCCACTGACATAATTGAGATCTAGGGCAACTGAGCTTTGTTAAAAACCATTTTAACAACTTTCGTTATATTGACAATTTTACTATGTCACCTTTTGTTAGTAAGAATGGTGGTAGGTAAGACCAAACGCGCCAAACGTGTAGTTAAGTTCTCGTCTGGTCCAGTGGGAGGATAAACTCCCCATCTCTGGTGCCTTAGCTCCATGCCACTTGTCTGATGTTGTACTTCCATCAACATGCCTGCTATCTTGCTTTGCCCCAGGTGACCATGTATGACCAGCGGAACTTCTCCGGCCGGAGATTGGATCTGAGTGGAGATTGCCCACATCTGCATGAGAAGAACTTCCCTGAGAGGTGTAACTCAGTTCACGTAGACAGTGGGGCGTAAGTATCTAACTACGGCTCTCTTTTACCCATAGCATTGTATGGCAGAATATGGAGGCTGCAACTACGGTGCCCAAGAAAACTTCTTCCCTCTACTGTATTCTGCAAACACTTCTAAGAAGCTCTCCAAAATGCAGTTCATGAGAGGGTTGAATGAAGAGGAGGGGGGGCACAAAAGAGGAAGACTGAAGGGAAGAGGGGTACCACTAACAGGCGGTTCAGGGGTTTTCCCTTCAGACAGCTAAGATTGGTTCACGGTATCCCAGAACCCTCTGACCTCTCCATAAAATGGCAAGACCGTCTGTGCTGGACTCTGAAACATGGCACTTCATAGGGCAGAAAGCTAAGGGTAAAGGTAACCCAACAGAGTAAAGGAAGCAGTTGGGAATCCAGCAGGCACTCATGATAAAAGCAGAGTCTGATGACTCAAGTAACTCATGCATCACTGGGTTGAGTTACATTTCACATCATTGCCTCAGGCTCGAATCCAGGCGGGTGCAGTCAACCTTTGATCCTCCAGAGGTCGATATTGAATAGAGTAACAACACAACAAATATTTTTTGCTCTTTGAAGTCCCTGGGTGAATATACACTTTGCAAACAAACATACAGTGTCAGTGAGGTGATGTTCACACAGGCAGGCCCACCATCCTTCAGACTGCTCCTGCTCATCCTACTGGCCATGGGCCGAGGATTGTCTGGAGAGCTGCACAGACAGCTGTGTTTGTGATAGCCACACAGGGACAGTCATGTGATATTTCTGATACCCACACAGAGGCATATATTGTTTGATACCTCCATCTCGGCAGTCATGGCACATGCTTTTGTGGCTCCCAAGATGTAGTAAAGCATTTGATGTCCTCAGGAAAACAATTATATTCCAGTAGAGAAATTGGAAGATTTCCTGTCAGGAAAGTCCCTGAAGGGTCTTGTAGAAGAGTTAGTTACACGTCACGCTAGAGCAGGCCGACTGACTGCCTCTGCCATAGTGCAATGTGCCTAGAGAGTCATAGGATGTAGAGAACTCCAAATATCCATGTAGTCCTAGAACCTGGTGGGCAGGGAGAGGGGTCTGTATCTTCCCATTTGTCTGACCTAGGGCATATGCGTAGGACCTCCAAAGCATTCCCGATCTCTGAATCCAGGGTTTTGATCTCTGTGCAGATGGATTGGATATGAAGACCAGAACTATCGGGGGCGCCAGCACCTCTGGGACATGTATGACGCGGGTGACTATCCCAGCTCGGACCGCTGGTGTTCCTCCTCCGACCAGATCGCCTCAGTGAGGAGCCTCAAGCAGGTGGGTAGATTCAGGGGACACAGCTGGAGGTGGGTGGGGGGAGGTGAGGGGCTGGAAAGGGTGGCTATGGCACCTCTGGGACTTTAAACTCCCTCGGCTCAGGTCCTAGTGGCTAATAGTAGTTAGAATATATCAGATTATTGGATTCGTAGAACGTGGCCTCAGGTGGATGCGCATAGCATGATGCGCGTATGGAGGTAAGTAAGTAGTAGTAACAGAAAGTGTACTACTGCTGGAGAAACACAATGGGCAGAGTGAGAGAATGGGGCAGGTATAGACTTGTGATAGAGAGTGCAGGAAAACACATGAGCAAAGTCTAGAATAGATTTTGACATGCGGTAACTGCAGGGAGTAACTGGGAATGGGGAGAGACCCCAAATAGACTGAAGTGATTCTGACCCAACTCCTTTAACTTTTAAAGGCAACAGGCCTGTCGTCAAATGTCGTGATCACACTACCCATATGTTGAATTAGATCGGTGTACCGTCATATCCTTTTCATTGCACAGATCCGGTTATAGCCTTTGTGGCATAGTGATCTGTTGATCTCAAACCCATATCCCCTGGCCCAGTGAGAGCTTTTCCTCTCCCACCCACATTTGTTTGTATAAGAAAAACCCACCCTCCTGCTGCTATCCACGTGCACAATATATTTTCACATTCACACAACTTTCCAAGCGGATAAAGACCTGCTCACCTGCTGCCTTTATGCATGCGTGTTGTGGATCTGTTTACATTATATATTCTACTTTTGCAAAATTAAGATATCTTGTCTCTGATATCCCTGTTATGTACACAATGAACATCTGTTCTCCTTATACTCCTATCCTTGTGCACACTGGAAGTCTATTCCCGTCATCTACCTGTGTACAAACACAATATCTGTTCCACCTTACCCCTGTACTTGTGCACACTGAATATCCGCCCCTTCGCTCCTCCATATGTGCACACCTCTATCCAGTGCTTTAAATGGAAACATACAAGTCCCGGTACTCACTCTCTAGAGTACCTGTTTGCTCCTGAGAAGTGCAGGTACTCTTCCTTTCAAATTAAAGAAGTGCAGGTACTCTTCCTTTCAAATTAAAAAAGTGCAGGTACTCAATACCGGATAGTCCCGGTCCATTTAAAGCACTGCTTCCTATCCATGAATTTAACGAACACCTCTCCAACTTCCGCCTATCTTCATGTCTAGGATCAGTCAGTGCCGAAGATTCACCTGTTCGAGTGGCCTGGGTACTCAGGGCGGAAGTGTGAGCTCCAGGAGGATGTTCCTAATATGATGTCCCGCTTCCGCGTCAATCACATCTCTTCGGCCCGGGTCCTCGGAGGAAGGTAAGGCTGGCTAGTTCTGTAGTTAGTGGCACTTTGTGGAAACTACTGCATTGGTGTTACGAGTGTAGGGGACCTGAGTAGGAAGCAACAAGCCGCTTCACATCTTGTTACGCTGTAAAAGAGTGCTTTGCCTCAGGAATACAATAAATAAAGGATTTTGGGCCGGCAGGGGGCACACAGAGGCTAGAGGTAGGGGTATTTGGGAGAAGTAAAGCACACCAAGACTGACCTGAAACATGAAGGAGGCATTGGGAAACATCTTCCCTACCCAAAGAAGCACTTTCACCACTTTCACCTATCCACAAATGTACCCACTTCATTTCTACACTTGTCCTTATATGTAATGGATTGAATTAAAGTATAAAAAAACTAATTTGAGACCACTAAGGCTTGCCCACATACTTTCCAAGCTCAGTGTTGGCTAAAGACATGTATGCAGACAGAGAAATCCTAGAGCACTGTAGCATAAAACAGGTTGGTAGGTGTATGTTTGAGACAGATCTTGCCCAATCATAACACAGACCTTCCCACCCAGAAAACCTTTTTACTGTGTGAGAGGAGCGGGTCTTAGAGAGGGTTCATTTCCGCTTTTCACTGCCTAAGATCCCTGGAGAGGAAATGGAAGGGGTGAGGCAATGGAACTGGGCGGATCCTAAAGGCAGCCTAAGACACCTCTCCTACCCTCTAAATTTTTTTTAAAAAAAAGGCTTTTAAATGCACCCCTGCTGTTCTGAGAGGGGTACAAATTTCTTTGTAGACTTTAAAGGTGCAGAACCACCAACACATTAGCTGGGAAGTTACCCTTTATTGGGTTTTACCATATGATATCAGTTCTTCACTGTTTGACTATGTGAAAAGAGACAATATTGTGTGAAACACAGGGGCACTGTGTGAGTTGGCAGGTTTGTTACCAAGCTGATCTTTCTCCTATTTCTGCTCCTCCTCTCCTTTTTGGTGCTTGGTCATCCATTCTTTGAAGACCACTTGCAGACCTCTCTCTCTATTTATTTCATTTATGTACCTTTCCTGAGCTGACTCGCCTCTTGATGATTGGACCTTAGTTCTGAAACACACCTAAATTCTAAACCTCAGAACGTTCTTATTAATTTATCCTTCACAAAATGAAATAAGATGTCTCATGTGGGTTAGGGTCACACGTGCACTTCATAAGTCATCAACGATTATTGAGAGGCCTTATTATAGTAGAAGAGCGCAAGCATCATGCATGTACAAAATGGTTGATCCCTCACTTAGCGCATAAAGAGTTTGTGAGGGTTAGTTGCTGCAAACTGCTTGGGGCACAACATGCATAGCTTTAACCCAGAACAATGTGGCATACACTGACTAAGCTAGAGGTACAGGAAGAGAAAGGCAAAGGGAAGGCAGAAGGTCCCAAAGTCCAAGGTTGCTGTCACAGCAAATTGTTAGATAAATCCCTATAGAATATAGCCTCTGCTAGCTCCAGATCGAGATGACTGGTCACTGTGAAGACCACAGCTGATGGGTCACTGTGAAGCCCATAGCTGATTGGTCACTGTGAAGACCACAGCTGATTGGTCACTGTGAAGACCACAGCTGATTGGTTCCTGTGAAGACCATAGTTGATTGGTCACTGTGAAGACCAATGACTTGTGATTCAGCACACACATTATGGAATACTTCATCCCTCTCCATGTGCTCTGAGGCCTGACACTTGCAATTGAAGCAAATCCTAAACAAAATCTCGTTTGCTTGGATTTGATATCACCCCGTCTCCTTTCAGGTGCTTTAGCGGTATTCTAACAATTACCAGCTTTGAGAAACAGTTTAAAGTTCTGCCTCTAAATGACAGGGTATGGAACAAGATGAAGAGAGGAAGCTATGATATAGACTTACTTTGAACACTTATTATACGTATATTGTTTTATTAATTTTACTTTATTGAATTTATTTATTTTAGGGTGCACACGGCAAACTTGTCACTAGGTGCCACATGTGCTGTAAAAATGCCATAAACGTTAAACCTCAGAACTAGACCAATACCTAAATAGGGTCTATTACACCCCGGAGAGGTTACACTGTTATGTCCTCAGGGATATGTCGGCCTACATTGCTGTGGGATGGAGAGTGCTGGGTTCCTACATGTTGCCTGGCAGTGCTCCCGAGTAACTGGGTTTTGGGATGAGATTATTAGCACACTCAATGAAGTCACGGGGCTCACGCTAACCGAACAACACAATGATATCCTAACTTCTAAGCAGGACTGAAATACATTTTTCAATTAAAAAAATGCAATTACGTTTTTCAAACTCATCAGTGTTAGCTTGTTTTTGATGTCTGAAGTTAGAGAGTTCTAGATTCTAGGGCTGGGTACCCCAAATATGTGATCCTCTATTGGCCAGAGCGAAGTTCTTGGGATCATAAGGAGGCAGAGATTACTTGATCTGATATTACATGACAGCCTGTTTCTAGTGTTTTTTTTTCTAGAAGATGTACCAGTGATTTTCCTTTGGACACTTGTAAACCCTGCATGTCAGCTTGAAAATAACATTCTCAAATACTGGCAACGAATGGAGGGAGTTTAAGCCTGATGTGGTGCTACCACATTTCCCCATGTTGAGTACCAACCATACCGCTGTATTTTGCACGTCGCAGGTGAACACTTTGGTCCTGAGTGGTGCTACCAGTTAATGTGTTTGAATAGTCCGATTTGGAGTTTAAGAGGGGTTCAACAATCAACGAAATTCTGACTCCGAGCCACAAAAGTGTGTAATATGTACAAATCCTGACCAACGGAACCTTCCTTAGTCCTACACGGTATCTGGATCTCAAATGAAAAGGTAAATGGAGTCCAGTTATAGAACCATGCAGACACATACAGGTTAGCAGAAGCCTGTGATGGCGAATATCTGCTGCGGACTGTTCCAAGAGTCAAGAAGACTCAAAGATCTGGTCTGAGCAGCTTAGTGTTTGCATCGGCATGTTGGACTACTGTCTCGTTCAGTTCACTATTGCCCTACCCTAACGTGGCCCTTCTGTAGTGTCCTGCTGGACACGTTCTGGTTTCTCAGCAGACACTGAGTTTACCAGCCACTCCCCCGAAGGCTGGATACACATGCACCCGACACCCATCCATCACAGGCGTCTCGAGTGATGTGGCCCTGTTAATAAAAGGGCCCGGGTTGCACGTGCTCGTGACCAGTTGATTAACTATACCCAGGGTGTCTGTGTCAGTTATTTAGTAGCATGTGGGCCTAGGGCCCACAACACTACACCTTCACCCTAGAACCCCAGATGCTCAGAAGTCCTGATGAGGAGGTCTGTCTGAGCTTGTGGCAGAGTTGTATAAAGGCAGCACCAAATCCACGCTTTGCATTAGTATGCTGTTTAGAGGTGACGCCTCTAATATCGGACACTATATCAGAAATGTCTGCAGATCTTATGTGTTGCCGCATGACATGAGTTGAGTATGTCTCTCTTCTACCTTGTGTTCTCCTCTCTAGGGCTTTCTAGATTCTCACAGGTCACCAGAGCCTGGTGTGCTCCTCAGTACATTGGTTCTACACTGAGTTCATCCTGCTAATGGCTTTTAGCAGTAAATACAATTGCAACACAAGAAGGGAAGGCGCTCAAGTGACCTTACCCACTGACATGGTGGGAGGAGCTCCCCTTACTACAGTGATAGCAGCGGGGCGGTCTTCGCTTACCCCAAATACGGTACAGGAGAAGGTCCCCTCATTCTGTAGGGGGAGCGATTGTTACTATGTTGTCTACACAGTGGGCGCATCCTGTACTGCAACATCTGCTAGGGAACCGCAAACTGTACTCTGTGGGAAGCAAACCATACTATTTTTTTTTTTTTAAGAAAACACAATCCACCTGTGTAGAAAAAAAGCACACTGACTGCTAAGTTTTGTTCAATGAATGAGCTACTAGTTCTTTAAATAATTCTGCTTTTTTTCTGCTCTTCCTGTTAGCTGGGTGGCCTATCAAGAGCCCAACTACCGGGGCGCACACTTCGTCCTAGAGAGAGGAGACCACAACAACTGCAATGAATGGGGCAACCACTCCGGCATCATTGGGTCTATCCGCAGAGTACAGTTCATGTAGCGTGAGCCTCTGAAGCAAGCCATCTGTGATTTCATATCAGCAGTGCCACCTGCCTGGGCGCAAAGAACCTATGTCTTGCTTATAATAATTAAATACATGAAAGCAATGTGTTCTGATGTTTTTTTAATACATCTTTTTATTGCCATTTTATAATAATACATGACAAAATGACGTACTTTCAGCACTTCATCAAGATATCAACAACAGAATCTGCATTAATCTCAGTAAGGAGTAAGCTTCTACCTGCAGCCCTCTACCCATACACATGTGTTCTGCTGTTTACTCAAACTTTGTGTGGTTGAACTTGGACTTGGAGCTGTGGTGCAGAAAATAACTTCTTGAGGAGTTGAATGCACAGAAGGTGATTATTGAACAACTTTAGCTGCCTCTGATACCAGTTAGTGGTACCGTCGGACCGGGTGTGCTTGGGTATTCTAAAACCCAGATGCTCTTCAGGGACTGGTTCCTGTAATGGGACAGGCACATCATCACCATAGTGTACTTTGACACCACACACATGACACACATAATGGCCAATAACTCAGAAAGAAGTGTACTTGTAGACGTGCGGGAAAGTGCTTTGAACCTAATGAGCTTGGGAACTAGATCTTGCTGACAATATTTGACAGTCAAATGTTGTGCTAAGCACTAATTGCTATAAGGCAAGTCCCAGATCATTCCCTCCAAATCAGCTGCCTGGCTCCACGCAGGCACGCCTAGTAGGAGATACTGCTCTTTGCAAGGCAAGGTCTTCCCTGAGCACATTCTCTTTTGTGGTGGAGAATTTGGTGTTTACTGGACAGGGTGCTGGATACTCACGCCTCAAGCTATGTCCAAATAAGTACCTTGGTGCTGGCATGACCTCCTCAGCATTTCTGTTACTCAAATCTAGAGATGTACAAATAAGGACAATGAAAGCACTTCTTAAGCTTATATTCATACACAGTGAGAGTAGTCCCATGAGAACTATGTTCTTCAACAAGAGAATGAGATTTCTTCAATGCTGAGCACATTTAAGACATTGTTCTCTTGTCGGATATCCCATTAATTAAAGGTAATATTTGCTTACCTCGATTTAGTCCTCAAACTGAAACGTTTTAAGGTGTTTACAGGAGTCTTGTTAGGTTTGACCTACTTGGGTGGAGTAGTAAGTTTGTTGGAAATCTATTCTTTCTCATCAAATCATGTCTGTTCTCCAGGATCTTTGGGCTCTGTTTGATTTTAGAAGAGTATTGCCAGGAGTAAGTGTGGGTTTAGAGGTGCCTTTATATGTCCATAACGTCTAGCAGAAACCTGGGATCTTATATAAGATTTTCCATGAGAGACGGTGATCGAATTAGAGCAGCAAATAACATAAGATTAAAGGTTAGGTAATGTCAAACCACCAAGCATGTGTTCTGCTAAATGCCATGTTTGGAGGAACTCTGGGGCAATGTAACAAATCATGTCTTTTGCCACAATGTCGTTTCGGATCGATAACTAGTATTTCAAAGGACTGAGTGGTTATACAGTAAGGAACTGATGAAAGGTAAAATTGAATTTTTGTTGGTGCAAGAGGATGTAAATGTACTCAGCCTGCAGGCATCAGGAAAAGGTAATGTGAACCTCAGTTGAACTCTAGTGTCCTCATGGAAGGTCATGATCCTGGTTAAGTACCAGACCTTATCAGACCTTATCTCCTAGTTGGTATTTGGGAGCCCCATTTCTTTATCTTCCAGCATTTCTTTTAACTGCGAATTTTAGCTTCTGGAACTTCAGTTAAGCCCCGTCAAAGGCTTATGCAAAAAATGTACAAGGCCATTGGAACTCGGGAGGTCATTGGAGGCCGCAGCCTCGCTTCCTGGCAGAGGACCACCCACCAAATTTAGAGATCTCTCCCACCTGGCAGGTTGGGGTGTCTGTTCCTTCAGCAGAACCTCTTGAGTGACTCCGAAAACCAGAGTTTCCAATCAAAGCCGTGGCCCTGAAACACATTGGGGTCATTGTTTGATTTTCTTGCACAGAACCATACTGCCTGGCGCGGAGGTCCTGGGCAAAGAAATCAAGTGATAGTCACTGTGCCCTAAAATAAGCAGCTTGACTGTAATTATGACCCTGTGGCCCTGTTAGGGCAGGCCATCAGGTCAGAGGTTACTTCGGCAGAGCCAGCTGAGACTCTGCTCTCACAAACCCTGTGGTTTCCCCACCTGTAAATGGGGCGGGAGATCTGCAAGTTTAGCGGGGTGGGAGCACAGTCAATTTATGGCAGTGCTCTGGTTCCAGCTAAACTCCAAAGGACCTCTTTATCTGTCAAGGGTATGTGCTCCGGAAACGAACTCATGTTTAAAAAAATGTTGGGTAAGCCCTCACAAACCAACCTGGGTGTCATCCTTAATCATGGGGCTCTCTCAGTCTTCAAAAATGATTATAATGACAAATGTGCTCCTTATGGTATAGGAAGTAATTTTGCCGAAGGTGGTGATAGCATGTGGATGCTAAAATGTGGACTAAAAAGCTCCAGGAGTTTCTCAAGGGAATTACTTCAATTGGAGAGAATCCAGGAGTTGTATCCTATACATTACACGTGTCCTCTGTAAGGTATAGGATACATTTGATGAGCTGGCAAGGTGCCCGCATGTCTCTTTCATGGAGTCCTTAGGCTGCCTTTAGGTACTGTAGGTTATGATGGTTAGTATATGCTCACAAAGGGTGTTTAGCCCTAACAGGTGATGCCTTCATTCATAAAGAGGAAATTTGATGGCCTTTTCAGAGCCCTTTCAGAGGGCCACAGGGCACGCAGGGGTTACTGTGCCCAACTGTGGTGGCTGAGGCCTTTTACTCCTGATGTCCTTGGGCCCGACCTACTATGGCTCCCACTCAACTGGGCCAACTACCTCTTCTGCGCTTGACTCTCAGTGGTAGCTGTGGTCGAGCAGGCATGGCACCCTTGGGGGGGATGTAGATACAGGTCAGTGAGCACGACTCATAACTCAAAGTGCAAACAATACGAACAATAATTCACGCTTAAGACAAATACTTGCTTTTATAAGAACAGTAGTATTTTATATCTAACTCTACACATGCAAAGGAATATGATATTCAGAAGTAACTACACAATCCCCCTTGAGGTTGGGGCTGTAGTAGTTGTCAGGCAAATCCCTCTCCCACCCTCCTTCGTGTAACGTGTTTGGGATTTTTCCTCACTCACTGGTGACCGCATCCAGGGAATGCACACTGTTAGGCCGTACTGAAAAGTTCCCTTTGACTCTTCAGGATTTTAGTCTAAAGTGTCTATGGTGCAGGAGGACCATTCGCAGCGAGTCCCCCAGGCCCCAAACTGGACCAGTTCATGTCGTACCCACTCTCACAGCATGGAAGAGTTCAGTAGTGCAGTGGGTGCCTTCAATGCGCACGACGAGTCCTGCTCAGTTCGGAAAAGTCGGGATGCTCGCGCCCATGCGGCTGCACCTGGCGGCGTAGGCTCTTTCTCCTGAGTGGCATTGCTAGAGAAGCTCCCAGCTTACAAAGATGCAGTAAATTGGCTTTACCCAACAGAGGAGGGGGAAATCCTTTTATCAGCTCCTGACTGGAGTCACCGAGCATGCGCAGTTCCCTTGCAGTGTGGGCTCAGGCTTTTTTTCGGGTGGAGGCCCAAATCCTTTGGCAACATTGCTACTGGCAGCCCCCCCTGGCATACGAGGTTTCCACAGTACGTGGTAATATGGGCGCAGGCTCTTACAGCATGCAGGCTCTTACAGCATGAGCACCCTTGCCCAGATGACTACAAGTCTTGGCACTGCTCAAAGTTGTAACTTTACTGGTGGCTCCCTCTGGTATACGTGGTCTCCGCAGCGCGGCGGTATGGGCTTAGCATGACCAGCCCGGCTCTCACCACACGGTGGCTCTCTCCTGGCATATGAGGGCCACTGACAACAATCCTGCACACGGGCTACAGCCCAATCAGTGCACAGCTGAATCCTCACACCGCGCACAGGGAGTCCTCATGGTTTGGCTCCCCACTGGACCTTGCTCCCTCCAACACTCTCCTCTTCCTCACAGGCGATACTGGTCTTGGCAGGCAGGCAGACGCTGGTGCTTCAGGCTCCAGGCAATCTGGGTTTCCCTGGGTGATTTTCTCTCACCCAGCAAGGAGACTGCCAGGCCTTTGCGCCCAGTCCTGGTCACAGGCAGAAGCCCTTCTCACATAGCTCATCTGGCTGCTTGGCAGATGACAAAGTTTGTGGTCTCAACCGCCCCTTGTTAAAGTCCATTTCCAGAGATAAAAATGTAATTTAGAGTCTGAGGGCCTGATTTATATCTTGGATGGAATACCATCTTCCCTCCGCAGCAGAGTATCCAAGTACTCTGCCAAGCGAATGGTATCCCACCCGCCTTATTTAGATGAGTGCTGGCTGAACCTCCGTTCGCATCAACAGACTGTTTCCCGTTGTGTAGGTGGTGCACTGTCATCGAGGCGGCAGATTCCTCTGTTAACAAACAGTACTCCGCCGCCATCAGGTCAGCGGGTTTGCGCCTTGCCTATTTAGATGTCCCCGTTGTGCTGCTGTTCTCCTAGCGGTAGTTTGCTGATGGAATGAGTCCCTGGTGGAGTAGAGACTGGTAAGTCCTACTGATTTATGTGTCAATACACATACATTTTGTGTTTGCTTCTAAAATATATGTAGGTAATGTGTTATGCCCCTTTTCTTACATATTGCATAGCACACAAACAGCACACAGACACTATTGAATGCACACCCACAGGCACCACAAGCACAACACCCACAACCACCACAATAACATGCATTTTTTTTAAGGGTCAATACAGGTGTGTTCATTTTACCTTGATAAGTTGTAAAATGTACACTAATGCATTACACACAAAAAATGCATGTAAGTGCAGTGTAAAAATGCATGAGACGAAAGCAATTGTCAACACACTATTCATAGTAAGACAAGTTAACAGAAGCTTACCTTAGATCACTGTGACAACGGAGTTGATTAGCGTCATAGTCATGTACTAGCAGCAAAGGGAGGACCTCGGCAATGTGGTTCAAGAAGGAAATGGAAGTGAGAAATAGAAAAAAAGGTACACTTCTACCTCATTTCCTTTGATTCCACCAACTCAAAGTAGGAGTTATCCCTGCCACAGTTTCCTTGATGGAAAGGCACATCATGATTTGCCTGGCGGTAATCTTGGCTGGACTCTCGCCAACAGCCGCTTCTGCCTATAACGCCATCAACGCGGTTGAAAATTCCTGGCGGAGTCGGCGGCACTCAGGTGGTCTTTCGTCCATGGACACACTAACATTTAAAGAGAGCGAGCGACCGCTAAGTAGGCGGGCGGTGAAACTGTCGAAAAAGTGACGTCGGGACCTGATCCATCAAGATCTAAATCAGACCCTGAGTCTTTGAAGTTTTATGTTGAGGTTCTACTTCTTTTGAAGTGGACACTTCTCTTTCTCTTCTTTCTTCATGAAAGACCTTCTGTCACAGCAGGCAAGACTCTGAAGCTGATTGTCCGACAACACAATGCTTGGGAGTGACCAAAGTTCACACCTGAATATAAGCCACAGTGATATGTGCATCAAAAGGTTAATCTCAGACCTCCAGTCCTACTCTTTATGATTCCCTTACCAGCCCCATCTCCTTTCTTGAGATATGTCCAGGCTCCTTCCTTGTGATTGATCCATGAATCAAAGACCAACCTTTTGAAGCATAGGTAAATAACTGAGGTATCCCATGCCAATATTAATACCCAAAGCATGTTTTCGCAAACTACGTGCATTAATGGGCAGTTATATTGCGACAGTGGGAGGCCTAAAAAAGCACTGAAGATTCTGAGGTTGCATGGGAGAAAGGACAAATGCTAGCGCCACATTTTAGGACCTACTATCAGGAAGGCCACCTTCAACATGTGACATCTTGGCTGGTACTGGAACAATCTAATCCTGTAATATTATAAATAAAACAGTTGAAAACACTAACAACTTTGCCGTTATTATTTAAGAAAGTGGCAAGACAAGTTCCCATACCAGTGCAGATCATCCTTAAAGTCTGGAACAGGGCAGCCAATACTGCACATTACAGATATAGGTATACCCCAAATATGTCCATATGGCATACGACTTTATCTTCGACTATAGAGGGCTTCATTGCAGAGGATACTGAGACGGCCAAACCACAGAATCTAGAGGACATGTATGAGGAAGTCGACTTTTTGCAGCTTTATGCACTAAATGAGGCATCTCAATTACTAATTTTCTTGCCTACACCAGGATAGCAGCAATCATAAAGGAAAGCTGGCCTGAATTCCCCAATGAACCTGAAATGCAATGGTTTATAAAGAAATAATATTGTTGGGAAGAGAGAAAAAATAGTTATGAGATTTCACCAAAGACGTATACCGAGTTCCAACCAGAAACTGAATAGATTGCATGGGAAGCAAATTTATGTGAAGACATGGTACATACACATCATGGAACAAAATACTCATGAACTGCAGAAAAGTCACAAGAAATGGCAAACTCAAGTTCATACATTATAAGTGCCTACACATCAGATACATTACCACCCAACTTGATGTAAAAAATAAATTCAACTAATTGCAATGATTGTCCTAAATGTGGTACACATGAGAGAAATTCTATGCACATGTGGTGGGAGTGCAGTAGGATTGGTAAGTTCTGGCATGATGTAAGCCAAACACTGAGAAAACTGGCCAGGCTACAGCTCAACATGACAGCCCAGCTATGTTTGTTGGACTAGTACTGATGAGAAAAACATACAAGTATTCATGAAAGTACCGGAATTGGGACTTATAGTAGCTAAGCAGAATATAGCAATGAAATGGAAAAAGTGCAATACTGGTGTACAAAAGTTGGCAAGCAGACAGGATTAAATGGGTGGATTGAGACCCTCGCAGGAGAGTAGTCGTGCTTTATAAGTCCTTGATTGAAATGGGTAGTATCGGAATGAGGGGTGAGAAAATTGATACAATACAAGGATCGGGGCACTGTGAATATATCAAACTGTTATGTTATGTTATATAAATTTCTAAAGCGCAGCGGTTACCCGGGGGTGTCCTGGCGCTGACTGCTACCTCTCTGAGTCCAAGTACTTATGGAGATTCTCTGCGTTAAAAAGCCAGATTTTTAGTTCCTTTCTGAATACAAGGAGATCAGTGGTGTTCCTAAGATTGCAGGGGAGGTCTTTCCAGGCATTTGCCGCGCACGTGATGAAACTTCTCCCACCCCACGTAGCTTTCTTAATGGGGGGTACGATCACTAGTTTAGCTCCTAGTGAGCACAAGGTCCTTTTGGGAGTGTACCATTGAAACCTCAGTTTCAAATATTCTGGTCCCAAGCCATGTAGGGCCTTGAAAACTGTGCATAAACATTTAAAACGCACCCGTTTCCTGATTGGCAGCCAGTGTAGTCTTTTGATTTCCTTGGAGACTGAGACAATATTTTGGTATGCCTGTAAGAAGTCTTGCTGCCGCGTTTTGCAAAATTTGCAGTTTGTTTAAATATCGTTCTTGAATATTCAAATAAAGACCGTTACAGTAATCCAGCCGTGATAGAATGAGAGATGTAACGACAGTGCATTGACTATCTTCGGGCAGGAACGGCTTTATCTTTTTAATCATTTTAAGAGAGTGAAAAGTGGCTGAGGCCGTAGCGTTTATCTGATCACCAAAGTTCAGTCTGTCATCCACTATAACTCCCAGGTTTTTTGCCTTCCACGTGGGTTTGGGGAGGTCCAGAAGTTGGCATTATTTCCAAACATGATGATCTCAGTTTTGCCTGAGTTGAGCTTAAAGCAATTCTGTGTCATCCAGATTTTAACTGCTTCCATGCAGTCATGGAACCTCTTGCTCTTCCCTGATTCATGTCCTGGCAGCAGAGACACAACAATTTGCGTATCGTCCGCATAGGAGGTAAGACTAAAGCCAAAGGATCTATTCAGGGGAGCCAAGGACGATACGTACACATTAAAAAGGGTAGGACTAAGGGATGACCCCTGCGGCACTCCAGAAGGTAGGGAAAAAGGTTTGGAGTAGAGTTTGTGATCTGTGATCTGATGCTCACTAATATAGAACAACACAGTGATCAGGAAGAAGAATCATAAAACTGCAAGTCAAGTGAATATTAGGGGAAAAGGTATGTATGTGATGGAGAATGTTCCTGTAAAGTGAAATTGAAAAGCACTGTTAAATGTAAGTAATAGATAATGCTAGGAAGATAAGTCAATGAGAAGAATTGTTTATGATTGAACACTGCCGGGGGAGGGATTTAAGGACCCTTACTGTTATGTTTTACATGTATGTTAAAAAAACAATAAACATATGTAAAAAAAAATATCAAAAAATAAAGCATATTTTTTATTTTATTTTGAAATATTTTCATAACCTTTTTTACATTTAAACTTTAATGTAACATACAAGTTCATCAATATAACTACATTAGTTTTAATGAATTTTATACATCACTTAAAAAAAATTATTAATACATAAAAATATATATTTTTACTTTCAGTGGGATTTTTTTTTTAATTGAAGAGATAAACAGTCTATGGCTGCCCAGTATGCTGCATGCCAACAAACAAGGGTTGAAAGTCCAAGGTGAGGGTTGGGCATAGAAACATGATGTTATGGTACTGGCCAAGGAGAAAGAGGTAAGAAATTGTTCAAAATGAACCACAACACGTTGAAAAGCTCTTCAGTGTGATGTGTTTGAAACAAGAATATCAAGCATCACAGACAGCTATCAAAAAACGAACTGACATTTCAACTGACAGAGATTTCACTCGAAAAGGGACAGTTGGAGCCTAAAATACATAAAGTTTAGTACAGTGCACATATGTTTCCTCACAAGTCTATGGAACCTAATCACATGACAGACACTTGATACTTTCAGCAACAACCTATCTATTGAGCAGTTTGCAAGATCTTTTCGTGGAGGACGTGCAAGACGCCCTTGAGGAGAAGGTATCGTTCATGAATATAATACTGAGTTCATTGTTCTTCTTAAATCCCGTTTCTCTTGGCCAACACTAAAAACACGCCTACCCTTTGCAGAAATGTGCGATGGTATAACCTGAATAAAAACGGCTTGTGGGCCTTTTAGAGTCATTAAATGTATCAAGCATAATTGAGCCTAGAAGACACTTCAAACCAATAAGAAACAACATCCTTATTTGATTATAAAATACACCGATACGCACAGTGATATGCAAATTTAAATATTAGAAAAAAACAGCAATGTTGAAATACAAGAATATATAATTATGTTTTTACACCGTTGGTTTCACACAGTAAACTAGTAACACTGGAATCACGGGTCCAAAGAACAGGAGTCCATTGTTAAAATTGAGCAGTGGATATACACAAAATATGATCCAACCTATATAACAAGGGCTGTGGCTAGAGGGGAGCAGTGTGTATTACCGAACTTGCGAAGACAGAGGAACAAGGGTTGCTTCTCACAAATGTTGCTCAATAGTAAAGGTTATCACTTTTACAGACATGGGGCATCCTTTATTGAATTGGCCATATGGGATATGGTAAAGAAGTTACTTTTAAAGTGACACTGCTTTTATTCAGACCTTTTGCTTGGAGTTAGTTAAGTTAAAAAATTGATAAATTCTTCGTGAAATTTATATTCTGGGACGAACTCTCTTTATACAGGCTTGCAGGTTGCTGTGTGATGTATGTTGGTCATACAGAATTTCCCCTTTCTACTGAATGTTACTGTGAATATTTTTTAGCCATGTATTCACTTCAGATATCATTGGGATTGGCTCGTATTAGTCAGACTATGTAAATGATTGTGCGTTTAAGAGTTCTCTGTTTTCTCTGCATAAGCAGGAGGGATGGTTATTTGTCCACAAGCTAAGAATATTTAAATAAATCATCTTTCGTTAACAGGACCACTTCACTCCAATGCAGTTTGGGTTGGGATGTGCCTAAAACAAGTTACAGGTTGTGAGAAAGGTGAAAAGGAAGAACAATATAAAAATTAAAGAAAAATGACAAAGCTCTAAATACAATGTCACGTTTTCAGCAAAGCCTCAGTTGAAATATAAGTGTACAGAAAGGGAAGGGCATTAACTTCTCAAAATTCTGTAATGTTTTTTTTCTGGCAGAAATAAGAAATTTGCCAACGTTTTTGAGCAGAAGAAAAACTTCACCATCCTGCCCAAAACAACTCATAGGGTATATAGAGTCAGCCTTATCTTCCTTCCAGGAAGTGGAACCGACTAGATTTCAGATTATCAAAAATCTTTTAGGACCTTTCTAAGACTAAAAATGCTCAAAGCCATCAGGAAGATGACCAGGAAGTGAAAGACTGAATAGATTGCATAGGGGCAGATTTACAAGCCCCTTGCGCTGCCAGTACGTCACTTTTTGTGACGCACCGGCAGCGCATTACACTGCTCCATATTTACAAGGACAGGAAAAGCCACCCTGCGTGGCTTTTCCTGTCCTTGTAAATACGGCCCCTTTACACGCAGCACTTTGCGTGAAAGGGGTGTTCCATGGGTGTTGCTGTGGGTGTTCCCACGCAACACCATGGAACCTGACACATTTCCAGATTTACGAGGAATCGTAAACCTGGAAATGCGTCAGTATGCTACGCCACCCTAGGGGTGGCGTAGCGAGGCGCAATGAGGAGAAATGTTTCTCCTCGTTTCTTTCCTCTTTCAATGCGTGCTGCATTCTACATCACGCATTGAAAGAGGAATATGCCTGTAGTGATTGTTTTTGTGCAGGAAGGTGCCCCTTCCTGCACAAAAACAATCTCCCCATGACGCAGGCATCCTTGCACCATGGTGCAAGGGTGCCTGCGCCGGCGCATGGCAGCTGTTTGTGCGCCAGCGCAGGGGAGAGCTCAGGAATGCGACATATCCTTGTAAATATGTCGGATTCCTGTGCTCTGAAAGTGCCGCAGCGTGGCGCAGCCAAAGGGCTTTCGGTGCCACGCTGCGGCACCTTCTTGTAAATCTGCCCCATAGTGTTTAAAGGATGACATAGTTTTTCAGCCCAGGAAATATAATAATCCCGCTGATGGATGTCTATTGTTTTCCTTTACCATCTTCTTGAGTCACTCTCTCTTACCAGTTTTGAGCACATCCCGTTGGCATCAGGGCCTTCAACATTAGACATAGAATTGAAAAAGGTAAATGAGGACGATCCTCTCTAGTGCATAACCCTAACTTAATGATTCTCTCTAGTGCATAACCTAACTTAATGACTTTCATTTTTTTATTATGGAAGTTGTTTCCTGTCTAAATCTTAGGCATTTTAGTAATTAGATTTCCAAAAAAGTGGAAAAACATCCCAAATTTTAGACATGGTGTTTTAAGAATTCCACTCCGTAAAAAACATTAATTGACGCTGTGCTGGTCAATGACTTGTTTACCCATTGAAAAGCAATCTACATATGTCTCCAATGAAAGCTCATTGAAAGGTTACAACAAGTGCAAAATCAGGGAGCTAGATTGGTTTTGTGTTTGAATTGCCGTTTGCTTGATGCCATGCCTCATTCCCCTACATAAGTAACGACCTTAATGTTCAGGAATTGCAGGAAACAAAACTAATGAAAAAAGGCTATGATGAAGCAGTGAACGAGTTACTTCAAACAAGGGCCCAACCCAATAAATGGCTGCACACGGCTACCATTGAACAATGTGAAATATTCTACTACTAAGATCTCTTTCCTCACTATCACATCTCTCACTACCTCACTTACAATAGCCATTCTTGAGTCACCAAATATTGAAACCCCTGACATGTAGAACACTACGAGCCTCATCACGATGTTGGGCGGTCAAATCGCTGACTGCTATCGCGGCGGTCAGGAGACAATCGGCGGTACGACCGTCCAATTACGATAGGACCATTGAGCTGGCATTCAGAAAAGTGCTCTTTTACATTGCGGCTTGTGCTGCGGCCCAGGAAAAGGGCTGCAGCACAAGCCACAGAGTAAAAGAGCACTTTTTGCACATCCATGCACCGTATGCCAGGCACCATGTGCCTGAATGTGCGTGGGGGAACTACATGTGCCCCCAGGGCCATTTTACAGTGGCCAGCTGGGGCCGGGGGCCCTGCTTGGGGCCCCCAAAGTCCATTTCTGACAGTTTTTTCAGGGTGGTCAGAACACCATGAAAAGACTGTCGGAAAGGGACATTTGAATCCCTATGACGGTGACATGCAAGGGATACGAATCCGACCGCCACCCCGACGAAATCCTAGATCCTTTCGGAGGCGGCGTTGTTTCCCCCCGACATCTGCGGTCCGACCGCCTGCATTGTAAAGCGGCGGTCAAACAGATGGCCTGTCTGTTGGGCGGACCGCCACGGACGGCCTGTCGGTGGCAGTCCGCACGATATCTTAATAAGGCCTTACGATAAAATCAAAAGTAAACTATGAGCATTGCTTGTGGCAGAGTGCTGCAATCATCACGTTTTACTAATAGCTCACAATGGTATGTGAATCCACTATTGCTTATGTGCAGACACATTGGTAAAAAATGTCTGCACATCAACATTCTGAAGAGACCATGGAAAAAACACAAAACTCAGTAAATACATTAAAGAAAATGTTGGGAAAACTGGGCCTCTCAGAATTATTTTAGGGGTTTATTTTTACAAAATGACTACCAATTGAAAAATTGGGCCTCTAATCATTTTTTTGGGGCTTTATTTTTACCAATTTGAAAGTTTAAAGAAATTTATTTTTTTCCATTGGCAGATTATTCATGTTGTCAGGGTTCTCTGTTGTTGATTCCTGTAGGAAAATGAAAAGATAATGTTGAAAATATACATTTTTAAAACTTTAGAGTAACAATAAAGATAGGTGCTGATAAAATCAACATATTAAAATGCAAATTATTTAGATTAGCAATTAAAACATGCAATGATTAATGTAAAATTGAAAGCTGAAATGACATGCTTTTTAAATGTGCAAACTGCAATAGGAAGGTATAGCTATGCGTATACCCCATAGAAATACTAAGAAGCAAGCTTCCTTTAACTAGAAGTGAACCTAATATTGCTGAACGGTGCACAATATAATTTAGAAGTCTGACCTTAATGTGACATGCTTAGAAGTGGTCGTCATAACTTCAGAATGTACCGGTTTTAATCAAATAAATTATTTTACTAAGCAACATATTATTTGTAATGTTTAAACCTTCCGATTCTCACCCTATTGCACATAATGCCTGAATACAACAGTTGCACATTCAAAACAATATTTCTTGTTCGTATAAATGAAATGCATTACTAAACAGTATTTTTGCAAAGAAAATATTTCTTCTCTTTAGAATGGTTTATTATGTACGCAGTGAAACAGTTATTTTATAAGGCCAACTTGCGATCGATGTCTATGCGAACTGCGACTTATGTTTACATAACTTAACTACGTAAGAATGTCTATAGCTAACTTGTGATAAGGCTTGACAATCTGCATGTATTTTCATGGGAAAGGAAGAACTGAACCTTCTCACCGACGTGTGCTGCCCAGCGATTGGTCCACAGAGGAAGAAGCCTGCTACAATGTCTGTAGCATGTACTCATGTCTTTTATATTAGTCGTGTTCCTAGTTAGATGCAATGCTTCTCTGGATGCTTCTTCTGACCCATTCCTTTGTCCTAGGCTAACAGTTTGGCTACTGCTGCTTCTGTTCATCTACTTTACTTTTGAGGCTTTATTTTTACAGATTGCTACTGCAACTGTAGGATCACTTTCTTGATTACTGAGACTCGGCTGAGTTTCCTGAGCTGCCCTTTATGGGAAGTTATGTTGCTCGAAATTGTCTTTGAGCTTTATGCTTCTTTAATCTTACTCTTCTCCCTTGAACTTGATCTGTTCATGGGTTCTACTAACTCTGAAATTCTGGTCTGAACTTTTAGAATAGAGTTTGTTTCTATGTGGAACATGCTTGAAATGAGTTAATGAATACTATAAGCGGTTGTTGCAGGATTTTCAGCAGCACAGACTACCCTGATGAGAAAGACATGGGGATTTTTGTATCTCAGTTTGTTCTAGGATTGAGACCAGAGATCAGTTCCCATATAACCCGAAGTGTAATCTGCTGGCAGAGTGTATCAGTTGATGAGATACTAAGGTATGCGAAATATTGCAGCAATGAACAAGAAATGAAACAGAAAAAAGATTAAGGCGAAATTTATGCTGGCTCAGACAAAATTTGTGCAAAAAGGTTTTCAGAATCTTTCTTTTGCAGGAAATCAAGGAGGAATACAAGGTGGTGTTGTTCTACATGTAGGTTTTCATGGAAATCCAGGAGGGTTTGTTTTTTCACAAGGTAGAGGTGTTCCAAATGATCCAGGTTCAGGAATGGATGTTGCAATGCTGAAGAAGATGACTGCTTGTCACGTCTCTAACAGGGTCGGGCATTGGAAAAGGGAGTGTAGATTTAATCCTGATAATGCAAACAGAAATGTGCAAATGCAGAAGGGAGTGCAGATGCTAAATATACCAGTACAACAAATGCAGGTGCCAATGCAAAAGCAAGTTCCAATGATGCAGGTACGACAAGCTCAAATGGTCCCTCAGAATATGGGAAACCCAAGATTTAACTTGAACCAAATGCCAAGAGCTAATCAAAATACATTTTAGCCATTGCCTAACACAAATCAGAATGCCTTACAGCAATTTCTTGTTTTCGATAAAGATGGCTCAAGCTCTGATACGTCTCAATGACGGTGCCTGAGGGGGGGAGGAAGATTGCATGCTTGGAGCAGCCTTCGAGGTAGATCAGAGTGGTTGATTCGTAGAAGGTGAGGTGAATGGCCACCTCGTATTTTTCGTTATTGATACAGGTGCTACCAGATCCACTGTTAGAACTGTGGAAGTCTCAGATCAACCCCTCTCTGGAAAGAAGATCCAAGTTGTAGGCGGTTCAAATAAACAGATTACCAATCTCGTTTCAGAGAAGGTCCCCATAAAAATAGGCTCATTTGAAGAAAATCCCAATTTGTTATTGTGACACAAGTCCAGTAAATTTATTAAGGAGAGATTTGTTGTGCGAGTTAAATTGTACAATTTACTGCACACCGGATGGTGTGAAGTTTCAAACACACGATGAAGATGTATAATTTAAAATGGCTCAGCAAAAGACAGTTGCAGGATTTTCCATTAATGACCATTGAAGAATTACCCGCTGATTGGAGGGAAACCAGTAGTATGGGATTTCACAGGGTAAGACATTGGACTGATTAAAGGAGTAGAACCAGTCTGAATTACCTTAAAGGCAAATGCAGCATATCTAAGAACACCACCATACTATCTGATTCCAGAAACCATTGCAGGAATAACACCTGTAATAAAAGACATGATACAGAAAGGGATTTTGAGAGAATTGATTGAAAGTCCATGTAACTCTCCGATCAATGGAAAGTATGGAATAGTACAGGATATTAGAAAAATAAGCAGCATAGTTCTTCCATGTTGTCCCGTGGTACCGAATCCAGCCACCATATTGTTCCAAATTCCTTGTACTGCAGAGTGGTTTACTGTCATTGATCTCTGCCAGGTTTTCTTCTCAGTGCCATTGCATGAAGATAGCCAGTTTCTTTCTTCATTTATTTTCCAGCTGAGTTTTGGCATGGTGCTGAGTCCCACAGGGGTATACAGAGAGTCCATCAATCTTTAATCAGATCTTGAAAAAAATCTAGAATCATTACAAATGCCCTACAGATCAGTCCTTGTGCAGTACATAGATGATCTGCTTGTAGCATCCGAAACACAAGAAGCTTGTAAAGAAGATTCTATTGCTTTGTTGAATCACTTGGCCGAAAATGGATGTAAATTGTCACCAGGGAAGCTGCAGTACTTTCAGAAAGAAGTTCAATATCTGGGACACATAATTGAGAAGAGAGCTAGAAAGGTGTCACCGGAGAGAGTGTGACTAATTCTTCAGATGAATCCACCTCAAACACAGAAAGAAGTCAGGGTGTTTCTGGGAATGGTTGGCTATTGTATACAGTGGATACCAAACTCTTCTCTAGTGACAAAGCCTTTACTGAGACTGACACACAAAGATGTGTTTGATCCGCTTCCTTGGGACAGCGAGTGCTTGAAAGCCTTTCCAGAGCTGAAAGAAAAACTTTGTTGTGCCCCAGCACTTGGAATGCCAGATTACAGTAAAGATTTTAAATTTTTTTGCAGTGAGAAGGAGAGCTGCGCTCTCTCAGTGCTGATTCAAACGCATGGTGATGCTCGTAAGCCTGTGGGATACTTCTTGACTACCCTTAACCTTGTTGCTGCAGGTCTGCCTGGCTGCCTTAAGCGGTTGCTACGGTGAGGGAAAGTTTAGAAAAGAGTGAGAGCATAGTGATGGGATATCCTTTAGCTGTAATGGTCCCACACTCTGTGGAGCTTCTATTGACACAAACAAAAACCCAATACATGACCCATAATAGGCTCACTTAATATGAGCAAAGAATTTTGTCAACCGACAATGTAGTTTTGAAACGTTGTCAAATTGTCAATCCATCAACTTTATTGCCAATCAATGATACCGTTTGCGATGAAATTGAACATGATTGCCTAGATGTCATGGATTTATGCACCAAGCCTAGACCTGATATTAAGGATGAACCCCTGATTGAGCCCAGCCATGTTATTTTTGTTGACGGCTCATGTCTGATAAATAATTAAGGTACCCTGAGAGCAGCTTACACTGTGTCTACAATTAATGATGTTGTCGAAGCTTCATGGCTTCAAGGGGTTACCTCAGCACAGGTCTCAGAATTGATTGCCCTTACAAGAGCATGCTGTTTGGCTGCTCAAATGAGAGTGACTATATTTGTAGGTAGTCCGTACTGCTTTGGTGTTGTCCATGATTTTGGGAAATTATGGTCACAAAGAGGTTTTATAACCTCCTCAGGTACCCCATTAGGAATGGTGTGCAAGTGAACGACTTATTGGAAGCCTTACAGTTGCCTGCAGAAATCGCTGTTGTTAAATGTGCAGCTCATCAACATGGGAATTGTTACATTGCCATGGGAAATAGGTCTGCAGATTTGGTAGCACAATATTTTACTTTGTTGGCCAGCACATTTAATGGAGATTTCACATCTGAATCTGAGGAGAACACTTCATTTTCAATGTTGTTGAAAGTAACCGATACTTGGGATGAACTAAAGAGAGTACAGGAAAATGTTTCTGCAACAGAACAACAGAGCAGGATCTGAGCAGGTTGTGAGAAAAATGGCAATGACATATGGATGTCAGCTGATGGGGGACCAGTGTTACCTGATATTTTGTTATTTCCAATGACACAATACTTTCATGGCTTCACACAATTAAGGAGGGATTCCATGGTGAGGCTCTTCCGGCAGAACTGGTTTAATCCCAAGTTCAGGATGCTTGCAGAAGTGTGTCATCAGTTTGTGACATGTCAGCAAATTAAATCTGGGGAAAAGTACACACGTTACACTGAGTCACATAGGGAGATCAGGTGGTCCTTTCAACAGAATGCACATGGACTTCATCGAAATGCCTGTTTGCAATGGGCTGAGATATGTCCTTGTCATAGTGTTTGTCTTCTTGAGATGGGTGGAAGCCTACCCAAACAGGAGAAATGACAGTCTCACCGTAGCTAAACTGTTATTACGAGAACTGATTTCCCAGCTATGGAATGCCGGTTTCTCTGGAATCTAATAGGGAGACTTACTTTAACAATGAGGTCCTGAAGATGATTTGCACAGCATTACAAGTTGAGCAAAGACTACATTGCAGCAATTGACCTGAGGCTTCAGGTATTGTGGAACAGGTGAACGGGACTATCGAGTCTGAGACTAGCTAAAGTTTGCGCTTCAACATCACTGAAATGGCCGTATGCTTTACCTTTGGTGCTGATGAGTATTCAAAGTATTCCTGATAGGAAGACTGGCTTATCACCCCACAAGATTCTAATGGACTGTGCAATGAGGCTGCCTGCTATACCTGCAAATGCACTCTTGAATATCACAGATGATATGATACTTGATTACTGCAATGGACTGGCTGATGTGGTCCATTCTGTTTCTTACCAGGTTGCAGCTGCCACTAAAGATCTGCATCAAGGACAGTGCCACAACCTCAATCCAGGTGATTGGGGCGTGATAAAGAAGCACTTTCGGAAGACTTGTTTGGAACCGAGATGGAAAGGCCCCTTGCAGGTTATTTTAGTCACTAACACAGCTGTTAAATGTGCCGGAGTTCTTAATTGGGTGCATGCATCCCAAACCAAGAAGGTTGGAAATCCCAAAGAAAAAATTGTGCTCTTTCATACTGAACAAAGAGCATTGGTGTTTGCACCACCACCAGCTAAGAGACCACAAAGAGAAGTGTTACAGAGAACACAATAACAACAAGGAAAATAAAGGGGTGAAGATTCACAGACTGCAACACAAATCCAAGAACCTGTTGTTTCATAGAGTGGCACTGAAGTGTCTAATGAAGGAGAAGCAGAGACTGACTCTCAGCTTGGAAACCTTACTGAGACAACATCAGTACCTTCGGAAGATCCGGGTGAGGGAACAAGTACTGAAACGAGAAGAATCAACTGTAGAGTTCATTGGCCACAGAACTGTAGTCAAAGAGTACTGAAAAAGAGCATATCAGCGGATCTAATTCCAGCAACTATTCCTGAGGAGACAGAGTCAAGTGATGAAAGTGATACAGAGGTAGCTCATCCAAAACTGAGGAGATCAAAAAGAGCAAGAGTGCCTTTGTCGGAGGTATTGAGCACCTGAGTGGTCTTAATACAAGGATCAAATACTGAATGTCACAATAGATGATTTGCATGAAGGGAGATCCGAACTGTTTAAGTCTCCATGATTTTACTACAATAAGCATTGTTCACTACAATAAACATTGTTAGGATAAAAAGATACTCAACAAAGATGAACTGTGCAATCGTACAGTAATTTTTTTTAAAACAACAACTAGGCCCGAGTCTGCTGTAGAAGAGTAGGGATAACAATTTAGAAGAACATGGAGTAGGGTTAAGGATTGGCTATAAGAAGATTGCTGTGCTGAAAGTTACTCATCTTAATGAAGCTAATTGAAATTTCTGCATTGAACTTGGCTGCATTTAATCTGCTTTTGGAGAAACTTGTGTTGCCTTAGAAATAAGTGTAAATATATTATGTGTTCAGTCTTTGTAATAACAGTAACATTGATTACAATAGTGCTAGTAGGATTTTACTTAACACCAGAGAAAAGATTCAGGAATGCAAATACAACAAACATACATACATATTTGTATGATGAAGTAGAATTGAAAGCTTCATTTGTTGCTTACAATAGAGAGGATTAACCAACTAACGTTTATTCTAGATTCTAGATTATAACGCCATGGGAGCAAAAGACAGTTATGTCTATGCTCATTTACCGTCATCAGCGTCATAAGAAGTCACATATTATCACATGCCATTATCTTAAGGAATTACATGCAGTATACTGCTTTCACTTGTATATAAATGTGAACATTTTGAATATTTCTTTTCTAAGTTTGACTTAATTCTTTCTAGAGTGCCTTTAGTAGCAAACATGAATTTACACCCGCAAGCAAAAGAAATGGACACAACTTGGTACTATGTTATGCTACACAGACCTTTAGATAGTCTTAAGGGTTATCAAAACAATTTTACCTGCTTGATGCGACAGAGAAAATGTTCACTATCACTTAGGAAAGAAATACTAACCTGACATGTAGTAAAGATAAACACAATGATGTTTTGAAAAATGTTTGGAAGAAAGAAAAAGAGGAGTTTAGAAAGAAATGCTAAAGTCAACAAAGCAAGGCAGCAACCCCTACAACGATACCGCACCTCATCCTTGTACCAGCACTTAGTTTTCAAAGATTCTAACCATTGATACGTGCACCCACCCAAGGCACCTGCTGCTTAAGACGGTGAAACCCTAAATTCAAATTATATCATAAATCACAAATGGTGGTGCACCGATAAACCATGGTTCATTAAAAAAAGTCCAATTTCAAATTGTGTATGTTCTATATCTTCTTTATTTTTCTTTGCTGATAAATAACTAGACTCAAAACATTACAGCAAACAGCAATTTGGAATTGGACTTCTGTGAATGAACTATAATTTATTAGTGCACCACTATTGGTGATTTATGATTTAGAAAGAAAATGGTTTACCCAAAATTAAGATTAGACAGTCAACATAAAGGAAAATCTGTGTTTGCAGAAGAAGGACACCTAAAATAACCAAACATGTAGGGATCAGTAGTTGTGAACACACATTTGAATTAATGGGATGAACATGGCAAATTTTACAAGGAGAGGAATCTGCAATTCCAGGAGTTTATTTTGTTTGTGGACAGAATGCTTACTTTCTGCTGCCTGCTGACAGGGAGGGTTTTGCTATTTCCAAAAACGTATCATGTGAATAGTCAGTAGCTGCTGCTACTGGACCCGGTTGGCGGGTTGGGAGACAAAAAAAGAAAACCTATACAAACAAAAAAACACTTACCTGAAACGTCTGCCACTTCTCATTTGTCCTCCGTCCCTCTGACATCTTCCTGCACTCCCGGCCAGCAGCAGGAAGCACCAGCCCTCCCAGCCTCCCCATAGGCAGTCACAATGCTGCAATGCAGTGTTGTGATTGGTCTGAGCGCCGTGGATCGACGCTCAGACGGGGACTGGGAGGGTTTACATGTTCCTCACCAGGCTGTGTAATGCAGCCTGGTGGGGGATATGCAAAGTGCGCAGGTCTGCTTGGGGCAGCCTGAGAGGGCCGACCAAGCAGTCCTGCGCATTTCAGGAGTGAAAACAACACCTCTCCCTACTCCGCCAGCCCCACCCTGCCCAAAGCCACTGAAGTGTACAGGAAAATGATAATAACAATAGTTATTATCATTTTATTTTTCCTTTTTAGGTCTCGGCCTGCACCAGCGCTTGCGCTGGTCTGGCCGAGAGTTTTAGTAAGCGGGTTTTGGAAGTGCAAACCCACTGGCTTTCGGCTGGCGACCAGCTTGCGTTCACGATAGCGTGCACGCGCGCAGCTGCCATCTGGGTTTCCTATCTCTTCGCACATTTGTGAAAAATTAACCATGTACTCAGTATTAAACAAAAGTTCATCCAATTTATTTCAATATTCTGTTCATGTTTTGTCCGTCACGTCATAGAAAATGAAGTTGGAACAAATGTGCATTGGGCTGTGCAACTCCTTGACATGTAAACTACGTGTCACAATTTCTCAATTGTAATACTCGTGCACTAAAGGAGCGGAGTGCACATGGAGTGTATGCACGCCGAAACTGAGGAATATGATGAGTTTAAAAACAATAATAAACCAGGGTGTGCTGCAGATTTATTGAAATGTTTCCTATCTCTTCCTCATTTCCTCGTCATGGCTCATTAACTCTCTGGACTCTGATGTTTCAATCGCAGCAGCAGCTCACATTACCAACTGACGGCCCTGGACTACAGTCACATGAAAAACAACAGCAATTAGCATTGAAATGCAAGCTTTTTTTTTGTCTAGTTAGAAATATTGCTTCGGTGGGTTGATTTCACCTTATATCGCTATTTGTTTTATATTGGGAGTCACAGCCTAATTACCAGTATTTTTGTCTCACTCTGTTTTTTAAAAAAATATTTATTTCGGCAAAGCACAAAGCTATATTTAAGGTTACTTTTTCCGCGTCACTTCTTCACTCTATTTAAACTCCACACCCCCCACTCTTATTGTCTCTCTCCTTCTCTCTCTCTCCCCTCTCTAATTCTCTCTCTACTTAATTAACTCTCCCCTCTCTATCTTTTTTAGCCTTTCATTCTCTCTCACCCCTTTATCTGTTTCTCTTTCAAACTCCTTCATTCACTCTCTCTCCCCTTCTTTCTCTCTCTCTATCCCGCTCCACTCTTTATTCTATGTACACCCTTTCTCACTCTTTCTCTCTCACCACCCTCTCTAATTGGGCATTATATCTTCACTCTATCTCTCACTCGGCAACACCACAGCATCACTCAGCATCACCACAGCATCACTCAGCGCAACCACAGCATCAATCAGAGCCAGCACAGCATCAATCAGAGCCAGCACAGCATCACTCAGCACCAACACAACATTTCTCAACGCCATCACAGCATCACTCAACGCCAACACAGCATCACTCAACGCCATCACAGCATCACTCAGTGCAACCACAGCATCACTCAGTGCAACCACAGCATTACTCAGTGCAACCACAGCATTACTCAGCACAACCACAGCATCACTTAGCGCCACAACAACATCACTCAGCGCCACCACAGCATTACTCAGCACCACCATAGCTTCACTCAGCGACACCACATCATCACTCAGGGCCAACACTGCATCACTCAGCACCACCACAGGATCACTCAGCACCACCACAGGATGACTCAGCACCACCACAGGATGACTCAGCACCACCACAGCATCGCTCAGCTCGTATTTTACCACCACAGCATCGCTCAGCACCACCACAGCATCGCTCAGCACCACCACAGCATCGCTCAGCGCCACCACAGCATCTCTCAGCGCCACCACAGCATCACTCAGCGCCACCACAGCATCACTCAGCGCCACCACAGCATCACTCAGCGCCGCCACAGCATCACTCAGCACCGCCACAGATCACTCAGCGCCGCAACAGCATCACTCAGCACCACCACAGCATCGCTCAGCGCCGCCACAGCATCGCTCAGAACTACCACAGCATCGCTCAGCACCACCACAGCATCATTCAGCACCACCACAGCATCATTCAGCACCACCACAGCATCACTCAGGGCCACCACAGCATCACTCAGGGCCACCACAGCATCACTCAGGGCCACCACAGCATCACTCAGCACCACCACAGCATCACTCAGCGCCAAGACAATATCACTCAGCACCACCACAGCATCACTCAGCGCCAAGACAATATCACTCAGCACCACCACAGCATCACTCAGCACCACAGCAGTATCACTCAGCAAGACCTGAGTATCATTCAGCATCACTTCAGCATCGTCTCCGCAACAGTCACCACCACCACCACTACCACCTCAGCATCACTCAGCACCACCTCAGCCTGCTCTCGGAATCTGGCATCTGTTGATTCTCCCCTAGCGTCTGGCCGCTGCTAGTGTTATAATACAGGTACTAGTTCCCAACCTTCACCCTCCGATTGTTTATGCCCCCTCAAAAAAAGCTTTAACAAACAACCATTGCAATAGGCAGAAACAAGTTGCCAGCATTGCAAGAACAAAAGAAAACTGAGGACATTTTTTATTGTAAATACTTTTTTTAATATGGTCGTTCAGTTTTACATAATGCCTTCTTGGTCATATATAAAGTAACAAAAATGCTTCTGACACTTTTTTATTATAACTTTTCAGCATGCTGCACAGCAGCCACACTTCTCTACAGCACAGCTTGAAGACATTGGCAAAGTCAATAGCTCTGGCTAAACACTTATAAGGCCCCAAAGGCGAGACCTATTGGCTATGCCAATGCTTTTTTTCTTTATAGCACGCATTTGCAATAAAATAGGTCTGGCATTTGCGAGAGTTTAAGCTATTGGCAGTGTAAATAACAATGCCTTTTCTGTTTTAAAAACAACACATATAAATAAAAGGCATTGTCATTTACAATGCCAATAGCTCAAACTGTCGTAAAGCCGAGACCTATTGCATTGCAAATGCTTGTTTTCAGTGGGTTGATGCTCCTCCGCCTTAGTGGAGGAGCCACCACTGTGACTAGTATCAATAGATGCATTAACAATGACACTAGCACCTAGACACACTCGTACAGAAAGTAGAGATGAATTAGTGAGAGACATGTTTGGTGCAATAATTCCACCTGTGGGAGTCATATTAAATGACGAAAAGATTAAAAAACTGTTAACTGTTGTCGACATGCTGACAACCAGTACTTCTTAAGCTTTATTAGTAGCAAGCACTGAGCTTGTAGCAATACGATCAATGATTTTGCAAGATCGTCTAGTATTAGACATTTTACTCACAGAGAAAGGTGGAGTCTGCAAGATGCTTACATTAACTCATTGCTGCTCATACATACCTGACAAAAGTAAGGAAATAGAGGAATTTGCAAAGAACATTTCAGACTTAAAACCTGAATTAGATGAGATGGATACACCCACTGTTTTTGAAAATGTGGAAAAGGGATTCATACAATTGGGAATTTGATTACGAGAGCAGGAGGAGTTATTTTGAAAGCTATACTTATACCAATACTAACAATAGGGCTTTGTTTGTTATGCCTACTTGCTTTATTTAAAAGCTGCAAACTTTACTTACAGAAGAGAAAGAAATAAAAGATTTGAAAAAGAGTGAGACCGAAATTACCTCATGAATGATTACTATTGAAAGTCATTAAAATTGCAACGTTTGAAACTAAAATGACAAAATTCAATGGACGATGACAATGCCCTTTGAGCAGAACTTACAAGTGAAATCAAATTAGTGTGATGGTTAAGATAACCATCAGATGGGGAACTGATAAAATCGACAAATAAAAATTATTTAGATTAACAATTAAAAATGTGTGATGATTAATGTAAAATTCAAAGCTGAAATGACACGCATTTTAAATGTGCAAACTGCAATAGGCAGTCATAGCTATGTGTATCAGCCATAGAAATACTAAGAAGCAAGCTTCCTTTAACTAGAAGTGAACCTAATATTGCTGAAGAATGCACAATATAATTTAAAAGTCTGACCTTAATGTGACATGCTTAGAAATGTTAGTCATAACTGCAGAATGTTCCAGTTGTAATCAAATGTATTATTTGACTAAGCAACATATTGCTTGTAATGATTAATCTTCCAATTCTCACCCTATTTCACATAATGCCTGAATAGAACAGTTGCACATTCAAAACAATATTTCTTGTTCGTATTAATGGAATGCATTACTAAACAGTATTTTTGCAAAGAAAATGTTTCTTCTCTTTAGCATAGTTCATTGTGTATGCAGTGAAACAATTATTTTAGAAGGTCAACTTGTGACGATGCCTATAGGAACTGAGGCTTATGTTTCCAGAACTTAACTACGTAAGAATGTCTGTAGCTAACTGTTAGAAATAGGGGTCTCTAGTTGGCAGTGCTATACACCCTGTCCAAGTAGGGACCCTTCCTTCTAGCTTGGCACGAACAGTCAGGCTTATCTCAGAGGCAATGTGTAAAATATTTGTACATAACACACACAGTAACACAGTGAAAACACTACAAAATGGACACAACACCAGTTTAGAAAAATAGCCAATATTAATCTAATCAAAACAACAAAATTCCAACATACACAAGTAAAGATATGAATTCCTTAAGCATAAAACAAAAATACAGTTCCTTGAAGTTGATAGCACTAGGGCTGTGGTGTTGTCATAGTCGGTGTTCACGGCCATGGTGCAGGCAGTGGTGTCGATGACAATGTGAAGCAGCCACGTCGGTGAGACCAGGGCCGCGGTGTCGTCAAGGTCGGTGCTGCGCTCACCCAGCGAGTGGTGACCACGGCGCCGGTGCAGGCAGCGGCATCAGTAACAGTGTCAGGAATCCTTTTCTTGCAGTTACAGCCCAGCAAACACCTCCAGTGACCCAGAACTGGAATTGCCACCACTTGGCAAGTCTTTGATAACCCTGAGACTTCCAACAGGAGGCAAGCACACACAAGTCCTTGAAGAAACTTTAAAAGCATAAAACACAGCAAAGTCCAGTCCTTTTCCTCTCCAAAGCAGAACGAGCAACTGCAGGCCAACCCAGCAAAGCAACACACAGCAAAAGGGGCAGTACTCCTCCTTACAGTTCTTCTCCTTTGCAGAGTCTCCTTTTGTTTCAGAAGTGTTCTAAAAGTCTACGGTTCTAGGTCCAATACTTATACCTCTTTGGGCCTTTGAAGCAGGTATTCTTCAAAGGATTGTCTTTGTAGTTTTTGTCCTACCTGCTCTTGCCTCCAGACACACTCCAGGGGGGTGGAGACAGTATTATGAGAGGCCAAGCACAGCACTATTCAGGTGTAAGTAACAACTCCTTCCACCACTCTAGCTTAGGAAGACCCATCAACCTGGTGATTGGCAATCAGGATATGCAGGGCACACCTCAACTCCATTTGTGTGACTGTCTAAATTGAATTAACAAACAGCCCCTGTCAGTCTAAACCAGACGTTGATTCCACAGGGAGGCAGAGGCACAGGATGTTTAAGCAAGAAAATGCCCACTTTCTAAAAGTGGCATTTGAAAACACAATTTAAAAAACACCTTCACTTAAAGGTGTGTTTTTAAAGTCTGAGCACAGAGAGCTCAAACTCCAAATCTCTAGCTTTTCCCAATTGAAAGTTGCACTTGTAAAATGTTACAAGGCAGCTCCAATGATAACATATGGGAGAGCTAGTCCTTGCAATAGTGAAAAAACGTAAATGGCAGTATTTCACTATCAGGAAATGTAAAACACACCAGTACATGTCCTACCTTTCACACACACAGCACCCTGCCCATGGGGGTACCTTGGGCCTACCTTAGGGGTGCCTTACATGTAGTAAAAGGGAAGATTTGGGCCTGGCAAGTGGGTGCACTTGCCAGGTCGACATGGCAGTTTAAAACTGCACTCACAGACACTGTAATGGCAGGCCTGAGACAAGTTGACAGGGCTACTCATATGGGTGGCACAACCAGTGCTGCAGGCCCACTGGCAGCATTTGATTTACAGGCCCTTGGCACACCAAGTGCACTTTACTCGGGACTTACCAGTAAATCAAATATGCCAATCATGGAGAACCAATCAGAATCACAATTTATACAGGGAACACTTGCACTTTAGCACTAATCAGCAGTGGTAAAGTGCACAGAGTACTTAAACCAGCAAAAACGAAGTCCAGTATAACATCAAAAATACTGGCGGTAAAGGCAAAAAGACAGGGGAAACCATGACAAGGATGCCAGGTCTAACACTAACTTGTGATAAGGCTTTGCAATCCAGACGTATTTTCGTGGGAAAGGAAGAACTGAACCTGCTCACCGACAAGTGCTGCCCATTGATTGGTCTCCAGAGGAAGATGCCTGCTACAATGTCTGCAACATGTATTCATGTATTTTATATTAGTTGTGTTCATAGTTAGATGCAATGCTTCTCTGGATGCTTCCCCCAACCCATTCCTTTGTCCTAGGCTGACAGTTGTGGCTACCGCTACTTCTGTTCATCTGCTTTACTTTTGAGGCTTTATATTTACAGATTGATACTGCAACTGTAGGATCACTTTCTTGATCACTGAGACTCGGCTGAGTTTCATGAGCTGCCCTTTATGGGACGTTCTGTTGCTCGAAATTGCCTTTGAGCTTTATGCTTCTTTAATCTCACTCTTTTCCTTTGACCTTGAACTCTTCATGGGTTCTACTAACTCTGAAATTCTGATCAGAACTTTTAGAACAGGGTTTATTCCTTCATGGAACGTGCTTGATGTATTATTCTGCCTATTTGATTCTAACAAAACCTTTTATGAGATTTCTGTAAACTTACTAAAGATTTCTTGATTAATATGAATAAAGAAAAAGAATAAAAAGACAATGTTAGACCTGTCCGCCCTAGGGTGGTCTTACCCTGTTTTTTCCCTTTTGCGCCTCATTTTTGCCACCGTACTTTTACTGGACCTAGGTCTCCGGGCGTCTTACCACTGCCAACCAGTGCTGAGGTGCAGGTGCTCTCTTCACCCAAGATGGCTGCCACAGGCCCCTGCTACTGCGGAGTGGCCTTGCACACATACACCTACTAGTAGCCAGGGTCAGGCTGGGACATAGGGATACAGTATCCATCCCGTCCCGCCTCTGGGCCACATAGCCAGACATGGTGGAAGGTTCCAGAACCTTCCGGGCTGTGGGAGGAGTTATGGTTTGCCGCCTTTCTGGAGGGTCACCTGACCTAGGGATATAATAGGCTTGGAGGGAAACTTAGAAGCCAGTTGGGGCACCACTGATCCTGGGAGAACCTCTGCCGGAGTACAGGCTTTAGGGCCCAGGGGGGAGACCTACACTACTGCTACTGACAAGGCTTAGGCACTGCTGTAGTAAGATAGCTGAGAAACGCCCGCCACCCACTGACCTTGCCCAGTGTGAGGGGACCCAGGGAACCATCTTCAGCGTGCTTGGAAGCATCACCCAGCGCCCCAAACACCACCAACTCAGTCCCTCCCCATAAGGAGAAACCCCAAGAAGCAACCACCAAGGAACTACTTTCAGCCACCTGAAAACGCAAGCCTGACAGGACAGCAAGGTCAGAAGCCAGAACTATCCAACTGGGGATCACCAGGTAAAGCGCTATGCCATGAAGCGCTAGGCCTTCACCCCAATCCACTACCACCTGTCGCAGTGCTGCCCTGCTGCTGGGCTGCCCAAAGCACTTCTATATCAGCCCCCTGCCAGCCTGCCTCAAGCACGTCCCCGCGCTGTGCCTCCACGCGGGAGGAATCACCCCTTAAGCCACTGACCTTGTGGCTGGAATCTGCCTTTGCGGCCGTCGCCGTGTGTGAGGAGCTGCGGAGGTGGGCGTGGCCTCCCCGAGGCCGGGGTGGTGAGGTGCGCCATCCGCGCCCTCACCGAAGGTCCGGAGCTGCTGGTAAATCACCGCCGGGCCCGGGAGCCCCCCCCGCAGAAGAAGTTGCAGCCGGGACATCATCGCCGCGGCCCAGGTGAGAGCCAGAGGCCTTCGGCCCCGCCGACGCCGTTGTTGGGCGACCGGGGACGCCGACCGCGTCTTCGGCTGCGCCCCCGGGAAGGCCGCGCAGCGATTGGGCGCCGGCTCCCGCCGCGCCCCTAGCGCCGACGGAAGCCGCAGAGAAGTCCCCGGAGAGCAGAGGGAGGCGGGAAGCCGGCCGGAGAGGACTGCCGGCTCCCGCTCCCTTCCCCGCAATCTCCCCAGCTGACTACGGGGGCCGGAGGAGAGCGATACCGGCCCCCCAACGACCCGCAATTCCGGCCGGAAGGCCGTGTAACCCAGTCCGGGCCGGCCCAGAAAAGAGCCAGTCGCTCTGGAGAGCGACCACCGAAACTACCGCAGGTGAGCCCGGGAGGCCCCTAGGGCACGCAGGAACGCCACTGGGGGCCAGGGCCACCATTACCCTGTTGATTAAAGGGGGAAGCCAACAGTAACTATCCCCACGAGGCGAGGCCCCGGAGAGGAGTGGGCCTGGCCTGAATTAACCCCTGAGAGACACAGAAGCCCTAATTAACAGGGAAGCCCCAGAGAGAAGGACATGTAGAGGGGTTCCCTAAGCTATCCTCCAGCCTAATTGTTCTGCCTGCTGTAATTACTGGTTAGGCCTGATGCATATCCGCACTAATGAAATGTCTTTGCCTAGTGTAACGGTGCTTAATTGAATTGAGCTGAAGTGTACACCGCCAAGAGTTGAAGTGTTTTATGTTGCAGGTGTACCGGATTTGCGACGCCCCCTGTACTGCCTATGGGAGCGCCTAGATTAACGCAGGCCCTGTTTGAAATGTAACGTAAAATGCCTATTTACAAGCGATTGAATATTCATGAGGTGAACTGCATGTTTTAGGCCCATGTTTTATTCCTGCACCCTGTGATCATTATTGGTGCTACGTTTAGGAGATGATTCCTGCGGCCTTTTAGTGGCCTACAATGTTGATGAGCTATGGTGCTTTAATGAGATGACGCACTAATTGAGTACTTCAAAGAGTTGAAATGTTGCCCTGAATTAATCTGCCTCATCTGATGCTGCATTGATTTATATAAAAGAACTTGTTTTTAATACACAGGCCTGGTGTGGTGTCACATTATTGCGTCCGCATTACTGAGTCAGAGTGAGTGTGTGCTGCACAACTGCCTTACACATTGCCTTCGGGTGCCTTTCCGCCTCGCGCCATGCTACCGTGCCGGAATCGGTAACCCCGGTTCCAACAGACAATTAGTAATCTCTTAATGAGAATAAAGCTTTTGAAGCTTATTCAATCTCTCATCATTGATTGAACTTGGAATGTTGGGGCATATTATCAAGAACGGCGTTAAAAATTATCGCCGGTTTAGTGGCAGAAAACTGCTGCTAAAGCGGCGATAATGGGCTTGATAATATGCCCTTGAGAATTCCAATAGAAGTCCATGTTCTGGTGTGAACATGGGCTTCTATTGGAATTCTCCAGGGCATATTATCAAACCCATTATCGCCGCTTTAGCGGCAGTTTTCTGCCGCTAAACCGGCGATAATTTTAACGCCGTTCTTGATAATATGCCCCTGTATTTGAAATTTTGCTTGTGCTTGTAATGCTGAAATAGCTCTTTGAATCATAATACAGTAACCAAGATCCATCACCTCAAGAAGAGACTGGCGCAGGGACGGGCTTTACCCTGTAAGTGATGGTAATTGAAAAGGTAAACCATATAATTTAATTTTGCCCCAAATCCACGCTATCAGTGCTTTGACAATATTACAACTACCTTTAGATAGTGAAATGCGAGAAATATCAGGTTTGAGTTAATAGCAGAGTCCTGTTTATTTTTTCTTTGCATTTTGCTTACTGTAGTCTGGGTTTACAATTAGAAAACTAAATTTTCAAATGTCTGCTTGTAACTAGGAGGGGTGGTGAGGATCAAAGGGGAACCAGCCTGGAAGAGCTATTCATATCTAAGATGGGGCAACTTGAGGTTTCTGCTTGTTTGTCCATCACAACTGGTGAGTACAAGCTAGGACTCAGAGACTGATTTGTGCAAAAGTTGTTGACTTTTAACAAATTAAGGGGCATATTATCAAGCCCATTATCGCCGCTTTAGCGGCCGTTTTCGGCCGAAAAGCGGCGAATTTTACTCCGCACAATTATCAAGGACACGCTAACGCGTGTTTCCTTGAGTAAGCAGCCCATTTAACTCCACTTTGCATGTCAGCGAAGAATATCGCTAATGACATGCAAAGTGGGCGTTCCTTTCCATTCCTCCCTGGAAATCCGCGCTGACACGGCAGCGCACTATTAACAAGCCTCGAGCAAACCCGCGATGCGATAGAATTAACCGCACTAACCGCGGTTATCGCGGGTTTGCAACGCCTGGTTTGAATCCGACTTAGCCATACTTATTATGGCAGGTGGATTGTACGGCTGAGGCAACGGGGCATATCATCAAGGTAACGCGATAAACATCGCATTTCCCGCTTTGCGCGATTCTGTTTCACGCCGCTATCGCAGGATTTAATCACCGTGGAGATATGTGTTGATAATAACGCGATATCTCGCCGATTAGATCTTGCGATACGCGGCGATAACAGGAATCGCGCAAAGCGGGAAATGCGATGTTTATCGCGTTTCCTTGATAATATGCCCCTATGCAATAATACAGCGTGATAGATATATTGTCACTGACTGGAGTTTCATCAATGGCTAGTTTATTGCATTTGCTGGGAATTGGCAGATTTTTACAATGCGACCCACTTCTAAGTCAAGCCCTTATGGGGTCATTATGAGATTGGTGGCCTTGCTGCCAAACTGCCTTTTTGGTAGAGATGGCACCTCTTCCACAACAACAGCTGGGCTCCCAAAGATATAGATGCTTAATTCTTTAGTAAACTTTTTACCTCTGAAATGGATCCAGTATGCATTGTGCAAGACGCTTCTGAGGGATAAACATGGTGACAGGTCCAACAAGTCTGCATGAGCGTCTCCACTCATGCAATTCTTAGAGACAGACCCCAAGGTGTTGATAACGCTTCGATCTGTTTTTCATGTTAGATGCAATACAGGCATGGTGCACATGCTAACCTATCATTGCCTTTTCATTTACGTGCAGTACATATGTAGTGCTAGTAAAAAGCCTAGATAGCAGACTGACTTGTCGTTATATTTTTTGTAGCTAATTAATGTGTGCTTGTCAACTTAGGGGGAACAAAGCAAAAACAAGGAGATGATGGAAGGAGCGCTGAAACTTTTCAGACACTCACCCTTAGTCACAGATCTGGGTTGAATCCATCATCATTCTTTAGCTTACTTTGCCACCCCAGTTCTAACCCAGCTATATGCAAATCAGTCTTGACCCTGTGCCTCATGGGAACAGTCCAGCCCGAACTGTCAAGCCAGGTCTTCCCTAGACCGGAAACAAGCATCCTGGGACCGGTTTCAGGGTAACACCCCTCATCAGCCAGGCTAACTTGAAACCAGTGGCAAAGTAAGCAAGGGACCCACGAATGGGCATACCCTGCCTACTTAGGGGGAACAAAGCAAAAACAAGGAGATGATGGGCGGAGCGCTGAAACTTTTCAGACACTTACCCCAGTCACAGATCTGGGTTGAATCCATCATCATTCTTTAGCTCACTTCGCCACCCCAGTTCAGACCCAGCTATCTGCAAATCAGTCTTGACCCTGTGCCTCATGGGAACAGTCCAGCCCAAACTGCCAAGCCAGGTTTTCCCTGGACCGGAAATAAGCATCCTGGGACGGGTGTCGGAGTAACACCCCTCATCAGCCAGGCTAGCTTGAATCCAGTGGCAAAGTGAGCAAGGGACCCACGTCTGGGCATACCCTGCCAACTTAGGGCAAACAAAGCAGACACAAGGAGATGATGGACGGAGCACTGAAACTTTTCAGACACTCACCCCCAGTCACAGATCTGGGTTGAATCCATTATCATTCTTTAGCTCACTTCGACACCCCAGTTCAGACTCAGCTATATGCAAATCAGTCTTGACCCTGTGCCTCATGGGGACAGTCCAGCCCGAACTGCCAAGCCAGGTCTTCCCTGGACCAGAAACAAGCATCCTGGGACCGGTTTTAGGGTAACACCCCTCATGAGCCAGGCTAGCTTGAATCCAGTGGCAAAGTTAGCAAGGGACCCACGTCTGGGCATACCCGGCCAACTTAGGGCGAACAAAGCAAACACAAGAAGATGATGGACGGAGCACTGAAACTTTTCAGACACTCATCCCCAGTCACAGATATGGGTTGAATCCATCATCATTCTTTAGCT